>OX402539.1:3296253-3988826 GCA_948098885.1 Drepanosiphum platanoidis
AAAAATCCAAACCGTTTATGAAATATTCTAAGTAGAATATAAAAACTTCCGCGGCGAACTTGTAATTAAAAAAAAATTTTCCGGGACGAATCGACCCGTGGTGGCAGACGTTTGTGCGACGATACGACATGGAAACGGCGCTCGGGAAGGGTTAGATAGGGTAGTTTACCTTTGGATACCGCGTTTCGGACGATAGGGGCGGCAGCTGCGGCAGAGGGCCCGATGCGTCCGCGTGATCGGAATAACGCGCTGAAAACGGCCGAAATTCATTATTCTTCGCGTGCGACGATTTGCATTGAAAGTGCGTAATTATTAATACGCGTTCCGACAGCGCAGTGAATACGTTATTGTTATGCGTGTGTGTACAACACACTACGGGATAGGGTATATTCTCCTCCTACTCCGCCGCACCAATAACCCTGGCGACTAATCGACCATCCCGGGGGGAGAGGATTTGGACTTTTGCCACGAATTGTGTATATCCGGCGGCGACGTGTCCGTAGGCGGAGAATACGTAGAACCACTCGATTTTTTTTTTTTTTTTCATGTCACCACGTCGGTGTAGAAAATATTGGCGCAAAAAATGTGTGTTATTTATTATATTTACTTTACAAGTATACCAAATGTTTTAGGATCTTATCCTATTATATCGATAATAATAATAAGGATAATAAAAATAACCGTCGAGTTGTTGCGCGGGGATAAATATTGAAAAAAATTCAAATCAAGTTACCGTGATCGTTCTTTGAAAAACTTCCGTCATGTCTTCGCGCCCGAACAGACCGGAGTCGAATTTTTCTCAATCGTTTTCGAATATTCCGACAAAAACTGAAAAACGTATCGTGTATTTATTGAGAACGTACGATTAAAGCTATCAAATACAATAGGATTTTTTCTAACGGAGAGAACGGTTTCTCAAGACAGACGGCGATCAAAAGTTCCAGTCGATTATTATGGATAACACAACAATAAATAATGTTCGGCACAAAAGCACAAATCGGACCCGCACGGCACGATATGGTAATCTAGCGAATAATAGTGCCAATTTGTGGACGCGTTAAGTATGTAAAAAAATTTAAATGACGAGTGTTTTTCTCTCTCTCTCTATACGTTTTCGGCGGTTAAAACCCCGAGAACAATCGCGGCCGTCGAGCTAATGGACCGGCAAAATATGATTTCCAGACCCGTGGTTAGACCCCCGGGGTATTTTTTCCGCGCCGCCGAGAACTCTAAAACGGTCATCAATCACCGCGCGATTCGCACGTGCGCCACGGCGTTGTATACACACACCGCACCAGCGTCGTAATATACTCTCCGCAAACGTCGACGACGACGACGACGACGACGCCCGCAGGTAAAAGAATCGTTCGCTGCCGATCGTACAAATGACCCGAGGGGGCGCTCCGAATAAATATCGCGTCCATTCGTCGCCGTCCCGATCCTATGGCGCGTAAGTTTTTCCGTCCCTTTCCCCGTGACACACGTCGTCGTCGTCGCCGCCGCCACCGCCGCCAGAGGCAAAGGATTTTATTATTCCGTCTCTCCTTCCGCGATCATCCCTCTCGACCGGTATTCCGAAATACCGATAAACGATTTCGGTCCGTTTTTCATACGCTTTATTATACAATACTAATATATATATGTGTAGTGTGTACATACCGTGTTCTCTGGCTCAATCGTTTACGTAGAAAAAAAGTTTCGAAAAGCGACGAATTTCGCTCAAACTTTTCGGCCGCAGTGTCTGTCCCGCCGACACGCGTTCGCATATCGCCCGCCCACAAAGGATAATCTGATTTTTCGTTTATACTTTTGATGAGGGTCGTCTTAGTAGTAGCAGTAGTAGTAACCTGCGGCGAAAACAATTTTTCATTTTTAACAGAATAATAAAAAAAAAAAAAGACGCGTATCACTGCGCCGGGAGAAATATTCTTCTTCGAAATGACGTCGACAACGCACGATGAGAGATAAATGATTAGGGGCGAGTACTGTTGCTCGGCCGCAGGCGTTGTCGTCGTATCGTGTCGAAAGTCCCCTTTTTAAATATTTCGCACTGCGAGCGATTTATCTTTGTTTTAACCTACGCGCGTCGCCGACAATCCGGCCGAAACATACATAATATTCGTCGACGTAAATATAATCGTAAGCGAAAAAAAACCCGAGCGAGTAAAATATTTATAAAATAAAGCTAACCTACGTATAATGCTATTATTATAAGCTCGCGAGGCTGTTTGCTAATTTTTAAAACTCGTAAGTTTGTACGGAAAGTTATACGAGTTAAATTCAAAATCAATATAGTTAGGCTTTTTATTTAATTATTTTATTGCGAGTAAAATAAAAATCGAAAATAACTCGACTTTATTGAATATCGAATACATTTTTTACGCTTAAACAAGCACATATTATCAGATAATAAAATAAGTATATAAGTATGATGCTTACTCGTATTGTTGTGAATATAATTATTGGGCAAATCGTTTTTTTTTTGTTTTTGTCATAATCTGTCGGTGTTTCACAACTTTCTTTAAAACTGTAAAAACAATCATAAAAACCATCTTTATAATGCATTAAGTTTTATATTTAACGTTTTTACAAGAAACCATCACCAAAGTTCAAAGCCGAACAGCTCCTTCTGGTCAAAATCGGTCATAACAATTACGAAAAAAAAAAAAATGTAATTTATTGATTCAAAATTTGATTTAAAAAGTCCAAGTAGCTTAAAAATAACTATTTATGGCGTAGATTTATTTATTTGAAATCCAAAAGTTCAACGCTAAAGTGATTAAAAGTGCAACGTCATGATGCAATTGTAACTAGAAAAGTTTTTTTTACAAGTCGGAAATGGTAGTTTTTATTTCATACTTATATACGTAGTATATCCCATAGATTTAACGCGATATAATCAGTGGCGTTTTTTATTAATTATTTTTTAGATAAAATAAATTTGACGGGGGAAAAGTTCACTAATTACACGCGAAACAACGAAAAAAAACTCCAGTCGCGAAGACGGATATACGATTTCAGACTTTCCGAAATCACTATCGATAACGTTCGTTTACTATCGACAACTGTGCCATCAATAATATAATAATAATATTGACGGGGAGTGCACCAGGAATCGCTCGCAGAACTCTACGACGAAAACGATTGTGTATTATTCGTATTTGTGTGATCCGGTGTGTTCGCCAACGGTTTGGTCACATTTTCCGTCGACGTTTGGCGGTGGTATGCGTATAATGTAAACAGCGACGGCAACCGAGAACGTGACGATAACGATATTATGAGACGGCGGCGGCGGCGGCGAAATAATAACATTATTGCGAAAGTTTCACGCAACACTGCGATTTCCCGAGTTCAAAACGAATCTCGCAATATTTGTTTGGCAACGCGAAACTGCGAATTACACGGGGTTGACGTTTGCACTCGTCGCCGTCTTCAAACGCGCCGGTATAAATTATTAATTTCGTTTTTACGCTTGCGCATTGTCGTATTTTTCCGGATCGTAATCATCAAGACGCGCTCCCGATAATTCGAAAATTAATAACCCGATATATACGTACAAATATTATATAACCCGATCGCACACTTTCAGACTCGGGTCTGAAATGAGTTTTACATTTTTTCACGCGAAAACGTCTATTGTATGTACGTGAAATATTAACGCGAAAACGTTACCGACGTTTTGATTTTTCATTAAAACGGACCCCGCCGCCGACGACGATAAACAACAATCAAACTATTACTCTATTATTATTTTTATGTTTACCGATAAAAGTTTAGAGCGAAATAAATACATAAACTTTGTGCGGTATATCGTTTCCACAGAGAAATAGTCGAAAAGCCAACATTATAATAAACATTAGCTAACCTATGTTGGCACGCCCTACACTAACTCCTTTACATTTCATATACAAAATAGATTATTAAGCCGAACGTCTTCTGTAAATTATTTCGAAACAAACGGAAATCGCATGCGACGACAAACAAAATATACACTCGTTTGAGTGTACGCGAAAAACGAAAAAATTATCAAAACGGTATTAAATCGGTAAGAGTTTGTTTTTTTTGTTCCAACACGTTGTGCGATTTTAAATCTCAAGTGACAACGCGCCTTGCACTCAAGTGACCTATCAAGAACAGTGACTTGCTTCGCGTTTGTCCAAAGTCACCCGAGTGTGTTTTTAATATTTACTTCGCAGCCGCCGCGTATTTATTATTTATACAATACACTACACATTATGATGGTACACTTCCGTTGCGTTCCGACTAAAATATATTGTAGTCGATACGTGGGGCGAACCGAACAAGAAGTATAAAAAAAACAACAAATATTACAAATTTAAAACAAATATGATATTTATTAATGTTTTCGGAAGAACGAGAAAAACTTCGTCGTTTGCAATAATCACAGTTGTTTGAAGAGTATTTTTTTTTTGTTGTTGTTGCAAAAACAACAGTTTCTCCGAAACAGAATATTATGTAAATGTTTTTTACTTTATCGCCGACGACGTGATCGACAATTTTTTCCCATAGCGCGACTGGGTTTCGAACGAACGCGCAACTCTAGCATCTACTATAAATCTCCTAAATATTGGAAATTCGCATACTAAATATTTTTTTTTATAAAAACGCCGAGAAAATGTTTATTTTTTCAAATTTTAAACGAAATCGCAAAGCATATTATTATTTCGTGTTTAACGTGCATCGCACTCGAACCGCCGTTCTCGCTCGAAAGAATCGACGACGACGACGGTGCGATTATTTCTATAGATTTTATATCGACGAAAATTCTAGTACGAAATCAAAAAAACGTCAACGATTTGGTGGCTACGCGCCATCAGTTTTTAAGCCACGGCTGTTATTTCAGAGCGGAATTCTAGCGTCCAAGACAACTCGGATCTAGCCGCACCTAATCGGGTCGAACGCGAACGTCTCATTCGAATCGTGCACCGCCGAGAACGACAATAATAACACGGTGCGATATGATTAAACGATCGTCGCGGCTTCGTTTGACTTACATGTACTATTAAACGGAATGGTTTAACTTGAATCGTTAAATTTTATCGCCGCGTCACGGGTACACACACTCCTATTACGGACCGCCGCCGCCGAGGTTTTCCACAAACTTTCTCGACACATTGTACTTACACCGTGGAGGAACATCGTTGTGCGAGACGATTTTTGTAAAATAACCATTAAAGTGTGATATTCGATGATAAGACCATTGCGGAAATGGGCGAAACGACACTTTCGCATACGTACATATTATACTGTACCGCAGCGGATATTAATTTTAAAACTCATGGCTGCACTCCATAAAGGGTTCATGAAAATACGGCGCGTTAAATATTATATCATTATACGTACGGAGGATCGCGTTCAAATTGATATTTTTTTATATTTTAAAACGTGTGTATTTCACGTAAAGTTTATTCCGCGGAAATAAATTGTAACACCTGGTACGAATATAATTATAATATTTAATTGCGTCGTCGTATTTTATCGTGACAAATCGTGTAGGGTATTATTTAGCACAAGTATACTCAACAAAAAAGTCTCGAGTATAAAATGGGATTTTTGATATTACGGCTGTGAAATTTGTATTAATCGTTTTGAAAGGATCGTTTGAAATATTCGAGTGAAATACCTAATGGTCATCGATAATGAATAAAAAGTCGGTGACATTTATTTGCGCTCGATATTGATTTGATAACATTGCGGATATCACGATGACAAATAAATGGTTTTGTTTTTAAACGTATAAAAAGAGTTTTAACAATAATTTGTCCGTTCGGTCACTTATGCGTTGTAGACCTCGTTCTGGTCGTGTGCTCAAATACGGCTACCGTTTGTTCGAAAAAAATTACTTTTTTTTAAACTTTCATATTTTTTACGAGAGAATAGAGAAACATTATAATATACTCGCCGCGCGTTACGATATACCTATATAACCGACGACGTAGGCGTACATCCGTTTTCGGCGAAAAATTCAAACATGTTTACGCAGATTTATATTTCATTTTTTTCAAAAATACGGGCACTCCCTCGCTACAGGAGTCGCGCGGTGCACTCCGCGTCGATTAAAAGGGCACCGATGAGTCCCGTACGATTTTACATTGGTTTAGTCCGCGTCTACACCAGCGGCGCCGCGTGTAAAGTGTGTGCCGCGCTTTTAAAAACGCGCTCGCGCAAAAATATAACCGTTTAAATACCCTCTGAAAAGATTTCGTAACGACTGCAGTCGTTAAAAACCTTTCATGGATAATGAAAAAGCTGCCATATTTGTTAGGGAAAAAGGTAATCCATCAGTATCTCGCGCTCTATACGTATACCCCCACCACCGCCTCTTACACAATAACTGTTCGGCGGTTACTTCTCTGAGCCTTATATAAAACCGCCGCGCCGTTTCGCAAACAGCTCGTCCGGCCGATTCGGGAAGGGGAGGAGGAGGAGGAGCGGACGATAAAACGCTCGGGCGCAAATCAAACGGATAGGCGGCGACACTTTGGAATCGAATAAATAGCCGCGGGTTTGTCGCGGCGGCGAATTAATTTCAACGCCGCCGTTTTCTCCTCGACGACGCGTCCTCCGCGTTATTATATTGCGGTTTATCCGAACATCGGTCGCGAAAGTAGACATATCGACGGGGAAAATATGAGTTTACATCGCGTCGAACACAACCACACCACTCGAGCAATCGAGGCGCGCCGCCGGTTTTTTTTTTTTAATTATTACGAAACCTCTACGGCGGCGCACAACAATACGCACTCGTCGCGCGGCGTTCAAAAACAATAATGGGCGACGCGCGTCCCATTCATCGGAAAATCGGTCGTTTCGTGTGAAAACGTAAACGGCACTTGTTTTTTTTTTTATATATACATTACGAGAGAGCGGACGTTTCATTCGCGAAACGATCAGAACGAAACACAACGGGTAGTTTAACGTATTTTTTCTCACACCGCGAGCGGAATTAGCAAGTACGTACTTCCGGACGGAATAATCATTGTGCGATTCGTTGGTATACTTTGAGTACGATACATTTCAATGGGTGAGTGTAAACCGCTAATTGGAAAAAAAATCACGGCGCGTAGAAAAATTATAGCGACCGCGTCACGAAAATACGTTCGTTTAATCGCATTCCTATAAAGTAGGCGTCATATTTTCGGGTCCGGTAAGTATAGGGTTAATGTTCGAAAAATTGAATATTTTGAATTACAATTAATATTTTTTGCCAAAACACGACAGCACGATGTGCCACATCAATCAATGGTGGTCTCGACCGATTTTCCCATGTTTTAAATTAAATGCGTCGAGAGATACAATTAAATACAATTCTAGTAGTCGAACGTGTCGGATTACAAATATATATTATTAACGGTCCTGCGAGTTTATTATTCGCGTCGGTTCGTTACACGTTTAGTCCTACCTCAGACGCGTTGCGTACAACGAAATGGTTATCGGAATCGATACCGTGTACACATTCGTTCGTTTGTAATATTCGCAACAGTGCGCAAGTCCTCGACTAAAGCCAGACTTATTATACTACGGCCCGAATGACGATGTCCTTAAAACCCAACAAAAGTACGCCAGTGACATAAATGCCTAAACAAAGACTCGTGTTGAAAAAGAGAAAAAAAAGATCTAAAATAGGTAAGGTGCGTATAAACGAAACTCGATGAAAGTACTTGATGATTAGTAGACTGGTACAAATTATTGTGACATTATTCGATGACGCATGAATCCGATGTCACAAATGTCACAAAAATCGATCATTTCGACTCGCGTGTTATCGAAACATAATACTTACGAGCTGAATATAATATAGTCTATTGAAAATTAAACAATTTCGTCGTTCGGTCTCGGTTATTATTGTGTATTCGGTACTGTTTTCAAAGTTTTTACGATAATCGCGGAAAGGTGTCGGGAAACAACGATTCGAGTAGTCGAGCGAAGACATCGAACATGATCTGAGCAACGTCTACGCCGCGTATTTACCCATTTCACGAGTCGTATCGCGTAGAATGCGGTCAACGGTTCGCGTGACACCGTCTTCGAGACGGCGATTTGTGTAGTTCGACACCGGCGCGCCAAACAACCAAACACCACTACGCGCGTTTTTCTCACTCTCCGGTTTCCGACGAGTTTAAAAACGTATTCCGTTTTAATGCGCGTTTATCGGGAACTGCGTGTCTCGACCGACGTACCGCGCATTATAAATACGGCGTGTAATACACCTGTACGTCGTCGTCTAACAGTCAACACCCGCGCGTTGTGTTTTAAAAGAGCGAATCCGTAAATCACTCAACCGCAGTGTTTACACATTGTTATATACCCGGCGAGCAAACAAACCCCCCCGCGCGACGCGACATCATACTCTCGTGCGAGCATATAACACATTACGGCATTCCGATCAACACGTGTGATTCGGCCTTTCATCCGTTGTAATAACATATTATAAAACCGCGGCTGAACGTCAATATTGATCGATTGCACGCGTGGAATTTTTCATTTTTTCTCGAGCGCGTTGTGACGGGTGACGACGACGGATTTCGATTGGGAGGCGCTCTAGAAATTATAAAAAAAAAAAAGCCACAGTCGATTGTGACGATTTTTTGAAAAACGAGAAAAAACTTTTCATCGGGCCGCGGGGCGTCGTTATATAGTTTCTCTAATTGAAATCGGTCGGTTTTCTAGCCCTCGCGCGCCTCGGTGGACATAGTTTTTCACGATCAATCTAAATTATAATAAAAAGTAATCGATGTTTTCATCACCACGACAGACGGCGCGATAAAATGATTTGAATATTCATAAAACGAGCGTTCTCGACCGGCGGGCTCTACTAGTTTCAGAAAAAGACAGACAGTGACCCGGCCGCGTCTCGCGTCGCTCTCAAAAGGGCAACGCGCGAATAATATAACGGCAACCGAAGCGCAAATAGTTTGTGAAATTGGTTTTTACCGCGTTAGCGCGCACCAAACGGCGGTACAAAAACGACCTGCGCGCCGTTATAGACTCTGAGCGAATATCCCCGACAGAATAAAATATCTGTTAATCTAAATGAGTTTTTCCTCCTTCGGTCCGGAGGCCAACGCGCTGCCGACTACACCGGCTCGTGCGCGCGCGGCGGCTGTACTATAGACTCGGAACACAACGTTTGTTATTCGCCCGGTTGTTCTCGACCGACAGAGAATTCGCGTCGAATACAATTTCAAAACAACGGAACAACTGGACGTAGTTGTACCGTCCATCGGGAATTGGTGAGAGAATAAAAAAATAGTTCCAACGATTAGACGAGAGTCGTTTAATTCAGATTAAAACAACGTTTTGGAACTGCAGAAGAATAATAAATATTTACCCATTTTATTATACCTACGGGTGGTCCGGTTTAAAAATGCAATTTTCGAAAAACCTACGAAAAATTATGAAAAAAACAAAAACTGCCAAATTTACGGCGGCGCATAGGGTTTTTACGAAATAAAATGTTCGTTTTTCATCGTACCAAACTTAAAACGTAATATTCGCAGAGACTCAAAAAATGTTCAACACATAATACTAATAAGAGAATTTACTACAAAGATTTAAGAAAATTAAAACACGCTAAAATTATTTCAATAAAAGCGCGAGCACTGAGCAATCAATAATGTACGACTCGAATTAAAATATTTTAACTTTACAATCACAATTTTAATGTGTTTTAATTTTCTTAAAGTCGTCGGGAAATTCAATCATTTTTTTTCTTTTTAGCCAATTTTTAATTTAAGTCATTGGATTATCTGTGATTTTGTCGAATGTGTGAATGTTCTCGGAACAAATAACCAAAATGGAAATCTCGGTTTAAAGAAAACGGAAAAAAAAACCTCGGATAAACTGACCCGCAATAACGAATTAAATCGGAATAAAACCACTCGACCTATGCGCGTTATATAAAGTATTGTTTTAATTTCAAAATAAACAATTTGACCACTCGCTCGTTATAACATTATCGACAGGAATGATTTCGTGGCGTAAGCGAGATTTCGTTATTTATTTACTACTTTTTACTACACGATTTTATAAAGTGGGTCAGAACACGCGGCAATAATATCGACAAATAAGTCGTTAGCCAAAAAGTTCAACGACGTACTTGAAATATTATCAAATCAAACCAAGTCATGATATCGTTACTGAAATAAGAAAGAATACGATTGAAGTATGCCGACAAACTTACTATGAAATACAAAGTAATCTGCACGACGACGCGGTGCTCGTTTTCATCAAATATATCGTCTATCATCGTCATCTCTATGCGAATTACTAAAAAATCGATTTCGACCAAGTTTGTTTTCAAACGACTCTCAAACAGGGTAAACGAACAACGGAAACCATATCGTAGAGACGGGACACATTTATATTTTAATATACGATATCAACATTTTACCTCCAATCATTAAATTAAATTACGTCCACGGAGGACACGGAGGACACGACAAAAGGGCCAGTGTTGGGCAAATTGTAATCTAATTAATGATAACAGTTAATTTTCATAATCATTAATCACCAATAAAAATAATGTAATCGATAATCACCAAAAAAAAATAAAATAAAAATTGAATGATTGAAATAATAATTTAATCATAGTATTGATTGCAAAATGTATTGATTTGTAATCACGATTAATTTACGTTATTAAAATTTCTTAATTTTCAATTTACTCTTTATAAATTTTAATAATCAAATCGTTACCCAGTTACTTTCCGATAAGCAAACATTAATTTTATTACAGAACAAAAATATTCGGTCGTCTTTATTATATTATTATCGCGGTAATAAGGTATTGTAAACAAATTCAAATAAACTAATGAATTAATTTAACAGTATTTGACACGTGATTGCAAAATTAACGATAGTAAAAAAAAAAGAAATCATATAAATAAATTCACAGCGGTGATGATTAACGATTACAAAATACGAAATCGCCATTACAGATTATTTTGAAAAAAAAACCTAAAATGTAATCGATTACGTATTTTAATCCGTAAGACAATCGATCGCGCCCAACACTGGCCTCGTTTCAGGCGTGCGATTTACTCGAATAACACGTCGTTTCCGGACCGAGCAATATGCTCGGTGAAAAATCGCACACGTGTCGCGCGATAAAAATATACCGTTTGGCGTTAAACCGCGTGCCCCGGGCGTCGTCTAGACTTAAAATATTGACACGCTTAGCGCAACAATACGGTAAAATAGCCGTGACAAACCTACGCGCGATATACACAACTAGACCGATTTATCATCAGACCATGTCGTCGTCGTCCGCCGACGTAATCTAGACGAATTTTCACAGTTATATTATGGTTTTTTTTTTTTTTCATCGATCGTTTTGCACACGCGCGACGACGACCACCAAACTTAACACCCAACTCGTTTGTTTCAGTCACGCGAATTTTAAATTATTTACAAAATCATATTTCATCATCGTTTATCATAGATCGTCCGTAATCCGTCAAAACGTTCGGAAAACACGAGTGGCGGCGGCGCGGCGTGTTATTGTACGTCGCGCGACGACCGACAATAATGTATATTTTATCCGTACGCGGCGGGGTCGTGTGCGCAGAGGCGTTATTGTTGTGAAAAAGTTTTCCTAACCGCGAGCGAAAAACTTTGGAATACAAATTATGCGTAAATTATCCGTATCGACGACGATCCGGCGATCTCGTCCAACGCGATAGCGTCGAGAAAAGCTATCGAGAGCTCGTCCGACACGAGTTGTACACACAAACGTAAATAATAATAAAATCCGACGTGTTTTCTAACGCGTAATGTAGTAATTCGAAATGACGATATAGTAGGTGGGTCGTACAGCTGTCGAGACACGAATTTTGATTTCAAAGCGTAATATAAATAATTTGCGTAGGTATCGTCGCGGAAATTTAACATTTCGAAATCGAGTGGGTTTTTCAAGTTTTTTGCCGTAACTCGGGAAAGATAAATAATCGTAAACGATCTCGGAAATGTTTACCGAACGCTTATTATTATTATTATTATTATACCGCAATAGAGGTGGTTTTTTTGCTGGGCTATTTTTTATTTATTTTAATTATCGATTTAACATTTCATACTCTCGACAAATCTCGGTTAGGTTAATATAATATAATATTTATTCGATTATTAGAAAAAGAGCTGCGGCGGTAAAATTTTGAGCGAAGTTCAAGGTCAGTCGTTTAAAGTTTAATCCGGAAAAAGAGCGCGGGGAGGTAAAACGATCCACTCGCCGCCGAGTGCTCAAACGCGTTCGCCAATATTTACAGTCCTGTACAAATCGACCGACCCCGGACGGCTCGGTTTTCAATGAAATATTTAAGTAAATTAAGTAGAGTACATTTCCTGGAATAATTTACCGACGAAATTTGTAAACGAAACATTCGAAGCAGCGCGCGCGACTTCTATGTTTTAGTTTTTTATTATTATTAACTGTGCGACGACTATAGTATGATTATTTCTCGCGCGTCGTTTTTATCGAATCGGTCGAAAACCACGAGAAATTATAATTAAAACGCAAAAGGTACACCGAAACACAACAACTATGCGCGCACGGCGCGACGTTTGACAGACGAAATCCGACGCTTTAAATATGTATGGAGGGAGGGGTACACCGTGTAATTCCGATGAAGACAAAACTGGACTAAAATGTCAGTCCGAACACGGAGAGACATGCGCCTATTTTGTGGTATTTTTTTTTATTCGGAATATATAATATAGTTTTAAAGTCGTTTTCGAGAACAAACGAGAATTCGGTTAGCTTTAATTATTTAAACCGAGACGTTTCAGTGGAGTTCGGAGTTCGGAATTGTTAAGAGGGGAGAAAAAAATTATCCGTTTCGTAGTGACGTACATTCGTTATTCGTATAGAAAAAAAAACTATTCGACTACGTAAATTTAATTAAGTTAAAACATACGGTATTTCACGTGTATTAATTATGAAATTCAATTGGTTCGGCAAATACGATGAGCACAAAAATACGATTTTTTTGGAAAAAAATACATACATATAGACTGTAAATAAATACAAAATCGGTTCTACTTACGGCCTCTCGGTGAGTTGAGGTCTGGTTCGTATTGGCTTGTGAAATGAAAGTCTGTAGAAAAGTCACTGGATAAAAAACGTTTGAAAAGAAGAAAAAAATCACTGTTTCGCCGACGAGATAAATAATTATTACGATATTTTAAGGAGAAAAATTAAAACCGCAATGTCGGACCGCCGTCGACACAAGACTGATCGTCTGTTCACTGTGTCGGTCATCGTGTCGTGCGTACGGCTGGCATTGGTCGGGCGGCGCGCGTAGCTCGGCTCTCGTTGGTCGGGGCGGCTCCGTCGCCCACGCTCAACCGATTACGTGATTTCACGCGACACACACATGTTATTGCTATTATTATTGTTACATAATTATTGATAACTATCGTTATATAACTATAGAGAAATGTTCGATTGTTTCGACGTTTCTGGTGCGAAAATTACCGATTTTTTTTTTAAAAATATGATACTTTGGCTCCGTCGCCCACGCTCAACCGACGCGAACCGATTACGTGATTTCACGCGACACACACACATGTTATTACTATTATTAATGTTACATAATTATGTATAAATATAGAGAAATGTGGGATGAATTCGACGTTTCTGGTGCGAAAACGACAGATTTTTTTTTAAAAAAAATATGATACTTTGCTACCTCGTGAAAAAAAGGCGAGGTCGCCACCATCTATGAGTTTGTTGTCGTGTCGGCGAACTGATTGAAACTTGAAAAAAACTTGAAATAATTTATTATTATTGTAGCGTTGTGTATCGCAATTTATTTTTGCCGAGGCATATCGTTTTTACATTACAACAATATTTTAGCGCGTCAAAACGGCTGGCCGATACGATTTTATTTTATTTTATATATAAAAATAGACCGTTTTATTCGACGGGATGGCTATTAAGTCAGTCATAGCAGGCCATTAACGAGCTAATAATTTAGAGTTAATTTCATAAAAAAAAATGTTTTTTTTTAATACTAATATTTAAAATGAACGCAAAACTTTTTTCAACCGTTTTTTTTTATATTTATTATTAAAACATGATCAACATAATATGTGCCGCAGCAAAATATAAAATGTTACAAACGTCTGGTAAAAAGGTAACGATTTTTTTGTAACGAAATATAATATGAATTATCGCGGGCGACGAAGGGTGGTGGTCGCGCCGCGCCGACTCACCGCGTGTCCGTGTCGAAAAGAGAACCGACTACGGACGACCCGCCGGATCCGGTTTCCGCAGCGCCGCCTTGGTGTACTCGACGGTGTACATCAGCAGACCGGAAATCGGGACGGTCTTGACGAGCGTGGGCCACAGGCCTCGGTACAGCGTCCGCAGTCCCAGCGCGTGCACCTGTTGCCACAGCGGCCGGTCGCCGCGCTCGGCCACCTTGGCGAACCGCTGCAGCCGCGACTTGACCATGTCCGCCGGGTACACGACCAGCCACGTGAACGCGGTGGCCGTGGACGCGGCCGCCGCGACCACGACGTTCGCGCCGCCGTGGCCGGAGGACGCCTCGTCGTCCGCTACAGCCACCGCCGCCGCCATGGTGCCGAACTGCCGGCGGAACCACTCGTACGAGGCGAAAAACACCGAGCAGCTCAGGCTCTCGCGGGCCAACGTGGCCCAGTAGCCGCGGTACAGGCCCTTGAAACCGTCCGCCTTCCATATGTTCTTGAGCGTCCGGCTCGCGGTCACGACGGGCTCGTTGGGCTCCACTTCGATGCCCTGGAAGCCGTGCATGCGGATCTTCACCAGTTCGCTGGGACACACCACCAGCGTCGTGAACATCTGAAAACAACGGACGCGTCTCATACATCAATAATTAATATATTATAATATATTAATATATTCGAACGGGACGCGACTTACCGAAGCGACGGCTCCGGCCGCGGCGTTGTCCGCCCACCCCAGCTCGGCCACGTCCCGGTCGCCGTGGCCGGCGGCGACGGCCACCAGCTTCTGGCACTGGCCGTAGGCGCCGAACAGGATGGCGTTCTCGCCGCAGTTGGACGCCAGCGCCGGCGCGATGCCCGTGTACAGGCCCCGGAACCCCTGTTCCCGCACCGTCTTGGTCACGCAGGACGCGATGCTGCCGTACAGGTTCGGGTACAGTTGCATTTTCACCTTGACCGTGTCCAGCGGCTGGCCGACCAGTACGGCCGCGGCTCCGCCCGCGATCCCGGCCAGCGCGTCCGTCAACAGACCGGCGATGCTGAAGGGCATTTTTTCAATACGATTTTTTTTTCGTAAATCTTCGTCGTTCGTCGTCGAAAAAATACGGGGCCAAGTGTCTCCCGAATACGATCGCAATATCTCACGTATATATTCTTCGTACGGCTGCGAAATGTCCGGCGATGTTTCTCGCGAGCAGAAAATATCGTCTCCAAAATAAATAATCGCAGCAGATCGAAAGAAGTTAATTATGAAGACAATCCGATCGGCGGATAAACACTATGCTGTTCCCCCGGCGATCGTCCGTTATAGCAACCGTCGTCGTTACGATTTTCATTTGTTGATTTTCGTTCGAATTTTATGATAACAAATATTATAAACACAGTATAGTTATAATCTCTCGATAATTATTGAAGAAATCAAGGCGATTGGAAACGTCGATTTAACCGGAGTGTATCGTCGAGGAAAAAATTATATTATTAAAAAAACGTCATCGTAAAAGCAAAAATCACCTCGCGTTTTATTCTTTATCCTCGTATTATATTTATTAATAGTTACAACGACAAAATAGAGACAACCGACCTACGTACGCGTTATTGTTTCCATTATTTTTATTTTTCCTTTTCGCTGTTGTTCGGTAGGTAAGAAAGAAAGAAAAACAGATAGATAGCAACAAAAAAAAATCGCTACGAAAATATAAAACGGCGAAAAAGAAAATATAATATGTTTCTACATGTTTAGGTACTATTTACGGATGACCTACCGATATTATAATATAATACGTTGCGTTATCAGTTTATCACGATATAAAATATAGGAGTTAGTTTTTTTTCCCCTTTCAAATCTAATAATCGAAACGTATTATACGAGTGTGTGTGTGTGTGTGAGCGTTTTGCACATAAATCAATATTTTTACCTCAAACGCGACCCGAGAAATTCGATAAAACCCATCGACACACACCGCACATTGTTATTATATGTCGATAAAAATTGAAAAAAGAAAAGATCTTTTACCTAGAAACTCCCATATTTCTGTGCGTTTGTGTTACGTTTTAGATTAGTATTCACGTTTCTCGTTTTGTACGTGACGACGACGTGGAGTGAAAAAAATAAATACTACATTAGGCACGACGCGCCGCCGAATGATAAAAACTTTGAACGGTCCATTGTGTGTTTTAAATTTATACGGTTTTATTCTTAAAATATACCAAGTCCCGAGACTGTTCTTATCGCGTTATTGTTTTCAATACTTTGACAACGTCCTAGTTCGACGCGAAATTTTAATCAAGAGAGAGGCTCCTTCTTATTTTTTTTTACAACCTATAAATCGTTAGCGTTATACTCGGGTGGTTTTTCAGTAATTTTAGCATTTTTTACAACAACGCGTTTATTATAATTAAATGTACAAGGCGTCCGATTAGGTGTCTTTGAATTTAAACGAGCGGGTGTCACATTATTTATCACCAAAACAGAAGCCGTTACTCGTGTAGATATCGACGATTTTTGTTTTATTATCTGTAATAGGTAAAAGTTAGATTTTTAATTTGATTTTTCCTTTTTCGAATTTGAATTTACAATTACGGTATCATAATAATACTATATTATTGGGATCAGTATACTCGTATGACTTTTTACGATAGAAAATCAAAACAAATAGCAATTTTACAGTATAGTATGGTTTTTTTAACAATAAAACGAAATATTTAAGGCCAACACGCGGTTTACCGGCGATTAATAGAGCGCGTGGTCTACACGTGTCATTTGAAAACAATTTTTGAACATCGATCTTCTTTTACACTTACAATTAAAATTCAACAGTCAAGTCGGTCAATTTTTTCGTTGGACCGAAACACTAACACAATATAATACGTATAAGTATTATATATTATATAAGCGTCGCCAGAGGAATCGCTATATTTGCCGTTCGGAGACGACCACGCGATCGGATCGATAATTTATCGCGCAAATTTCGCCCTCTCGCTCTAAACACGGTGCCCGCGTATTTCACTGTCCCGCGAATACCCGGCGCACAACTTTTGGCACGGTGTACACCTATAACCTTTCGGACAGGCGCCCATTTGTACATCAGAGATACACAATATCGCGTGATATATACGCGTATATACCGCGCGCGACGCATTACTCGCGCGGGGGGGACACGTCCTGCGACAGCACGCGACCGCCGCCGCCTCGATTATTTACGACCGAGGATTTGAATCGCGGGCATCGGAATTAATCAAACGATCGGTGTGCCTTCGTATAACGAGGCGTAATAATACGTACAATCGTAAAAAGAAAATTAAATTAATTATTGTAACGTTATCGTTTCGGATTAACAAGTCAGTACGCGCCAGGTATTGTATATCTACCCAAACGCAGGAGTAACGGCTATTTTTCCGAGAGATTTTTTGCGATCCTGTGTCTACGGAATTTTCAAAATTAAGAAAAATTCGTCAAGTACGTACTTTGGGAAACGTTACTTCTGAAAAAAAATCACTCTTCCACATAAATCTCGTAATTAATTCGCGACCCCTAGTCATTGTTCGCGCGAGCGACCTGTGCGACCTGTTGACGGCGGTGGTGGTGGTTTATAATATCGTCGCCCGAAACGAAAACGGCGGATTATGAATTCGTTTTGTAAATAATACACGAGGACAAACGGCGCGGGCACGAAATCGTATTGTTACGGCGAGTTGGGGTCTCGTGGTGTGCGTAGGATTTCTATTGTGACGATTATAATATTCGCGCGCGTCGGCGGCGGTCGCTGCTCGGATCGATAATAATGTGGCGACGACGACTGCCGATTTTCGACCATTTTTTCCTCCGGTAATATGTATATTTGCCGTATTTACGGGTACAAAAGAAACTCGTTTCGCGGACCGCGCGTGTTTAAAATACTAAAAATATTATTCCTAATTTTCTACGTTCGGCGTCGGACACGGTTTCGAACGGAATGACGTGCCTATTGTAATATTTTTGCTGGGCTCTCTGACGCGCTTCGACGAACAGTCACACTAAAAGGTTCGAACTTTAGTACAAGTCTATTCGTCGCCATTCGGTTAATAAATCGCGTACAGGAGGAACTCGTTTCGCACGTCAATAAAACACCACAATTTTTCGGAATAAATTTAATTTTTTTTTCCAGTGTGACGAACCGGCGATATTGTATTCGACGAGAGACAACGAGTATTGTAATATTAGGCTCGACCCCCCCCCCCCGGGTTTAATTACAGGTTTTAACAACAAAAAACGTATCCAGTTATTATAATATTCGAATAACCGCGTTTCGTTTTTTTTTTTCTTTCGATTTGTTCATATAAAAAAATACTTTCGAGTTTATTGCTGTTTTCCCGGAGAAAAGAACGATTATAAAAAAAACAATTTTAACGCGGAGTTTATGACGTGTGAATCCATAAAAATAGCCTCGCCGCCGTCTGTGAACTTTGTCGAATCGATTCTCAGAATTGAATTCGAAAACGAACGACGACGACGACTCTCGTTTATTCCAATCCGGTACAAACTAAGCGGTAGTAGTAGTAGTAAGTTGTAGTATATTATAATAATCTATTGGTTTTTATTAAAATTTTCCTCCGGTGTAGAGGGGGGACGAAAAGTGCCGGCGCGCGCGTGGCGTCATCATTAAATTATATCCGTCGATCGTATTCTTCTCGCGTCGTCGATTTTTAATACCTATGTTTTTGTCGAGACCGCCCCGAGCAATCGTTAATTCGTTCGTCACGTCCGTCGTCGTCTTTTATTCTAATAATAATTATTATAATTATACGTATTATTTACACGGTTTTTTAATTACTCCGACTGTACGGCGGCGTCGCATAACGACGATATTTCCACACACACACACACACCGATTAATTGTCGAGCTTAGAAAATATCGCGCACAAAGCTTTATAAATAAACGAAGAAAGAAAAAAAACTACTCCGTCTCGCCCACGCCACGCGCACCAGTTTCACATCGAAACGTGTTAATAACCGAGGGAAGATATTACAGATAGAGAAAGGGGGGGTGGAGGAATTTAATAACGCGTACAAAATACCGTTTATTATTGCGTAACCTAACCGCAAGTCGAAAGGACTTAGAAAAAAAAAAAAAAATGAAAACCTGACGAATTTCTGGCGGTTCTCGTCAAAAAACGACACGCCAAAGTTAAATTACGAGGATATAACAATAAAGATAATATTATATTTTACAGTGGTAAAAACACGTATTTTGATTTCCCCCCCCCCCCCCGTAATATTTATATGACTGTCCGAGAGAGAGAGAGAGAGACGGAAAGGAAATAAAAACTGGGGCAAAACTCAACGACCTATTTATAATAAGTCGTCGGTGTATATTATTATTATTTTCATTACTTCTAATTTCTATAGAAATTAATCAAGTCGAGAAGAGTTTTAAGTTCGTCGTCGGAGTAGAAAAAATAAATATAAATAAAATTATGGCAGAAATAACAACGCTGTTAACCGAGCGTGAACTAAATAATTAAATACTCGCACGTGCGATTAATCAAAAGAACAGTGGAAATAATACAACAGAGTAGAGTAGTATTATGGACGTTTGGAGTAAAAAAAACTGCATTATGCGTAGTGTTAACACATATGTATAACGATGTTTTACCGCGAAAAAACGTCGAAAATCCGTCGAAAGAGATTTTTAAATTAAACGCTTTTTCGAGTAAAGCATTGTACGCGAGTACACGACACGGGGTCACACACGTGAGTAAATTAATTTCAACAATCCATACGATCGCAATGAAACGTTCATCGACATTATTATTATATTACAACGACGGTTCGCAATCGAAACGTACAAAACACTTGGGGAAACATAAATCTCTCTTACCTCAGAACGTCGTCTGCGGCGATGGCACGAAATCCGCAGGACGATTGCAGCAAATCTGGAACAGAAAATCAAAAATAGTCATTATTGTCGGTTTTGGAACGTTTTCGTATAGTAAATAGGTGTTATCGCAGTAGTAGTAAACGGGAGTAGTTTTTCGGCGAGTTTTCAACCAAACGGTTCTCGTAAACGGAAACAATAAGTGTTGTACTTTTACCGCGAAGTATGAAATATATTTTTCCCCTCCGCGGCACTGTTTTTCGTTACACGACGTTACACACCCCGGCGGCGGCGAGTGAGTATTTATACTCATTTGAAAACTCGGTCGGAAAACAAACAAATCCCGCCCCGAGATACTATTAGCTTCTCTTCGCGTCGGAGCCGCGGCATCCGAATTAACATAATGAAATATGAAAGGTCCGCGAGCGGCACAAAGTGGCTCTCGGACTCAAAGCCTGGCGCCGTCGAATCCTGTCTCTGGATCGCGTTAGAAATTCGTCCGAAAACAAACAAAACGGGGAAAAAAAAAAGTTCGAAGGTAATCTGTTTGTCAGACGTTATTTCCCGGGCCCGAAACCGCGGTTTTTAATATCACGGGAGCGCGTCGTAATCTCCGCAGATAAACCCCCCCCCCCCCCGAAGATATTACTCTTACATAAGTGTTTTTTTTCTCTTCCCCCGAAACTTTTCTCTCGGCAGTCAAACCGAATTTATTGGAATTCGACGGCGGCCGCGACGATAGATTATTCAAAACGAATTTATCAAGTGACGACGAGATTAAACGTAAACCTATACAGTGGCGACGGCGGCGGCGACAAACGACCTCTCGCTCGAATTCAAAACAAAATCTAACCGACCTAAGCGGGCTATCCACACACACACTCGGTATTTTTATCGCACAAAGTTTGAACCGACTGCCAAATATCGTAAAATTGAAAATTAATCATAAGAACTAAGAAGACTCGTAAACTTTGAATATCTATAGATAAAAAATAGTAAAAAATCTTTTGAATATCATGTCGTTTCTAGAGAACGGTATGGGGTGATAAATATTCGGAGAAGATTTCGAAAATTCTTTTTCTATCGATGTATAAAACTATAAATTCATTAGGTATAATAATTAACGTCGATTATTAGTACCTACAAATGATCACAAAGTTCTATTAAATATATATAAAAAAAAATAAATAGTTAATTGTTTTAATAACTAATTTCAAATATTTAATACAACTTTGTGTTATAATATCGACCACTAAACTAATTATTCATTTATATCGTTTTATACAAATCATCATAAACTTGTATTAATTAAATGGAAAATTACCTTTTGGTAATATTTTCGATGAAACGGATGGATTT
Organism: Drepanosiphum platanoidis; assembly: GCA_948098885.1. Lineage (NCBI taxonomy): Eukaryota > Metazoa > Arthropoda > Insecta > Hemiptera > Aphididae > Drepanosiphum > Drepanosiphum platanoidis. The sequence goes on from OX402539.1 coordinate 3,317,694, forward strand.
AATTTTCGAAGGAGGAAAAACACCAACGCAGATCTAAACGCGACCGGTCCACGTTCGCCGACTCCAGAAGCGGTCGGCGCGCACAAAGAAGAAATTAAGACCTGGAATAATATAAATACAATAATAATTTATGAGGTATGACGTAGGTATTTTAGTGTCCACTGTTATGCTCGTAAAATCTCGTCGCAGTAATGTGAACGACGTAAAAAAGTAATTTCGCATAGAATTTATTATTATTTGGACGTTTACAATTATTATTTACGATATAGTATATTATGTTTGAAGTCGTCACAGTTACATTTTATTCGATACCGATTTTTTCGTTTTGTTTTATAAAAATATTATGAACTCGCGTAGACATCACAGGATTTAGTAACATTTTATACGAGAGAAAAAGAGACACACACGCGCGCGCGCGCCGATAGGAAAGAAAAAACGTCGCCGGTTTATGTATTTTTCTGGCTCGCACTGGGTCATAAAGACCCGTCACGCGATTCCTAACAACGTTGTGGGACGTATATATATTATTATTACGCATTACAATACAACGCATTTGTTATAATATGTATTATTATAATAAACATATTGTTTACGACGGCCGACATAAACCGCCGAGACAATGGGACGTTTACGCCGGCCTATACTAGCCACTCGTATATTATAATATACGTTTACATGATATATTATATAAGAGACCTATACCGACGACGGGCGTAACAATTCGTTCGCGCGAAAAATAATCTCGCCGCAATATTAGACGTGTGGTGGATATTCGGGCGGCCGGATACGTTGTTTGTGATTACAAATTAGCAAGCCGAAATTTAACCCGTTCAAATGACGTTTTAGTGCATAGGTTCTTAAAGCGGGGGGTCCGTACGTAGATGGTTCCTCGGGGAGGGTGCACGGGGCGGCTGTGATTTTTCAGAGGGGGTCCGTGATACCATACTTCAAAGGGGTCCGTGGCCCGGAAAAGGATAAAAACCTATGTTTAGCAACGACGAGAACTGCAGTAATTCGTTTCTAAGGCTCTGGTTTTACCGAGAATGAGGAATATCGAATTGTTACAAATTATTACAAGCCGATTGAGCTGTGATGCAACGACAACTATTGTTATAATATCGCGTTGATCGTTCTCGCGCGCGATTCTAATGGCCGACCGTATGTCACGCCATTTTCTCGCGCGCCGAACGAATCGAATGTCCGGCGAATAAATTAGCAGCACCGATTTCCGCCGCCGGGGGTGAAACACAATATTAATAATTATTGTTAACGCGTTTAGACGATTATGACGAATACGGTCTGACGCGATCGTATTAGTAATTTATTATTGAAAACGACAGACAGGAAATTCTGGTCGAGTTATATAACTAGCAACGGTAAAACATTAACCTTTTTGGACGAGACAACGATGACGATATTATATTAAATTCGAATCGCAAAAATAAACCCTAACGAAAGAGATTTTTCACACAGTATGCGATGTATTATATCATTGATTTGAATGATTAATTTCTGTGTTGAATTATATTTTAAAAATATTTCCTGTTTGCAACACAACGCGATTCGTTACACTCGATTTCATTCAAATTATGAACAATAATATAATTTATATTTATATTTTATACCTAAAACTCGTACGGAGTAAAACGGAACGATATTAACGACACCGCTCAAGTTTTTACGAAATAAATCAATGTTTTATTGTCAATATCGACTGAAAAAAAGATAATAATCACAGTCGGTCCACTGTGCGATGTATTGCCACGTGATGATTCATTCGAGAATATTTTATAAAAATGATTTTATTAATTCTCGTCAACAACAAGATAAGCTTAAATGATCCACCTGTTTGTCGGTAAAATATCCCGGGGAAAGCTTTACGATAAAAATGTTGTACTATTATTATACGACTCGAGGGGTGAAACTTGTTTTCATTTCAGTCGGGAGAATAACAAAAAAAAAAAAAAAAAAAACGAGCTCAGACTAATTTGAAAAAAGTGAAATATAATAAGACTCGGACGAAACACGGGAAGAATACGGGGGCGATTGATATTGATTACTCTGTACGAAGAACAATATGGGTAGATTAGTCTCGATTTCTAAATCGTCGATTTTCTAATCGTTGAAGTACCCGAAATTTCGAGAGATAAAATTGAAAGTTTTATGATTTTTTTTTGTAAATTTTCGCGATATTGTCGAGTGACGTCGACCGAAATTATTTTATCTTCATTTTACGGAAACAAAAACTAGCAACTGCGCAACATTCGCTACCGGAAACCCTCCGCAATAAGTCGATGATAGGAGTGATAGGACTAAGTCTTAAACTCAAAAACTCGACGACGACGACAGGCACTAAAAATAAGTAAAAAAGAAAAGAAAAAGTACACGACGTGATAAAATCAAAATATTACTCACTTCACTTGGAATCTTAAAGTAGCCCGGCAGCAAATGGATTCTTCAAACAGTCTACCCACGCCCGTCGCTGGGAAATATTTTGGATTACCACTCGTCTCGTTTTCCCTTAGGGCCTATAAGCGTTTGAACGTCTTCGGGTTTAACGCGATATGACTGATGCTCGTCAAAACACGGCCAACCGGGTCGCAGAAGACGTCAGTCAGATTTCGCACTGAAAAAAAAAAAAAAAAAAAACGAAAAACGTTTATCATCACGTCAGTTTACAAATAAATACACGTCCGTGTTCGATTTACCGTCGTGCTGATGAGTGTTGTTGAAGTCGAATTCTAGATATAATTATTATTATTTTTGGTATTACGAGATGATAGCACGAATGTTGTTATTTGTATTTTTATCGAAATGCTGCAACCACACGGCGTCGCCAGAAATCAAACTAAAATAACAAAAAAAAATGTATACGATTTTTAAAAATATAAAGAGCTATGAGGGGGTTTCCTCCCTCCGATTATTTACTCCGATCACTGATCGTACACGAGATCGCGTGAAATAGCTCAAAGTCGTCAGCTTTCGTTGGCGTTTTTACCTTTAGAGAAGCGCGCGTGGACGAGTGATTTTTTTTGTTAGCTCCCTACCCCGTCGTCTGCTGTTTTCGTTTGTATTCAACTCGATTAATATAACGCCGCCGCCGCCGTGTAATGAAGACGTGATCGCAATAACAACTCGGCCGTGGATCACGGCCGAAACACGGTTGATATTATTAATGTACGAGCAAAAAAGTGTTTTTATTCGCGAAAACGTGAGGGGGAAAAAAAATAAAATAATGATTCGCGTCTCCCTAAGAGACGTAAAAACGACGACTCGTCGTTTTAAATTACACCGCGACTTTATTTTCATTTTTGTGTTATTTCATTTCTTTGTTATTTCTTTGTTTGATTAAACGCATTTCTTCTTCTGCTTCTAATTTTCGTTTTCTTTTCTTTTTTTTAAATTCCGACGATCCGACGCGACACGGGTTTTATTGTTTAAAATATATCACCTAGGAGACGAGGAAGGACGAGCCCCGCGCGCGGGCACACGGCGAAAACAATACTATAGTATATAAAACCCTATCCTAGAATATCCCCCGGAGACCCGAAAAATAAGGTTTATACTCCCTCAAGGATATTTCGCGTAGGCGGAGGGGCTGGCTGCTGCTGTTGCTGCGCGTTTGGCCGCCAAGGCTTAATGTCCTCGCAATTATTATTATTATTATTATTATTATACTGTCCGCGTCTGATTTAGATTTTTATTGCAACCGCCGCGGCGACGACGGGTTCGAACATTTATACCGCAAATGTAAAAGTAGTTGCGATTTTTTCTTTCTTGTTCGCGACCGAACACGTACAATGACATGTGCGAAATAGTAAGAAGAAAAAAAATAATACCGATATCACAGAGTGTGCAAGGGGACGTAAACTGCAACGAAATTAAATAAAATTAAATAGAAAAAGGTCGTTATGTACCTTTGAAGTCGATAAAATTGTGCAGGACGCGCCGAGTCGCTATAGTGTCTCGCGTGTGAATTTAAAATAAACGATCTCGATGGTTCAAAAAAACTTGAGCCAACAGAAGCTATTTTGTTATAGAATACGTACGAAAAAAAGAACGTTCAACGGAAAATAAAAAAACACCACACACGTGATTTCGTAAAACCAACAGAGTCGACGAAAAAACGATTGAATTTAAACGGTTTTTGTTTTTTTTTTTAATTTCGATATATCCGAAAACACGCGGCCAATTTCCCATTGGTAGGATGCCACCGCACGTGACGTCTCCGGAACTTGCTTAAAAAATTATGTTTCCTGTAGGCACGGATCCAGGAATATTTTTCTGCGGGTTCATAAATTTAATCCCGAAAACAAATGCATATGCGTATATCACGGTCAAATTAAAAAAAAAAAAATAATAAAAACAAAATATTCAGTCGTTCGACTCGGTGGACTGCGCGATTGAATTAGATAATAAACAACAGAGGTTTGCGCTAAATCGCGCGGCGAAAAAAATGACGTAAATTATGAGAATAAAATTGCGAGTTACATACTATATTGTTTCGCTGACCCGATGTGGCTTCGATATGACCCCTTCGATCGACAAGTTTTCACGCGTATTTTGGGTGACAAAATAATTGTTGGAATATCTCTTGATGTGCAATGTGATGTTGATGTATTCATCGACTGAGCGTTACATTCATCCTGTGACGATGATAAAAATACTTATAAAAACATGTATATTGTATATATTAATAAAACGTCATAGTTTATTGACATTAAAAGTTTATGAATGTAAAGCGCAAAAAAAACAACTACAAAAATTCATAAAAAAAATACCCATAATAATGTGGGGCCTTCTATTCGTACTGGAAAGACATTTTTTATGCGAGTTGAAAAGAAAAAAAAATTAATATTTCCAAGTCGGTTTTAATGTGTTTATTAATTTGTTCAAATTTTAACCATACCCAAAGCCGTGTTATACAACCGGGGGTTTTCAATGTGATGATATGAGGCGCACAACAAGAAACGCGTCCAATTGGAAATTGCAAACAAACACGACGTTCAGCGTAAACTTATTTTGATTTTTATAAAATAAATATATTATTCGAAATCAGAAAGATGTTTCCGGGGACTGTTTGATTTTCTCTAGTTCGTCGCCACTCTCTCGGCGTTTGCTTTGCGACCGAAACGTCAATCAACGCACACACAATTATTTTTAAATAAGTAACTTTTTCCGAGTTTTGATTTCTTAACTCGTCGTCCAATCGAATAAATATAAATTTTATGACGTTTTAAAATGAAAACCGACGTGTCGACGAGCCGATAATAGTACATTTATTATTTATATATCATCCGTTGACGGCCTCGGAACGTCGAATGTTGTGTATTATACAAATATATATACATTATACATATATATATAAAACAGGAACTTTTCTTTTCTCGTTATTTGATTTATATCACAAAAACAGAGTGTTTAACGTCCGTCTGACAAACGGTAATAGGTAGCTCAAGTTCTAATTCTATATTTTAAAGCATTTCTTTTATCTTACTAATCGTCGTACTTCAGCCTCGGCGCCAAAATAAATATATTTCCAAATGGATGTTAATTCGCAAAGAAAAATCTTTAATTTTATAATTTAGAAATGTTTTTGTTTCGAGTCGTTTGACTCGAGTTTTTCAAGTTTATCGAGTTTAAAACATATTCCCTCGCTAATCAGTGTTACTTACAGAATATTATACCCCACAACTATATTCAACTTGGTACGGAGTTGTTGGCTGATCGAAGACATGCTGCAAACTTAAATTTTCTACCAAAACTTGTTACTGGACATCACATAGACTCTCCCGATTTACTATCTAAAATAAACTTTAAGGTACCTCCTGTCCATCCCGAAATTCTCTTTCATTTTATATGTTCGCCCATCTACTAATAATAAATTAAGTTCGAAACGGACCTCTGTAACGCTGCATGCCCCTTGCAAACGCAGAGAGTATAATTATTTCTCTTCGTTTATGTATGTATTTTCTGTAAACTGTCATTATTATGTACACTTATTTATTATTACTACTTTTACCGTGTAAAATCGGGCCTGTGCCCTTATGCGATTAAAATAAATAAATAATTATAGAAAATATCGACGAACAGCACTAAAGTCGGACACCCTGCTGTACACCTACGAGAGTCGAATTAAACCGAAAACCATATACGATAAACGAATCGTTTATTCTATACACGCCGGACGGAATTCGTACACCACCACGTATGAAAAATCAAAATTTAAACTTAATTTCGTCCATAACTCCCCCGGCGCGGCGATGTGGAATTCGCGGCACGCCGGAATTCGACCCCTTCTTTCGAAAATCACTCCGTTACACCTTGGCCTAAATAAAATTTCACACGCACGCGCGCACGCACACTTTGAATTTGTTTACACACGTTACCAACAATGTCTATCCCGCGAGTGACGAAATTCCACAGGGGTAGCGAAGGAAAACTGCACTCGCGGCCAAAATATGTGCCAAAATACATCCGAGACAACACTCGGAACACAATTATTACGAGATAAATCGAGCCCGAGAAGAGAGTGCGCAGAGGAAAGGTCGAAATGATAAACAACGGTCCTACCGAATCTGTGACGTTATATATTACACAAGACCCCCCCGGGCGTGGCGAACGCCGACGAGCAATTAGAACAGATCAAATCGTATAAACCGATTTTAGAAGAAAAAAAAATACAAACAATATATCGTTGTAAATAATTAATGTAATGACGGTGTGTAAAACTGTAAAACGTACCGCAGATAACCATTTTGAAGCTGTGGTCGGAATGAAAATAAAAAAAAATAAACCGACTACGTCTTTAGAGTTTTTAATTTGAGAACAACGTGGTGATGATCCAAATGTCCAGAAGAAAAAAAAAGCTCCCGTTTATCGCGATAACCATAAAATACGAATTCACCGACGTCGGTTTATTCGTTTTAAAAACCCGTACCCAGAACGGGTCCGACGCGCGCGTATAAGGTTTTAAAATGAAAAAACATCAATTGCATTTATAGCTGGCGCGATAATTATTTCCGAACTCGACGAGCGAAACTCACATATAAATTCGCGTTAAAAACAACTATATAATAACGCCGTATAGTCGTATAAGTGCCCGCATTTACGTCGAAAGACCATAAAAAAATTTTAAAAAAAAACCGAAAAACATAATCTCATGACGGCGCGGCGTATTAAAAACGCGTTTTTATCTGGAGTTTGAGTGCACAAAGAGCGCTCTCCTATAGAAAAAAAAGGGGGAAAAAATCAAAAATTGAAAAACGGATAAAACACGATGACGTTCTGAATACTTTTCGTATAACTAAGGTTATTATAACACTAAGACCGATAGCGTTAATGAGACACAAACCTAGAAAATAAAACACTGTTTATTCGTCGAAATCGAAACTATAAGGAGAGCCATTAAGTTTTTTCTTTTTTAGTATACCTATAATAATTGTTTTTTTTTTTTATTTACTCGAGTTTTATATTTTATTTTGTGGCTTGCGAACGAAATTGTTATACGTATCAAAACAGTTCAATAAAAGTAATAATATACAAAAAATGTTATGTTTACGCGATTGTTTTTATGTACGTTTTTTTATTCGACCGTTTAAAGGAACAAACATTTTTGAATTATTAACTAACGTAATTATCGTTTCATCGTTTATTGCAAGCCATAAAATCTTTATTTAATTCAGAGCATCCAAAGATTTTGTACCATCGTCGGTATGAGTAAAGAGGAAAACGATATATTTTCCCTTCTCGCATTACTCCTGGGAAAATTTCAGGAGGGCTGAGTGATACCCTAGTGCCCTCCACGATAATATAATATTACGCTATTGACCAAATAAGATCAAATATTAATAAGACGATTACCTTTTTATTCGCAAGTACGAGCGCGTGTAACTGGAATAACATTTTGAAATTTGAAAATTTGTCACACTTTTCTGCGTTCATGTTGTTGATTTTCAAGGGTCATTTCTCGATTTCTTACTCGACAGAATCTATAACACAACAATTCAATTAATATAACCGATGAAATTTGTATACGATGAACTATAATATAAGGTTCGCGTGCCTTCAGCTTTTAATTCTAAAGGGGCGGCTTAGTTTTAAGAATTCTCCTTAAAATGAACAATAACAATAATATTATTGTGCCGATGTTCTAAAATATTATTTTTAGAAAACAACCACGAATATCCAAACACGTTTAAGAACTAAAAAATAATTGACTCTGTCAATTTATATTATACGATAAAGAAGTCGAAATTTTAAATTTTACAACAATATTCTGTGTTCAGAGGTCTAAAACGGTTGTATGTAAATTTGACGGAGAGTAATCGAGAGGGAGAGCAAGTGGTTTTTAGAATTAAAAGATAAATATCTCCCAGATGACAATCGCACCGATTTTTATTGTCATCAGACTTGTTTGTTTTGTGAAATGTGTTATATAACTCGGCAGCTTGAAATGTTATTTCCGCGAAATACTAAACCAATATAATACTAACATAACGATTAATAACAGAAGTTGTGTTGTCTGCGACAAAGCGACGGCCGAAACGATGACGGATCATCTCCCCTTTGGTCTCTGAAGAAAACGCTGCTCTAAACAAAAAGGTTTCCGACACGTGTGTCCGTTTTAGTCGTCGAAAACGGGTCGCTCGTTCAGATCGCGGGGTGGGAAGAGAGTATAGGTCTCGTGTTGTGTGAAGTCAAAGGAATCGTTTCGTCTCGGTACGGTTTTTTTTTATTATTTTCTACTTTCGTTTTTGCCGCCGAATCGAAATTATTTCGTCCCACTACGCGACCAGCAGCAGCAGCAGCAGGGTCGTTTACCGGCTAATGATTTTACGATTATGCCACTAATATTTTTTTTCCCTAAATACACTTCAAAGCGTTCTCGCGTTAATTCGCACCCTCTCTCCAATTCCACTCGTACGCGTAGCCTATTCACTGAACAGTGAAGAGTCAGTCGACCGAATGACATTTCGAAATTAGAGGATTTGCCGTTTGGTTTTTTTCTTTCCAATACTATTTTAAAAATAATTCGTCATAGAGGCTGCTTAATGATCTCGTCGTCGATAAAATCTAAACATCGATAATAACATTCAAACCACGCCGAGGCGAACTTTAGAGGAAAATAGATCCGCGCGGCACTGTTCTCGATACAAGTTGTGTATACGTAGTGAATCGAAAAGCAAAAAAATTCATTCGGATCGTTCGCCGTACGATCATGACCGTCTCGAGTGGCGACGACGAATGAAGTGTTACAAACGAAAATGCAAAATATCTCGGTGCGATTCTTCGGTATTGTTTACCGAGGATTATATCGAAATGATAATGTGTGTGAAATGAGGCGCGCGCGTACCTGGGACCCCGCCACACCACATGCGCGCGCGCGTTGAATTGTATATTTTTTCGTCGCGCGTTATAAATCATTTTCGTCGTTGCGAAAACCAATAACTTAAAATGTTTTCGGGATAATACGTATCGTTCAATGGAATCAATTCAATCGGAACCTTTTATTGTGCAAAGTCTATCTACCGTCACCTCGGTTCTCTTTGTGATGACCGTTCCCCAGGACCGCGGCGGCCGCGTGACACACTCGATTCCAATCCGCTTTCTGGCGTCGACCTCCGGGATGTGACCGGTCAGCAGCTCTTTTCTTCGCCGCCCGTTGATTAATAGTGAAATATTCGGGAGTTAATCACCTCGACGGACGCAATAAATCACACTACACCTGTGTGTGTATATATAATATAATATAACAGAAAGCGTAAAAATATAAATCAAATTCCAAAAGGTTATTGTTCGGGGGGGGGGGGGAAGGGGGGGGGTGCTTTTTCTGAGCGCGCTCGCCACATTTTTCCGTGCATTCGTTTGAATTATTATATTAAGATTTTTTAGTTTTAAATTAATATCAATATAATGGACAACACGATCGAAATAATGGCTGCCTTGAAAATTTCAAAAACTATAAAATTACCGAAATTATTGTCGCGTAAGCATTGGAGTAACTTTACAAGACACGTTCGCGGTTCAAGTGGTACACAGTCAGTCGGCTCTCTTTGCGGCGTTGTGTAACGTATTTTGTACGTAATAACAATATTATTACGACGTCGTATTGGGAAAAAAAAAAGAAGAAAATATGAAATACAATATTATTATTAATCGACCGAAAGTTTTGTTCCGATTCAAATCGACGACGTGCGCGATCAATCATACTAATGGAAGTCCTGAGCAACGGACTTTTTGATAAATAGAAACGAAAAGTTCTCGCGCTGAACACGACGCCGCGCGAAGCAAACGACAATTTAAGCGAATATGCGTGATGTAGTGTATTTCGCTAAATCGCGTTGATTGCAGCTGTATAAGAGTACGGCGGGAAATAATACCCCGGCTTATGGGGACGTAGATAAACGAGGACCACTGTTAAAAAGGTTCGTCCGTTTTGTTTTTAATTTTTTCCCGCCGAAAATCGGTCGAAATAAAATCGCGAATAACGTCGAACCGGAAAGATTCAAATGTAATTTATGATATTACATCGTCCCTGTCGTCGGCAACGGCAATAATTATTATTGCCGCGCTATTAATAACGAACGTGGGCCCCTTTTTAACGAGAAAATGAATATGTAATATGTATTTATTAGTGTTTATATTGTATTCGGTGCGGGAAAACCGCGCGTATAGTTGTTTGCGGCCACCGAAACGATATTATATTGCATTGTTCGAACTCGGTTTCGGGGACTCGTAAATTCGTTTTATTGGACGGCGCATGATAATATAATACCTATGCGCGTAATAGAGTTTAAAAATGATCGGGGGGAGACTCGCTCGGACGGAAATTGATATATATCACACACCTATTATTATTACGGAACAAAATGATTAACAGCGTTTTCAGTTGGCTATTGTCGAAGTCAATACGAAGTCGGCGAGGCTTTAAAAATCGAATAGACGTTGGAAAAAGCAGTATTTTTACACGAGCGGCTACTTAAAAACGATTTCTCAATTACGTGATTCGGACAAGTATATGGGACCTACTTACCACCACAATTATGTCGTTTTCCTCAACTATTCGCGAGGTCTGTCGCAAAACTTCTGCTGGTCATTTTGTTCAGGATTTAAATGCGAATCACTTGAGCTGACTGTGTTCATTCGTCGGCATCGATTTTGGGCGTCCGAACCTCCACCCTCGTGAATTTTCCATCCTTTCGTTTGTTCGCCCTCGTTGTAAACAAATAGCTAAAAAAAAAAGTGAATTTTTTAAGTTTCGGTCGTGATTTCCTATTATTCCTATGTGTTTTTTGTTTCTTCCGGAACAATTTAACTTTACGAGAAGACGGGAAAGTTTTAAATCAAAAACTTCCTACAACACCAGCTAGCGGTCGTGCGACAGTCGAAAGTAGTAATCCATGTGGAAACTTATCATCCGCCGACGTAAATTCAAATTAACTGGTTCGAAATCGGAATGCTCGAAGAAATATATAAAGTTATGTTATTTAAATAGTCATAAAACAAGTCTGAATTGACTTATTTATCACGAAAAAATGTGTAGACAACACACTGGTTTACACATTATATTTTAGGAACCTATTATTCGATAAGTATATCTGATTGAACTATTACGATTATATACTGACTTTTTGGCGCAAAATTAAAACCTAATGAAAATTTTAATAGGCTTGTAGCTCGTTTATAAATGAATGTTTAATTCGTATTTCTTCGAAAATGGCAGACGTTTTCGATACATTTTGACTTGGTTTTCAAATAATAATATTAAAATGTTATTTGGAATACAATACGACTTTGAAAGATTTTTTATACCTCGGGGAATTTTTTTCCTCGTCTCTTTTTCACTACCGGTATTAAATACTTATAATTTGTTAGTCGAGTAAAACTATGAATGTTTATTGTTTATAAATGTTAAATAATTTATAAATACATCCGACAACATTGAAATTGTATTTTACTTTGTCAAAATGTAAAAAAAATATTATTATAATATTTTAGTTACAACATAGGACGTCACAACCAGATTTGAGTTAATTTTACAATAAAATTGTGTATACCATTTCGGAGTATTATTATGTACGCTTTGTGAAACAATTATATTTAATTCGAGTTTAAACGTTTTAACATTAAACTCGAATATAGCTATAAATTTAATAATAAAATTATTTAATTTGTATGAGAATTACCAGGATATTAAAAATGCAATGGTTTGGGTTAACTTCGTGTACAACTTAGGATACCGTCATCTGATTATGTAGATGGACACTTTTCTCGTTATAAAAATATTCTTTCGGAAAATCGCCGTCAACGGAACGCTAAAAATATGAAAACAAATGTTTAGAGCAATACATTTATAGGCAGTTTTGGCATGAAGAAATAAAAACTTATATTTCACATACTACAACTCTTAAAAACTATATTTTTCTAAATATAATTATTAAAATCTATAGTTTCAGAATAATGCAAGTCAAATATAATATCAATTATATTCATTCAATTTTTAAAAAATTATTATATATCATCAAAACAAATTATAAACTATAGACATCATTTCAAGGAATATAATCGGGTGATCGATAATAATCTTTTTCACGCATAATATTTCGTTGATATTCACTTGTTATAATCGCATTCCTAATAATAATAATAATAATAAATCGTATGTAAAAATATACACTCGTATACACATAGCTCGAGTTCATGGTGTAATACACATATATTTTTAACAAAACGCCGCCGATCAAATAGTCGACGAGCGATAGGGCGTGAAATACAATTCACCCGGATCCGATCGCGAAATACTTCGATCTCGGGGATATCCTTCTATCCTCGTCTCTTTCGACCCTACCCCCTACCGAACCCCTCCCCCCCCATCGTGGCGTACATCCGAGCAGAGTCTTTTAATAATAATATAATATAGAATAAAGGGAATAAGAGAGACTCGTCGTCGCGAGTGGATTTTTTCCGTCGCAGCTCGCGCGCAGCCGTGTCGCAACAGCAACTGTATTTTTATTATTATATCCAGTAATCGTGTCGTTAAAGTTTTTCCGCTATCGCTCGTCTGCAGCAGCACGTGGCTGTGGTTTTTGAAGTCAGACATCCCCCTCGTGTTGGTTGTGTTTTTTTATTTTTTTCTAATAATAATTATAAAACTCCATACGCGGAGAGGGATGGAAATTTTCGAGACGTCTCGCGTTTCACTTAAGAGTTATATTTTATCGTATAATAGGACGAAAATATTATGTCCATCTGTTTTAATTTCGAGCTATGAAAACGCTATAATCTACGAGTTTTGAGAAACTATTTTACGAGTAGATCGTTTTTAAACAACTCCGACCAGGGGATAGACGGATAAATACGAACATACCTAATATCTGAATCAATCGCGACATTTTTTATAACATAATTTCAATATTTCTACTAAACGTTACGTCGAATATGAGCTCGTAGATCGTATTCCGACGCTCCGGGATCGTCAACAGCGGCGGCGATTCCGGGAACACCACCCAGACCGTCGCGTAATAACAACAATATAATATGATTGATCGGTTATCCGAGACGCGCGTCTATATAACACTGGCCGATATTTATATACATAACGTTATATAGGTGTATATATGAACGTACAGCGATATTGTTAATCCGCTCATCTTTTGCCGAGGGAACGGAAGGCCTGTGCGGTTATCAATCACGACATTGTGCCGGTAGCAGCTGATACTAATTGGAACCTGGTTTAATCGACCGACCGGCTGGCCGGCCAACCGGCAGACCGACCGTCGCCGAGCTTTTAATGACACCGCGATTAATTATTATTAACGTTTGGCGATTACGGTGACCGCCGCGCACGCCTACGTCACGAGGCAGCGTCTCTACTACGTACTATATGTCGCTAATAACGCACACCGCTATTATTAAACCACGACAATAACACCCCCACACTACGGGGTAGTGGTTCTGGAGTTGCGGTTTTTTTTTAGATTTAAAAAAAATTTATACATTTATGCTGGAATGAAATTAGGAAAAAGGAGTTGGTGGTAAGGACCACCGGTGTGATCGGTAGCCCCTCCTCGAAATACTCATCGGCTCGAGCGAGACAGAAATATTATCCTCGGCCCACCCCACTGTCGTCGGTAACGATTCTACCAGACTTAACCAGCGAATTGTATGTGGTTTTTTTCGCGTACACGAGCGGAAAAAAACTTTGCGACGTCGTCGTCGTCTCTCGAACACGCGTATTCGACGATTTCGACGACGAGGGGTCGGAGAGAAGTAGTGGCGCGGTTGATCGAATTTTATTGCGCTCGGCGACGTTTACGACATAATAATAATAGGTAATAACCGTATATACCGCTTAAACGACCGTATACCGTTTATACGGAATAATATCGCGGCCAAAGTGTACGTAGTACGCCTACTGTTATCGAATTTATCGCCGGATAATAAATCCGTTTTGTACGTTCTAATAAGATTCGGACACGCGCGATGGATATTGCCTCCGTATTTTATTTCTACAACGGCCAAAACTATGGTATGACGGGGTGGGGAGGGGGGAGGAATGGATATATTATATAATGACACAGAGTCATCGTAATAATAATAATATGTTTTAAAGTTAACAGTACCCAATTAATTTACCCGAGAAAATCGCTGTGAAATGAGTTTCTCGGGGGTAAAATCGCTATTGTTTACACTCCGCTGTCCGTCCGTCGTGTTTGTTTGATAATTGCGAATCACTTTGTGCTTAATTTAATGGGTGGTAGTCGAAATTTGCAAAATATCAATGACTATAACAGTATGATGGTTCCGAAACAATAACGACGGTACACGCCGTAATGATCGTCGTAATACGATGCGAAAAATGTAATCGGAAGTATCGTACGAATCGATGGCTATTATACTAGTATGGCTTAATTACATCGAAAAAAGCTTTGGCCGGCGCACCGAACTCACAGTCGTTACGAAAAACGGTCGGTTTTTTTTTTACTTTTTTCTCTCTCTCTCGTTTATTGAGTGACGACGTTTTCTTTTTCTCGTCCTCATCGATCCCCGGTCATCGCGAAACCGCTATATCACTAGACCGAAATGGCAAGACAACATTATTATACGTTTATTTTAACATGTATACAATATATATTTTGTTTCACACTATTCTCCGATTCGAAATAATTTAATGAACCGATTTTTTTTTTTTTTTGTCATTTATAACCGAAATTTTTGTATACGTTAACGAAACGTGTACAACGAAAAAAAAAAAGAGTGAAAATAAAAAAAACGATCCGATTCGATTTAGTAATATACCCACTTGTCGGTCATGCTTGTATTTTATATGCACTTGACGAGTACTTCCACCATTGGCGTTTATTACCTCCTCGAAGTTAAGTCCGTACGGGTACACATTGAACGATTCGCGGTTATAAATTAAGTGAACGCGGGTTGAACACGTGCCAATAATGAAGACCGTTGTAGAGGCGGCTTAGCGGCGAAAATAAGGAGAGAGAGAAAATTGGTGGACCAGATATTATTACGTTTGTAGAAATCGACGAAAGCATTTTCGGGATACGCAAAAAGCGCCAGTCGGGCGGTGAAACACAACAATGGATTTTTCGCGGTGGAATCCGTCGGCCGACGGCGGAGGAAAGCAGGTCGTCTCTTTGTGAGCGCGCTCAAAACGATCGAAAAGAATATTTTACCCCCTTCCCCCGGTATAACACTAAGAGTAAGAATTCGTACGTATACGGTACGTTTCGAGCCCATTATTCTGTCCGATCGTCGAATGACGTAAAATAATAATATTACAATATACGTTTAAGTTTACCGAAAAGGGTTAACGACAAATATATTAATTTCGACGGATTTGACTCGAACCGTGTCGAACGCGTGTGTGCGATAATAACAGCACGATATAAGTATATTATATTATACTGTCACGGTCTCTCTTTAAGAGTCGAAATTCAAATGAAATAAAATGAATTAAATTGCTTCGAGTCACACGTCACACAAATACGCGAGTTTAATTAAAAGACACTTTACTCTAGATTCAATTTGAAAAAGAAAGAAATTATCATAACACTTAAAATAATCTGTATGTTTTGTGAATGACGTGAACGCGCTTTGTTCGACTCAGAGACTCGGTCTCTAATCAAGGATTGACTCGCTTTTGCACAGCGAGCAGTAGCGCCCCGCTCGGTTAAAAAGGTTTGCTCATCAGTCATAAAAAATACAATAACATATTATACTCATACTTATACAAAATGTATATAATACTAATTATTATACTACGTCATCAGAGGGGTTCATAACAATCATAACATTACGCTAAAAGCAATTTTATGGATTTAAAATATTTCGTAATTGTAATATGTAATACGCCCCTAGTGGTGATTTTGACCCCTGGACAACATTAACGTTTTCAAATTTCAATCACTACATCGATTGAGTAAATATATATCGAAGGATTATAAATTACAGTGTATTGATTGAATGTTTAATACCTGTTTCGTTTGCAGCAGTGTTTCCCTCGTAGGTACCACTCGAGTTCTTTTTCATGATTTAAACGCATACAATACATTTTAATTCCTGTAATTATATAATCATCGAGTTGCAATGAAGAGTGTTCTGTTCCGGTAACTACAGGAAAATTTTTTCATCGTCCATACACTGTAAAAACGAAAAAGGTTCTTGTTATTTAAGGTAAATCCATTTTTTTATTTAAAACAATTGCGAGTAATTTTATTGGTATACACTGAGCTCAAATATTATTTCACAAATATTAACTCGACCCCTGTTGTTGAAAAAAAAATAAAAAATAAAATATTGAATGTTATCGGTTTTATTTTACAATATAAAAAAAAAAAAAAAAAATGATTCATATAAGCACGTTGAGAGGTCAGATTACAAAAAGTATTTAGACAGATCGGCAGCAGACAAGACTTTTTTCACCGTTATTATGTTAAAAACTCGCTACGACTTACTTTTATTTTACACTTAATACTATTACTTCTAAATTATTATCATCGGAGCGAGACGAGACGCGGTATAGGTAAAAATGTACATTATTATCATATTACAATAGTTCCAATATACGAGTAAATAGTAAAATTATGAAATATTTAGGAGACAATTTACCAATACACGGTACAAGAAAACCGTATTTCGAAACTGAAAATCATCGAAAAAAAAGAAGAAAAAGAATAGATTTTTTCAAGAAAATATTCTTCAATCGTAGAGTATAAATACATTTATAGCGCGATTAAAAAGATATTCCCAACACATTTTTCACGGTGTAAAATGTGTATCCTGTGTGTGTATACGCGTCATAATTTAAATTGATTGAAAAAAAAAATCAGTTCACATACACATAGTTTAGGCCATAGCGATTTCTTCATAAAGAGTTTCATAATTTGCGACCTTTTTAGAATCGCGTGCCCGACCCACGCCCTCTTGTCCTGTACTGAATACGGTCCTGATTGAGCATTTTATTTTACCACTTTACTACTTTATTTTACCATATTATTATATGCCGTGAAATATATATATATATATATATTTATTCTACAGTTACAGATCACCGTGTTTATTTAAATAATATTTATCGAAATATTTGAAAAAAAAAATAATATATGTTTTCACCGGGTTAATGTTAAATGTTACTCGGGAGATTCTACCGAGTATTGGTTATATATGATTTGGGATGTGTCGAGAGTAATAATTGTGTTTTGGACAGGATAATGCAATAAAGCGTTTTGCGGTGAAAAGGCAATATCCGCAAAAGTTACGTTATGCTTTCAGCTGTGCTCATAAAATGACGTGCGAACAAATTCAAACGTAATATCATCATATCTTTAATATGATTTCCCGTTTACAATTATTATATTAAATATCAAATTATTTAAATCCGCGTATAGTTTTAAAGGAAAATCAAAATGTTGTTTTGATAAAATTATGAATCGTTGAACCCCCTGGTGAGTGCACATCAGAACCACTATAGATTATTATTACATCATTATTATTACATTCATTTTAATAACAGTAAATCGAAAGAATAAATTTATGAAAATCCTTTTGACAGTCGAATGTTATGTGAACAATAATAATCCATTTATGTATGCAAAATAAAATTAAATAGGTAGCGGGTAAAACAATCCAACAATTACATTTAATTTACCTAGTCGTTTTACGTACGAATCCAATAGATAAAAGCAAATCTATTAACAGTTAAAAGTTAATACTCGTATATAGACTATTACATTTAGTTACATAAATATTTAATTAAATTTATCGGTGCGGTTTGAAAAACTGTCATGATTGCAAAAAATATTTATATTCCACAGATATTTTTCAAGTTAAATAAATATCTAAATATGATATTAGTTGAACTCTTAAACGAAAATGGACTAAAATTAATTCGAAGATTTGAAAAAAAAAATAAAAGTACTTTTATTTCTCTAATAATCAAAAATTCCTCATCACCGCTTACTCTTACTGTTGATTAATAGTTGTTTGTCATTAAATTAATTATATGAACAATAATAAGTAATTCAATTATTTATTTATTTTAAAATGGTATCGAATTTCTTAAAAAAAAAAATACAATAAGAAAAATACAAAGATTAATTATTGGTGATTGGAAGGGCCGATTCATATATATATATATATATATATATATATATATATATATATATACGTTCAACCTTTGGATATTTTAGTTTTTATTTTTACTGACCAGTGAAGGATATATTATTTATTTTTTTTTTGCCGTTCACTACTTAATCAAATTAACTTACATAAAAGGAGGAAAACGAAATATTAAGTTTAGTAATTCTTTACTAAACTTTATTAAAAATAAAAATAGAAAATAATAATATATATAATTGACTAATGGTTATTTTTTATTTAATTAGATTTAAAATAAAATACTTTATCTTTATTCTTTTAGATATTACACAATGTTTAAAGTTTATAAACTTACTTAAAATTAAAATAAACCCGAGACATTGAAATATTGCGTAATACAACATTATATTTTTTTAAAAACAAAGTAAATTACAAAATGTATAATACGTGATACTTAAATAAATAATTTATTAAAATGTGAAACTTTTCACAATAAGATGATTTACTTTTACGAATAGATGGGGAAAAAACGGGAATCAGTTGTGAGATTTATTAAAGATATTCTGCCTTTTATAATTAAAATACTTAAAATAATGATCAATAAATAATTTATTGATAAAACAACTCAAGAGAAAGACAAATGTTATAAGCAGTTTCAAGCAAACGAGTTTTAAACTTTGATCACTTACAAGATTTTATAAGATACTAGCTGAATAATTACTAACCGACTTTGCATTTTCCCAGACGATTTTACGTTACAGTAATATTAATGATTTTCTATTTATTTTATTATTAATTTAATCTATATTACCAAAGTAACTCACAGAACAACATGGAAAAAAAAATGAAATATTATTTTCAACCCAAAAGTATCGAAAACCCAGTTTTAAAGGGGGTTGGGGCCACCTGCTGGGTCCAATAATTGCGAGTCTAAACCATTCAGAGATCCACTCAAACACACACGACAAATGTCATCAAAATCGGTCCAGCCGTTTAGGAATAGTTCAGTGACATGCACACGAAGAACAATATATATATAAAGATTAATCTTTAAATATATAGAGGTTTTAAATAAAGGCATTAAATTGTTGAGTTTCTTTTCAGCGGCTCTTTGTCAAAAACTAAAGAAAATATCTTAAATATCCTAAAAAAATATACCCACGTCTAATCTATTATATAATATTATTGTTTGAAAATACACCGAGTTTATATTAGCACGATAAATATAATACATGCGATACACATGAAAAGAGTGTAAAATTTGATTATCGAAAAATATATACATATGTGACATGTGTTTTCGTTTTTAAACCAATACCTTAAACAAGCGCATACAAGGCATAAATAATCGCGCGTTAGTAAATAAAATAAAATATATCATATCTTCTACATGCGTTCGCATAATCGTGTCTAAGGTAAACACATCATCAATGAACGTTTTGAACGTAATATTATATACTGAATAGTATTCCATAACGACCGGTTGTTGAGCTTGCAAATTGCAATCAATGTTTATTTAAACCCGTCATTATGGAGTTACTATTTTAAGTTTGATGAGTTAAGCTTTAAATACATATTTGTAAACTACTACCATTTATCGCGTTATTCGTGTAAATACTATACGCGCATAAGAATTTTATTCCACGTTTTTTCGAGTCCGGTACACTATACGTTTATCGACGATACATCCGTCGAGGGAGAAAAATTCAACTCGACTCTGGTAATTATTATTGACGCGTGATTACGAATTGTTAAAAATGGAATGATTTGATGTTTGTGTAAACGCTAATTTATCGCGCGGCGAGTTGGTTAGGCAAATCGAATACGCGCGAGACATTGGCAACAACGCATCTGTAAATAAATATGGGGATAAAGTATATTATAATATCGTCATAATTATTGTCTACAATACCTATCGGATTCATTCGATCGTACGGACTGATTTCGGCCAAAAACGGCGAGACAAGAGCAGCGTTCGAAATTAAACCGACAACAATCGTACCAAATCAATTTTTTTCAGGCGCGTGGTTTCCATCCACAGAACAATATTTAATTCATCGATTCACAAACGCCAACGGTTCCATTTCCTCTTTTGTACAACAGAGACGTCTCGAGAACGTTTCGCTTAAATTAATATTGTACGCCATTCTTCTCGCCCGTTTCTCTGTTCGAATTTCAGATAAGAATTCGGTCCATATCCAGGATAACGCGCGCGTAGACCCGCCGTCGCCTCGCGATCTAACCGATGTGTGGTGCTTTGAAAGTTTTTAATCGAAATCTTCCCGCAAGGTAAGCCACACACACACACACACGTGCGCGCGCGATCGGTTTGAACTAATTATACAGCCAGTAATTTAAATTAGTCTAAATTTAACGCCACACCCCCCTCGATAAAATAATAGTGCTTCCGAACTCCGATAATTCTTTTATAAATTATAATACGCATTGGAATTTTGAATTTATTTCAAAATTACCAACCACGGTTTTTTATTCTGAGATTGTTGATTTTATTTATGTGTCTGAACATTGATAGATTTAGTATGATGTACGTGCTTAGAATCACGTTGGAAAATGTGGAAAGGTGTAGTCAATTTTCAATGAATAAATCACGTAAAACCTAGAGTAAAAGTCAACAAGGTATTAAATTGCGTTAAAACGGACGAGAATACTAAATCTGCGAAGAATGCGGAGCTCTTATTATTTTAAAATTCAGTAAATATACTGCTACTAATTTTTTTAAATCAAATTAAAATCCTAGGCTTCTTCTCGAACGGTTATATATACATAAATGTATAAAAAAAAATCCGAATAAACACATGGGTTGATATTTGATCTAAATTATAATAGGAAAATTATTTATTTAAAACATTTATTACAGTTTCCTTTTGCGTATATAATTAGTTTGCACGCATAAAGACGTTTACTCGGCGAAAGTATAGTTTATTTACATTAAATCTGCTTGGTAAATATTCTAGTTGAAACTTTAGCACTGTCTAACTTTGATTAAAATTGAGTAATTATTTTGTACATTTAAATATAACACCGTTCGTACGTAAATCTTATGGATGTTTTATAAGCGCAGTTTTAATGGTTAATAGCAAAAGTAATTTTGTATTATAATTAGAAATATTATGTCTCAAAGATGAAAGTATGAACACACATAATATCTAGTTGATAAGAAACACTAAGCAAAACATTAATTCTGTTAAGTGATTATTAATAGAGATTATTATTATCATGACCGAAATATTCCGTTGATTTTTTAACACTCCGTAAAATAATATTAATGGTTTTGGGGAAGGAATTTCATCAAACTTTTGAGCAATAAAACTATTACATTTATTTGATTTACCTCACGTTTAATTTAACCAAACAACGTATTTTTTCACATTCTTTTGTCAACTCTAGAAGTTCAATGAAAATATCAATAAATTACATTATTTTAAGACGATTAGTGTCCCTAGTCAAATTTTCAATCTAATATCATACTTATTTGAGATGTTTGGAGTATATTGATTAAATAGGTGGTCAAAACCAATCATTTAAATGTATTACTATTGGCTTGTAAAACGAATGTTTAGCACAGTTGAGCTGCTATCAAACGGTAAAATATTTTGCGAATAACAAACTATCCAAAGTTCCATTGAAATTATTGAGCCGCGATTATGTTTGTACGACCTAACCGACTTTTGACGTTTTCAATAATACGTTTCAACCGAATTTGACTTCCGATATAAATGTTGCATAACTATTCTCGATACGATAGTGTTATGAAATTAATCGAAACAACCGAGAGGTTTGTGTTATCCAATGTTTAGTTAAACTGCACGACGAAGCTGAGGTTCATTTTTTTTTCATAATAACATACAGAACATGAACTGCTTGACAATCCGGTCGCATGTGTACCGTAAGCGAGAAGCTCCGTGAAAAGTTGCGATCCTACGTGGTCGTGCATAAAACCGCATACGTTTTTGGAATCTAAATTCACAATAGCCGACCGCTGTTGATAAAACGACAGGATTTTTCATAGGGACTCTTATGATATGATATCATTGCATATTTAGAATTCGTAAACTTCTCGAATTAGTATGATTTTTTAATACAACGGTCTTGTATGTATAGCTTTAGTATAGTATTGGAATACATTAATTCATAACGTATACGATTTCGGAGCGAATTGTGAAAGTTATACGCTAGTATGTTTGTAAACTATACAAGTATTATACTGCAGATGTCTGAAATTGGTGTGTTGCCATTCGCTAGTGGAATCTACTGTTAGCAAAATATTTAACTTCCCACGTTGAACTCGAAAAGACGGTAAAATACAGTTGGTTGAAATATTACAGGCAACGAGTTAACAATTGAAACGGGCTACGTTAGAAAAGAAAACAACAATAAATCATCGGGTTTTAAAATCATTTTATGAACGAAGCTCATTTACTATAGTATTTTTACACATTTCTTGTATCATTAAGAAATAACAGATATTAAATAGTTAACTACTCAAAAAAGGATTCCGAGTGAAACAATAAGCCGTATAAATCGACCATTTTTTTTTCTGATAACTTCTTAACTAGGTAGATTGAATCTATTCTTGCGGAAAAATGGCCTAAATCACTTATAGAAGAGATAGTTATTTATTATTTAAATAATCGATAAGTAGTGTCATCAAAATGTCATTTTCAAATGATCATAAAAAATTGTTATCACTTTTCCGGCTGTTATTGAAGAGTAAACTGCAACTTCTAAAGAAATTTGAAAAAAAAATTGTTTTACTATTCGGAAATTCATTAGTTACTCAAAGTTTATTAAAACATCGAGGGGGAAACAAATCTTCTAACTCCTCACCACTTGTATCCGTGTCTAAAGTTGGGCCACCATATATGTGATTTATATGTTTGAGGGTAGTTTTCATCTCGATACGACTTTGCGCGGACATATGAGAAGGGAACGTCTGTCTGAGAAAACTCCGGAGGACAGTGTACGGCGTATTAGATAAAATCGAATAATTTTATGAAACACGTGTCGAATTACAAACAAAATTAATGCACTCACAGGCGAGTTTCAATAACAACGAAAAGTCAACCGCTTTTTGAACGTCCAACGAACAAACGTTCGTCAATAACTATTATATAATATAGAGTACACAATAATTAACGCAGTCGGACGTTCGACGCCAAATATACCACTTCCCCAAACTAGACAAATAACGAAGTGTTCTCCTCAGCAACTATATACATCCACAGACCCAGAGATATTGAACTAATTAGGTGCAATTTTGAGCTCACTAAATAAACAAAAAAATAGTTGCGATGCAAAGCCTTAGAATTTGTGAGGTTTAAGGCAAAATATTTATATGGCAATGACATGACAATGCAATTTCTATCGACAATATTATTAGAAAACGCACTTTTTTTTTCGGTTCGTTTATTTGATTCGTATAATAAATCTTACCGATGATATGAGCTAGTATAATTAAATTTAAATAACTAATAACAGTAAACGCGCATTTGAAAAATCGACAAGTGACCATTAAACATGAGATTTACGATTATTATTTATTTTTAGATTCTGAAAGTAGCGGGGGATAAATTGATTTTACAATGTTATTATTTTTTTCGTTTCCTGCAAACACTTTTCGGGTAGTAAATCTGTACCAAAAGTTTTATTCAACAACTTTTTTGATTAAAGAAGAATAAAAAATACAGAACGTCATTTTTCGATTTCTTTAAAACTCGGGTACGACGAAAAAACTCGAAAATAATGTAATAACCGTTACTGTTTATATTTTTGTTTGTTTAATAAAAGATTAGAGTAACCAATTAAACGCATAGCAGTAATACTAACAGATTTTTTTTTTATTATTATTGTTATTATTGAGGATTTTACCGTTATGATAAATTTTTACAAAGTTATGAAGTTATGACAAAAACGATACAGGTATTCCTATACCGCGTAAAAAAAAAAAAAAATTAAGATATTACATTTTATCCACTGTATGGAATGACGTTTACTCTCATTTACTTATAAAAATGTTTAGTATTTTAATTAAGTTCCGAGTAATATTATTTAAAATTAACAAAATGCATGCCTCGGTAAAAGTAATAACTATACAATTCGCGCAGAGTCCCGCAAGCGTTTATAGATCTGGAAATCGGTCCTCGATCGACTTTGAATTTCCTATCCCTGGCATATTATTGTATTGCAAGAACGACGAGCAGAAATGAAAGAAAACGAGGGAAGACTGCCTAGAACGCTCGGTAAAAACACACAAAAAAAAAAAGAAGCGTGAAAAAGAAAACACAAATACACTGTATCGCGACAACATGTGACCGCCAAAGGACTGGGATTCGCGATAATCGGACGGAAACCCGACAAGACGATATTATCATGTGCAAATGTTTTACGCGCACGACTGCAGGTACACCTACTCCGCACACATTCATACACGGTGAATGCGAAACGTTTAATAACGAAATGTCAACGAGAACCACTATTATAATAATATACACCTATACAGTGAGCCAATGTTACAAAACAGCTGTGGTCCTGCATTAAACACATACACTCGAAAACTAATAACGCGGAGTACATTTCCCAGAGTCGGCGAAACAACTCCTCGCGCGCGCCCAAACCGCACGGATGTGAAACTACACCGTAGTCGCGTTCGCCGCCTTTAATGATAATGTTCTGCACTCGAAGAAAAAGAAGTGAAAAAAGAGACTAAACGAAACGATACAGTTAGAAGATACATCACCACCACCAGTCAAAATTGAAACCCCGACGACTCCGGTGCATATATACATATATATACACACATAATAGTTGCACTATTTATAACCTATATTTCCGTATTTTTTTTGCGTGTGAACTATATTCCGTTTGAAACCGAATAATTTACCCGCACTATACGTATTATATTCGTTGCGAAATTGTTGCACTCGCGTATAGGTTAACAAAGCGCATATTAAAACGGCATGATAAATATCTATTATTTTATTTAACGACCGTTATACATAATAATATGAGTGCACCTATTCGGTATATAATATTATATTACATCCCATACCTTAATATGTCATAATGCGTATTATATCCACCAGCTTATGAGTACATATAATAATATCCCCGGTGCGTTTGGCATTATTTTTATACTTTAATAGAATGTATAACGTCGCTTTATTAAAATAAAAAATACTAGTTATTACGACAGAACATTTTTCAAAACCGTTTTTTTCGTATTTTCTCTACAAAGCGAATGTCCTTGTAAACTATCAGTTTCATTAAAGCTATAATTTTTTTTTTTAGTTTTTCGATTTTAACAATAATTGTTACTATAATAACCATTACTGACAATTATAATAAAAAACCTACGACCAGCACAGAACTAATTAAACGCCCAAGATCCAAACGCCAGATGATTTGCCCTATAAAATCATTTTTCAATGTCTCCTCGAATTCAAGTGAATCTGATTGTTGTGGTAATATTCTATTTAAACAATACTTTAATCTGACTAGATAACTAAATATAACTAATTGTTAATTATTCCAGAACCGGCTATGGAACCCAAAACCTTCAATGAAGCTATGAGCAGCAGCTCGGATTCAGATGACTCTATTCATTTTATTAATTTAATCATTTTTGTGTGCCCAATCCATTTTTTAAACCCCCTCCTCTGTTATTTTGTCCTGGATCCGCCTCTGGTGCACACAAGAAATACCGTACGTAAGATGTTTTAATACAAGCGCGTTTGAGTTTATATTTTATACCTACTCGCAACAATATGGAATAATAAACACTATCGTTTTTAATGAGATGTGATTATACATTATACAATTAATTTAAAATAATAACAATGTTCGTTTTAGCAACGTTGCAGACGAAATGTACCATATATATAAATAACTGAAATACCCATTGTTAGAGTGAAACGTTCAAACAAATTAATATTTTATTTACAATATAATTTACTTGGTAGGAAAATACATTTCAGCGTTAAATAATTCCGTCCGGTATTTTTTAGTTACATAGAAAATGTTCCGGGCGAACAATGTCAAGTCATTTTATATTCAAATATATCCATAAGAAAAAGAACAAAAACAAAAATTCAATTAAATTTATAGTCATGTAAAACCGATATTATTTAAAATATATTCCAGTTGATCTAAAAAAAAAAACTTAAGAGTTAAAATACTGTAAATATTAGGTACTTTGATCTGATATGAAAATTGTACAATCATCACTAACATAGTAACATAACAGAGTTTTCTAAAAACTATTTGAAAATATGAATGAAGTAAATGAAATTTAAATCGATTGTCTAAATTAATTTTCAATTTCATTAAAAATGATATCATGGAACTTATCTACATTTTCAAAACTCTAAAATAAATCTTATAATACATAATAAAAAAGACTTGAGACCAAGTCGGTAAATTATGAAAAAATATTCATTTCATAACAGCAATCTTGGTTTATAGAAATGTTTCTCTCAAGAGCTACATCCTTATATAAGTACTACTGTTATGTCCATAAATGTGACTTTTATTGTGCTCTAAAATTATAGTCATATAAGAGTTATTTTTTCAAAACACGACAAATAAAATCGAAGAAATATTGCTTTTAATTAATTTTAATTACTTTAAAACTTCATTGAGTAAACATACGAGTACGCTTTTCCTATTACAATAGTTTGGGAGGATACGATTATTTCTTAACTTTCAGATTACAATTATATAGGTACTTTGCCGTCGCCGTACCTAGCCGTGTCTATCGGGTTGCAAGTACGGATACTGGATAAGGTAGGTTTTACAAAAGAACACAACTACAATTTCGGAACAGATATTCGCGTTGTGATACGCATAGCTTAGAAATCTATTCTGCAGATTATCTCAACAATACTGAGAAAAGTCTCTGCAAACCTGGTATTCTTTTCCTTGCGCTTATATACAATCGTTAATCGCTTTGGTGTTCACCGAATCGAACAATATAAATCCCGCGTTATGTATTCAACGTAATATTATTCTATACTCGCCGACAGCTCATTACTCATTAGTCACCTGTTCGGAGTTAACGGTCCGGGTGAACCCGAGAAGTCTAAGCCACTTATTCCCTTAATAAATATCCGGCAAAAGACAGTGGGATTGTAATAATAATAATAATATTAATAATATAAATATATATAAATAAGCATTACAATCCACCCTCCAGCTCAATTATTTTACATTGGTAAAACAACAACATCAGTAGCTGATGCGCGTTCAATGTGTAAAGTCTACTTGATAATTGTTCTCTAATCTATTATATAATTATTAGCGTGTTTTCTTTCAATATGTAACATAAGACATAAGATGTGCAAAATGTAAGAAATACTTGCATTTTTCATGTGCTAGCATGAGAGAAGCCAACTTCTGGAAATTAAATAAACAAACTAAAGAAAAATAGTGTAGCGCAAAATGTAAATCAACAAAGGTTGTAACATGAGTATTACCGGAATGATGTTGGCTCCAATGAATATAAATATTGTAGGAACAAACATAACTAATAATGATGAACTTGATAAACTTTCGGGTTACGGATTTAGATCATATATTAATGTGTATACTAGAACTCCATTAGGCTGTAAACACTTGTATATATAACTTTTTTTTTAAGTATAATAAGTACTCAATGAATAAAATTGAGTGACCTGAATAACGGTCAACATTTATAATAATGAATATAGACCGCGGACTCGAGGAAATAATAAAATTACAAGTGAATAAGATAAATAGCCGAATTATGGAAGAAACGAAAAACGAAAAAAATTATTTATTTTTCCTATTTCCTATTTCATTGTACCATTTTACTATAAAAGATTTATTATATTATAAGAATATTGAATACCCAAACAACTACAATTCAATCAGGTTATGATATTATGATGTATATCCCTCACAAATATGTTTTTCCGATATAGTTTCTCGTTGCAACAAACGGTATCGGTATCATATAAATATATGTATAATAGGTATGTGCGGGTTTCACATTTTACACAACATTATTGCACAATAAACTGCGAGCTCGTATTACTTAGTAGCTCTCAGAGTACTGGCCGATATTAAATATTTGAACCGAACATATGACAAAAATATGTACTGCGCGCCAAGGATTTCGTAGTATTTCAACGTGTAATAAACATTGAAAACCGTATAACCGATAGGCATAGGCGTGTGATGCACCCATGCAGTAGCAGTTCTGGCATTACATTTTTGGGAAGGCAACAACTTGGAATCGTTCAAGTTCTTGACATATAGGCACAATTTCCCTACACCCTCATAATTCTCCTTCAGATTGTTTAAAAACTACCTTTTTCTCTTTTAAAATCAAAAGCAGCAAAGGACTTTTTTATTATTTTTTATAGTTAACACATTAACGGTAACTAGTACGATGTAACGTTACACACGGATAATACAATATGGTAAATATCATAATAATAATGTTTCAATAATAGGTAAAAAGAATAGTAATTATTCAGTGTAATATACTAATAATTTCAATAATCATGTACTTAAATAATAATAATATGTTGCCTCGTTGGCACAACCGAAACATGAATAAGTTGGCTGTTTGAATAAATACAAATGAATCATATTATTACTATTATAATAATAAATTTTACCTAAAATATTGGCTTGTTTGTGACGCCACCGCACCTATTGTAGCTGGCCCGCTTTAAGTGATCGCGAATTATTTACACGCACAAATCGAAACGAAACGGAAAAAAAAGTATTATATACGTATTTACCATCCGAGCCGTGTTTTCACGCATTTCGTAACACGGAAAAATGGCGGCGATGGCCACGGCGGATACGATACGAAACGACGACGACGTCAAAAAACGCACACTCGAGCCTTTATCGGCTTGTGTTAGACGTCGTCCGAGCCTCGACGGAATCGTTAAAAATCCGAAGGCGACGGCCATTACACTCGCGTAATGGATCGCGCGCCGGACGCGACGGCGGCGATACGATAGGAAAAATACGGAATGTCGACGGTACGGTAGTATTTTAGCGACGAAATAATTTGGTTCTACCCACGCGACCGCCGTGAGACGTGCGATTATTCGTCGATAAATACTATTACCATCGCCGCGAAAGGAATTGTAGAAACAGTGAAACGAGACTATGGCGGTCGGCATAAAAATCTCGAAACACGGACCCGTACGGAGAAGCCCACCACATAAACGCGAACCGACGAAGACTGAAGCAATGACGGAAGGGTAATCCCAGCGTCCCCCCGCGTCGGCCGAAACGGTTAAAAAAACGAACAGCTAATGAGAATTATTCACGAATCATGGAAAGTGACTTTTTTCGTAACGGTTTTTTGTTTACCGAGAATCGTTACCGCGGTATCCGGAGTTACGTCCGCGGCGCGCGACCGCGTCGTCGTCATCGTCCCGTCACGGCGGCCACACGGCCATGCTAATATACACCTAGCGTCGTATTCCTCATTCGCTCGACCGAGTGGCCGTAGAATTCACTACTACTATACTCGCAATTTATCAGTTCCAACGCGCGTTGTGTAACGGTGGTTTAATAATAATATATAATAATAATAAGTTTTGTATATCGCGTCGGTGGGTCGTACTTATATTTTACATCGATATAATATTATAACATATAAAATCTATCACTAACCTCGGGCCGTCGTCGACTACATTGACGACCGTTTTCATTCGGAGGGTCCAAAACATTTCACAACGTATTTCGTGCTGGTACACTCGAATAAAAACACCACGACGCGGGCAAACACACCACGGACGGCGGCGGCGCACCGCGAACGCGATCGAGACGGAAAATACGAAAAAACGCACACTCGAAGCCTTTACCGGCTTGGGTTAGACGTCGTCCGAGCCTAGACGGAATGAAAATCCGAAGGCGACGGCCATTACACTCGCGTAATGGATCGCGCACCGGACGCGACGGCGGCAATACGATTGGAAAAATACGTTTAACACCGAATATCGATGGTACGGTAGTATTTTAGCGACGAAATAATTTGGTTCCACCCACGCGACCGCCGTTAGACGTGCGATTATTCGTCGATAAATACTATTACCATCGCCGCGAAAGGAATTGTAGAAACCGCGAAACGAGACTATGGCGGTCGGCATAAAATCTCGAAACACGGACCCGTTCGGAGAGCCTGCAGACATTAGCGCGAACCGACGAAGACTGAAGCACCGTAAGGGAATAGCAGTCGACCACCCCGCGTCAAAAAAACCGTTAAAAAATACGAACAGCCCATTGGCTGATAATTTACGAATTCATGGAAAGTTATTTTTTTTTTAACGGCCGTTTTACGATAATCTGTCGCGACCGCGGTATGTAGTACTGTTTATATACCAAAGTTCTGTCCGCGGCGCAATGACGGTCAATGACCTCGTCGTCATTACGTCACTGCGGCCACGCGACCACGCGGCCACACATTCACACTGCAACGCGTGCCGCGCGTCGCATTTAATATATTATTATAATACTCGCGCCTCCGAGTATACGCGCGTATTATACTCGTAATTTAAAAAATAAAATAAAACCGTTACTATTTGTTCGTCTACGATGTATACGTTACACACAGATAATACAATATGGTAAATATCATGATACTAATGTTTCAATAATAGGAGAAAATAATAGTAATTATTCAGTGTGCTATACTAATAATTTCGATAATCATGTACTTCAATAATAATAATGTTGCCTCGTTGGCACAACCGAAACATGAATAAGTTAACTGTTTGAATAAATACAAATGAATCATATTATTATTATAATAATAAACTTTACCTAAAATATTGGCTTGTTTGTGATGCCACCGCACCTATTGTAGCTGGCCCGCTTTAAGTGATCGCGAATTATTTACATGCACAAATCGAAACGAAACGGAAAAAAAAGTGTTATATATTTACCATCCGAGCCGTGTTTTCACGCATCTCGTAACACGGAAAAATGGCCGGCGATCGCACCGGCCACGGCGGATACGATACGAAACGACGACGACGTCAATAAACGCACACTCGAAGCCTTTATCGGCTTGTGTTAGACGTCGTCCGAGCCTCGACGGAATCGTTGAAAATCCGAAGGCGACGGCCATTACACTCGCGTAATGGATCGCGCACCGGACGCGACACGATAGGAAAAATACGGTGAACGCCGAATATCGACGGTACGGTAGTATTTTAGCGACGAAATAATTTGGTTCCACCCACGCGACTGCCGTGAGACGTGCGATTATTCGTCGATAATTACTATTACCATCGTCGCGAAACGAAATTTTGAAACCGAGAAACGAGACAATGGCGGTCGGCATAAAATTCTCGAAACACGGACAGTTCGGAGAAGCCCTAGACATTAGCGCGAACCGACGAAGACTGAAGCGGAAGGGAAAACCAGTAGACCCGCGTCGGCCGAAACGGTTGGAAAAACGAACAAGCCAATGAGAATAATTCACGAATCATGGAGAGTAATTTGTTTTTTTAACGGTCGTTTTTTCAAACGACCTCCGGACGGACGACAGCGACCGCGGTATCCAGAGTTCTGACCGTAGCGCACGACCTCATCACGGCGGCCACGCGACCACACGGCCACGGCGGCGAAACATTCAAGTGCTGTTCGCGTGATTCGCGCCACCTGCAGTGCTGTCAGATAACTTGTCGTTATCGGCGGTTTTACCGAAATAGTTTTTCGAATAAAACAAGCTCACCCCGAAATCATTGTCCCTAATGCCTTCCCGAATTGCCAGGTCTGAATACCGATTCATGCCTCTGCTATATATGTAAAACGAAACTATCGACCAAATTTAATACCACAAAGCTTCAGTGGCTCCGGATTTATTCCATTGTTATCCCTTAGGGTTAATTTTCTTAATTTTTGTTCCTTAAAATCCTTCTCCTGACAATAACAAACACAACAAACAAAAGAATTATCTAAATCGGTCCAGCCGTTCACGCGTGATGAGTATACCTGGTAAATAGGGATTCATTTTTATATATTAATTTTACCGATTTCAACCCTTTAAAAACAAAATTTTGAAAATCGGGCAACGTGGTAACACTCAGGAAGGTATTTGGAACAAGTCTGTGAAAAATAATTGGAAAAAAGTTAAATAGTGTAGTCACAAAATGGGAACATACAAAAAGGCCTGTTCTTTTATATATATAAAATGATATCTAATCTGCAATAATACTCTATAGTATATTTATAATTTAATTTATATAACATCACCATGAGGTATGTATAGACTATAACAGAATATGTTTAAAATAGGACAAAAATGACAAATTTTATGTTCATAATTGTATTATCTGTTGATATATTTTGAAATTAGATGGGAAAAACTTAATTTCTACAAATATCTTATCATGAAATAAAAGGTTAATGAGCTGTATGACAAGTGATAAATAAATATATGTACATATTATACATGAACATTCAGTTTACTGACATCATTTCTACTGGTAGTGTTAACAATTTATTTGTAAGTTTTCATTTAGTCTATAAATTTAAAAATGGCATAATTTAATAGTTCTGTGGGGATTCAATATTATGAATGGTCAGCATAGTTGCTCCAACCAGTTCCACCAGCACCAGATCAGACTGCTGGTCTGGTTCCGACGACATTGACCTAAATTTCCTGATATTTTGCCTTCAGACTTATTAGTTATTACAAAATGATTTACCTTCTACCAGTACACGTGGTAGACCAGTGAAAATATTTGATGATCTGTGTAAAAATCAAAAATCAGGAAAACCACAGAACTACGGAACAATTATAGTTTAAACGAGTTAGCTTTTGCGACTAAGGTTAGTTTAAAAGATTCAGAGCTTAAAGATGCTTCCAAATTATTAGAAGAACCAACTATGACCATTCCAACCCAAGCATCCAAAATTAATATATTATATCAACAATAACCACATAAAAACATGTAATGCAAAAATATGCTAGTGATGAAGCACTTCTTGTCAACTTAAAACTAACGAAATAACAAAACTTACGAACTCGGGCTAAAAACAAAAATGCCAATGTTTACCCAACATACAACTCTATAAGAGACGCTAAAATAAAATGCTACCCAAATTTATAAGAAATATCAGTGACTGAGACAAAGGCATCTATTAAACTACAAGGGTTATTAGACCGTATGGTTCAATATTTAATATTGATGATTTAGACTACAAAGAATATTTTATTTGATAAATTAACTTTGTTTACTAAATAGGGCTGTGATGGAACATCAGGTCAACAACAATACAAACAAAAATTTTCTGAAGGAGAAACTGGATATCGAATGATAGCGACATATTTTTTATTTCATTAGTACCTTTAATATTATATAAATCAGGGATAAATACATGAAATGACCAAGATAATGTAGTATGGAAAAATCCACCCACTTACTCTACTAAATATTGTCATATCATTTCAATAGAATATAAAAAAGAAACATTTTTATTTACAAAACAAGAAATCGATGATATAAACAACCAAATTAAAGAATTAGAACCGACTATTGTTGTAGTATTATTGTAGTTGAAACAGTAAGAGATGGACTACAGAAAATTGATAATGAAAAGGGACTAATACTTTATGAAAAATTCAAATCAGTATTTGATAAAAATCCCGGATACAATATTTGAAAACTATACGATTCGATAAATGGGAAAGACGTGGATTTAAATGAAGATCCTGCCATTATAAGCTGCTACAAACAATGCCCAATAACAAGTGTCGATGTAGAACAAGTGTTTTCGAAATTAAAACACATATTAAGTGACAGAAGACATAAATTTATAGAAAAAAAACTTAGAGATGTACATGATAATACATTTTAATCAAATATTGTAAATCAGTAAAATATATATCAGTGTTAATATGTAGTAAAATTAATAGTTAATTTAAATTAATAAATAATAATATTATAATTTATAACGAAACCTATAATGTACCTATAATAAAAAATATAATTCCTATTAAAAATTTGTTTTTGCACAATTTTACCATTTTAATTGCACGTTTTTTAAGTGTTAGCTGCACAAAAATCCGGTCTTTAGTGATAAGTATAATAGTATTTCGCTACAACACTTGAATAATATTATTGTAGTGACGCTGTGACATTAATCACTACAAATAAAGTACCAAACTACTTTAGTAGTGTATTCATTACAATTAGCGCCCTACCTACTCTCTACAGATTTTCATTATGCACGTACATTATTCAAACAGCGCGTGCATAGATTAAACCACAATATTACATCAATCAGAATTCCACATATGCGTGTATATTAACAGCCAGGACTCTGCGCCGATTATCAATCATCATTACATCAATTATTAAAAATCACCACAAATTTTATTTCTGATGTAGAATTACAGCTCTAATCTAACCCTGGCCTATGTTAGATAATATTAAAATATATTTTTTTAAAGATGGGCCAATGTCAATTTTTTTTCTTTATTTTAGTTACTTTATTGTTAGTTTATCAAAGTAATTATGGAAAAAAGAAAAACAAATTGAACCATAACAATTATATCATATTAAAATAAAATCTTAAAATTTAAGAGACATTTTTAAAAAGGGCCAATTTTAATAATAGAGTTTCCCAACAATGAGCATTTTTGACATTGACCCTTCTTGCACCAAGCCACAGATATAGATTAGCCAATTTTAAACAATTTTCAAGCCAGAAACACGGTCGTTGGACAAATTTATAGTTATTTAATTTTTTCAATTTTTCTTTTATATCGAAAAAAAAAATATAATTGGGAACTCAAAATATCTGTTTTAAAATTAGTATCACAAGCGACTAATTTTTGATCTACAAGATGCTGTTTAAAACTTTTGGTAAGGATTACCCACTCAAAATTTTGAGTGTTTGAACACAAAATAAAAAAATTAAATTAAATCAAATGCATTAATGTAAAACTACAGCGCTTCTTTCATTATCTTAAATTGAAATTAAATATTCATATGTTTTCACTTGCAGACTTTCTTTTTTATTGATAATAATAACTACAGACATAACGCTAAAATGTTAGTTTTTTGTTTAGAAAAAATTAACTATGGCGTTGTAATTTGTAAGATAATTTACTGAAAGTTTGTTTGAATACATACACACCACGAGTACACTTCACTAACAGAACTTTGATTATGATAATAGCATTTTTCATTCAGACAGTTGCCACATTCGAAAAATGAAATTTTGGGCAAAGGTTTTAACCCTTCTAACGAGGGTACATTTTTCCTT
Organism: Drepanosiphum platanoidis; assembly: GCA_948098885.1. Lineage (NCBI taxonomy): Eukaryota > Metazoa > Arthropoda > Insecta > Hemiptera > Aphididae > Drepanosiphum > Drepanosiphum platanoidis. Next base: position 3,353,595 of record OX402539.1, read on the forward strand.
AGAGTCTAGTTTGTTGGTTGGTTATTTTTTATCGTTATTATTTCAACAATCGGTATCCTTTTAAAGGCGACTGTATTTTTATTTGTTCTTTTTAAAACTTGTTCAATTAAAATCACTTGAAAAAAAAAAGTTAAATACATAAAAAAAAACTTCGAGAAAAAAAACATATGAGAACTTTCCAGAGCTTCTAGAATCGGCGACGCCGCTATATTTCCCGTAACAATAAATAGGGAACGGGTCTCGATTATTGTATTCTTGAAGGATTTGGCAAATGCTTTTGTATTCCTAGCCAAAAAAATGAGGAAAAAAAAATATTTTTCGCGATATTATTCTTTCACTATTTCACTAATACAACGAGCGTGTTTTTGACTTTTTTGAAGGACAACGTTTCGTTTTAGATATATTTGCATACTCTCTTGAGTTAGCATCTGAGTCGTTTATATATATATTGAGAGGTAATAAAATCTACGGTACCGCGTTTTCTATTCAATAAATATATTAAAAAAGACGTGTCATAAAAACGTTCAGGTTTTACCTTGTACGCAGAGGAAACAAATGCAATCATATAGGTATACAACGCGACAATTAGTTCTTACAAATAATGAATTCTATTCATACTCAATAAGCGGAAACTAATTTGACGTTTTCTCGACGGAGAAAATATAAATGATACGTTTGCGTGCATGTGATGTTTAACACGACATCTTTACATTTAAATGCGTGTATAATTAATAAGAAATTTTCAAATAAAATAGTAATAGTAATAATAATAATTAATTAAGACAAGCCTTACCCTCATTACACATTATACAGCAAAAAACCGGACGGCGACACTTAGTTAGAGGCGCGAAGAAGAGCATATTATACGCTTTCATATTATACGGTCACAGCAAAATGCCGGCGCCGTGCCGTGCAGCAACCGTCTACTAGCGGCAGAGTTCGATCAAATAGACACGATCACTTAAAATTGTGATTAAACTTACAATAATTGTCTATATAATAATATAATGGCAGAATTTGATGTAGAATTTTTAATTACTCTCGTGCAAGAGCGACCAGTGTTGTGGGACAAAGGTTTAGAGCTATACAAAGATAGGAATGCTACAAAAAAATGCCTGGCGAGAAGTTTTAGTAGAACTTAACCCGGAATTTGATGCTCTTGATGACAAGGAAAAAAATTTGTTTGGTAAGTATATTTTTACTAATATTACAATAATAAAATATTATTTAAAATATAAATTTTTGAGTGTTTTTATAAAACTAAACGTGTACAAAAGTATACCAAGCATAGGAACCCTGCATAAATAGTGTTTTACCGTACGGTCAAAACCGTATAATGTGTAATTAGGCTAAGACGGCACTAACAATACAAAACAAAAATAATATTAGGCGGCTCAATGAAACATAATGATACATTTTTTACTACGGCGGCGACACAATAAACAACATTATAATAGCCTCCGGCGGCTCGGCTCTCGTCAGCCTTACAATTGAAACAAAATTACGGTAAAAACAATATAAAACCAATACTAACCTGAGGTGACCGTGTTCGGTGGCGGATTTTATCCCAACGCGACCGCACCGGGGAACGTAGATATAATAATTAATATAATACAAATAAAAAATGTACAGCCCCGCGCACGTGCGACCACCAAGCCACAGTCACAAACGAAAAATGTCCACATCTGCAACACGAACGATGCGGAGAACACGAAAACCGCGACACAAAATGACCGCCCTTAACGGTAATGAATCTCCTAGATTGGAAAAAAATATGTGAATATTTAAAACAAATAAGAATTCTTCGAACAATAGTTACCAAACGGCCAATTCACATAGTTCACCAATTTGATTTTCGACTTCAGACGCTGGACGACAAGAAACTGAAGAAACCTATAAAAAATGTACAGCCCCGCGCACGTGCCACCACCAGGCCCAGTCACAAATGAAAAATGTCCATATCTGCAACACGAACCACGCGGAGAACACGAAAACCGCGACTCAAAATGACCGCGCATAACGGTAATGAATCTCCTAGATTGGGAAAATATATGTGAATATTTAAAACAAATAAGAATTTTTCGAACAATAGTTACCAAACGGCCAATTCACATTGTTCACCAATTTGATTTTGACTTCAGACGCTGGACAACAACTGAAGAAACCTGTAAAATACAACAAGTACGCCACAAATGAACAAAAACAGAACCAACTGTCGCCAACACTATGCAACAATGTCACGGGGACTTTACAAATAAAAATCAAAGAGAATAATAAATCACGTGACACTAGGACCATTAAATAGAACCTCTTTGGAAATAAATAACTCATTACGTTCCATTGATAATGAAAAGGCGGGAATACAAAAAAATTTAAAATTCGTTTGCTGTGTAAACAGATAGGTTTACTCGTCAGATTTCTATCGTAAACAACAATGTGGGTTATGCGAGAAGCAAAATTAAATAAAACAAAATACAATATTAATGAAACAGAATTAATTCTGTTACGAATTTCTACCGCTTAGTCGTTAAACACTTAAAAGTTTAATAGTTTTGTTTAACAAACAAGTGATTGTGCTTTCGGTCATGTGGTCGTTATTATTATTGTTTCAAAAGGTATATTCGACTTGAGGTATATATCTAAGAAAAATTCTAAACACGTGCCTACCCTCATACACAGAAAATAATTACGTTGAGAAACGTCAATTCGTTCAAACAGTAGATACCTACGTAACGTTAAAACTCCAACTTATCTATAAAATAATTCAAATTTAACTTTTAAAATAGTATAAGGTTTTCAGACAACTATACATACTTATATGATTACAAGTACTTAGGGTACTTTAACTATTTTATATTTCATCCACTTACATAGATTTTCCTTTACTTTATTTAATTCTAAGACATACGTTATTTTTTAAATAAAAATATATTGAAATTTGTTAATATTAATGACTTACTTAACTTGATGTTATTTACAAGGCGCAGCCTTGTAATATTCTTAGTGTAAATAATACTGTTATAGATATATAATTCTGTAAACATAACATAATAATTATTTCAACATTTTTTCGTTTGCAAAATATTAACTATTCGGTCAAGTATAATTATACACAAAAATCATTCTAGTAGAAGCTAATCTTAATATTTAATAATAAACAATCTGTATAAAAAAAAAAATGTAATTAAAATTAGTGAAACCCCTCCACAGTCACCTCTAGAACCGCCCCGGGGCCAATGGACCGAGTAGTAGAAATAGTAGAATACAGGTAGCACCTACCACATGTTCGTCAACAACTATATATGTTATGTCACAGTGTAGTAGTTTAGAAGCACATCCTCGAGTGAGTGACAGTTTTTGCGGGTATTGTACATGGCTTAACCACAACAAGGTTGATCCTTTTTGAATGTGTATCGCTCACTGTGGATTTTCCAGAATCCTCAATGACTTTTCTCCAAACGAGTACAAACCAAACAAGGTTATGTGGCAGAAACTGGACGTGATTTATATTTTATATGATTTCTTTTTTATGTTGAAGGAAACACTACAAACAATATACATTTATAATTAGATAAATTATGTAAACTATTCAAATTTTTCAAATTAATATTACTATTAACGTTATGTTTGTCCGATATATATATATATATTTAATTTTCTAACCTAATTTTCTGTTTAGGGTTAAGTTACGTACAATTATTCCTCTACTATAAAAATAAAAATATTGTAAGAGAGTCTGACATTAAATCATTCAAAAAATTAGTGGAGAAATAATACTTCAAAATGTTTCAGATATGAAAATTGGCCAAAATAATGTCATATACATAAAATAAACTTTTACTTATAAATTATCTATTTATTAACAAAATAAAATAAATTATACATATATATTTTTCAATTGCATATTTTAGCTATTTTAAATATATATCTTTAAATTTTTAAGAGAAATAAAACTTGGAGCTCTATGGTACAAACAATTTAAGATATTAATATTATATCTATTTAAATAAAGTAAAATTAACCATAAATAAGATAATTAAATTTAAGTTACTTCAATTTAACAAATCACCCATATATAATATAAACAAAATTTACTTTAATAGTAACACTTAAACATTAAAATAATTCCTACTAATATGTACATAAATTAAAGCACTAGGCTCAGGAAAAATATTGATTTCAACACACTGATTTATAATAAGCAATTTTTGGTCAAACTTATTTAAATTATGCAATTAAATTTAATAGAAAACTAGAAAATAAAAATAAATCATTACACTAGTTGAATTTATGATTGCAGACAGGTCAAGAGTCAATTATTTAAAAATTTTGCATAATATAGATAAAAATTGTATAGTATAGATAATTTTGAAAAAAAATTATGAATGAATACTTATTAAAACATATCATATACTAATTATGACTTAAGACGTTTTTAAACACTCAATGCAAAGAAACACAAGACTAATATATGTTTTAACTAATATCTCAATTTCATAAAATCTGTGACTCGTTACGTTTCTGCGATCATTGATTCAGTTATACTTTAACCACTTCTTTAATTTTAGAATAATTTAAATTCATCTGTGTAAATAGACTTAATACTATAGCATAAGTTATTAAATCATTCTTATCACAGAATTAAATGTACTATACTTATAATAATATATTCACTTGTTTTTGGATTAATTTGAGAAACTGTATTATTGGTTGTATTAAATTATCATCCTTCGCTATCAGTGTATTTTTTTTAAATTAAATTTAATCCCAATTTAAGAAATTATCACCAATACAATGAGTAGCTGCTTTACAGAGGTGGACAAACTTTTGGAAACAAAAATATCTGTAATAAAAATTGTTGTTATTTGTTATTGGAATCAATACACATAAGAACTAAAAACTAAAAATAAAAATTACTATAATTAATCAGATACATATACCCCTTTAAATATTAAAATTATTTTCAGCTTTTTAAAATGTCTACTTCATTTCATAATATTACATTTATTAGGTATTAAATTCGGTTTATATATAGAAATGGATAGATTAAAAGTTTATAGCCAAACATTTCCAACGAAACACAAACTTTAGCGTGTTTTAATGAGTCAGTTCATTATTGTATCAATCATAAATAAGAGTAACACCATAACATTATTATGGGTGTAAGTCTTAGCTTTGTGGAAGTTATGCAGCAACTGACCAGTTCTAAATAGTCAACCATTTAAACTGATTATGGAAAATTACATTTGATTAGTTTAAGCATTACTACAACATTATTGAACAATAATAGTTCCATGTAATGATAAAATCAATACAATGAATCAAAATTAATCTTCAGAACTCTAATAACAACAATTGATTAACCAAAATATTTCTCATCAATTTGTATAATGATCTATAGTATAAACTTGTAATACGAATAAACTATTATTGAATAAATAATAATTATTTATACGTTTGAAAGTCCAATTGAATATCTAGTTTAAATATTATTATCAAGTTAATCAAGTTAAGCTTTAAGTTAATTAATGTGTGAGGAAAATTGTACAATATGGTAATAAGACATGAAGTTTAACGTTTGAAAAATTTACCAAGATTCTTCTATTCTAATTATTTTTTTTTACACTATAAAAATAGGTAGTTATATGAATGATTATATATTAGGTCATCTAGAAAACAAAATCATATTATTAACAGTAATTTACAAAAGTTGATGGCATGATTTTATCAAATTTAAATCAAAGATTTAATAACAAAAACTTTCGGAAAAATTGAAATAAAACGATCAGATATTGGAACCAATGAAATGTTATTTAAAAAAAAAACAATGCCAATATATGATATATATATTACTCTTACTATATACTATATAAGGATAAATTTGAATCATGAAATCACAAATAACTTTTACACAAAGCTCATAGTGAAAGAGATAATGATTGTCTGCATGACATTTTTGTAGATCGTTAGAAATGAAGAATCGCAAAGAAAAAAAAACAAAAAAGATAAACAAGAGCGATTGGTGTCCAACAATGATATTGAAGATTTAAACAATATCTTAGTCAAATAAACCGATAATTTAATTTTATAAATAATGAAATATTTTAGAATCGTATGACGAATACATAATATATCAATTCGAAAACGTATTTAATAAAAAGCATTTTTAAGGAGACATAAACTGTTTGCCGGTTAATGTTTTGTTTTTAAGGAAATATAAACTGAACAGTACTGAGCTACCACCACACACGGGGTGTGATATTTGAATCAGACCCCTGGTCGGTGGCGTTTAAGGTAAAAATAAATTATTGAAAATACAATGAGCTATATCGATGATACGGGGAGCACAGAGGCTTGTTTACCGAGAGTAAAAATGTATAAAAATGAATAGTAGAAATCAGAAAAACAATTATTAATCGAGTGGACGAATTTTGTAAATTATGATATAATTTAAAAGAACAAAACCCCCCGTTTGGCACGATTAAAAAGTATTACTAACCAATAGATATAATTCATACGTATGTTTGGCAATGGCAGCATACAATGCAATTAGTACTTGGTGGTACCTACGTGGACATAATAATATAAATTATTATTATTATAAATGATTGTGCATCTGGTTAATAAAAAAAAACAATGCCTACAGCTATACAGACGCCATAATAACATTAATTAATACGATTCGTCTGAAGCAGCACTAAAAGTGAGCACAATCATAACAATTACCATGAGACACAATATTGGGGCGAGCGACTGATTCGGGATCGTATGGCTGCCGCCAATTGTTCGCGAAGAATTTGCCCAAATGTTGAAACGACGTCTGCAGCGACAATGACCAAACGCTCACCGGACACAATCGAGCTTTTGTTCGTGGACTTGGTAAACGCAAGTAGAGTGACCCTCCTAGAACAGGACATGACAAATTAAAATCGAGCAAATAATGCGATCCGAACGACGATTACCAGACGAGAACGTTGTTTCCGAGGAGCCGCACGAAACATGAGGTAAGCTTACGGTCGGACGTTACACTACATACACTAATGTTATATCCAACGAAAGAAAGGTACAGAGTAAAACCGGTCTAATTCCCCTACCACGTGCGAGCGACAATTTCGACGATTTCGTTATCTGTGGCGGAATCGTGTGCTGGTTATCGAATTGACGACCCCAGCAGAAGTTTGTAAGCTCCGGTATACCTTTTTTTCGTGGGATAGACCATAGTACTTGGAACTCGTACGGGGGGAAAAAAATTCGCAAAATTTAAAACGGAAAACAGTAATGATAGAAAACGAACGATAATTATTATTTACGAATTGACAAATAGTTGAATAACACCGCGTTGCTGCCCCCCCGTACGTATAGTGCCGAATCGTGTTCGCCAGCAGCGGTGGGTACTAGGAAGTGGGAACACACGCACAACAATATTGTGCAATAGTAACCGCGGTCGCGGTAGCGTGGTATAATCGACAGCTGACGCCCGTTACGTCTTACGCCACACGAAAACGATAACAATCGAAAACAATAGGGGCGATTACGAAGAACAGTTTAGGCGTAGAATACTATTGTTCCGTTAGTTTCGGTCAGTTTTAGGTAGTCGAAAACAATAAATACGATTTCAAACGAACATTGAATTCACAAAAACGGTCAAATAAATAGGCATTTGCTTGGAAAATATTTATATTATACCTATGCATATCGTTTTACAACGATACTTGCCTACATATTATTATACAATTAATAATATATAATTTAACTTTTAACTAAATTTTACCAGCTAATCTGATAACTAACTTTTTTTTCCGTTTACTATAGTTAACGCGAACACGGTATAATTTATAGTGGCAGACAGGTACACTTATCTTTTATTTTATTACGTTTATGCAGTGGAAAAATGGATTACCGTTTAGTTTCAAAGTGAAATCGCGTGTGATGAAAAATCTCTCTTCTTCTTAAATTATAATTTTTAATTATGAAATATTGTGTGTACAATATAATTTATCTAACACTCGAAAGTTTCTTTTACAAACAGATATGGGAGCAATGCGCGCGCACTCGCGTGATTTATGATGTTTTTCAATGATTTTGATATTATGCTTGGATTTTCGGTTAAACGATAATTGAATATTAAAACATAATGTTTTTGGTTTTTTCGATGGGAATTCGTTATGTATTTCGATAATAATATTAGTATCTGTTTGTCTAATTTACCGATGAAGTCGATTTTTAATTTAATAAAACTATTAACAGCCGCACACTCTAAAAACTAAATACATATATTAGACATAAGGTATATTAATAACAATATATTAGGGTTGAGAAATATTGTATACTCGAAAAACGTTTAATCTCGCCGCGTGAGACCTTAATTTGAGTCGAACAATATTTTATTAATATATAAATCTCTGCCGGAGTACATTTTCACTTTGAAATACGATACTTATTAGGGTCCAAGTTTGCTCAAGTACTTGTTTGTGAAAACACTACAGAAATAAACCACTAAGAAAATACATGCACATAATTTTGTGTTTCGTCGTATACCAGTCGTATAGGATTCACGGTTCAATTGGAACAACTGATGAAATATGCACACGCGAATATAACAGTAAAACATATTCACATCCGAGCGAAATCTTTACCACGAGAGAGTAACAGAGTAACATTATAACTTGCTTATATACAACTTTTACATTTATGCAATAACCCATCTACTGTGTTTTGACTTTTGGATTTATGTTTTTGTAAATACTATCTTGTAATTAGTCCAGAAATGTATCATGCTGTATAAAAATAAGCATATCAAATTAATTTTACTTATCAATATTATAGCATTAATTAAGAAAAAAAAATACTAAGCTTTCAAACATAGGTACTAATATCAAGACAAATGATTTCTATAAGTTCAGATGACCAAGCAGCAGAACCTGTGGAACTATTTAGTGATTTTGAAATATTAGAACCCCAGAATTGTCCTTCCACGTTTAAGTCCATATTAGTGATTAGTCACAAAGTAGGTGTCAAATTGTGTTTCAAAATTCGCATTTTTAATTTGTCATTATTAGTTAATTTATAAATATAATAAAGTTATTTGATTTTTAGGTCTATAAAAATTAGTTAATATAATATATGTGCAACAAAAGTAGATTTTTTTCCTTTTTGTTATACATTTTTAAATACATTCAAATTCTAATGGTTAAATTATATAACAGCTCGATCGATATACAAATAACTAATGCAGATAAGATAGTGGTGAAAATATTCGTTATAATATATGGTTCTTTTTTTAATGAGAAAATGTTCGATAAACTTTTTTAAAGAGTTTTATAAAACGAATACGACAGGTATTGGTATGATTTTTATCAATTGAAATGTTTTCAGACGTTGTTGATACATCTGCCATTCAATCGAAAATATGTGCGAGCTTTTACAAATTTAAAAGAGTAAAATATGTATTACTGTTACACGAAATCGACTAGCTGGTAAGTACTTTAACGAAGCGTGAAAAATATTTGTTCCGAATCGTTTACCTCATTCATATACGACTTGGTAATGTAAACTCGGGACATATATTTTATCCATATTTATCATATAATTATTATACATTTATATTGTATATAAAACATACATAATTGAACCGTCTACAATTCCGGATATCAACGAGCAGTGTTTAGGTATATTAATCGAAATTGTAATTATTTTTAAATAATCGAAGGAAAATCGGTAGTACGTAATTGTTCATCGGTTTTTCTAAATCGGTATCTGTTAAAACAAGTGCTAAAAATTAACTATGAGTAGGTATACAATACATTTGGCATTGGAATCGGATGAAACGATCGGATTTCAAACGAATAAAATGAACGGTGAATTGAAAATTATTTGTAAAGTATAATATAAATACAACAGTATATTTCAATCGGTTTTGAATTTTACAGTTTTGAAAGTAACAATAGAAGAAAAAAAAAATTATTGACGGTATAAATCCCGTGTTATACAAAGTGAAAAAGCTTAAACGATTCTCCCGACGTCACGATAAAAAAAAAACCTAACCGGTATGGAAATCATTGGAGAATAAAACAAAATTATACAATATAAAATACTGTTATTATAATAGTCATTTAAATTTCGCAGTGAGTGTTGGATCGACCTCCATGTATAAATATCGTAACAGTGTTGTAAAAAAAAAGAACGAAAAACGATATTCAATAATGGAGTCTTTGAACTTTTTCCTCTTATTATTCATTTCTCTCGGACATTGAGTTATCGAGAAGTCTATTGTGTGGAAAAAAAAAAAACTAAAATTTAAACTTACCGTTTGAGAAATTCTTAGTGTTGCATCGAAACATCATAATAATGATTTAATATTCCTACATTTAGGTACACATATTTCATTTTTATGACCTAGTTTTATTACATTTTGACAGACGTTATTCTGGCCGTCAGAAAAAAAAAAAAAAACTTAGTATATCAATATAAATTGTCAATATATATGGAAATTCGTTTTCGGAATTTTCTATCCACCTATACATACTCTCCCTACAGTCCTACCTAGTCATTTCTCTAAACCGTCGAACCGATTGCGTTTAAAGATCAATTTCCTCAACACACTGGCGCTGTGTAGGTACTATATTATTATCAACTTTTGTTCGATCAAACGAAATGGAAATTGTATAATATATGTCGTCGATTTCGAATATGGCAGTATTTTAATGGAAAAATTATAATAGAGAAAAAAAAAGAATATATAGTCGCTAGGAGTTGTGATATTTATGATCCGATTATTTATAATATATATATATATATATATACACGGTTATATTGTTTGACATATGTATTGAATATTTTCTTGAGTATAATATGTCTGTACTAGGTCTAATAAAACTGTCGCTTATTCGCCGGATTTATTATTTGACAAAAATGACAAATAATTTTTGGCGACAAAATAACAATTACTAAAACGTCACGCTTTACCGGTAAGTACCTACTAGCATATAATATTACGTCAGTAGAAAAAAAAAATAGAGAAAATTACAAAAGGGAGCTATTAAAAATATCAATAAATTTTTGGGACCAGAACAAAACGAACATAAAAAACACAACGAATCGATTTTTAATCATTCGCTGTCGACGTATTTTAATTCCAACAATTATGTAATTTCGTTTAGTAAAGATATATTTTTAGTGCCTTATTATAACGAACAACCGAGTCCCGTTAACGTTTAAGAGCCGTTTAAAAATCCTGGCCGATCTGTTTAGATAGGCACGAATACATGATTGATTAATTTCAAAGGAGACATCACTATAGTTTTTAAACAGTAATTAATATTAAATATTAACTATCGATCGATAGCGATTGCGAAAACGCGCGTAATAAATTCCTGGCGCGATTTCGTTACGTGCGGTCAAAGTTCCTAAAACAATAGTGTACCTATAGGTATATGGGCTATACACACCGAAACGCGATGGTGTACTCCAATGAGGTTACCGCAGAGAGAAAATAAAACTATTAGCTCTTCAGGAATTTGTTAGTACACAGCGCGTTGGAAAAAAAAAATAAAAATTATAAACACAAAATTATAAACACAAAATTACAACGAAGAACGCGTGTTCGTACGTGTTAAACAACGATACCTGCGTTTCTACTACCTATACTAGGGTATCGGTATGGGTCAGTTTATGGCCGGAGCCGGAGCCGAATGAATTTTATATTTTAATTATGTTAAAAGGAAACGCCTAAACGAGACACACCGACAGGAAATATATTCGTTTTGTGTAAAACCTCGTTGGACAAAACTGATTGTCATTCGTTTGCTCGCCTTCGAGCTGCCGCCACCCCAATCTTCGCGCTGATTTCGACCAAATCCGACGATTGTCGTATAGCCAAAAACTTAACTTTCCATCGAATTATGTGGCCGAATTTTCGGTCGGGCCCGGGTCATGAGTGGTGCGTACATCTTACCCGTCTGACCAACACAATTAATTATTGAAGGGGTTGAAACCCAATAGAGCGCCGGGACAACGTGGAATTTGTAATTACCTAGGAAAATAAAGCGAACGTTCCAACGAGAACCACGTGGTCAGTGGTAATAAGTGCATAATTGAAGTAATCAAGTGTTTGCTGAGCAAACGAAGAACTTTGAATGGGGCGGCTCGACGTTTGATATTAATACGACGCAGTTGAAGCCGTGAAGGTCGGAACAACATAAGAAAGACCTTCATAAAATACAAAATTTAAAAGGCTGACGGAGAGACCGACAATATCCCGTGACATAATAGGCACATAATCAAATCAAAAATAATAATTTATATAATAACCTTTACGGCCGAGGGGCAGCCGGGTCTCGCGGGAGCACACAATTACCGATGTGGACGCGGTAGACATGTTTGCTCCCATCGCGAATACGGTGTATTATTATATAAATCAATATAATATACCATTATTTTAGACGGTTTTATGGTACGAGCAAAATGAAACAAAATAAAAACCCAAGAAGAGAATATTATACTTTATAATACACGGTGATCGTTTTAACGTGAACCGAGGTTTAGGCTTGACCTGTGTAAAAAAATGGGTGAAAAACATATGTTTTACATATACATATATAGATACGTATCTAAATTAAACCTACACTAAACAAATTACATTTTAAAATATCGTTGGCTTTTGTCGTTACTAAAATGAAAATTAAGAATTGGACTCGAACCTGTGACGGAACCTGTTCGAGAAAATCTGACGTAAAATGTTAATTATTTTTTTTTGGATGATAAATAAACAGATTTACGAAAATAAGTTGAAATATTAAAGACATGTTCGGAATAGTTCTTGATTAAAAGACGCCAAAGAGAAAGAATTCACGTTTTATTGAGACAGTACTCTAAGCCGATACGCAATAAAATCAGACTTAAGAAATTCGTAGAAATAAGACCGACGGACGATTCGAATATTAACGAAACGAAACGAAAAGTATATATACGGAGGATGCGTAGTGGAGATGAAATTATAGATCGAGAACGTGAAGAGGATTAATACGCATGATTAGAGTGGGTTTATGGACAGAGCATAACGCACCTTACCTTCAACGTTTACGAAAGCGACTGATAGGAATGATTTATTGCAGAGGGATTGATAAATGGAGCCCACGAGGGCTAAGAGGCATTTCACCGAACCCGGTTTGTGGTGGAAGGTAACAATTATTTGGGGAAGGTGTAGGTTTCGCATTATAAAAATCGAAGCCGTTTTAATGTGTAATATTGTTAATTATTATTCCAAAATTATAGGCAATTAACAGTAAATAACGATAGCTACTGAAGTCTGAACAGGAACGATTTAATTAATTCGCACTTATAGTAAGTTGTTATATAATAATAATTGTATTGAAATAAAACATATTTTGATATAGTTTCACGGCGGCGCGCCTTGTTATTTTTAAAACGATTGTGTGAAATTAAAAATAAATAGAATTTCAAACGCAATTCGTTTTAATTAGGCATAATATATGCATATAAAAAAATTTAAAAAAAGTTTCCGAGTAAATAATAATAATTAATTATTGTTAAATACGTTTCTACGGGGACTGATGGATTTATTTGGAAAAAAAATCGCGCAGTTTTCACGTGGGCATATTATTATAAATGACACTTTATATCTGACTACGTGGTCGCTGCTATATTATTATTATTAAGTTTCGAATATGATTTAAAAAATTTACCTTATTATTTATTTGAATAAAACATTACTCGACACTACGAAGGATACAGAGTAAATTCACAAAATTCAATTCCCCTAAAAAAAAATTCAAAATACGCCACTGTTATTGAAAACTTAGTCGATTTAATAGTAATATTATACGTTTTGCTGGGGCACGATCCGTTTTCGACGATATCGGTATACGACGAGAGGCAACAAAACGAGCGCGGTAGGTCCTGCAGGGTTCTGATTAATCTCGAATTAATCCTCCGGCGTTTTCGAAATCTGTACGAATCTGAGATACGCCGGTCGTCAGATATTCTGCTCGAACACACGTGATATTATTGTATCCGTGGAAATTCCGATCGCGACGGGGTAAACTAATTTTGACATTATAGGTGTCGCGTATCCGCGGGCGTCGAGAGATCGAGAGAATCGGACAGACGGAGCCACACCGCCGCGCCGTCGCGTGCGTTTTCGATCGAGTCGATAGGTGTCCAATTAAAAAACCGTGTCAATGTAAAACGGAGACGACGGAGAAACGACATATATATAACACGAAATATAAATTCGCGGCGCTCGGTTTCTATACTGTCCCGAGTATAAAACCCACATAATCTCCGTTCGGTGTATTTTTTTTTTTTTTTTGGAAAAATAACGAGTGGAACGTGATGATAATATTATACGCGTTAAAAAAATAAAAATAAATAAATAACGTCGCGACGAAAATCGGTTCGGGTTTAGATCATTAGAGCGGCGTGGCGCCGCCGCCGCCGCAGCCTCGAACGACGAGAAAATCATTAGAACAAACAGAATTGATTGTTTTTATTTTCACATTCTCTCTTAACCCCCCCCCCCCCCGACTCGCTTCGAACTTCGAGCGGTGAAACCGTGACAAAAAATAACGTTTCGCGTTTAATTTCACGAGAAAATCCGACGAGAAAATACTTCAGAGAAACAATTGAACCGTCGTTTTTCCTCGTATCCGACGATAAAATATTATAATTTCTGCCACCGGTCTGTTACACCGATTATCCGTTTTGCGCCGTCGGTAATTAATAGTCTGTGTATCTAAATTCTAAGACATGGCGGGTGTATTATAATATGTTCCGCGTTCGCCGGATAACGGCTGTGCGAATTACAAAATTAATAAGTTATAACTAGGATGTCAGCGAGGCCCGACAATAACCTATGAACTTGCGAAAAACAAAAACTTTGAAATGTTAGAATTTTTTCAATAATATTTATGAAAAAAAAAAATTATTATATAGTTACGATACGAAGATATTGCATTTAAATACAGCGTTTATAAACCGATGATTTTTTTTTCTCGATTGAGTTGTAGAAAGTAGAGAAAAAATTACTCGAGATTACAAAAAAAAATCAGTTATTTTGATTCGTATACGATATTATACTAGAAATCATTAGCTCGAGATATAATATAATATGATGTAGGTAATCCTATTCTCTATGAAACGTTGCAAAAAAAATTAAATTAAATAAATAAATCAAAAATCACGAGAATCCGAGCTCTAGTATCTAATAACCAAATCAATGGGAGTTTCACAAGTTTTGCAAAATTCACTCGGGCCGTTATAACTTGAATCGGAACGGCGTACGTAATCCGAGTTTTCAAGACTTATTGAAATACATCTAACCCACGGTACTTAATTCCATTTACCGAGAAATTCGGGCTATAGAGGTCCGAGTTTCGGCGATTCGAATGTACAAGCGTCACAAGAATTATATTTGCATTTCGCGATAATATTTACGGTGGCAGACTTGGACGGTAGTGAAGTGTACCGTACAAAATATTCGCAATACTCGCTACTGCATATTTCGGAATACTTTTCGAGCGCATCTATTCGAAATATTTCCCTAAACACTTTTCGGTAGAGTTTCTGGATTCGAATATTTAAATTGAATATTTTATATCTCGAAACAGTACATACTTTTTGTAAAACGTCACAATACCTGTCGTAACAATACGACATGAACTGTGCGTTTGCAAACATCTACGACATAATATATTATAACTTATAAGATTAAAAAAAAATAGGAAATGTTTTTTTTTATATAAATATTCGAAAACACATTCCAATTAAAACTTGCAACGAATTAAAAGAAAAAAAACTGTTTTATTAATCTTATTTCTTACATCAGTTATTAGAAAAAACTCTTCTGAAACAATATTTGACAACATTATTTATGTAAATACAAAGAATAAAGATTTTAAAATGTATTTCTTTTTAATAAAGAAAATTTAAATAAAATAAACAATTACAAACGATCAAATTTTTCAATTAAATATTATAATCAAATAACTAAGACTACGAAGTTTGTTCATATAATCAAAGTCGGAAATCTTGAGCAAAATATTTACTTGGTTTCTATTTATTGTTTAATCGGATAGAAATGATAAGAACGCGGTACACATTGCAGCCTTTTATGGAGATATTTGAAAACGGTTCATTCGAAATATGCATTTATTGTAAAATTTCGAGGGACTTTTGGGACATATATAAGTTATTTATGTAGAAGTAGTAGTTGTGCACAAATTTCGCATTTGTTATAGACATTTATAAAAATGTGAATATTAGTCTCGGGGGAGGAAGTATAGTAACGCCTCCTTTACCGCTCGAAGTAGTTTATTCATTCTTATTATGTATACTAAATTTGATCGTAATTTTTTGGTGTTGTAATTTTCGAATTGGGGCGTAAAATATTTACATAAACTGAGACGGTCGGAATTTCATAGACAGTGTTAAGACTTATATAGTTATATCTAGATAAATATATTCTATGATATCTAAGATGTATCTAAGGTTGAAAAATACATTATGGCGGTAGTTTACGATAAACCATATTTTACCAAATGTATATTTTTTAGGTAAGTATTTAAAATATTTTATGTTCATGATAAAGATGTCTGATAAAGTGATAAAGAAAAAAAATGTAAGTTTATAAACTATGCACTATTTTGAATTTAGGAATGAGAAGAAAACACAAGGGACAAATGCACCACAGACAAATTTACTGTGCAAAACAATTATATTAATAATAAATAAAAAATTTCCATCTTTGTACATCTTGACAGTTTTTTTTAACTATTATCTTTAAAAAGATAAATAATATTTTTACATCTTTAATCTTTATCTAAATCTAAATAATTTTAGGATAGTCATATTTTATCTGTATCAAGATGATTTTTTTTATCTAGTCACAACACTGTTCATATGTACAGAGACTATAATAAATTACTACATTGCGTTAAATGAATAGAAATGCGAATAATAAATTCTACCGCTGTATGTTCGCTCGACTTACAATTTAAGTATATGAATCTATTTCAAAACGACGGAACTGCATTTTATTATTAAGTAAATGGGTATTCAAAATATTTAACTTATAACATTTCCTTAGACTCTAAGGCTCTAAGTATTATACCTTTTTAATTTAAATAATTATACGAAAGCCTGTATTTTCAAAGGTTTTTCGTTTTTTTTAAACATATACTAAGTAACCAATTGGTTTTTAATAGTGTCACTCGTGTTTTAAAAGGAGAAAATATTATAATATAGCATCTAATCATATTTAAAATCAAATAGTTAGAAATCAATAATTGATAAGTAAATATTTTGTATATGATCAATAGCGTAGAATTATTTGTATTTTTCATATATTTATTATTATAAATTCAAATTTAAATGATTGTTTAAAATGATTCTAAATTGTTTTGATTATAAAATATACAAGCCGGCATGTATGTGGAAGCATACATGTATTGAAATATACAAGTTTAAAATCTAAAACATTTTTTGCCAGTAAAAACCCAATTTGAATAATCAATTTAAAAGAAACTGTTATAGGTAACAAAAAACAATTTTTTTATTGTATACGAATGCGATGTGCCCAAGTTGATTTTTAGCTATTAAATAAGTTTTAATTGTATGCAAGTTCTTTTAGTATAGTATAACTTTAAGGAAATTCGAGTTCGAACGCAATATGATTTAGCTAACGATACAATATTTATTATCATTAGAAAAGCTGTAATTAACTCTTATTTAACTTTTGATACCCAGTTATAAAACTTTTCAATAAACATTTAATCCTGTACCCGTAGAAGTATAATAATAATTAAATATTTTCTTGTTTCAAACATAAAAAGGAATGATATTCATGGTTGGGAAATTGGATTAAAGTATCACCGGAGACGACCTTTTACAGATGAAACATATCCCGGGACTTTATAAATATGTCGAACAACAATACGGTAATATTATTAACTGACAATGTCGGTTTATTTCTATTTCTTTTAAAAATTCATCGAAATATAGTATTTACTATATTTAATATACTATAGGTATTCTACCACGTAACAACGGAATAAAATCATAATTTGTATTAATATCCGATCCACGAGCTACCAATTAAGAAATATTGACTTTTGTTTACTCGTTTGTTTCTATTATTTCTAGGCTTCTGTCAAAATTGATATGGATTTTACATGGTTTAACCATTTAAAAAAAAACATAATAATCTTACGGCTCGACTATAACGGGATATCGACTTGCCTAACAAATGTTATTACATTCAACCCACGTGTGTTATAATTTTACAGATGTTTAGCCTGCTATTGAGATAACCGAGATTACCCGTGTAATTACGGTGAAAACAACGCGGGTATAAGGTTTAGTTGGACAAAAAAAATATTCCGCATGAATTTGTTGCCCGGAGTATTTCAAAGATAAAAATAAATCAGTATAAAAGCTTAACGTCCCTACAAAAGTAGAGAGATATAACGCCACGAGTTAATATTTTGTTTATTAAAAAACATTTTTTTTTTTTTTTTGTACCTACCTACTTTACAAAATTACAGTTTATTATGTATACTTAAAATTCCACATTACACATATAGAAATATAAGTATTCATATTATTATGTAACTGAAATTCAGAAAAATAAAATTATTTTCTCGATGAAAACTAATATAAATAATAATTAATATATTACGGCTTGAAAAAAAATTAAAACGATAGATACCATACGTATAGTTACTAAAAATAATTACATAAAAAGCAATATAAAATCATTATATAGTATTTGAACTTGAGCTATTCGTTTTTATCATCGGTAAATGTTTTATTAAGTATTGGGTTATTTATTTTAGTTTCTACATGACGGTAATATTTTTATATAGTTTGGATTATACGATAATAAAGTGATGTGTTTAATCCAGTTTAATCCAATGATTTGAAAAGCTTATTGTTTTGTAAGTTTAAACGCATGGGAAATCTTAATAATAATGGTATAAGAAAGGTTATATAAACCACTTAAATAATTTAATGCTTTAATGGAATTTTGAACGTGTATCATTCATCGAAATCGGATGAAACCTAATTTTATAGTTTCAAAAATGTATAAACTCGACGAAGTTATAAAACAATCATGGGTGTAGTAAAATCTTAAATTTAATAGCGTTGACTTTTTAAATAGTTACGTTTACCATTTTTAATGTACGGATACAACCATTTAGAATTTAGATAAAGTTTAACGATTAGTTGGAGTTGAGAAGTTTGATATTTATAAAACTGATGTAATTATAAAAATCTAAGATAAATTAAAGAGATGAATCATATTATGCAGAAGGAATTAGGTACTGAAAAGCCATCTCGGCAAATATCGAATCTGAGAGAAATACCAATTATTAATTATTGATAACGAACATGATTAACTGTTTAAAAAAAAAGATCCTTTGAAAATTAAAGTTTGTGTACCTTTGTCGCTTGTGCCAATATTGTTGTTTATTTACCATTCTTCAATTTAATTGACTGAACGCATTTTATTTCAGAGATAGTAGAAACTTAAATTCCGGTAGTATGATTACATTATAATACTAAAAACAGTTTGAACATATTATTATTGAACTAATTTCGATAACAGTGATTTATATTTTAAATAATTAATCTTAAATGTAAATATCTTATTGGATCAATATAAAATCATAAATCATGAAATGTCAAACAAATTTTACAGTACCAAATAAAGTCTTGAATGAATATTATGAAATCAATTTGAGTTTTAAGGGAATTTATTTTCTTTTTTTTACTCTGAAGAAATGAGTAGAGTACAATTTATTATTGTTATATTTAAGCATAATCCGATGAGATGCAATTTATACTATATTTTAATTTTTGATTTACAATTCAAAAATTCAAGAAGTATAAAATGAATATAATTTAATAAGATTAATATTATACAGAAATATTTTATCAACACAAATATGTACTATGTATACATACATATTTATTTTGTGACGAAAATACGAATCATTTTTATTTTCATAATAGTAAGAGAAAAAAAAATTACTCAAATATTTTAGTATTCGATTCAAATCTTGGTAATTTGCAAAAGCATTTACACGATAAAAAACTAAACATTTTAAATTAATTATTTAATTCTACGATTTAAAATTTTTATTCCTCAAAATTTAAAAATTGGAATTTTATTGAATTCGACAAAAATTTAATATCGCGTGTTAAAAAAATCAGTATATTACCATAATATATAATATTATATTATGTCATTTGGTTCGATGTAATCGTACAACTAATGCATTTTATATTGATAATTCAAACGCGCTGGAATTAACTATTGACGTGCAATGTTGTTCTCACAAAACACTATAACACTATATATTATTATAGTTACGACGGCATCACACGTATCGCAAATTCGCTATCGATCAGAAATTAGGCGCGACTATTCGAGGAAACTGGGTGAAATATCGAAAGCTAACAGTGACGTAACGGGTAAAACCTAGAAAACGTCCGAGACGTTACAGCGACGACGGGTTTCTCCGTAAAACGAGCCCAGTTCACCGCCGCATATACTAAAGTATATTTAATCTATGACCGTCGCGCCAGGTCGTTCGTTTTCTCGGATTCTTCTCGATCGGCGCGGGTTTACAAATGTATTATAAATGACTATACTATATATACTTTAAATACTATAAATGACTGTAGAATAACCTACCTTTATAATGCGTCTCAATCGGCGAGTCTTGTCGTCATCATCGTCATCGTCTCTTCTGACCGAACGACAAATAGTTCCGATGTAATTTCACCGCAGAAAATCATCCAACGCTGATCGCCGACGAAAATCGAAAACGACATTCATCGCGAACATACGATATTATAATTTACGACTTGTGTAGTAATAAAAAAAAAAAAAAAACGCGTAACGCGGCGCGATCTACGTCGAAGCGAGCCGTTGTGGAAATGAATAAACGCTAGCCGATCGATCAAAATGGCGATCCCGACTGCAGCGGCGGCGAACACGGTATACCATTTTGGTCAGAGACGTTGAACCCTCCCCCCCCCGGCAAGGGCGCTCGGTAGGAGCTGGTTACTCGATAACGTTACCCCGGTACTAGGGACCACCGGTCGCGGTTAAGCGATGTCAATTTGAGCGCGTCGGCTAAAAGAGCGCGGAACAACTACATACATAATATGAGCGCGAATTTAAAATGAAAAAAAAAGTACAATAATATGTAACGCACACGTCAAACTCCAAACTGCACATGCGTATTGTGTTGATCACTGATCAGTTTTAGCATTGATTTAGACAGCAACCACGGGCAACAATTAGTTTTTATTTATTGAATACCGTTTACAAACAACGATAAAATCAAATCCACTTGGCAAGTGTTTAAATGATTTCTCGGGATGGTGAGAGCTCGTTTCATACGAAAACCTATTTCGGTAAAAACGCCGATAACGACGACGAGTTGGGCAAGTCGGTCGTTTGATAATAATTGTAATATACGGCGGGAGTACTATACATATAAGATAATTACAAAATTCCATTATAAATGTAATTTCGGAAAAAATTATTTTTTCATTTATGCAACGCCACCTGTCGGCCGTTTGTATAAACATAATTTTAGTAGCCGGACCCCCTCCCCATTATACCGCGTCTACGTCATCAAATCGCGCGCCGCGGACAGTATTCCTGGATACCGCGGTCGCGGTCTGTCGCGACAGATTTTCAAAAAAACGACCGTTACAAAAAAATAATCACTTTCCATGAATTCGTGAATTCGAGAGTTGTCATTGGCTTGTTCGTTTCAACCGCTTCGGCCGCCGACGCGGGGGACGCTGGGATTTCCCTTCCGTTGCTTCAGTCTTCGTCGGTTCGCGAGTATGTGGTGGGCTTCTCCGTACGGGTCCGTGTTTCGAGATTTTATGCCGACCGCCATAGTCTCGTTTCTCGGTTTCAAAATTTCGATTCGCAGCGATGGTAATAGTAAGTAACGACGAATAATCGCACGTCTCACGGCGGTCGCGTGAGTGGAACCAAATTATTTGTCGCTTAATTTACTACCGTACCGTCGATATCCGATGTTTAGCGTGATTTTCGTATCGTATCGCCGCCGCCGCCGCCGCCGCCGTCGCGTCCGGTGCGCGATCCATTACGCGAGTGTAATGGCCGTCGCCTTCGGATTTTCACCGATTCCGTCGAGGCTCGGACGACGACGTCTAATCCAAGCCGGTAAAGGCTTCGAGTGTGCGTTTTTTGACGTCGTCGTCGTTTCGTATCGTATCGCCGCCGCCGTCGCGTCCGGTGCGCGATTCATTACGCGAGTGTAATGGCCGTCGCCTTCGGATTTTCACCGATTCCGTCGAGGCTCGGACGACGACGTCTAATCCAAGCCGGTTAAGGCTTCGAGTGTGCGTTTTTTGACGTCGTCGTCGTTTCGTATCGTATCGCCGCCGCCGTCGCGTCCGGTGCGCGATCCATTACGCGAGTGTAACGTTTCGATCTGTGCGTATGTAACTGTGTAAATAAACTATTACGTTTCTTTGCGAGAAAACGCGATCGCTCAAAGCGGGCCGGTCGCGTGGACGAAACCAAATTATTTGTCGCATAAACAGTACCGTACTATCGATATTCGGTGTTTTTCGTATTTTTCGTCTCGGTCGCGTTCGCGGTGCGCCGTTCGCCGTTCGCCAAAATGGTTTGTACATTTTACCGTCCGTCAAAACGGTTTGTGAATTTTACCGTCCGCCATTTTGTTTTTGGTGTTTTGCGAGTCACGGCCACGGTAAAAATAGCCACGGCTCAGATGGTAAAAATATAACACTTTTTTTTCGTTTCGTTTCGATTTGTGCGTGTAAAGAATTCGCGATCACTTAAAGCGGGTCAGACACAATAGATGCGGTGGCGCCACAAACAAACCAATATTTGAGGTAAGGTTTATTAATGTAATAATAATATGATTAATTTTTATATATTTCAACTTATTCATGTTTCGGTTGTGCCAACGAGGCAACATTATTATTATTTAAGTACATGATTATCGAAATTATTAGTATAGCACACTGAATAATTACTATTATTGAAACATTATTATCATGATATTTACCATATTGTATTATCTGTGTGTAACGTATACATCGTAGACGAACAAATAGTAACGGTTTTATTTTATTTTTTAAATTACGAGTATAATACGCGCGTATACTCGGAGGCGCGAGTATTATAATAATATAATAAAATGCGACGCGCGGCACGCGTTGCAGTGTGAACGTTGCGCCGCTGTCGCCGTGTGGCCGCGTGGTCGCGTGGCCGCAGTGACGTAATGACGACGAGGTCATTGACCGTCACTGCGCCGCGGACAGAACTTTGGTACATAAACATTACTATATACCGCGGTCGGGACAGATTTTCGTAAAATGGCCGTTAAAAAAAAATAACTTTCCATGAATTCGTAAATTATTAGCCAATGGGCTGTTCGTATTTTTTAACGGTTTTTTTGACGCGGGGTGGTCGACTGCTATTCCCTTACGGTGTTTCAGTCTTCGTCGGTTCGCGCTAATGTCTGCAGGCTCTCCGAACGGTCCGTGTTTCGAGATTTTATGCCGACCGCCATTGTCTCGTTTCTCGGTTTCAAAATTTCGTTTCGCGACGATGGTAATAGTAATTATCGACGAATAATCGCACGTCTCACGGCGGTCGCGTGGGTGGAACCAAATTATTTCGTCGCTAAAATACTACCGTACCATCGATATTCGGTGTTTTACGTATTTTTCCAATCGTATCGCCGCCGTCGCGTCCGGTGCGCGATCCATTACGCGAGTGTAATGGCCGTCGCCTTCGGATTTTCATTCCGTCGAGGCTCGGACGACGTCTAACCCAAGCCGGTAAAGGCTTCGAGTGTGCGTTTTTTGACGTCGTCGTTTCGTATCGCCGCCGTCGCGTCCGGCGCGCGATCCATTACGCGAGTGTAATGGCCGTCGCCTCCGGATTTTTAACGTGTCCGTCGAGGCTCGGACGACGTCTAATTCAAGCCGGTAAAGGCTTCGCGAGTGCGTTTTTTCGTATTTTCCGTCTCGATCGCGTTCGCGGTGCGCCGCCGCCGTCCGTGGTGTGTTTGCCCGCGTCATGGTGTTTTTATTCGAGTGTACCAGCACGAAATACGTTGTGAAATGTTTCGGACCCGCCGAATGAAAACGGTCGTCAATGGAGTCGACGACGGCCCGAGGTTAGTGATAGATAATATATTATAATATTATATCGATGTAAAATATAAGTACGACCCACCGACGCGATATACAAAACTTATTATTATTATATATTATTATTAAACCACCGTTACAAAACGCGCGTTGGAACTGATAAATTGCGAGTATAGTAGTAGTGAATTCGACGGCCACTCGGTCGAGTGAATGAGGAATGCGACGCTAGGTCTATATTAGCATGGCCGTGTGGCCGCCATGATGGGACGATGACGACGACGCGGTCGCGCGCCGCGGACGTAACTCCGGATACCACGGTAACGATTCTCGGTAAACAAAAAACCGTTACGAAAAAAGTCACTTTCCATGATTCGTGAATAATTCTCATTAGCTGTTCGTTTTTTTAACCGTTGCGGCCGACGCGCGGGGGGACGCTGGGATTACCCTTCCGCCATAGTCTCGTTTCACAGTTTCTACAATTCCTTTCGCGGCGATGGTAATAGTATTTATCAACGAATAATCGCACGTCTCACGGCGGTCGTGTGGGTGGAACCAAATTATTTGTCGCTTAATTTACTACCGTACCATCGACATTCGTTGTTCACCGTATTTTTCCAATCGTATCGCCGCCGTCGCGTCCGGTGCGCGATCCATTACGCGAGTGTAATGGCCGTCGCCTTCGGGTTTTCAACGATTCCGTCTAGGCTCGGACGACGTCTAATCCAAGCCGCCGGTAATGGCTTCGAGTGTGCGTTTTTTGACGTCGTCTCGTTCGTTTCGTATCGTATCCGCCGTGGCCGGTGCGATCGCCGCTATTTTTCCGTGCTACGAGGTGCGTGAAAACACGGCTCGGATGTTAAAAACAATATTGTTCGTCGATATCATTTCGCGCAACATTTTTCAACGTTTTGATCTGTTCGTACATAACTGTGTTAATAAAATATTACATTTCTTTGCGAGAAAACGCGATTGCCCAAAGCGGGTCGGCCACAATAGGCACATCGCATTCGTTCGTTATTGTATTGTGATGTCGCCAAAAACAAACTCATACTCGCCGTAGTTTTGGTGCGGTGCGAGCCGCACACGGTACGCGATGAAAACTATAAAAATAAATCGAAATATCATATACGTAAGTGCGTCCGCGCGTGTGTGTTGTGTGTGTGTCGTGTACGAGAACGGCGGCGTTGGAGATCAAACAACCGTAATTCTGCCGAGAAAGAAAAATGGCGCAGACCCGGTTAGTGCCTAATATATTATATTATATGTATATTTTACTATTATTATTTTTCGTGCGTCGATCTCCAATTGATTTATCCGATTCGGATAAATTTGAAATCCCTTCGAAAGTAGTTTGGTTCGGGCTGAATCGTCTTACACCAATGTAAATGATAAAACTAAAACATTTAACCCGACATTTTAGCATGTAGAACTACCCTTACTACCCTCTCCCTAACGCCATCGGTATGTCGTATAAAACGAAATAAAATACGAATACACCTTCCCTAAATAATGTATTATTGTTTTTTATGTATTAGTGAATTTTCATAATCTAGTCAACTGGTTTTCATACGAAATAAGTGCATATTATTCGTAATAAACGCGTTAGAGTACGGTTTCGTTTTACATAATAAGCTTGTCATTTTAATCAGTGGTTGAATAACAAAGAGCATAAAATTTTTATAATTTGACGAACTCACAAAATTTGTTCTTAGAAACCATCCCTGAAGTTGATTATTGGATTTAGCCTTCTGATCGAAAATATAGACAAAAAAATAATCATGGTAAAACCAATAGCTTTCTTGTTTCACTCAGAATCTAATATGTATACTACACTAACACTATAACACAAGTTGTGTATAATTAATTCCATTTAAATGAGACGGTTAGAGTGTTATTAGATATCTAAAAATTCTTTGATGTTGTAAGTCTTGAGAAAAAAGTTTTTTTAGTGGAATTTTTGTATTTGCATCTTATTTTTTGTGATATTTAAATTATTACTATCTTAGTATTATCTTCGTTGACGTGTAGAGAGAAAAACCAATTTCACACAAGTATTAAACTGAAAATAGGTTCTTATCCATGAGTATTTAAATAAATGTAAATAAAAATAGGAATCAAAATCCATGTAATGGATATAGTAATTTTTAAACATTGAAACAAACATACAGGTACATGTCAAGCTGATTTGTATTAATTAAATTTAAAAAAAATATAATTTATTAATTAAATAAGTATTCTTCTTAGTTTATCAATTGCTTTCAATTTTAGAATTAATTTTTACCTATTTCAAATATTTTTTTAATGTTTATACTCAACTATTAAGTGGATCTCTAAGTAAAGAAATATAAAATTTAGAATACAATACAAGTGAATGCAAGACTACCATAGTTTGTGATGTGGCTGTATTACATACACAAATTAATATTAAGACAGCCATATACTAAAATATTGCACTATTGAATTTAAGATATATACATTATTTGTTTCTCAATTTAAAAAATAATCAAGGGGGCATTGTACTTTCAAATGCTCATAAAAGGCAGTCACTCTTCATTTCCCTCCCCCTTGATGATACAACTCTATCATAAAGATAATTTATTTTTTTATTTTAATTATTTCATTTATTTCAATATGTTTTAAATTATAATACAATAATTATTATAAGATGAAAAAAGTTATCTCTACAATTTTTATTTTGTTTAAACACTGTACAGTGTAAATAATAAGAATTAGGTTAAAATTTCAGACCAATAAAAGTTCAATAATTGATTTCTAGGATTTACTTATTTATATTTATATTTACTGAAATATTATTAGAAACCAGATTTAATATTTGATTAATTGATATATTTTTCTAGAATTTCTACTGTTTTAATATAATTTTAATGTGATACAGGTATTTTTCACAACAAAAAATAGACAGATAATTTAACATTTGTATATTTTAAACGGATCAACCTACTATGTGTGCCTGTATGTTAAACTTAAACTTATATACACAAATAAATTATATTAAAGACAATTATAAAAATTAAAATGTTGATAGAATTTACCTATAATAATTGCAATACTGTTTTAAAATTTAAACATCTCGAGAATCTATTTTATAACTATTTAGTTTTTCAGTTTTTAATGGTCTCGATTTTGAAAATTACTTCATAATAGTTTATTATTATTTATTATACCTTGCAAAACAAGAACACGAATTTCATTTTATTTTGAATTTGTATGGTTTTGAATTTATATTTCTATGCTCTTATTTTGGTCATAATTATTTTCATATTTTACATCATACATTGTTTTATATATTGTCTTTGCTGTCGCGTTTACTTTATGGTTTTCCAGGTTAATAATAATTATTATTAATTGCTTTCGTGGTGGGCGTTGATTTAATAACATTTAGATTGTTTTTGTTGTTGAGCGTTAATCATCTCCTAAGTTTTTGAAAAGATATTTTTTAATAATTGGATTTTGTTTTTATGTATCTATATTATGCAAATGATCTTCAATATCATATTCTTGTATTTTTATTACTCATAAATAGTTGGATTGATTCTTTTTCTGTAAAATTTACTCTAACCTCGTCTCAATGAAACAAATAAACGGTGCATTTGAATTTGACAAAGAAAGAAAACAGGAAGTCAACAAAGTATAAAGTACTCGTAAGAACGGGGAACTTTCAAAGAATGAACATTGAACATAGGTACTCTGGTACGATCCATGCTTTTAGAGGTCTCCTTTTGAAACCACAAAATAAATAATTGCATCCGTACTTACGTCATCACGTACGACACGCTAGGTTTCTGTTTTACCTAAATGTGTTTCTACAGCAGTTTATATCAAATTTTCTACAATATACGGTCTTAGTAGTTAAGGATAAATTATAATGATCTTTGAACTGGGTAACGTTTTAATGATAAGTTACAAACAAGATGAAATATGGTATTTTAGTTACAACAAATGCTTATGCTAACACTATCTTAACTTTCGGCAAAAAATATCACTTGTAAAATTATTAAGCAAGGATATTACACAGGTAATATTTGATTGAATCGATATCATATTATATTATGTTCATTTTGCGTTCAATTTTTTTCATTTTCGGTTGCCTTCTCTACATTTAAATTTAATATCAACATTTGTCTGACAAGTTCACACTATCCGGTCTTGGGACCTAACGGATTTAAAAGTTAATAAAGGATTATATAACGAATTGTGGGGAAAAAGCCTCGGGAATATGAAGCCATGTTAAAATAACTCGTGACCATAATTCCATTGGATTTTTTTATTACATAATCCAGCGAATCTTTCTGTAAATAATTATCATACGAAAAAACAATCAATGTTATATATCATTTCTGAACAATATAACACTCGAAAATTTATCCCATCTCTAATCTAAAGCTCTGAAAGTCTGAACGTATCTACATTTTATTCGATAGATTTTCTTTGAAATCCCTAGTTTGAACGATATTAATTAATGCTTTGTGTTTCATGTGTTTCTTGTATTTATAGTAAATTGGAGAGGTAAATTTATAAAAATATGTATTGTTAAATCGTTACGGTCGATTACTCTTAAATAATTAATCGTAGATTATTAATAAAACCTAAGCATAAAATATTGCATATAGCTTGTGCCATTCCATATAAAACTTTATCGATTTAAAAATATCTAGAAATGTTGACAATCACATTGCCTACAATAAACCAGATGATATTAAAACAGATTTAATCGCACCTTAATAATAAGGTAATGACAGAGAAACGATATAATTGATGGACACATAGTTCACCATGATTTCTCAGAAGTAACCGCGTTGAATATCAGATTATTAATAGAAATTGTTGTTAAAATCATACTCTGTTCCAACTTATCATACACTTGGCCTTATTTTCAGCTAACTCACGTATTGAAATATCACGCGGTAAAACACATTAATTTATACGCGGAACATTTGGTTTCGATTATTGGATATTCAATATATTGATATTGTTTATTTTAATACTTTTACCCAATCCGATGTAGTACACCGTAGACGGAAAAAATTAAATAGGTATCAGATGAATAAACACGTATAGGACGTAGTAAACGGGACGCAAATGGGCTATACAAACAATAATTTTTAATTCAGGACAAAAATGGGTCACACCTTTTTTGCTGACGCACTTGAAACATTTCACGAATATCGTTTTGGAACGCATTCGGCGGGAGATTCCCAAAATTTTTAGTTCGCTAATAAATAAATCAATGGGATTACGATTTAACGAAAAATCCGTCGAGATAAGACGATGACGACGAGGGTAGTGTTCCCGACAAATGGGTATTTGGTCGGTGACGAAAACGAATTTTGGACGGGTAAGGTGTAGTGTATAGTTTGTAGTCGAGTGCTGTTTTAAAACGCACGGGATTATATGGCGTGTTATTTGCGGAATGCGCGGTTCGTCGAAAACGGCGTGTCGTCGCGTCGTTTTTAAGGTTTATTGCTTCTTAAAACCGAAAAATACCAAAGCTAGTGGTGTTTAATATCGGAATGCGCGTTAATATTCCGAAATGCAGTCAGATTCTCCGAACGGCTTCGCACGGGGGCGAAAACGGTGCCGCGGCGTCGTCTGACTTCGTAATATCACATCGGCCGTTGTGGCGGTCCGACGCGCGGTCGAGTCGGGTATCCGGAGTGCCGACGGTAAATCCCGGAAGCGCCTCGTCGAAACGTGACCGCGGAACCGGAAGTAGCGGCCGACGACGGGCACCGGCCGTTTCAGGGCGGGTGTCTAATGTTTCTATCATCTAGGGAGGCGTGTTTATGTCATAATAGATTCGTCGGGAAAACATTGTAGACGCGATTTCGAAAACGTACGTTAGACCAAAACGGATTGAAATTATAGTTAATGATATTGGCAATATCATATTGCGGTGATTTTTTTCCCCGTCTATTACGCGAGACCGAACAAAACGGACTGGCGATCGGATCGCACTTTCTATTTCTAATTTCTAAACGAAAGCTCGCGGGAAAAAGAAATCGTTGATATTACAGCGTGTGTCGCATCTTCCGCGGGCCGTCGTCGCGGCGGCGTCCGAGTTTCGCGCGTGGCTGCCGGCGGCGCGAGCGGCGCGGCGGCGGCGCCCTCGTCGTCGTCGTCGCTCACGACGATCAGTCGCTCGACGGCGTCAACCGGGTTCGCACGCGCGCGCCACGACCACGTCCCGCGGTATCCGAGCCGGGAAAATCGCGTACTCCGCCGCCGCGCGGCCACGACACGCTCGGCCGCGCGCCGCGTCACCTGCGACATCGCGCGGTCGCGGACAGCCTGGGACAGCCGCCGCCGGCTCGCATTGAGAACCGGTTTCGTCGCACTCGTCTCGTCCCGAACCGCGTTCGGCTATTCGGTTTTCTCGACGCGACGATAACGACAAAACCGCCGCGATAACGACGATCGCGCCGCCGTCCGCCCTGTCCGTCGAACCTCCGAGTGTCGTTACGAACGATAATTTTCTTCCTCTCCGCGTACGTCACCACCGTTCGACCGCCGCCGCCGCCGCCGCCTCCGCCCCGGTCGCCCCGGACTACGATGGCCTGCTGCGGCCGGCGGGCCCGATGGAACACGTGCGCCGCCGGGGCCGTTATCGGAACGTGGCCGCCGCCGCCGCCGCAGCCGCTGCCACTGCCGTCGACGCCGCAGTCATGCTAGTGGCCACCGTGGTGTCCATGTGGGCGCTCAGCGCCATGGCCGTCACCGTGCGTCACGGCCGGTCCAGAATGGCCAGGTGGGCGCAGCAACAGCACAACGAACTGCAGCCGCCGCCGCCGTCGCCGCTGGACAGGACGACCACCGCGGTGGCCGATTTCGCGTCCGCGGCCAACGACCGCCTGCACGATCCCGGAGGCGGCGGTGGCGGTGGTGGCAGCGGCGGCGGCGGCGGCGGCCTCTCGCGGCCGTCGTCGCTGTCGGCCGCCGACGGACGCCCGCAGCCGCCGCACCACCGGGACAAGGCCAACGTGCTGCTCCGGATCGTCGAGTCGCAGCAGCAGTTGGGCGGCAACTGTACCGCGGGTACCGACCTGAACATGGGCGAAGGAGTCGTGGACCGGTACGCTCAGGTACGTTCGGCGGGTTGTTGTTGTTGTTGTTTTTTGCGACTTTTCGGGTGTCCGTTCGGGGGAACGATTGCGCGCGAGTGACCGGGGGGGGGGGGGGAGGGGAATCGACGAAAAATCAATAATATTTTTATAATATCAAAACGATACGTAAACGCGTTATTTTAGAATCTCTGACGATAGAAACGAAATACTTTTCGATCGAATACGTCGCAATGAAATATTTATACCGCGATGTGGTGTAAAAACGAACCGTCGAATGGTTGAAAATCATTAAATATTAAATAATTTTTAAGTTGTTAATTTCTCGGACGATTTTTAATGAACGGCTTTCCATATAATATCCTTAATTTATGATAAACGAATTGAAAACTTTTGATCGCTTTAAAAGGTTATGATTTTAAGTGGCGAGAAGGAACGATTTTTTTTTTTTTTGATCCCTCCCAAAATGAAATCCTGGCTACGTGCTTAAGCAGGGCTCCGATCCCACTATTTTAGATAACGATTACAATTTCTCTTCTATTAGTCGATAGTCTATTTTCGGCGCTTTGGCGTAAAGGCGCGGAGTCGAACCGCCGTCCAACTCATCGGATACGCCCGTCGCGCGTCGGTGAACGCTCGAGACTCGCTTGCGGACGGGCGTGCTTGATATCGTTGCGGAATAGCCGTATTCGTAGAGTTCGAAATCCGGTGTAAAAATCACGAGTTAACTTAATTTAGGAAACGATGCGATGAACGAATGAATATAATAATGATTGTTTTAATAAGAATAATATTAATAACTCAGTATAATTATAGTATAAAATCGGGATTAATTCACGTACGAAAAATTCGCCTAGTCCGACGCGCGTTTTCCGATTCGAGAAACCATATTATAAATGTTTGGTATATCGACGAATGTATATTAATAACGAGTCACAACGTAAACTGCGGAGCCGGCTCAAATGATAGCGGCACAACTTGTCGTAAGCGCAAAATCGACGGCGCGGCGGCGTTTGGACCCGGGGTCGTATTTGTCAATCGGTAAGAGGAAGAGAGATAGAGAGAGAGAGAAAGCAGGCCGGAAAGCGATTGGCATCTCGTAATAATATTCCGATTCGAACGTATTTATTGTTTGCCCGAGCCGGTCGTCAAACGTTTCGAAAGTTTTTCGCGAGGACCGATAGAAACTTAGAGATGGATAGAGATATAGCGAGAGAGAGAGAGAGAGAGAGAGAGAGAAAAGGAGAGAGGAAGGGATACCGCGATTTGCTGGGAGACGCTGAGATGGATTAATATCGCCGCGTACGGGCCGGGGACCGCCGCGCGCCGTCGCGTCGTCGTAAAACAACGCACGGACGGATAATATTAAAACCCATTAAGGACGTCGTCGTCGTCGCCGGTTACAAATCACTGGAGGCTATTTCTCATTTCGGGTAAACATTAAAATATAATACTTTATTATCGAGGCGAGGCGCCCCGGGGGTGGGGAGAGAAGAAACGCGAGCCAGGCATCGAGAGAGAAGACCGCCGCTCGGTAAATCGCAATATTATATTCTAAACGCAATACATCACGACTTGTCAACGCGCCGGTTATTATTACGAGACCGTCTTCGGCGGACGAGGGGGCGATGTAAAATTAAATGTATTATTATTGTTTTTTTTCTCTTTACGTACGCGCAAATTGCCCGCGAAAGTTATTCAAAACCGAGTACACGACCTAGTTAGTAGCAAGTAGACCTTGTAGACCAGTACCTACTGAAAGAAGTTACAACTGTTATCGAATTGATTTTTTAAAATTTAGTTTTGATTATTGTTTTAATGTTTCACACGACTTGTATATTCTTAAAACGTTTCTGTTCTGCAAATGTCCCTCTTTTATTTTTTTGAAGAGCGCCGATAAATATATCGTGTTTCTGTGCGCGGATTTTTTTCCCCCAAATGAATCAAAAACAATTTTTCACTCGAAATCGGTTTGAAATATTTTTAAGAATTGAACGATTTTATTTTTACATTATCCTTTGTCTTTTTTTCGAAATTAGTTTTGATAAGATTCATGAAAAATTCCTTCTGACAAAATAAAACGTATTTTTTTTTTTACTGTTCTGTAGTATAGTTTAATGGGATCTTATTTGTTTTTCGGTATAGAAGTACATAATTAATATTTTTATCTGAGCTTTTTATGGAAATACGATTAAAATAAAAGATTAAAAAAAAAAATGAGTTACGTGACAATTAATTAAAAATATAAAAAGAATACGATACCAAGACTATACTAATTAAAATATTACTGTTTAAAAATATGATTGTATTTTATAAAGCGTATTATATTACACACAGCGAAAATACAAAAATCGTACTTTGGTTTGTTATATACGCCGATTATTATAGTAATACACGACTGGCTGGCGCTTTTTTTATTTTTCATTTTCGTTTTAGTAAATTGTATTGAAGTATATTATAAAAAAAAATGTTAGACTTGAGATTAAAGACGACGAAGTTACCGATTGACTTTTTATAAACAAAGTTAAATTTATAATGGACGGTTAGTGAGTGAATGTATGTGTGTTTTTTTACCACCCTACGTTTATAATGGTATTTAGAAAGTTTTGGCGAATATAACACATAACTACACTAATAATTGAAATACAAACGATTTTTGACTTTGAAACGTTTACCCTTGGTTTTTTGACGTGTAAAACGATTAAGTATTTTAATAATCGACGAACACGCGCAGTTATGCTTGAAAATATATCCGTGACACGTCGTGTAGCGACGAATTTATTTAAATTTTTAAAACTCGTGTACATTTCTTGTGGTTGTTGAATACCTATTTGCTATTTAAGCTAGTTTTTTAAATTATTTTTATTTACTTTAAAACATCTGACGATTTAATATGCGTGATTTGGATTCAGAATTTTACGTGATTAGAATTTCATTACTTCAAAATTTGGGAACCGAAACCCTTGTTAAACTAATTTTAGAACCGAACGAAACCCGAATATATGTACGAGTACTTTTAGGGAAAGGGCTTTTATAATTAATTTCGGGTCGTATATTTAATTTTTTTAATAAAAATTAAATCCATGTGTGCCATCAATTTATAAGCAACTATAAAATAACAAATATAATATTAAAAAGCGAAAAAGGATTCAATTTTTTTCTTCCAAAAACCATTATGAAACAGATATTTTAGTTTTCTAAGAATAATGCCAAAACCTAAACCGAAATTAATGTCTTTCTAAGAACCTGGATCAAAAAAAAAAAAAACAAAACAAAAAGATTATCGTCCTTTTTTAAAATATTGCGACTCGCAACCATTTACGACTTGTGGTATACAAGTTTAAATACCTAATGTACATCTTTACTTTTCTACGTGCAAATAACACGTTATTATTGACTTTGAGAATATTTCGAAGCCTTGGTCAGTCGCGGTGATTAACGTTTTTTTTTTCTCCGTAGAAAAGGAAAAATAATCATAAAAACGGGGTCAGGATTATTAAGCGAATGCCTCATTTTTTATTTAAGAAAATTAATATTTACACATAAAATCGTTTGGCATTGAATCGTTTCCAATCGTTTGCTGCTTCTTTCGCTAAATGAAGATGCTTTTTCGCTCAGATAATATTTCTCCTTAAAATTCGAATCCTTCTGGTTGGTGAATATTTGAAACGTGGGAATATTCAATTACGAATAGTTATAGTCTTCATTATCAAATACCTAAAAGTTTTACTTGAGTGTGATTGAAAAAAAAATCGTTGGATGCTAACGCGCACATCACCTTCGGGTCCCGCCATAAAGACAGTATTGCGACTCCGACGTTTTTGTCGAGTACGAATTTTTTTCCGTTTCGATTGGTTTGTAAAATTTCGCTTCAAAACGTGTACAGTCGCCGCCGTGAGCAGACGCTCTGCTGTCCACCGCCGGTTCGACCCCAATATGGAAATAATTTTGGCGTCTGGGCGAGGGAGGAGGCTACAACATTTCGGGACAAATGGCCGCGACGAGGCGGTCGATATGATTTGAATCCAAAAGATTTCAGGCAGGTACCTGGACGCGCTGTTTTTCACTCGAAAACGGTTCGTCTCTCGCGACAAGTAATTAAATTATTTCTCATTTGACGTTGTGGACGGGGAGGGGAAAATTTCATAATTTATTATTACCGAAATCTACATCTACGGCATACCCACGAGCGCACCATGGGCGTTATCCTCTCTGTGACGCGAAAATAATATTTGATTATAGATAATCCCGCGTTATTATTTTAGGAACGAAAAACGTTCGTTTCGGATAAAATTTAACGATGAGATGACTTACTTTCACGCGCAACATCAGACTGTCGAATTATTTCGAGAGCGATGTTTTCGTTCGATGCGATGATGTTTACCGAGTAGGCACTTCAATTACAGACGAATATATGCGCGATACGTACCCAATACAAGTCAAATAACATTCTTTTTGCAAAAAAACTCAGACGTTTCGCTCAGGCAATAATATTTTATAGTGTGTATTGTATTTGAAAATAAAATTTATTAGATCACGTGTCAATAGTAAAAATATAAAAAAAAAAAAAGCATAAAAGCAAAAACGTACCTATAATAAAATGAGTGGTTCTGTCAAAACGTCACAAAACGTATTACTGAAATTCAAGATATTTTATCCTGCTTTCGCGGTATCAAACGAAAGACGAAATAAAAATATGACTCGTGCGACACGAAATCGTACGACGTTGGATGTAACAGATTTTAGGTTTTTTTTTACTTTTGCGAAACGCAATTTTCCGGTTCAGGAGAAACGGTAAGCATTACCCGTTTTCTGATGACCGCGAAACGGTTTTATTTCAAGTTATTTACCAACCAATTTTTCTCCTTGTAAACGCCGTGTTCATTATTCAGCCAAATGTTTTATTGGCAACGTAATGCCGCGTTTCCGGAAATTCTTTATTCTCAATAGCGTACGAAATGTCATCGAAATAGATATTGATAACACACAACCTATGTCGCAAATGTTCGCGCGAGACGTATTTTATTTATCATAAAACCAATACCTTATTTGTAATAAACTGCATGCATGTGGTGGGTAATAATAATTAAAAACACGATTTAGACGATTTTAAAACGGGGCTTGAAAACGTTTATGTAGCGTAATGATTATCACTTTATACTTGTTGAAAAATGGTTGAAATAGATAACGAAAAACAGTAAACAGTAAACGCCAATATTTCATACTATCACTGAATAAAAAAAAAAAATTGAATAAAAAATAAATTTCAGTGAAACAGAATACAAAACAAAACGAAAATATTTTAAGTACATAAAACGAAATATTACGGAAAACGATCAAAATCGACCGTATAATAGTGATATTGAAACTTCACTGTAGATTTCATAATTAATGGGGTCACGTTGAGTTTACACAAACATTATGAATTTATGTAAAGATTTAATTTATTTGTATCTTATTTCTATACAAAAAATATGGACTTAAAACGGAACTTTATTTTTGTCGAGTTTTTGATTTTTGAGTGGATATGAACATTTTCAATAGAACATCTCCAATCTGATATGATACATTGACATTTACGACTAATAAAGTAAAAAAAAACGAATAACGTTAATCGGAATATTATTTTTTTTTCCTTTTATTCGGATCCGGGTTTAAAAGTTCGAGGATTAGAAAGCTACGCGAAATCGCACTCAAAGAAGATAATAGGCGTGGATAAAATAAATCGATCTAAATTATTCAGAAATCCGGGGATTGTGTTCTTCGAACAGTCCACGTCGTCAATCGCGGGAGGAGTAAATAATCTCGACAGATTTCAACAAAAACTTTGGCATTTTTCTGCATTTAATTTTAGATAGATTTAAGGCAAGGTCATTTTATCATAAAGTAAATAATATTGTAATTGAACCGCTATTTTTTCAACCAATCCTAAAATTTGTAATACTCGTTAAAGAAAAATTTAGAAAAATTTAGCATACTACTAATTATTATTTAGTATACTACGTCCACGTGATTTTCATACGTACGAAATCGGAAACAATGTTTTGCGTGACTAACTGCTCATCACCAAGTGGCTCAAACGCGTCGTTTGTGCATGGAGTTAAAAAAAATATATTTAGATTTCAAACGATCGGTTTTACAACAATTGTTAGAGAAAAAAAAAATTCGGGCTGTAAGAGTACGCCGAAAGTTCCTTAGAGTAACTTTTTAGATTTGACGTTTGGACGTTTGACACAGGTGGTACCTACTTTAAATATGTCTTTGCATTAAATTGTAGTTTTTCCGAGCGTTGAAAAAAAAAAACAGATAAAAAAACAAAAACAAAACCAGGTGGAGTTTACAAAAATGTTGAAGACCTTTAAGCGACACTATGTATGTACATATTCAAGGGTTATCACGATATAATACAGAGCAATAAAATAAAGAAAAAAAGAAAACTCCAGAGATTAAAAAACTATTTAGTTTGTGTAGTTTTTTTTTCTTTTTTTGGGAGGGTCGGATCGTTGGATTTTCTCGTTTTTCGTCTTATACGCTAGTCGGCGACGTTTCCTACATCGAGAGCGTTTAACGCAAGGTCGATGTAATTATAATAGAATATTCTGACTACATGTACGTATTTATAGTTTGAACACGATATTTACGTCGGTTTCTAACTTCGGTGAAATACAGCCGAGACCTTCGCGAGTGTTCCGCTCTCGGCGGTTTCCGTTTTAAAGACGTTCGTTTACGACGTGTATATCATTTTGTTGTGTACGTTTTCACGAGTCCTGCCGTTTTAAACGGGTTCCGCGTCTCGGACAAGTTTTACTGTTAAACTTTACTCATTGTCGTGAGTGTGCTCGCAAATATTAATAATAATAATATCGTTTTATTATCATCGATCACTCTTAATATTTGTTCTCGCGATGTGCGAACGCTTTCCACATTTTACGCAAAAACAACTATTCCTGCAGAACGGCCCGACGTTGACGATTCGCGAGGCGTTTTGATTTGTTTCGTTTCGATGTTTATTGGTACTCGATTTTGGATTCTTAACCGAGTTAGGGTACATAATATAATGATGTTTATTTATCGTTATTTTTTTTTTTGGCATTCATTTCTGAACGAAAGACATGTTTCAATAAGTATAACCATTTTCTAACAGAAAATTGTATCGACTTTGGAATCTACTTTTGGGAAGTCATTTTTCGAAATTTCTAATTTTTTTTCTTTCGATGATCGAAGAATTCGACCACCAAGTATTATATATCTGAAAGTTTAATCAAACGAGTGAACCAAATTTAAGCCATTGGTGACATAGATATATCATAACGTATCGGTCGCTATGGGCAACGGTTGCCCGTTTGGAAAAAAAATGATCTCGGGGCATAGCATTCACGGCCCAAGTACAACACGGTCATAACTATAAATTACCGATAACAATTTAAACTATCTTTAGAATTATAGAGACGCATTCATGCGCTCAGATTCGTATTTCGGACGCGACGGTACGTTGAATTCAAATTTAAAAGAATCGATATCGCCAACATCAGTCACCCATCTGATGTTTCTCTGTGTCTCGCACGGTTTCAGTGTTTCGTTCTTTTTGTTTTTAAAATAATATGAAAAGAATCTAACCAGCGTGTATTGTCGCGTCTCTTGTTTTTTGAACGAACAACAGCGTAACTAAAACGAGAAAATGTCTGTATACATTTTTAATATTATGCGTCGAGGCCGTTGAGAGACATGTTATTATTATAACTATTAGCGTTATCATTTACATAAGAGTTGTAGTAAAAACACGCACGTGAGACGACGTTTTGTTCCGGCTCAACTGTTGACGGACTGTGTGGTTTATGTGTTTAATCAATGTCGTTGTTGTTTTATTTTGTATTTTTTGCTTTTTAACACTGTGCGAACATATCTTTGCTGTTAGGATTCACAAGGCGACTTGGTTTGTTTTATTAATGACTTTGTAGTACTCTGTGTGCAGTCGCATTTATAGTTTGTTATTCGCATTAAGAGTCGTCGGTGGCCCGGCAAGGTGATTAAGAAGTTTATTTATTAATTTGATGTTTTTACATTTATTTTCGAGGAGACTTGGTTATATGTATGTACGTCGTAACGGTCTAACGCGAAACGTCCCGGACACTTCACCGGGTTTTCTTTTGAGACTAATCGTATTTATAATGATGTACAGAACATAATATTTCCTGATGATATTATACATTTTACATTTGTCTTTGGTATTTTCGTAGGAATACCGTTTTCTAAAGTATGAAACAAGCTTTCCGATGCGTAAGACTGCAAGTCTCGCAGAATCTTTGATCAAAATAGTCGTAAAAGAAAAAATAATAATTTCCACGGGATTCCTTTTAAAAATTGTATCCAACAATTTTAATAATAATAATAAAAGTAAAATAATACTAATTACAATAAGAATTCTAACATAAATATCATATTATTTGTTCAAACATTTGATTATTTATTTTTTAAATTATACATAATATTAAAAAAATATGAACTACAAATATTCGTCATTCGTTGAAACGTTCTGCTTTAACAGAATAACACGTACTATGTAATAATATCGTGTTCAACAAACATAGTAATCGTTTCTATGATGATGAATAATGATGATTTCCGAACAAAATATTATTAAACGCCCGATATAGTAAAATACAATAGTTTATGACCGTATGGATGGGTTTTGAATGTTATTTTGACTGCTAGATGAGGGTGTTTAAATTGTTAATAACTATAATTTTGTACGGAATCGAGCAACTGTGTCGTTGCGGATAAAACCGTCGCGTTACTCGTATGCATATGGAATGATATTATTAATGACAATAACGATATAATGGTTGTAATAAAAACTTTCACAACAGTCGTGTAAGAGGTATTCGTCGTGCGAAAGAGATACGTGTCATGCCCGAGACGGTTTTAATTGTTAAACATTATGATATGAAAGTCGTTTGTAAGGCCTATATTTATTTGCGTTATTATATAATAATAAAACCGTCATCGAGCGGTTTTGGTTTCACGCGCGCGGCCTACAAATCGCTTTGATATCGATATTTTTCGCAAAGTATAAAAACTTTTCTTCGAACTGGGGCGCGCGGGTACCCGTACGAGGCGGTCGGTAATTGTATCGCGGAGTACGTCTTAAGAGTCGGTTAATTATCCAAATCGTTAGTTTTCGCTCGTACGCGCTTAAACGGCGCCATTTATTGAGTGGGACCGAATTTACAGGAGTAAGTATAATGCATACTCATCTGGGCCCGTCGACGAACCATATTTTCGATCATTTTCATCCTATCCGTGTTTGTTTTATTATTTTATTCTCAATGGTATATAAATATTAGTCGTAGGACATAAAGTGATTAAAAACGTAGGAAATAATAATCGCGTGAACAAACTTTCGCGAAGCAAAGTGGGTGGACGTGCTCAATGTTCAAACAGATTAGATAAATTTGGTCGTAATAATAATTGTCGTATCGTCTTCCGGCGAGACAACGGAAGTACAGGTGAGGTGAAATCGGTTCATATATCGGTGGACACAAACCGTTAACCGCTTTCATGCGCTAAGTATACACGTTTTATTATTTTAGCCTCATTCCATTGGTGGTCGGATCGCCGCCGGTTATTGTCCTCCGATCCGTACAAGATATATTTATTTTTTGTTTTCTCAATCTATTTACCATATGTCATGCGGGGCACAGTCGTTTTTATAAAATCGTGATATTGTCCGTCGACGATAATAATTTTTATGTATTATATTTCAAAACTTGTACCCTACGAAGAAGTGTTTCAGTCGAAATTTGATTTTCACGTCACATAAACACAGACTCATTCGATAAGATGTATGTGCATTCCATATACCTTTGTAATGTGTTTCTATTCACGCATTGCGCTTCAATTTCTCTAGGTTTGTAACCGTCTGCGGCGCGTTGAAATTTAACTTGGGTACATTAAGATAGTTCATCGTCGTCACTTTATCATAATTATTATTGTTATCTCTCCGATGACTCTCGCGAACTTTGAAAAGTAATGGGAATTTATAAGCTTGATAATTACTGTTATTATTATCTCGTACCTATTGTCTACGGAGTTATTTTCAACGAATAAATACATCTGAACTTATAACATTATATAGTACGCGCGATTGGTAACGATAAACGCGCGGTCTGCACAGTGGCACGACTAGGCTAAATTGGGCCCTAGTGTCGTTTTGAAGGAAATCTTTTAGTAATTAAAACCCGGGTACAAAATATTAATATATAGTTAAAAGTATATGAAAGTACCTATCGAAAAACCTAACTGTAACACACGAATCGTCCGGCAGAAGTAAAAGAAATTGGATTTCGGTTATTTTTGTTATTAGGTATGTTCAACACAACTTTGCGCCTTTTTTTTCAATTTCTATCTATGCTTTAGAAAACTGCTGAGAAAACCAAAAAACTCTCCGTGCTAAGGACCATTTGTATCTATTTTTTTATCTAAAAAACCGCTGCGTGAAACGATGTACATTTATACGCCGCGAAAAGTACTGAAAGTCACTGTGAAAAAAAAATACTCGAATCGATTTCCTGACGGTAAATAATTCGTACGCGTTCGTACCGAAATCTTATAACCATTATGATTATTTTTTTCTTCTTTTTATTTAGATTTATTAAGGGGGGCTTCGATGACATCCCGTATGTATTTCGGTAGGTTTTGGAACACGTCGACGTGGTCGAAAGTGGAAACTTCTCTCCGGGCGGTCGTCTCGTCCGGAAAGCGAAACCGCCGGTGATCGGGTTCGAACCACCGACCGTGCGTTTAAACACAGCCACTCGACCACAACGCCGCCCTGACAGTTATTTTAATTTAATCTAAATATAAAACTGTCAAAAATATTTTTAAAAAAAAACCGATCGACGATACTAACGATTTTATTCGATATTAATACCAGCGTTAGCGATCTAAATCAGTTATTGTTCTTCAGATCAAAATAAAATCACTTACGTAGCAGTTTTCGAGCTTATTGGCCACACAAAATGACACAATTGTATATTATTACGTGACGAAATTCAACGTCGTACCGATTTTTTTACAATAATATAACATCAGAAACAGTTACTGAACACATCGAGTCCAAGTACCGTCTGAATTAAACGCGGCGATCGATTTCTCGGTACAAAACGTCTCCTTCGAAAAAGTTTTCCGTAGAATAAAAACGAACGCTCTCTCTCTCCGTTTCGCCCCGAGTCCAAAACGATTACACAGTCAAAACATTTCATCCTATAAAAGTTTAATGTCTGAATGAATAAATAAAAAAAAAAAAAAAACCATTATTTTTATAATCTTAACGATTATCGAACGCAGTTTACGTATTTTATTATTATTATTATTATTTATTTTTTAACGAAATACGCGATTTTGCGACTCGAGACTCGTAATTTAGATACGTGTAGATTGCGTTATAAATTTCCGGCTACAGTAAAAACGTCTAGAATATTTTCAATAATAGTCTTTTATCCGAACACACAAATCCTTAAAAAACCATATGCGATACACTGAATTTAGGTCAAAATCGTGTTTTGAATGCAAGGTCAGTATTGCTTCAAAGTTTTAAAACGTATAGTCGGGAATTAATTTGCAATTGAAATCGAAATCAGTCGGACGGGAGAATATATTATATGCTCATAATATATCCATCCATGGCTTTTTTTTATTGTTGAGCGATTAACGTATACAAACAAATAATGTTGTCGAATTGATCTATTATTGTTTATTAACTTGTTATGTTATATTATAGACAAATGTAAATTAAGTTTAAAGTTAACAGTCGTTTTTCATTTTAAATTCGTATAAATCACAAATTGAATATGAAAATAAAAGGGTACTCGATGGGATCTGGATAGTCGTCCGGATTAAACGAAACGAGCTTTGAAGTACCTGTGAAATAAATTTTAACCGAAAATAAAATTATTAAAATCGTTTTTTTTTTCATCACAAAAATGACTTTTTTTTAATCACTTTATCCCCGGTCCAATTTTTCAATCAAAATAATTGGTTTATAATATATATTATTATAACCACACAGATATGTATTATATTTCAGCGATTTCTAAACTGTATTTCGCAATATAGATGGAAAATTTAATGAAAATTCTTTTATATCGTATCATTAGGAAACTATTTTAAAACGACTTGCCGGCTAGAATTTATTAGTTTGAATTAAATGCCCATTACAGTTGAAATACATTTAATAAATTTAAATAAATAATAATATCAACGATCTGTTAATAATTATGAGTATAATATATTTAGCACATTTTCCTCAGACCATTGTGTATTTTTAGTAAATAATTTAAAGCTCGGGATTAATTCGGACTCGGGGACATTGGTGTTCTGCAGCACACGAACTACCTATTTTTCGACGGTAAAATTTTGGGAA
Source organism: Drepanosiphum platanoidis (assembly GCA_948098885.1). NCBI lineage: Eukaryota > Metazoa > Arthropoda > Insecta > Hemiptera > Aphididae > Drepanosiphum > Drepanosiphum platanoidis. Next base: position 3,397,296 of record OX402539.1, read on the forward strand.
CTCTTGTGGTAAACTGGTAACGTCGAATTCGCGACGCTTTTAAAATGTGTTTACGCCGACGTTTAAACGGAAATGCGACAGAGGGTCGAATCGCGTCCGGAACGCGTCAGTTTATAGCCCCGCCGCAGTGTGAAAAAAGACACGCGGAAATCACGTTCCGGTACCGCGACAACGACGACGACGAGTCAGTTTGAAAAACCGGAAACGTCTGCTGTGTCGGCTCAGAAACGTTTCCTCGTTACGATTCTGGTCCACTAGAGACATGGTTTTTGGTTTAAAAGTATTGTAGGGTGTTGTTTCACGGAGACTTGACAAATGCAGTGTTCCATGTTCGATTATTATGTTTTTTGAGTTTTTTTTTTTTTCAACTTATAATTGAACAATTCAATATTTAATAAACAAATTTCAACTAACTCTAAAAATTGTCCAAAAACAAATGAGTTGACCCAATTGAAAGTTTCAAACACCGAATTGTTTCTGAAAATCGCTTTCTTGAGTTATTTTTTTTCAATTAGAATTATTAAATTTTACAATTTGTTTCTCGAGTTGTTATTATCTTATTATAATTGAAATCGATTTGAAAATAACATGTTTATTGCAGCGCTAGTAAAGCGATATTATTTAAAAAATTTTAAAATGTCGATGTAGAACATGTACTTGGTTTCGTCAAATTTCCACGGAACACCACCTTATTGTACTCAATATGAATTTGAAACGTTTCTCTCGCGTGAAACGGAATAATACGGTATTATTACGTTTTAATACAAAACAAACGGAAAACGGAGTGCACGTCTTTACAATACTGTTATGATCGCATTCAATCATAAATATAATAATATATACTATTACCGTGGTTACCGCGATATAGCGTTTATTGTATTTCATACTTTTACGGTTGAATTTGTTTATCGAACATAAAACGTCCATTAAAATATTATAATAGTATGTACAAACTCGTACAATTTAATAGCGTATAGATTTTACTGAAAAAAAATAAAAAACCATTATATTATTGCTTGAATGTGGCTCTCTCTCCTCATCAGTCACAGCGGCGAAAAGTTTCGAACGAAAAAATGCATCGTCGTTGTTATTCGCGATTTATGAATCGCGATTAGGATTTCCACTCGATCGAGTGGTGAACAACACGGAAAGTTTTGTCGAGCACCCACGAGACGAACCCACTACTAAACATTGACCAAACTTTATTCCGTACAAAACACGCCGGCGCGCAAACGTTACCGACGACGACGATATATCGAGACAAACTATAGTAACGTTTGAATATCCGTTCCGGACGAAGTTCAATCGATCCGGTCGTCGATTATTATTATTGTTATATCCGTCGGGGGCCTAAAATATAGAGGCGCGTGCATGGTTTTTCGAATGATTACGTTTTATTTTCAAATTGTAACATTTCGGTGTGCACAAATAACCGTGGGCGTTGGTAAGATTTTAATGGAACGTTTCGTATCGACGCCGATCTGATAGTCCGATCCGCACTAAAAATAATCATTTGAATTCAATGATAATAATATGCACGGCCGGTCGAGTCGATTGATTTTTTCAACTCGTCGAGTTAATTTATAGACGAATAATTGAAGTCGAAAGTTACTTTTTTTTCTTCAGTCCGTCTCGTTTCGTACAAATCTCCAGGCTTTGTTCGCGAGCGGTGGGTGAACCAGTGAACCAAATGTGACTCGCACTCTAAAAGACGTTTTGATTTTGCCCGCGACGTGGCCGGCCAAATTCCTATTCGTCGCGGCACAATGTCCGCCGTTAATTCAATATCGTCGTGTTTTGTGGGTCGAACGATTTTGCCATTCGGAGCGTAATAATTATTCGTCGTGACCTGTTGACGTCGACCATCGAGTTATGCTCTGTGGCATTCGCGTGGTATGTCTGACATACCGGGGGCGCAATGGGGCGCGATAATGACTCGTCGGAGGCCGGCAAACCGAATCGCGGGAATCGATTCCGGCTCAAATCTGAATTAATGATTGTCTACGCGATCGCGTCGTCACGTCGATTCGCATATCACGAGTAATTAGGCGACCGTTCGGATAATAAAACGCACTCATTTCCATGTTAAAAAAACGCGCGCGGTGTAACGAAAACCTAATTTTAATATGAATATGACAACGCCTTTGCTGTCAGGATCCGAATATCGATATCGTGTTGGTATTTCGTCGCCAACTCGTCCGAGCAAACAGTAAGACAAACGCGAAATGTTATGAAATGATAAAAAAAAAACTCCGTTCGGTTCTTGCGAGTTTTCTGAAATTCTTAGTCGTGTTCGTTTCTCGATTCGAGACGGTATCTAATACTCGGAACGCGTGCGGTTAGTAAACGGAAAACCGACGTTGCCGTTACATACTCCATTTCGTTGTGGTATTAAGCATCCCCTGGTGTTGGTATTTTTAGTTTTACGCGTGTTTAAGAAGTATAAACGTTTTCGTAATTTGTTCAACGTACGTTATCGCCGTTTTGAGTGAGTTTTGATTTTTTTTCTCGTCTCTTCCGAAGCAGGATCGAACCGGATACTATGGGTAGTTTTTCGGAAAACACGATTCGAGTACAACACTCGCTAAGCGGAATATTCTTCTCGACATCAATCGCAAACGCGTTTAACGAGAGAGCGCGGCGTTTGGAAAATTAATAACAATTTAAATTCCGAATTCGTTCTCGTAGTACCTCGCGAACGCCATTCGTCCGCGGCAGATTCGTTTAAACACTGCCGTAAGTGTGTTTCGGTATTAACAAAAGACGTTATGCGTTATACACGACACATTATATAGTGTACGACCGGTTTTGAATAAATTAAGTTAATAATGCGGTTACAATATCGTTTAATTAAACATTTACTGCTCTCGGTTTCGCGTGTTCTCGGAAACCCGACTAGGCGGCCGCCGACGACGCCGTCGCGGTGTAGTTTCAACTAAGCTCAAAATAATGGTTTGTGTGTTCGGCGATTTCGGTAATTTTATAAATTATTTTAACGACTCGATCGCGCTGATTTGCGGCGATTCGTCTGTAAAATTTACCGAATTTCTTTTTTGTTTTTTCACAATATTAGTTTTGACTACTGAGCGAAGCGTTGATTTTACTGTGTCTCGTGGTGTCTTATTTGTTTTAAAAACAATTTCTTCCGTCTGTTCGTACAGCTTTGATGATTTGGTCCGATGGTTAGATTTGTCGATTTCGAAAATCGTTTCTAGTTACAAATATTACTATCGGCTTTATGTTAAGGTTTTTTTTTTTGAATTTTCAAATGTTTTTATAACAATAGGAAAAAAAACCGACGACTAATTTCCAAATGACGATAACGGGATTTTCGATAAAATATAATTTTTTCTTTCTTCGTAACTCGGAAAAAAAACCACCTCTGCAGACACTGGAAATCTTCACGGAATTATTATATTAAAGTTTACAGGGATAGTATTATTTTTACTTTTTTTGTGCTATCAGAAATATTCAAGTTTTCTTAGTTTATTTTTTTTCTTCAAAACAATTTTGATTGAACAAAATAACTTGAAAATTCAATAAAAAGTTTCTCATTCATTGATTTTACTGCTATAGAAAATATCGAAAATTTGTATACAATTTTTTTTTTCTAACTCAGAAGTATTTGAATTTCAAATTTTGACAAAATAACGAAAATGTGCAAACTTCTTGTAGTTAAAAATTCATAAAACTTTCAATTTTTAATACTTCTGGCTTGAACATGCAATAAAAGACGACTCTCTCCATAAGTTGCTATTTATAGTCGATAAATATCAAATCAAAAATATTTACCGGCAAGTATTCGACGAAACAGGACATATCAATGATTTAGAAATGTATGGCTGATCTGTGTGCCCTTTTTTCTCTCTCGGTTCGTAAATACAAAAGCTACGGTAAAATTCGTTTGAAATTCCTATAGAGATTAAATTATATAATATTAATAATTTAAAATGTAATTAAATATAATTTTCGTCGATCGCCCTTCTCTTGTATCTCATTCGAGCATTTTGTATAATGTCACCTTTTTTTTTTTTTTCTTTCGATATAATATACACCCGAGTCGTGTAATAATATTATTGTTCACGTGATAAGCTTCAAATAATTCGTTACCGATCGCGTATTGATCAACAGACGAAAGAAGTTTAAACCCCCGTTTAAACAGAGCGGGACAGCATTGCAAAAGTTCTATACGACTCGTTAGACAAAACAAAAACTAATAAATAAAACACCTTCTTTTCATCGTCGACGAGACGAACTATTTTTGCGTTGGGGAAAGTAGGTGCAGTGATATATCGATACGGAACCATGGGCGTGATTCGATTTAGGGCGGTGGCGTGAGCGAATTTGTACGTATAGTGTTAGTGAGTTACGATATAATATATTATTAAAATAACGCGTCCAACTTTTAGTAAAAAGTTATCTTGTTTTTATGAAATCGAGTTCATTTCGTATCGACCCGACAGCTTTTGTTCAGTATATAGATTTGCGAGAGAGTTTATCGAAAACTCGTCTCGATATTGATAACAATATGTCTGGAATAATGTCAAGGTGTACACGACGTTTAGGGTAGCACTTGTATTTTAGAACTTTGAGTTTCTCAATCTGTCGACCCGCGATCGGGGGAAGCGGGCGTTTTGTCCATCGCCGCGAGATCGTAATAATCGGGTCGAGTTTTGTTTCGATAACTATCCCTCTCCCGTGTTTCTGGGAGGGTTGAAATATCGCTTTTCCAGTAGGTCTTTCGAATATATTTCAAAACTTTTATGGAAACTATTAATTTTTCAGCTTATCGGAAATGTGCCATTGGATAATTTTTCGCGAATCCGTAAATAACGACGCAAAAATTACTTCGTTTACCCGAGACTTTTTTAATTGGTATTCTGAATTTATACACCGTATAGTTTATTTTCCGTATAGTCGAGGAGGCTGAAGCGTGACTCGTTGTACAGAGAAGTGGCATTTTATGCGTTGGCGTGCATTTTACGGACCATGACAACGTATGAACAGTAAATTAACATCGGCGTTTTGTTTATTTATTCGACGCTTTTCTCATAAAATCACGACTATTTTTTATTTATTTATTTTTCAAGCGACTTTGATCACCAATATGCGTTCAGTAGGATGTTCCGATGTACATACATCAAAACCTGTTTTGAATTCACCAGTAAATTTACATTGTACCTATACTTATTTTCGAATAATTCCATTTCAACATTTTTCTACGACAATCGAATGATGAACATAATAATCTGTTTTTATGCATCTTGCAATGAATATTTTAATATGAAGAGTCGCACCGCATGGTGGAAAACGTCGCGTTCGGTCCGGCCAATCCGCACATGGACGGTATAATAATGAATCTAAAACGCGTCGTCATTGTATCATAGTGATAAATTAAACGTCACTAATTAATCGATATCATAACTTAAATCCGGATTACCGCGTCGTATATACGCGAACGAGTCTCTCGTTATAAACTACGATAAACTATATAAACGTCCGTTTACACCGACGTCACACGGACAATGTCACGCGAACGGGAGCCTGCGAGACGACGTAAAAACTTTTCAGCGAACGATAATTGTCATTCGACGTACCGCGCGTAGACGAATATTTTATTGCGCGCGTTCGGTCGTTTTTACGTTCACGCGACCGTTATTGTTTATTTTTATGTCGATAATTACGACGCGGAGACAACGGGCTATATAAAATACCGTGAGCACGTATAAACTCGCCCGAATCACGATAACGACTCCGAATAGACGTTTTTTTTTTTTTTTTTAATTGGATAGAAAGGTTCACACGATAATATCTCATCGTAAAATAATATGAACCGAGTTGAAACAGTGTACCTACTTAGTTATGGGGCGATGGCCTAGGGCGCGAGGCAAACGAAGCGGTATTTCATCTGCATTTTTGGAGTAAATAACATGTTATGTATAAACAAACACGACCGGTCTTCGTCTATCGCGAGAGAGCATGTTGAAAGCAAGGAATTCTGCTAATTAAACATGTACGTAGAAACTTGAAACTTGAGCGGAAATTTAGCCGGAGGTTCGAAAACAAACCGGAGTTCATCCGGAGATATCAGTACCTATAGCGAAAATAGATGTTCGTCGTACGGTAGAGAATAAAAAGTAAAACTCGTCAAGTATTCTCTTCTTAGTGCACCCGAGACCCGACATCCCAATAATTTTTCTTATATATATTTTTTTATCAAACGCGTATTTATCATTTAATAAAGCGACTAGGAAATAATAAACGCGATAACTTAGTTTGTCGTCTGTGGCGATGAAATAGATGCGGTCACATTCAAAGTTCAAATAAACAAACAAAAGAATCCGGTTTCTATTGTCACGCCGCCCACCGCGTGGTGAAATGAAATCGTTAACCTTCTTCTCCAATCGGCGGTTATCGTTTCAGTCTTGTTCGAACCGTCGCCGTAATCTGATATCGTCGTCCGAATTATTTTCTTAATTTGTTCGTTATATGACGAGTAATTTTTCTTTTTTTATCAAACCATTGATTTACATTGTTTAATAAACATCCAAAATAAATTGTCGCGGTGGACGTTCACAGTCGTGTTATTGCAAACAGTGATAGAAACGAATCTCTGCTTTTTCGTCGATTTGTTACATTGAAATTGAGAAATTATTCCGACTCAATGTTACATTCGGAGTCAGAAGCTATTCGCATCGATTTTAATTTTAATAAAACGATTTTGGTCAATTCTTCTTTTTCTATTACAGTTTCGATAAAAACGTTGCCCAGTACAGAGTGAAGTGTTTAGTGATTTGAAATTAATTGAATGCGATATTTTCTAATTTTTCAACAAACGCAATTTGTTTCGTGCATAAAATTACCAAAAGCATATCGGTGGAAAAAATATATAAAAACAAACGAATTCATAATAATAATGCGTTTTGACGGATTTAATTCTGTCGGATCGATTGATTGGTTTTTGGAATATAATCAAATTGTTGTTGTATAATATTTAAAAATAGCGCGCACGTAAACATTTTTTAAATCACCGTGGAATTGGTTTTTTCGCCGTAACGATTTCGTTCGTATTCAACGATCGAACGTGTTTACGTGATAAACGTACCGTGCGAATATGTAAATATTTTTTTATCCGTCGTGTTCCGCGTCCTCGGCGAAAAAAAACGGTAAGGTGTTTCGTTCGCGTTTTAGCCAACCCCCCCCCCCCCCCCCCCGGATCCATTCATGAAATTTCGGAAAGGAAAACGAAAAGAATCCCGCCGGCCTTAAAACGTCGTCTTAAAACCGAAAACGTTCGCCGCCCCGGCGGCGAGTCACCAATTATGGTAAATTATTAGATTTCACGGTGTACACGAAGCGGGCGCACGACGCGCGACGTCGCAGTCGTTCGTCGTGACGTGTTTATTTCGAAAGGCCGATTCTCGTACGATTCTGCTGACTCGGTTCGCCGAACAATCGAGACAATCTGAAAAAGATTGCTGTACGGCGGCGTAATTAAAACGTCGAAACGCGTTTGAATATATTTCGCGTATTGCGCGATAAATACGACGGCGGGTCGAAGCTTCTATTTTTAATTAGTCGAACGACGGAAACACAAAATACGAGCATCCTGAGAAACGCACGCGAAATATACGTTTTGTTCCAAAGCGTTCGTCAGTGATAATAATAATAACACACAATAAACGTGCTCGCGCCGTCGGTTGATGATTTCGAGAATCGTCCGAATGTGTGTCTGACGGGTAAACATCATTACGTCGTCGTATCGTTTCGTCGTATAATTATTATCATCGCCGTCGATCGAATGTGCCGTTTTTGTTCTCGCCGTTCCGGTCCCTATCGGACGGGGCGGAATCTGCATAAAACACGGGCCGAACAGCCTACTCGAAAATAATATTATCGCTGGACTGATGAAAAATCACGAGTGTCCGTCTCGGCATATCGCGACAGCCGACCGAATTCGTTTTGAAAAATATAGTTACGTAAGTTATTCTTCAATAAACCGTGTCCTGTGGGTGTGTTTTTATTTTTTTTATTTTCGCCGACAATATTCGTCGTGTTTTAAATTTGAAAAAAAAGAAAAGAAAAATTCCTTCGAACGCTCGAGTTGAATAATAATAATAATACCATATCATACGAACAGTTATGTTTTCCAAGTTAGTACTGCTAAACGTTGACGAAATATTTGTTTGATTTAAAATCGGTCGGTTTATCGACAAGCGTATACATTATTCGCGATATTGATTATTCGTATTCGTTACGCGGTATTGACGTCGAAACAGTGGGGGGAAATCACTACGCGCCGGCGGCTCGATGCAGCCGAGACGATTTTCGAAAAACGTCTACGTTTTTTATTTTGTCTACTTTCTATCGACGTAATATTATATACGAAAAAAAACCGTGACCCACATCGGCCATATTCGATACTGAATTCCGATGTTCGATAAAAAAAATAAGGGTCCCGTCTACGGAAATATTGATATCCGAAAATACTAGTTTTAATATTTATTTATTTTTTTATCAAATTATTCGACGTCGGGGTTAGGTCGTCTATTTTTATGTTTTTTTTTTTTCATTTGCTTAAACATAATATAATGATAAATTCACTTAAAAAACAAAACGATATTTTATGTTTAACAATTATTATTATTTATTGTAACTGGAGTTTTTGCGAATATCGAACTGGAAAAAAAAAACTATAAATCCTATAGTATTGCATATTTTTTTTTATCATTTTTTTTTTTCATCGAAAAATAATCATTAAAACGAATGCAAGTTTTAAAATACAGTCGTGATAAAATTATGATGTATAACGCGTACGTTATAATATTAAATAAAAAGAAAAACTTATAAAAATAAACACATAGAACGGGTAAAATACGATAAAAAAAGAAATAGAAAGAAAGTGTGATTCGGAAAAGGCCGCCTTTAATTGCTTTTATAGTTGGATAAAAAAAAAAAACGCGTCATTTGGAAAATGTCAAAGAATATGTTTAACTTTACGCTTAACTACGAAAACTATTATTTTTTTGTTTGATTATAATTTTTTAGAAACACCATCTGAAATCAAGTATTACGATTTGTTTTTATATTTAATATTAAATCTAATCATTTTTCTTTCGTCGAAAAAAACAAAATAATAACTTTTTACAGTACGTTTTATTATTTCACTCTCGCGGACCTTGTGTTTTCACGATTTTCCGGACACACGAGACACTATAGTCCTATAATTGTATCAAATTTTTACCGAAATATATTAATACCATAACAGTTATTCGACTACGGTTTCGTTTCCGATCGTAAAACCGCAGAAACTCGGGTTTCCACAGTAGTTTATTATAACCAAACATTACGTCACGGGCGTTGTGATCGCGGGTGTTGTATCGATCGATCGTATTCCTCAGCCGAGTTCGTTGTGGTTTTTGCCGCGAGAAACGTCAGCGAAACGCGTTTACGACGATAATTATTATTAACTAGCTTTACGATCGTCGTACGAACAGAACTTCTTCGGTGGATGTCAAATGTTTCGGAAAATATCGTTAGGTACTCACACACCGGCACCGCGGGCGATCGAATAAGATTATATATATGTATATGTCTTCTATCTAACCGTAGATTTGAATATGCGGCGGTTTCGAGCAGAAACTTTTCTCTTAGAAATTGTCGTCGGATTTATTGTAATATTATTAACGTCGACGACTGTCGAGATTTATCCGTAAAAACGTACCCGTAAACCGACGGTTACTGCAGCAAAATACGTATTTTCTTCCTTATAATTAAAAAGTCTGAGGGGGAAAAAAACACATAATTTTTCGACTAAAATAAATTAAGGACGAAAATGAATTTCAATCGAATCGTAGGTACCAATCATACCGTCGTCATCAATTTATACTCTTCGCGTATTCAATCGGTAATATTTAAAAAATAAAAACACTGAAAAAGCAATAGATTCCGAATTCAGAGTTCGATTAGTTGAAAAATTATGATTTTTTTTTTTTGGAAAATTCAAATAATATTACCATTTTGGATTATTATTTATTTCCGAATCCTCGTGTTTACACGAATCGATTTAAACACCTTTTTTTTTTTCAGAAATTATTTAAAAAACGGGGGGGTTTACGATTTTTGACGGAATATTATTCAGGGCCGTAAGGGATCATATCATGGCTACTTTATTCGCCCGTCCGTTGACGATATTATTCGCTTGACGCGGCCGGGGCTTCGCCAAAGATCGGACGGTCGTCGTAGAATATATTATTATTATCATCGCTGTTGTTTACTGTAATATCGTTGTTCGGACCCTCTTCGAGCAAACACACGTCGTTGAACAAACACGCGTCTCTGCACGGCCGACCGCGCGGGCTTACGCCTAACGTGGTCTCCGCCGCGCGCCGAGAGATCGACGAGACGAACGAGTTTAATAACTACCGTGGAGCTCACACGATATAATCGTTTATTATCCGAGTAATCGGATTATCGTATAGTATATGCGCGCTTGTAGGTACATATTTATATATGTATGGTGATGGAAATATTTCGACCTGTTGTTTTATCATAACGCTCGCCGTCTCGGGTCAACACGGTAGTACTCGCCACCGCGACACGACGGCGAGCGCGATGATATCGTATCGTTTTTGCCGGGTTTTCGCGGTTTTGTTTTTAATATTCGTCGTGTTTGAGTACGATCGGACGAATTATAAGAGCATGTTTTCCATCGTTCGGTCGAGTAAAAGAATAAAAAGGAGAAAGAAATTAACAACTCGAGTATAATATTATTTTTCATAGGTGACGATTTACATTTCTTTAGAATTTTGTCATTTATCGTTTTATTTTATTTTTTTTGCCGTTTCATTTGAACGAAAAACGATTAGAGTGTATTACTATTGTTTACGAGTGCATAAATTTATAGAAATTTTGACGTTTTGGGTTACGAGTGAAACGAGAACTCCTCCTGTGAAAGGAGTGCGAGAGCTAGTTATTTTGTAATGTAATTTTTTTTTCCGCCTACAACTTTGGCAACCAGAAGACGCGTTCCAATTATTGGTTCACGTGTCGACACACGCGTGTAGCGAAATTGCATAACCGTCGAGCCGTGCTGGGAACGTATTAGATTTCCGTTCGCGCTACTGATTTGTGGCCGACAAATCGATACTATTCGTTTCCGACGACGAGTCCGTTTTAATCGATTTGAAACGCGAATCAAACGAAACGATGAGAAACGTAATGCGCCGATCATTCGCTCTCGCGATTCTAAAACGCACATTGCGACAGCGCAAAAGGGGTTTGTTACTCTGTAAATATGATAGTTAAACAGCAACGCGTTATGGTATTTTGCAAAACTTAAAAGTAACTACTCGCGATTACGCCCTTATACCTGTATTGTTACGCGTTGTTACCCCTTCAGAGCGACTGCGAACAAAACGATTACATTGTCAATGAGAAACATAAAGAGTCGTGTTTAAGTTGAGTAAAAAAAAGAAAGTTTTAGTAATATTGTTTTAAACGTACCGTCGTTTCTCTAATTGTATGTAATTAAAATGCAACTGAAATAAAAATGATGTTTTGCCGCGAGTCGGTGCAATCTTAAACAAATACTGTAATAATGATAATAATAATAATTATTATTATTTATAAAACGCGCCGGGAAAGATCGTTTGTAACAGTTTCATATTTATAAAGGCGAAAAACACGTACGCAATATGAAAACACAAGTTACGGTATCATTAGAGTATGACGTGTTTTTTTTTTTTTTTCACGCGGTAGTTTTAATTATATACTTTTTTTGTTTTGCAATAGACATTTATAACGTATTTTATTAAATTTTTTTTATATACTCGAATTCATAATACGTATTTCGTTGTATACCGATTTACGCTCGCCTACGAAGCTCGGCGTCGACTTTGATATAAACATTTTTTCGCCCGTAGCGAACTCGAAACAGTCGAAACGTCGTCGCCCGTTCTACCGGTCGGACCGTGTTTTGCATAATCTCCGCGTAACGACAAAACTCTGAACAATAAAACGGGGATATTTCGATGGAAACGGCGGAATGAAATGAAGTCTGAACTATATATTAATATGATATACGACATGATAATACATAATATTATAACGTTGCCGCGTGGGACGCTTTATATTGGCGATATTACAAATGTACATTTAACAATGAAACAGCCCCGGCGATTTTATATTATTAGACGCTGCTCGACCGTAGAGCTGGAGGAATTTTTCTTTTTCGGTCATTTCAATATCATCCCAATACTCGGGAGCTTCGTGCACCTACTTCGAATAGTAGGATTCGTATTGCGCATAATGTGAAGTTTTGTTTTTGACTTTTGAAGAAATCCATCTCGTCCCGTCGTCGTGGTCTCGTCGAAATGTATAATTTTTCTCGATTTTACGTGTAAATCCGGTACTACGACGACGACGATAACGGCGCAGCGAGATAAATACCGCGCGAATTTATCGAGTGCGCCGAACGGCTCGACACCGCGGCGAACAAATTAAGAGACATAAAACACTCTCTCCGTCCTTAAACAAATAAATCCGAGTCGCAAAGAAGAGGTAGTATATAATATATATAGTTTTCGATCGGTTGAGGATCGGCCACGGTGAATTCTCCCGTTCTTTTATGTAGGTTCTTGTAATCGTGAAAAAATAAAAATTAATAAACGTATCGAACGCGGGACAAAAGGAATTTTCATATTTTCAAGATCGTCGCGAGAGAGATTAATTTTTGTTTAAAAAACGAGGTGTCAATAATGGGACATGAAACGCGATTGAGGAATCGTACTTTTTTTTTTTTTTTTTAATCTGAATATAATTTTAAAACGACGAGGCTTTTACGAATCTGAAAAGCGATTACAGAACAAAAGACTCGTCTCGGAAACTAGGCACATTATTAAGGCGGTAATAATCATTTATCATCGTGATCTTGTTTTGCGCGACGCCGAATTAAACGTATTCTATGGTCGACGAAACACCTCAGACTTGGCTAGAACAGTAATAATAATAATAATAATAATATACTGTGCTGGTAATCAGAATGAGTTAATTTACTGTTTTGAAGTCCCTAATTATTATTACGACTTGGAAAGCGTAAACGTGAACCGAGTAGATTTTACACGTTATTTAACACTACACTTCTGACGTTTGAAATTAATTATCGATTAAGTAATTTATTTTTTTTAATAATGATAGCTTATTGACGATACGAACATTTTAACGGATGTTTTCTTCGAACGTAGTTTTCGAAAAAATTCGGTCCAAAATCGTCATCCCGATTCCGGTTTTCACGTGTTCCTAATAATTTTTAGTTTCTTATTTTTTCGTCTCGTCGGCTACTGCATACAGTTCTGAAAATTCGGTCCTTTGCGAGAGATATGATACGTTCGGCGCTAATCGAACGCATTGCGCCACGGCCGAACGATTTATACGACGCATAATGCGAGCGCGCGCGCGGTTATCAAACGATATCTGTTTGGCACGCTAAACGTTCGCTTCCGAATGATTCCGGTCGATATTTAAACGAAGGAGTCGCGTGCGTTTGCCATTGTTTGTCTCGTACGACGTCGTCGCGCGATATGATAATAGCTTAAACCGCGTTTTGGAAACGAATCCGGTGAATTTTCTAATCGAAATATATTATTCGTAACAGTTTGTGCGCGTTCGACACGCAGCGCGCCGTCACCGTCACGCCGTATTATTTCGCCGTATTCGCGCGCGCGCCTTACGAAATCGCTGGCGAGGAATAAGAGCGAACGCGCGCTCGTGTATTTGACGTGACGAAAACGTGAAAATTTCCTCGGGGAACGTTTAAGTAACAGTAATAATAACAATAACGATAATAGATGATTTCATATGAACTACGCGCGTCTGTAACAATATAGGTATTACGGATTTGTTGTGAGTAGACGATAGAAGCTTTATTGTTTTGCAAAATACCGTAAACGAGTAGTAATAATTGCCGTCTGATAATATTACCGCGTTCGTAGAGTCGCATCGAAGCTCACCGTCACCGCCATATGTTACAATTTCAACAAAAAAAAAACGTCACTGAATTGTGTAATTCGGATTTTCTCGATACTGACTGCGCGAGTGTATAAAATGTTCGCGTACACGCCCGCGGTATATGACGAAATCCTTTGCTCGGACTCGAGAGCCGCACGTGATACCATTTTCGTTCGAAAGGTAATCGTAATGCGATTATAGCGGAAAGTTTTGCATTTTTTTCCCTCTCTCTCTCTCTCTCTTTTTCTGCGGCTTGCGTTTAAATCGATAAAACATGTACAGAATGGTTTTTTTAAGCATACGCTCGCCTCTTTCTTTTTATATGTTTACATCGTAATGTATTCGTTAAAAATTTGATTTTTCGTTTCTGTTCGCCTCTTTTGGCGCTGGGCCGCCGCGCCGCGCCGCGGCGACGACACGCGTTCGTTTCCACGGGTCCGTTTTTGCGATTCAGTGTCGCCATTAATTCGACGTTCGCGACGATACGTCATACCGACTGATCTACGCGCCCGGGCGGCGCACACGCGGGTGGAACGGCCGCGACAACAGGCGGCGGCAGGCGCGTAAAAGCTTCCGCTAATAAACATAAACGAGACGGGGGAAAAATGTCCCGGCGACCGGTGACAAACTGCCGGCTATCGTCGTCCGTATCGACTCGGCCCCGACCGCCGCAGTAGCGTCGGACGCGCCCGACCGAAACGTTTACACACCAGCGTGATACCCATCCAGGTCCACGCGATGTGTGTTCGAGTCTCGCGAAACGAAAATATATAATCGTATCGACGGTAACTGGCGTCGCCGAGATGTTTGATTTGTCGGCCCGCTCGCACGATTTACAAACGCAGGGGTGAAAAAACACGTCGGGCGTCACTCTGATTTCGACTCTGCCCACCCGTAGCGCGGACTATCATATTATATATTATCGCTTTGATGTGCGGTGCAGATACGATCGCGAATTCCTGATCCGATCTGCGGCGTAGTAATTGAGAAATTAATTTCGGCAGAGGGGCGACGGCGGGTTTTTAGCAAAAATCGGTAAACCTCATCCCCCCCCCCCCGAAAAAAAAACCCCTCGGAGTTATCAAACGACCCCGTACGAACGATAACGATCCGCCCGCGTGCAAAAACTCGAATGAAACCATTCCCCAAACGCGGACGGCGGGCCGGATCGTTTTTTTTAGCGTATGCCCGTTTGACAAATCGGAGAGGCGCAGCGGGGCGCAATCGAGTTTTTATCGTCTAATCTGCCGATTGAGTTTTGAATGAGGGGTTTTTTTTTTCTGTATAAATTACACGGTCGGCCTCTGGAGTGAATTAAATTCCAGAGCTAGTAAGTACCGGTAAGTGGGATTTATCGATTATCCGCCGATGGTTTTGATATCATGCAGATACGATTGCGAATTTCGTTTCGACCCGTTGCGCAAAGGTATTAGGAAATTATTTTTCGCGAGGGGAACGTACGTTTTTAGTAGTGAAAATCATCTCGAATTCTCGAATCGCCTACGAAGAAAAAAAGAACACTCTGTCTTGAAACGACTCGATAAAAAACGGTCCGGATGCGAAAATTCAAAAACTTCGAAACGGACGGCTGTCTTTCAACTTGTGTGTAGAGAAAGGGAGCATTTACTCATAGGCTAACACAGGGTTGACGCGAGGTTTTTTTATTCGAAGTATTCCTAATTTAAAAATACAAAACGAAATAAATAAAAATAAATAACGTCTAGTATAGTGGTTAATACTTGTGTACGTTTTATGCCTGGTGATGATTTTTAATCGAAATCGGTAGTAAAAATATTTTTTCTTACAACACTCCAGGCAAGACCATTTCGTTTTTCATTTTTATTTCATTTTTTATTCATATTATCATTATTATTAGAGACATTTAATAGTTTTTAATAAACTGTTTTATACATTTAATAATACTTTATTATTTTCCTAATTTTAAATGTTTGTATTTATTTATTTTTTCATCGTTATTTTATGACGGAATTCAGAAAAAAATACTTCGTATTCTGACATTTTCCAACGCCTCCGTATTAATAAGTCGCGTTCGAAAGAATTCGAAACGATCGCGAGAAATAAAATATCACGACGGAAATGGTGTAGTGGTCTACCTAAAAATAAAATGTTCATGACCAAACAGTCAATGTAAATAAAAATCAAAAAGCCTGCGTCGGTGTATGCGTAATACGTAATTGACCGAAAGTCAATACGCGCGGGACATGTTGATTTTCGTCCTGTGAGTTTTTTTTTATGTTTATTAAACTGCAAGATGTTCAGTGAAAAGTTTTCGGACTTGAAACGTTTGACCACTATAATACCAATCGTTACGGTTTGCTTATTGTTCGAGTCAATATTAGAAAAATTCACTCACTAACTGTTTATTATTTCCCGTGGATTGATATTTCAATATCGTAAACGCCGGTGTATGTATGTATTCGATCGAGTTCCGAGAACGAATCGATCGAAAAAGTAAATAAAAATGTACATTATTATGTTGAGTTTTCGGTTAAATGAAGTAAAAATCGACGTGAGCAATAATATTTTCGCTATCGATTCGACCGCGATTTTCTAGGATTTCGAGACGTACAAACGAGAACAAAAACCATAGAACGAGAGCTCAACTAACGACTCGAAATCATTAAAAACTCTTATTTCGTAAACTTTTTTTTCCCCGTCTGTTTTGAGTGAATAGGCTCTAATTTCCACCGAGACTGATACACATTTTCGGCATGTCATTTCATTTATTGTACTGTTTTTGTACAGTATATATTTTACAATTAGGCCCCCCGGAAGTCCACGCACTAAAAACTATCAAAATGTGCGCTAAATATGCATTTAATTTAATTTTGTACTTCAACCAAAACTGTTCGGTATAAAAATTCGACAGTAATTAAAATATAATGGGAAAAATAGATACGCATACAATTTAACTGAATATATAAAATACTTTCGTTTGTTTTATTTATCTTGAGAATTATTACGAATTTGTGATTTGGATAGGTTTTCAAATGAAAACAAACGACGGGCAATATATTTATTTTTTAAAAAAATCTTCGTTCGACATCCACTTATGAAATCAGCGCGCACTACTCAAATAACGTTTTCACTATTTATTTTCATGTAGACATATTTTTCAAAAAATTACATTCAACATAATGCCTACTACATTTTTCGAGTGTTATTTATTACTGGGCCGTAAAAAAAAAAAAAACATTTATTATGCAGTAAAATACAATTATATTTCGAAATATAATATGCAAGTGTATGTAAACTTGAAAATATGCAACATCGGATACGATTTTTGAACTCGTTAGGTCGAGATTCGTATAATTCGTAGTTTCTCTAGCGGCTTTTTGGCGTACTCGGTAAAAACATGCAAATGCACGAACTTCCGGCCCCTAATTATAATACTAATGATGAGCTCTGACTTTAAAAGTTAGTTGTGTAGTATATTGCCTCGTTACGTACGTCGTGAACTGAGAAAAAAAATAAAAATACAACTATTGCTCCGGGGGTCTCTTTTATATGCCGTCTACTGCGAGCCGTACGATAATGTTGACTTATAAAAGTGTACTTTTTATACGCTGTAGTGTAACACCGTGTGTAATAGAGCTGTTCGTTATTTCATAGACCTGGTTGGACCAGTAAAGCATATTATGAAAATAACACAAATGTGGCTATAGGACTGAATTTCAATATCTAAACGGCTGATTCGCGCTTTTTCCTAGTGGGCCGAAAAATAAATCCCATCACATTGTTTGAGAACGTGTATTGAACATATTATAATTTTTCAAAACGTTATTAATTTTTCCGTCGTCGTCGTGTTATTGGTTGCGCGCTCGGTGCTCTTTAAAAAAAAAAAAACGTAATTATAATACACATACGTTCGGCGGTAAACGTGCGATTTACACAGAACATTACGCCGTCGTCATTGCCGTTGAAGTCATTGCAGTTTGGAATCTCAAAGCGGAATAACATTATTATACTATACTGCTCGGCTTAGTCGGCTTACAGCGAACAGCGGTAATTGTTGTACTTTTGACGTTATAATAACATTTGACTGAACAATGATTATTATCATTGGCGGCGGCGGCGGCGGTCGTAATAAAACAGTACCTATATCGATCGGGTTCTGCTTGTGCCGATAGAAAGTCTCTCCGGCGCGCTCGTTACGTCAGAAACAGTTCCCTTTCAGGATTATATTGGGGTTTAATACTTTTTTGATTACCCGCGGCATTGCCCGAGCGCAGTTTTAATGGACAATTTGATACGAGGAGAATAACTAGCGCGCGCGTGGTTTAAAACGTTGTTAATGTGCGTATGAATAAATAAAATAATGGAAATTGCGTTTAATCGAGGAGTCGGTCGGTCTAACGATATTTCAAATTGCTTATACGTTTATAAACGTTCGAGAGTTCGCGAGATGGTAAATACATAATCGTAGATGTACGTTTGAAAATTAAATAGGTTAGGATTGACGTGTTTACTCGAAAAGTCGAGTGTTGAAATAAGAAATAAGTAGTACTCGTAAAATTTCGTTAGTATTATTATTAACATACGTCTTTCGCGTGTATTACACTTTGAAATAGTATAAGAAAATAGTGTATTTTTTTAAATAATACGTCGTATAACATGTCCGTTTTCGGTATAATGTTTAAAAAATATATTCTGCGCGACGAGATATTTCGGGATTATTTTTTACTACACAACTCGAGAAATGTTTTCGCGGCACATAATAAATGTGAAATATTTTTATTTTTATTTTTACGATGAAATATGTTTCGTCTTTGTACGAGAGAGCCCGCCCAATTACGCCGTCGCGCACTGATCAGACTTCATAATTCGGATTTCATAAGAATAACCGAAATCTCGGAGCCACGTTATTAGATTTTTGCGATGATGACATTATACCGTGAATCGTTTTCCCGGAAATAATATACGTCACGTTTCCTCGTGCTCAAACACACGCGCTGACAGCGAGATCTTATTATTTATACAGACAATCATACCTCGTTTAGACGAAACATTTAAATCGTACGGAAACGTCGAAACATTTATTTTTTATCTAATTAATAAAACTAATATCATCATAGTCTTGAACGATACGTGCTGTTCTGAGAGTAAGAAAATAAATAGCTTGATCGTCTCTACGCCATTTATAAGGACGAAATATCGCAGTTAATAAATCCTTGCGGTACTGCCGTGTGTTATACTCGCGTGCTGCCGATGCGATCGACGAGTCGTATTGGATTCGACGACGTTAACGCGTTTTGTCATTTGTATCGCGCGCTTTCGATTTATAAACAAGTCATCGACGAAAACGTGTTCGGCCGATGATGAAAACGTGAAAAAGACACGCGCGCGGGGAAAAGAGCGAAATTCTTTGTTTCGAATAATTGACGGGCCGGATGATAATAATTGACGTGCTGATTTAATAAACGACACTCCTCCGTACAGCGCAGTGACTCTTGGCGCCGTATCAAACTTTCACATCAAACGCAATCGTACACGTACAACGTTGCTAGGCGATACTGCAATATTCGTTTGTTGTGTCTGATGGTCTCGATTAATTGAAATCGGATCGTTAAAAATAATAAAAAACTCTACGGCAGCACTGCGCTCTTTCGTCTCGTTCTACAGACCGCAATCCGAGATATCGCAAACTAAATGAAAACGCGACGCGATTCACCGGGGGGAAATCGACGAAAAAAGTATCGCGAAAGGGAAAACTTTTTTTTTTTTTACCGAGAATAAAAAAATCTACCGTCCGAAGCAAACGATACGTTTGCTCTAACGTATAATAATATTCGTATCGTATGAATAATGAATAATCAAAAAAAAAAAAAATATCGAAAATATAATTTATATATATGTGGAAATAACGTGGTTGTATTCGGTGTCGAATATCGTTCGAGTGTATAAATGTAAAAAATTAATTTCTATCTTTCTCCTCTTAAACACACGCACGTATGGATTTTGAATTTACTTTTAACTTTTAAACGAAAACCAATATATGACACGCGTATAATATAACATGAAATGTATCGTATTAAAATAACGAACAAAACCGCGTAACAATCGTTGAAAAGTTTTAAACAAAAACATTTTTCTCGCGTCTAGATCTAACAAACACCTGTTTTTTCGGAAATTTTTCCATTTTAATTTTCATCAAACGATCATATTACCGTATCATACGTATAATATATTCGTCAAATAATTTGTCTACCTACATTTTACTCCTCCGGGGGGTACGTTCGTTGTTAAACAAACATTGTGTTACATTCTCTCGAACGTGTCTTCCCGAGTAGAAAAACTAAATATCGTTTCGTTTCCAACGGAAAATTTCGAGTGTTTTCAAAACGATAGCTGCTTTTCGATAAGAGTACACGCCGCGGGGTCGTCGAGTAGAATAAACAGGACGACGAACGAAACTCGCGTCCCGTTGAAATTTTTTCGGCACGAAATGACGACACAATCCCGTTTCAAACGGGACGCACGGTGGTCACACCCTTTCGACCTCGTACGAGGTACACGACTCGACTGCGTATTGCGCAAACACAATACGGATTGACAAATAATACGATATTATTTGTCGTTTTCATTTGACATGACCGGATAAAAATTTCCCCCGGAGACATGAAAAATAAAAAAATAAATACATTATATTACAATATGTATTAAATAACGTTTGCAAATATCGTAGTTTAAAAAAAAAAAAAAAAAAACGGTAACGATTCGAATTTTCGTAAACAATATAAGTTTTGCGAGACCGTAATAATATTATATTGAAGTATTTATTTTTCGCGAAACAAGTGCCGCGCGCTCGGAACGAAATGTAATATTACATCACCTACTCGTATTTCTAACGTATGATAATAATAACACAACGCGCGGCGGAATAACAATAATAATCTCTTATTATTGTAATTTTTTTTTATTTTTCATTATTATACGTCAACATTTAGTATGACGACGTATATTATTATTATATGTTTTTCGACGTACTATATTATGTTGGTTGGTTCGACGACGACGACGACGTGTTTCGACCACGTCGTCGTCGTTCACGTCGGATTATTTATTATAATGAACTCGTCGCGAAATAAACTACGGAGACATATAGTTTATTTAACCGTCGACGACAAATTAAGGACGACTAAACAAGTACAGTAATGAGAAATGCCGGACAACAATGGCGGTACTCGAATGTGTTAAGTGCCCGTTCTTTATTCCGCGCGTCCCTCGCCGGAATCGAATGTACGTATTATTATTATTATTATAACGATAAAATCTCTACGAGTAGGCTAAACGGACGGATTTCTATTAAAATAATTATTCGTGCAATCATCCATCGTCGGGGTCGAGGATATTTCATATTATTATTTTGGTCTTAAAGTCTGTATTCCAAATCTCGTTCTGGTTTTTTTTTTTCCCCCGTTTTAAAAGTCGGCGAATTCTCATTGTCCTCTTATTCGAGATAAGTCGGATAAGAACAAATATATATATAAGTATTACATATTATACGTACTATTATAATTAGGATTTCGTCTGATTTTATTATAAATATATAATATTTATTATTTGAAAATAATCTCACGATGTAAACGCGTTGTTAAATAGGTATCTAACGTAAATTTAAAAAAAGAAAAAGTCTTTTGTAACGATGTATATATAGGTGATGATAATTTTTTGATTGGCTGGAAATAATTAGTTTTCACGAAGGAAAAAATGTTTTAATGCGATTTACAAAGTTAGGTTTCATTATTATTATTATTATTTATTGTTATTTCTAACTTAATAACAACTCCGAAGCCAACCGATCAATTTAATCCAAGAGTATTAGTTTAAATATCGTTGTGTTTTTGCGAAAATCGTTGATAATTTTATCAATATGATGCCGTCCGTGTACGTCGGAGTGAGAAATGTGTCGGTCTTCGATATAATAGCAGTTGTTGTTTTCGACCGACTTCGACGATTCGTCGGTGATTCGCGAGCGGATTCGATTTGTTTCGGTATTCTCCGCCGAAAAAAAAAAACCACACAATATCTATTACTCGAAAGCAAGTTAGTTCTAAAAACGTTTCCGAACGTTTCTCGCGGTTATTTTCCAGTGTTTAGTCTATAGCGATTCAAACGAAAAATTAACAATTACCGTATTTCTCGTCCGTATCCGCGAAATAAATATCGACCGCCGTCGTTTCTTAACGAGATCGGTTTGTCCCGCGGTAATGTAATGTCCGACTCGGTGGTCATCGCGTCATTCTATAGTTGCCCTCGGTTACGGAGTGTATTCCGCGCGTCACTAAATGATTCTCGGGGGCGATCAATAAATGATTGTTAGCGATCCGTTCCCGGCGCGTAAGTATTTAAGTGGGCTAACGAGAATTTAAGATTAACTCAATTTTAAACCGTCGCGGGGCGGCGACGAATTACGTTATCAATGTGTAATTTACTACACACGACTAAATATCACTCCGCCGCCGCCGCCGCCGCCGCGGTGGTCTGAAATCAGGGGAGGAGGAT
Organism: Drepanosiphum platanoidis; assembly: GCA_948098885.1. NCBI lineage: Eukaryota > Metazoa > Arthropoda > Insecta > Hemiptera > Aphididae > Drepanosiphum > Drepanosiphum platanoidis. The sequence continues at coordinate 3,419,829 of OX402539.1, forward strand.
ATACCGTCCGATTCCGATATCGTTTAGTAATTAATATCGAAACGATAGGAATAAAAAAACAATCCGGGCGGTCATAAACATATACGGTCGAGGTACATTACAGTCCCGTTTAAATCGTCTAAATCTAAACGAACGTTTTAGAAATTATATCACACTCCCGGTGCGTAAAATAATGTTCGGGGCGGTATCTCACCGCCGCGCCGCGGAGGTTCCTGCTTTTTAATCATAATAATAATAATAATAATTAAATTTTGTTTTTTAGTCCAGTTTTATTTGTCCTCGAAAACTTTGTTTCGTATACTATACGTATACCGCGATCGGGCTTGACCCGCTTTACAAAGTAAATAAATAACGTTGCTTTTGCAGCGTTTGTTTCGCTCGTTTTCTAATATTTCGTGAGTCGTTAATTAATACTTTCGAGTTTGCGTAGTACAAACGCGAGTAAATATCATCATGTTTACAGTATATTACAAACATTAGGCGTGTCAGCGTGTGCCGAGTTCCAAAGCGGGTAAACGCGGAGAGTATAAAATATATATTATATTTTAGATATTATGTTAGCGATTCGATTACGTGACATTTTTTTGCCCCTAGAAAAAAATATTTCATAACATAAATCAAATACAAACATGCACGTCGATTCGGTGTACTTGTTGTTATTAGTTGGATATTTATTTTTTTTCCAATCATTATTATATGAGAAAAACTAGATCCCACTAGAAACCACCGATTGGTCCGAGTCTATTTGTGGTCGAAATCGTGTTGACGGGAAAATATGTAAATTTAAAATCGGAACCACGAGTATAGCGACTTCCTCTAGCTCCGCTTGAGAAAAAAACAAAAAAATCAGGTCACAAATATACGTTTGTCGTCGGATTTCTATAATAGCTTATATTGTAATGATTACGGCGGCGCGTATTGCATATGTAAATTCCGCGTCTCGCGGGCCGAACAGACGAAACGAAAACAATTAATAAAATAAACAAACCGCGAACGAAATAATCGTGACATGTTTTTCTCGTCCTCTTCCTCACGACCGTTTTGTGTGTTTCAGGAACGGTTCCGGGTGATGGCCAACGTGGCCGTGAACAGGGCCAACATGTTGACCAGGATCTGGAAGTACGCGGACGCCGAGGTGACCGACTCGGAGTATTTGCTCCACGCCGGTGTGATATCCATGGTGGAGTTCGACAACGACATATTCGCCGCCGGCAACTGCTACGACCAGAACCAGTACAAGCGGTATTGGCTGTTCTGTCCGTACGCGTACAGGCTGCCCGACGGCGAGGGCATACTGGCCAAGGACCTGGCGGTCGAGTACAAGTACCTGTCCAACACCAGCGAGTGGTTTTACATCGCCCGGCAGAAGGCGCAGGACGTGATCGACAGGAACGACCAGTACAGCCGCGGTAAGTGCTACTACTTTATATTTATTTTTTTTGAGTGGGTTAAAACCACAGTGGCGTGTAAGTCATATAAACCTTAATTAGAGAAACAAAAAAATGAAATTATTACCTGGAGGGTCAAATCAAGCACGTAGAAGTTTGAGTTATGGACTTACACCACTATGGCTTTAACCCACTCATATATTGTATATGTATAAATCGAATCGAATTCGTCCGTTGACGCGTAGGAGCGCCAATAAGATATTAAAATCGAACGTTTTATGAATTGTTTTATTACAGAAATTATTTTATTTACATATTACGGGGGGGGGGGGGGGAAATCGTCTAGAAATCAGAATATAAATAACGTTTTGAACGTTTTCCTTCCATACTTTGAGAGTGATAATAATAATAATAATTTAAAAAATTCACGTTCGTTCGCGGTACAGATTGAAATCTTTTTTCACTTTTGATGTGAAAAAAAGTGTTCGAACGACCGTCACCCCCCCCCCCCCCCCTACCCTCCGCGAGTATTATGCCCCGAGTAGTAGTGCAGGAGTCTGTTTTTCAGCGTGTTTCACGCCTCAGATAGGAGTAAAATTCGAAAAAAAAAAAACTCTTTGTAATCTAAACGCGCGCGTCTCGAGTACTCCGACAACGTTATTTTTATTTTATAATTTTTTTTTTTCTTCCCATCTACGTGCTTATATTTCGAATAATCGTTTACGGCGCGCCGAGAAATTCGCAGTTGAAGTCGCACGACGACGACGACGACGACGCGTTTCGCGCGATATTATCGATTTACAACGAACGCGATCCAAGAGTGCGCGCGGATAAACGTGTAAACACCCACCGCCGCCGTGTATACGGTTACAAAGAGGCTCGTGACAGCGAGAGCTCTTAAGTGAAACTCGTGTAATTGAGCTGTTTTTCGGAATAAAAATAATAATAATATGCTCTTAGCCGTTAATACGCGCGGCGTATTCTATTACGTCTTTCGTTCCCGGGAGACGTTTTCTCGTGCCGCCGAACACGCTCGACCACGAAACGGCATCGGTTAATAATAATATTCGGTCGAGTTTAAGACGACCGTGTCGCGTCCTCTAGAAATTCCACCATTTTGTTTCGCGAAGTCTGGTGGGGGGGGAAGAGAAAATATTATAAACGACGGTATTTTCGTCGAATTCCCGAAATTCTCCGTCCGACGAATCTATATACGTCGTCGTCGGCACTCGGTTCCCAATCAATATTCAATAATACAAGTAAAAAACATAAAATATGCAACGCTGCTGTTACGCGGAAAGGAACATCAAATATTTGGATTCGCGTCAATCGCGTCACTACCTGCTCGCGCACGGTTTGTCCTCCCAGCCCGTCCAACACGTGTCGTCGTCGTCGTCGTCGTCGGCTATCGCAAAATTATATTTATTTTTTATTTTTTTTTGTAACAATATATAATGTATTTGAATAATTTATACGAAACGCGAAAGTGTCACGTCATTCCATTGTCTTCGGCGTGTGACTACGACGTGACGTGTGTGTGTCGTTTTTGTCGTATTAATAATAATTCGATTTGGAATCGCGCGTATTTAGTTAAAAAAAAAATTAAATAACGATTTAAAATGTGCTTACGGCGGCGACGGCGAAATAATGACGTCCAATTGTAAACGCGATTGGACGCGCGTTTATGGATAAAAAACACACACATTTTACATCTCGTTTCGCGTTTGATATTGTGCTACCGCGCGGCTTGACTGAGACGACGCGAAAAACGAAATTCTTTTTTCACCACGTCCACACTAGAATCGAAACGAAAAACTCAACTCGATAGTCTCCTTGGTGTGATTTTTCGACGACATGATGAAACGCGATAATACTGCGCGATCGGAGAATGCCTCATCCGACGACGGTTTTTGCTCGCGTTTTTTCTCCTCGAGGCCGTTAATTATTATCAAACCGTATCGGCTGTTAAATGTCAAACGAAAGTCCGGGCGAAATTGACTTGGAAATTTACACCGGAGGCAGCTATTTTAGTTTTTCTTACGTTTATTCCATCAAATTACTTTTCCTCGAGATTAGGTGCGCACATTGCTTTTAATCTATTTTATCTCTTTTCGCGTACGCGCGCGCGCGACGCACCACTTACGTGAAATAACTAAATTAAAAAAAAAAACAAAACAAAAGGGAAAAAAGACAGTCGCAAAAGGTGAGCGGATCAGTGATTCTATAATCAAATAAATTTCAAAGTAACGGTGCAAATACATTTGGGAAAAGGAAAGAAAAACAGTACAATATTGATTACAGTAGTTAAAAGTATAGAGGGGGAAAAAAAAACGACGGCATAATATAATAATGTTCGACCTTCGAGCCAAAGACCTAATAAAATATTATCCGACGATTTATATACGCCAGTGTTGGTGATATATTTATACGTATATTCGCGTCGACGCGGATTAGTTCGTTATGTGTATGAATTTTCATCCACCTAAACGGTCGGTTTATTGTTATTTATGGCTCTCCGGGAAAATCATTGGCACGTGTCAGTGATGAGTTATGTCTGACCTATGGCTGCGCAACTTTTCGAAACAATGTCGGGCGGGAGAACGAGCGTTATATATATAATATTTTCCGTCGTATACACTCCGCTCTTAGTTGGCGCACGACCGAAAACGACGGAGAAAGCTTCGGTCATTATACACAGACTGCTGCAACCGGTAGGGGATGATGTAGCACTAGCACCCGAATCCTTTATACCTCCTAGTCAGCAGTGGATTTGATTAGGGCTCTTTTCATCAGTTTAATTTTTTCATTCTAACAGTTTCAAAGTACTTGAAAATCATTTTTGAACCAAAATTCAACCACCCCAACGAATACTACAGATACCTCTTTGGTTTACGCCTATGGATACGATTTTCGTCTCCGTTTTTGTCGTTTGTCATAAATAACGCGCGTCGTCCGGAATTTTTCACACATTCGCGGGCGTTGTTTTCGATTTGGATTTCGTAACGTCGAAAAGCGCCGGGATCGATTAGGAACGCGGCGGCAGGCTTCTAGTCGCGATTAAACTCGACACGGAGATCGGCATCGCCGGGAGCGCTTATTAGCATAATGGGTAATGTCGATGACTCGTTTATCTTCGTAAACCGCGTTCGCTTCTGCATAATTTCCACGCGAGGAGGTACCTGCCCGCCCGCACCCGACACACATTATTATGCGTTTTCATATTATATAATATACAAATTACACGAATCGGTACGACGACGACGACGACGGTACACCTACCCGCAAACTATTACACCGGCGCGTATAATATCGCGGTGGGGGGGTAATCCGACGTCGCGCGGCGTCTGGCGAAAAGTTTCGAATTGATTTGTTGCCGTTCGATTCGTGCGCGAACCCGCCACTTATATATTATAAACACGACGACGACGGGGCGTTATTATTATATAGTGTCGACGACGAACAAACTATGCTCGGGGAACTACTATATGTATACGGGGAAATTGCGGCGGGGTCCCGCCGAATAGTCGGCGAATTATAAATATTCCGACGGTAAAACAACGGGTCGGCGGCGGCGATGACTTATCGAGACGGTAATTTTCCACCCCCCGGGGTAGGGGGAGGAGGGTACGTTCGGCGTTTCCGGCGGAGAGAAAGAGAGGAGGGAGTTCGTCCGGATAATAATAAAAAGCGGGTCGATGGGAATTTCTCTACGACGACCGCAAAACCAAAAGTTTTCGCCGCGGTTGTTATTTTCACGATTCTAATCAACCTCTCGACGAACGCGACGCCGCCGCGCCGTCGCCGTCTGGTGGTCGATCGGTAGGTGTCGGTATAATAATATGCGGTGTCGACATCCGGTAAAATCGAGGGAGTGTATGCGAGTGTTTTGTCCAGAAACATGTTTTTTTTTCCCCCCCACTTCTAGACCTTTGTTTCGATTTAATTATTTCACATTATAATATTATGATTATCGAGAATCGATCGACGTTTATGTAAATTTATAGACAAAAACCATCGTCAAATTATTCTGTCGTTACAAACACATAATATGTAAACATTTAATCACTCGGTAATTACCTGCTCGCCGATCCGGCGACGGCGCTGCCCGCAATAAAAAAAAAAAAAAACACGCCTTTGCGGTTAGCCACACACACACACATGCCGTAATTAAATATAATAATTGTTTGGAAAAAAGGCAACGTAAAGCAACATTTAAAAACAAATACATTAACGACTATTGTTACGAATAAGGTCTCCTTTTTTTTTTTTTTTCTTTTCCGAAGGTGTTTTGAACGTTACGCCTTTTTTTTAGCGCGGCGAAATGTTATGTTAATGATGTTTAAAGTTATCGCGAGACAGACTCTGGATCGAGAGAACAAATGTTGTTTTTCGCGATTTCAGCTCGTTGATTTTAAAGTGCCTCCGCGGATTACACCGCGGCAAAAGTTTATTTAAGATTTCTCGCGAACAGAACGCGGTAGTAGTCGGAACCATTTTATCGACTGTTTGTCGACCGAGTCGCGATGAATAATAAGAATTAAAAAAAAAAGGGAGAACGTCCGAGTAACGACGAGTCGTGGGTAGCCTCGTCGTATCTACGCGGCGGTGGATAATTTCGATTTCGAACGGACGTCCCGTCAGGATATACCCCCTTGTCTCTCCCCACAGGTCTATGAGTTTCTCGTGTCGACGAGGTGACGCTGTCACTAAACGTATCATTAGGTATGTCTACTCTACCGCTCTCGGCGTAATCTAATCGATCACTTCAAATTATTATATTATTCGGTCCGATCTATTGTCGTATACTCGAGAAATTTTATACGTTAATGAATGTGCATAATAAATTCGTCACGTGTGTGTTCGCCGCGCTTAAACAACAGTATATCATATCAATTATCTGCGCGCACTACTCGTCGTACATCAAGCGCGACGTTCGTTTTTGTTTTTAGGCGCGATTTAAATAATACAGACTGCCGATGTGAATTCCCCTTTGTTCTACTAAACGAAACGACGACGGTTTTCAACGTTTCCAACAGTGTTTGTATGAGACACGTCGGTTTTGCTCGAATTCACGCGTATTTCTAACGCGGCACAGAATAAAACATAAACACACACACACACACACTATATAAATGCGCGTGTTCTCTAAAAGGTTCGATTATTATTCTTTTCTGCGGTCATTTGAACGGTATTTTCTTAACGTAAATGTAGTAAAGACGTATTTACATATGCTCGTTTATTATGTTCTATCTAAACACGTCGTCTGACTCTGATTATCTCCTAACCTCGTTTATATATAAGTTTACTATTATACACATGTATAGTATGTTATACTGCGCTGCGAAATGAACTTTGACGAACTGTCCGTATATAATACTCGAACTGTACGTGTTTATTAGTGCCACGTGGTCGTGATTTTCTTTTTTTCCGTTTTAACCGCGTCGGTCGTGTTTCGGAATAGTAAATAAGAAAGGAACAATCGACTCGCGATTTAATACAGCGCGACAATTTTTAAGTTTGTCTTTTTCTCTGTAATTACTAGCGTCGCAGTCGGTTGAATTTATTTTTTCAAAACCCAAAACAAGTAGCTATTTTATTTTTTTAATCGTTGAACATGTCAACGACTTCATTGATAAGGCGTAGTAGTAGTCATATCGTTAAAATGCATTACGTTTATAACGTCGGAGGAGCAGAAGGAGTGTTGACGTTTTAACAGACTTTAAAAAATTCTTCGATAGCGATTAAAAGTTTAGAAAAACATTTTCCTCGAAGTTTCAATTGCCAAACGGTCGTGTCGATTTTTATCACATTATTATTAGTTTCGAGTTTTCCGTAATTACAAATCTATTCGAAAACGTATACGAATATAATATTATGGAACTAATGCTATTACATTCGCCGCCGCGTGCGTGTTATGTACACTCGAGATCGCTGCACAAGTCGTTTTTCTCGATCGGACGAGAGAAAGAGACCGAGAAAACGCTGCGCGTAAACTCCCGGAAGATTTTGAATTTCTACACATTACATAATATAGTTTTCCGGGAAATGACGTTTCGGTTTCTCGCGTACTCGTTTTTAAACGCACGTGTTCACGAAAGAGCCGATACACGACGACGACGCGTCATTTCGTCGCGAGCGGTCTCGTCGTGAACACGTGCGTTGTTCGCGTCGGTAACAAAATAAATTCGTCGACTTTGGGAATCGAAATTTCATCGCGACTTTCGTTGCTCGATAGTTTCGTCGCGATCGCGGACACAAAACAATAAAGGCAATCCAGGACTTTGGGGCGAATAGACAAAAAAAAAAATAGATCGAATATCGAATATGGAACCGAGTTTGAAGCTTGAAAATCATCAACTATTCGTTTACAAATTATACAAAAAACATTGTAGATTGAGTTGATGTTGTCGATTTTATGTAAAAAAAAAATAATATGAAACGTGTCAGTATCGATGTTCGTTCCACTCGTCGGAATCGTTGAATTTATCGCGTTTGGGAATCGACTTTCGCCGCGCCGGCGCCGAAATCGTATACGGTTCGCGCGGATTACACGCGCGTATTATTGTCTCGCGCGAAATATCGCATAATAATAAATTTCGTTCCGAACAAACGTATATAATAATAATTATCCATACGCGGGCTCGTTCGCGAACGCAATATAAAACCGTGAGCAAACTTGGCCCTCTAATCGGACAGTAATCGATGAGTAATCTGTCGAACAAATGCGCGCGAATAATGCACGAACGCCGCCGCGCGATGGAAATCGAAGTGACAGCCCGTGAAAATTAACGTAGATCTCGCGGCGTCCCGTTCGTTCGGTCTCGAACGTTTTCATCCCCCGACCCCCGCTGATATCGACGAAACGAAATTCGAGTAATAATATCATAATTAAAGAAAAACCACGACGACGACGACATATAAATAAAAATAACCGGATAAATATCGAAAAAACAACAAATCTCGACCGTCCCTCCCCGGCCCCGCCGCGTATAATATACTGACGGACGAGTACTCGATAACAAGAGCGAAAGAGTTCAGACGCGTGTTGAAACAATAACATCGTCGTTGATTTATGTCGTCGTCGTCGTCGTCGTTAACGGTTTCCTTTATTCTATTTTTTTTGTTTTCACGTTCGATTATTGAAAAAAAAAAAGCAGCGTATAAGCCTTATAATAATATAGTCGAGTGCACACGATCGTAAATATACCGACTTAACGATTTCTAAATAGTGTATTTCCATATTATTACAATGCGTATCATAATAATTTCACTGGCTTGTATAAAAGATATTATATGCACGCGCGAAGATAATATTATAATGTATTCTGTTTGTACGCCGCGCCGCCGCCGCCGTCGTAAATTACCTTTTTACGCAACTTTTTATCGGTAAACACGATTTCTTTCTTTTTTTTACGACACGCTTTATGATTTGAATTTTTATCGAATTAAAAATCGCCGGATATTTACACTGCGATTATTGTCGTCGAGTGTTGACGTGTAGATTTTCGGTGCGAGTTCTTTTCGCGACGTTTATGATTTTATCGTCGTTGTTCAGACTCGATTCGTTTTTATCGCGTTCACGTGACCGCGGCGAAGTTTCGATTCCTGCAGAGTATAGCACAGTGTCGTCTACTTGCGGCCCGTGAAATTCCGTCGTCGACGGTCGCATTCACGTCGATCGCAAATATGAATTGGCAGTTAAACTCGTCGAATGGCATTTCGGCGAGTCGCGTGGGATTAAAGGCTACGGCGCGGCGCGGGCTCACGAGTTGCACACTTCAACCGTCGCAGTAAATTACACGTATTGGCACGAGAGACTGCAAAGCCTCGAATAGTATTATGAATTATTTCAATTATCTAATCCCCGAGTATCGAAAACGTCTGCAGCAGCCCGGCGATATTTTTCATTTCCCCGGTCCTTTTCCTTTCGTCCTTTCGTCGGCGACTCGACTCGAGTATTTTTCGGGGCCAAGAAAACTATACACGTTTAACATAATACACGCCCGCCCCCGTGCACGTTAAAATTTCGAAACAAATTGTACTTGAGAAACAAACGAAATCGATTTTGTTTGTGTTAAATTTTATTCGGTCTAGTTTTAACGACTCGAGGAGTTTTAAATTAGTTAGCCGACGATTGAATTGGCACAGATAACGTTTAAACCGCATCTGCTATTGTTTCACTCGCTCGGTTCTTTTAAAATATGTGAGTACCTGTCCGCCTCTCGTGTATACGACGTAACGAACGTAGAAATGATTTGAAAATCTGATTTAAAACGCACCGGGAAACGATTTCATTTTCTCTCAGAAAAACCTCGCGGCGTGACGAAACAATAGTTTCTATTATTATTATTCCTAACCTACCGATCGCGCGCGTATAATACGAATTTTCTCTTTCGGTCGAAAACTTCGAGTACGAAACAAATGTCGCTCCCGAACGAACCTTATTCTTATAATGAACCGTTGCGGGACACGTTTCGTCAAAAAAAAAAAAAAACCATCGTTAGAAATTAAAATACCCCTCGACACGCTCGCGCGATAATATTTTCTTTCGATTCTTTTGGTGAGCGGCAACGCAAAGCGCCCGGTAAATTTGTTTTATTGGTTTTCACTCGGTGTCGCAGATGAGAATAATAAAAACAATCTTATTTCAAACACGCGCGCTCTGTTCTTCAAAGCCAACGATTCGAAATACACGCTGCTCAGGAGGGGGAAAAACTTTATATCTCATCGTCATCGTACTACGTACGAGTATTATTGTTATTGAATTTGGATTGTGTGTAAAATAAAACAGTCCTTCTCGTCGAATTGAAATTATAAGTAGGTGGTACTCGTTCAAAACCCCCGGAACGAATAAATAAAAAGTCGTCGTCTTTGGTTTTTTATTTTGCGAAAATTAAATGCATTTTACGTTGCAATGTTTAAATGCATTTTACAAACAGCTACGTGTATACATACGACGTTACTGTCGGCGGTGTGCGCGATATTACACGGTTATTTAATTATAATTACTCGGGCTGCGATTTCTTCGAAAACAAAGAAGGATTAAATATTAATTTCATTTTTTACTTCTCAGTTATTTATTAACGTTTTTTTTCACTCACGTTATGTATTCGCCGGCGTGTTATTTTTACTTTCCGAGAAAAAATTCTAGTCTATTTAAAAGTATAATACTGTTTAAAACGATAACCATACGCGCGCGCGGCATGATGACGATTCGATGGTTTTCAATCGATGGATCCGACTGCTCGGTTAAAATATTTATAACGACGACGGTAAAGTCGTATTTTTCAGCTCCGAGTTTTTTATATTTATTATTGTGAGATCGCGGTGTAGAGGAGACGTTAACAAAAGTTCGAAATTCACGTAATATATACATATATATGAATATCGATAGTTGAAATAGTTTATCTTATACAAAGTATAAAAAGTGCATATTATTATTATTCTATGTTTATAACTAGAGCTTTGATGATATTTTACGACGCTGAAGGTATAATTAATACGAGTATTTTCCGCGAACAAAATGAAATGGGTTAGAGGTATAAGACTCGGACGGTGACTTGCCGTCGTCGTCGGTGAAAACGGTACGCCATGAATTTTGCCCGTCTTCTTTCAGTGTAATTTTTTCGCTTTTTCGCAATCGATAAGAGTGGCTATTATTGATATTCGATGAACCCGACCTAAACCGCGTATTCTCGTTTTCCTTGTAGAATATCTAAACAATTCGTCGTCGGAGGACACACGGAGAGCTACGTATTCTCCGATTCGGAGAAAACGAGATGTCGACGAACGCGCGCGATTTCGGCCCCGTCCCGTTACGACGCGAGGTCGTATTCTTATCTCAATAACGGCGGGCGAGTTTATGATATTGGCGAGGGGGATGTACCACTAATGCTTCTAAGTCGGGAAAAATCGACTCGAGGGAAACCGAAAATCTGATCGCATCACGAAAACAATATCGTCGGATAGAAACGTATATAATACGCACACGCACAGACAATATAACGTCCTCTCTTTTACTCGAACGCTTCCGAAGAAATTCCGTCGTACTATTGCGGGGGCAATTTAATCGCGAATCAATCACGCTTCGTATGTCGCGTAATCGCGCGTCTCCGAGACGACGACGTATCGCCGGAGAGAAATACGGACCACCGTCACGTGAGTCGATCGCGCGCGTTCGTCTCGATCGATCTTCTACGTAAACGATAAATTATTTATAATCGATATTTCCGTGCGAACCGCCCGCGACCGCGAATACGATTTACAGGCGTCCAGATTAGGACTCTGTTGGTCGGGCGAGGACCGAGGCGTGTCCTTTTTAAACGACTGCAAACTTAAGGAGACCCGAGCGAGTGAGAACCTAATTTTAGCGATTACGTTTACCATCGATACAATACGAATATAATAGAGCAAAAAGTCGTGAAAAGTAGGTCTTTGGAGGGAAAAAAAGCGACGACGATTCGATAAAACCGTTATTAGAGTTGCCCCGAGAAAGTTGAAATCTATTCGCTCGGATTTTTCCGAAACTCCGTCGTCGTTGTTAAAAGTTATCGGTACGAGCGCACCGAATATTATAACAGTGTTTCGCCATTAGAATTTATACCGCTACTCGTATTATTATTGTGTTTACTCAAAACTAATCGCATAAACGTCTATATTATATTGACCTAACTTTTGAAGAAAAAAAATAAATATCGAGTCATAAAATAATCTGTTCGAAATTATAATATGAAAACAACAAATATCCCTCGAACCGAATGAAACATTAAATTGTTTATTATTATAGTCAGCTATATTCTTGTTGTGAATAAACAGTCGTCTAGTTTAAATGTTTATGTGGGTAAATTTTTTTTTAAAAGAAACCTAATCGTCCGAAATCGTTAGTCGCTCGCGAGGCTCGCGCAAACGAGTCATTAAGTCGTGTTTAAACGTAAACTTGTTAACTTCACGCTTCAGTTTGAGCTTTTATCAACTTATATTTAACTCGGCTTATTCGTCCCCCGCGTTCGTTTAAACACACGGCGCAGTTGATACTTTTTCAGCGGGGACACCCGGAGTAAAATTAAATTTTTAATTCATAAACCCATCACAACGTATTTGTTTTACGATGTATAAAAAACTGTAACATTCGATATTGTAGCTTTAGCTTATCGGTCTGTCGAATAGTAAATAGTCGAGTATAGCCCCATAAATATTATAAAGACGGTGGTCATCGTGTTCAATTATAAATAATTATAAGTACACGTTTTTTCAAGTATACTTTTTATTATTCACATATTTATTTATATATTTTTTACTATTCATTATCGGTAGACGAAAATACAATAGATTTTCGTCGTTTTGGTCTGTGAAATACACCCGCTCGGAACGTATCACATACGATAGGTCACTTTGTTGAGATCTATTATTGTTATCGTGCCCGCAGTCGCGTGTCAGACACACGGGCCGGCCCGCTAAACGCTGCCGACTTGTCTTCGTGGATTTTCGTTCGCGTTTTGAATACAAAAAGTGTCATCCGCACAAACCGACGACGGACCCGCCGCCGCGCCGCCTAGAGAAGAATAACGTAAAAATAAAATAAAAAAATAAAGAGAAAAAGGTCGTGCGTATGTATAAACGTCATCGCGTGCGTTCCGATTTTCACCGTCTGCGGACGGCAGACGACCGCCGTTATAATTCAACGGACGTGAGAAACGTGTATGACAATGAAACGAGACGGCGGCGGCGGCGCGAGATAAAGATTTCGCGATTTTTTCGACCGACTTTTTTATTACGAGAAATATATCGGACGAGACAAAAGCACGAGATTACGACTTCGTCGTCGTCGACTGGGTATGGAAATCGATTCGATCTCTCGAAAGCTCGCGACGCGTCGACGGATTCCATTGAATCCGCCATAGTACGATTGTTGTTCGTTCGACCGTTCTATCTAAATAATCGGGGACCGATGTCCTAGTATCTGAAATCGTAAAAAGTCCTTCTCCGAGTGGACACGTAAATATTCCGTTGAAAAAAACAAAACAAATCGAACGAAAATCCTTCAACCAAAACCGATAACGTTTGAAAATTTTTTTTTAGGGTTTGAATTTCAATCTGATAACAATATTGTTATATAACAATTATTTTCAATTAGCGATAATAATATAAATAATTTTCCTTCGAAATTTATACAAAAAAAAATCGATAAAAAATTCCCCTCTTTGACGACGTATTACGTAATAGTTTCCGCTCGTCAGTTTCGAGACCACGCCCATCGGCCAATAGCTGCTTGCTGCGCACGCAATACATAAATGTTCGTCGAGCAGACCGTGCAGTACGATTCAACACGATCAGTCTATGTCCTGCGTTCGAACACGGCGCTCACCTTTACGGCGATAACATTTCCTCTACTCTTTCTCCGTCAAACACTCGATACATTAATTATTTAATGCCCGTTTGTTGTTGGCGATAAACCGAACTGGAAATCGAAAACCCGGTCGACCGCAAATGATAGATAATTACATTCGCGTCCGGACGGGGTTGGGACTTTGAACTTGAATTTTCGTCAGACCGAAATGAAAAAAACACTCGAGATCCCCTCCGGAGTCGTCCAGTGCGCAACAGAAGTTTCGGTTTTCATTTCATTCGCCACGACGACGACGACGACGCGTATTATTTAGTGAGTGGTTTTTTTTTAATTTATCCTATTTTTTTTTTTAAACCCCCCCCCCCCCCCTCCCCCCTCGGCGCGCGTTAGTAGCGATTTCATCGTTCGCGAATTGTTATTTATTTTATTAATTGGATTCCGAGTGAAACGAGTATAATCTTTTGATTTTACCATTATTTTTTCATCTTTATTAAATCAAACGGGATCGCGGGGGCCGGCGTAAAAATAAACGCGCGCATATTAGAACCGGGCAGGGGGGCAGCGACGTATAACGACGCCCTTAAATCGACCACCCCGACGACTGTCCGTTTATTATATTCGTACGCGTTTTAAAACGTTCGAGTGATTCGAATCGGCGGCGCGGCGGCGCGGCCTCCCCCGAACAATCCGAGTTTTATAAATCCCGAATACAAACTATACAGTAAAAACGTAATAAACGTCCGAGGCTAGTAAAAACTCGTGTCGCTCTATTAGTAAACAAGTAATCAGCAAAGCCATAAACGAGATTAAGAAAAAGAAAACTGTGTTCGCACGCTGAATTAAGCGTCTAATTTCGGAGTATACAATAATGTATATATTATATATATAAATATGTGTGCAGGAGAATCTTTGTAATCTTAAGCCTCGCTGGATCCCTTATAGCGCAATATATTCGATGTAATTGGCAATCCGAAGGATACAGAACTTAATTCTGAGATTATGTATAAAATAAATAATATATATATACGTGTACACGCGCGCGCGCGCGCGATAATAGAAAATACGGCGGAAAATAATATAAATACGAGAAAACTGTTTTTAAACGCGCGGGTAGGTATATGCTCGCATTTACTCGAATCCCAAAGCCACTGAATTAATCAAAATCATATTATCGTGTAATATTTGACCTTATTAATATTGTGCGCGTCTTTGAAATGTGAATTATGTAAATATTCAATGCCGAGCAGTTTGTTGAAACCGGTCGGGGCGCAGAAGTTAATAACGTTCTTATTAATAGTATTTATTTATACGTGTCGTTCGACGGCGCGGTTCATTTTCACGTCTTCATTACTCGTCTGTTTGTCGTGTGTCTCATCCCATAGTCTTACACGACTTTGACGTAAAATAGTTTTCATAATTATTGTTTATACTCCGAAACACTGTAAAAATTCGCATTCGCCGACGCGTCAACACGCGCGCGGTTGTTGTGAATCGATCCGGTACGAACCGTGTTCTTTTTTTCTCGAGATAAAACCTGCACGGTTCTCTCTTTTTTCATTGTGACAAACGTGAATAATCTATACCAGAGGACCGTGATTATATATTATTTAGTGGGTCGCGTTGCATTTTTAAATAACCGTTCTTTATGTGTATCTTTTTTATTTTCGTCGTGAGCAACCGATCAACGAGCAAAATTAAATAAAAAAAAGGATTATTGTGGGTCGCCACGATTTAAAAAATTTCTAAACGGGTCTGAAAAGTTTGGGAACCTCTGATCTATACGATTTTTTTTTTTTGGTTTTTAATTTCCGAAAACGAATAAAACATTATATATATGTATTGTGTGTAACGCCCCGCCGAGCGTTTAAGAATTCGCGACGTATGCGAAAAGACTTTTTTTCATCGTATCGAAACGATAAGTTGGTTTTTTTTTTTTTGGTTTTCAGCGTTCAACTCGTACACCTGGAACGATACGGCCCACACGAAGCGGATACCGGACAACGTATTGACCGTGACGTACGAAGACGGCAAATGGAGCAAACCGTATTACGATTGTGGCGGCGGCAATATCTGGATGCTCACGTACACCGTGCCGTTTTTCGGATTCAAGGGCGGAAAGTACTTTTTCAAGTAAGTAATACTTATTTACTTTCTAATACATCGGACTTTGGACGCCGACCGAATTACCACCGCGCGTTCTTATCTACTATTTATTTGAAATTAATTATTTCACCACATTATGATCAAAGTTTCGAAAGCGGGGTTTTCTATTTGGTATAGTTAAATTACATTTCAATCGATATGGTTTCATACAATTCAAAAAGTCCGCGTGCATGTGATATTCTGTTTTTTTTATTTTTAATCGAAATATTTTAATATTAAAAATAATTATTAGTAACCCTTTTGATTAAAATATCGGGGGGGGGGAAAAAATGTCTAGCTACGCCACCGGTTTAATCATCACGGACAGACGACCATTATTTCAACCTTAGAAAGTTAAAAATCTACAGAAAATCAATATTCGTATATAGGCGCGAGTAGAGTATGATTCCCCCGACGACGAGGACTTAAAACGCGAGCGAACTTGTGAAAAAGTCTGCTCTTAACTTTATTTTCATAAATACAATCGATAAACTCGAGTATAAAAAAAAAAGAGAAGAAAATAAGTTGTTCGCGATCGACTTTAATAGTTACCGGGTATACTTAAATCGCTATCGACGGTTATAGTTATTAACTTTCTTTTTTTTTTTCATCCATATTAACATTGCATTTATTATAATTGCTCGAGTAAACGGGTAACTGGTAATTACCAGGTATTGGGTAAAATGTACAATATAATAAAATGTAGTATCGACTGAAAATATTCAAATATTTGTAGAGTTCGAGTAGGCGAGACAATATAACCACCCGAAAGTACAATTCCGTTAAAGTTTTCGGTACGTTCGCCAGTAGTATTCTCTGGTTATTTCCCCTTAACGATTTGATACACAAACATCGAGACAAAGAAGGTTTAAAGTATTTGGCCTAATATTAAATGGCTACTTGAATTGCGTCATATAACTATAAAATGTAGTACACGACTACTATTGTTATATCCTCCGCGAACGTTCTTATATAAACCACAAATATTGTATTTTCTCTTAAAACTTAATACCGATTCGCGTTGTATTTATAGTCGCATAATATCGACCCGAAACATAAAACCCGAGTGGAAATTAGAAAGAAAAAAAACACACACGCGCGCGCGCGCGCGCGCATATCCGGTAGATTGATTATGAAATACTTAATTAAACGTCTTGTTTATTATATTCTCTTAAACTGTTATCGTTCTCGAGCGCGAATTCAAATATAAGCTCTCGCGATATCTCGTAAAAATATTAAAATGAAATTTAGCGATAAAGGAACGGGACATATATTATTATAATATAAAGTGTAATCTTTAAACCGTGAATTTTTTTTTTCCCCCTCGTACACTTTTATTTAATATTTTTATCCGGGCTCGTCCGCGTTTGCTTGGCAGACGAATTCTCGTGACTTTTACTCGAATTTTTTATTACAGTCGCCACTCGTAATTTTTATTCCGCGGCGTTGAAATATTATTTCATATTCAACGAGGAGGAATCTATCGATGATTTCATAGCGACTTGTTTGTGTACACGACGACAAGTACCCGAAAATCGGACAGGATTTCCAACTCCGATACGGGTTTCTGGTAGAAAATTGCATCCAGTTGGTACTCTAGAGAGGAAATCGAGAATTTTTATTTTCAACGCTTATATTTTAATAATACCTCCTTTCGCTCAGAATCGTTTTTTCTCGTGAGCAATGGTCTCAAATTTAAAATATAAATCGATCTCACCACCCCATTTTATTACATTCGATTCTGTTAATTGTTTTATTATTAAAACCTTGCTCTGCAGTAGACAAACGGTGGTGACCGTAAACGAAAACGTCGCCTATTTTCGAAAGTGCGAATTTATTTTTCGATTTTCCGTTGGTTTGAATTTTTCTCGACGAGCTGGTTTTTTTTTTCACTACCTGTCTCTGTCCGTCGTCGCTCTGAAAATCGCAGCATCCGTCGGTCGTCGTCTCGGGATTTAGTTGTAAACACACGTCTGTTCGACGACGTACGCCAACCACGACGGAGACCGCTAACAAACCGCGCCATTGTTAAGTAGTACGTTTCGGCAATATATATATCGATAAAACAATATGTGATTTTATAGACTGTATAAATAATAGCGTGTGTGACCGAGAATAATATTATATTTAATGATCGCACACGAGTTCTTGAAAACCACATAATAATAATAAGCTCTGGCGCGCGCGCGGACGATCATTATTATTATTATTATAGGTATCGATCGATATTATTTAGTAATGACCTCGGCCCGAAAGAAATACAATAATAAACCCTAATTGACTCATTAAAATCGTATCGTTTTTTTTTAGCGATTTTCTTTTTCATTAATAATCCTCGTGGTTGATTCTCAATGACATGTGTATAAGCCGATCGAAAGGAAACTTTAAATTAGCCGACGTCGACGCCGCCGCCGCCGCCGTATGGTTGTAATTTCACACGACTTTGGAGGAAAAAAAAATTATCGTCGTTATTATTGTTTTTCGTCGTTTTAATTACACGCGCGCGCGCGCGCGTACCGATTTTACGAAAGTAATAGTAAAGTAAGAACGACGCGAAAAATAGAGTTATACACGCGCGCATGTAAACGAGATGTCTGCGTTTGCGATATTAAACGAAATACAATATTAAAAACTATATTATATTCTTTTCGTAACAATAAAACACGGTCGAACGGTTAATAAAATATCCATAACTTTGTGCGTACCAGTCGCGGAGAGCGTAATTAAAACGAGAAAACCGTTCCCCCCCCCCATCACCTTTATTACGCCGCCGCGTCGTCGTCAATAACGACGACGCGGACATTTTCGCGAATCGAATTTCATTTCGACTATTTCTACGGCGATTTCGTGACGATTCTACCGGGTGTATGGATTTCATGCGACGACGAAAATAACGAAACGAACGTTTTAAATATTTTTAAAAATTCGTCCGACCGAATTTATTAGATTTGTAGATTTAGGCGCGTCAATATAATTTGTATGTAAATTCGTAAATGTTATTATAATATATTCGCGGCGAAAAGTTTTCGTAAAATGAAAAGTAAAAATCGTCGACTGTTTAAATTGTATATTATGATAAATAAGAGTAATAAAAAAGCAATCGAATCCGTTTGAAAAAAAAAAAACTTAAATTCGCCTGCAGACGAGTGGGCTTTAACGCTTGCGTGTGTTCGGTAGTTGAAAATATTGTTTTTGAAAACCGAAAGTAATTTTGGAAAACTAAATAAAAGTCGCGACGTGATTATACAGTGTGCAGTGGCAATATAGTGTTCACCAGTGTTGGGCGCAATCGATTATTTTATGATTAAAATACGTAATCGATTACATTAGTTTTTAATATTATTCAATAATTTTTCAAAGTAATCACTAACGGTTATTACATTTGTAATCGTTAATCTTCACCACTGAATTTATTTTACTTTTTTTTATTATTTATATTGTTTATTTTTCCGTCACGTGTCAAATACCAATACCACTGTTAAATTAATTAATTAGTTTATTTACATTTTTTCACAATACCTTATTGCCACGATAATAATAAAGATAACCGAAATATTTTTGTTCTATAATAAAACAAATGTTTACTTATCGGGAACGTAACTGGGTAACGATTTGAATATTAAAATTTATAAAGAATAAATTAAATGTAAAATCAAATCAAGAAATTTTAATAACGAAGATTAAATCGTGATTACAGAAATCAATACGTTTTGTAATCAATACTATGATTAAATTATTATTTCTTTTTTTCTTGTGATTACATTATTTTTAGTAGTGATCAACGATTATAACTGTAATCGTTAATTAGATTACGATTTGCCCAAACACTGGTGTTCTCACTAATAATGTTACGTCTACTCACGTCGCGGACAACAATTTGTTTCGTCGTCTAGTCGATCGCGCGCAATAATTGTTCACTGTTTTCATGTCGATGGCGAAAATAAAGTGGTCTCGTCGATTGAGGAGTTTCTCGTTAGTGTTATTTAATTTAAAAAGAAGAAGAAGAAGAAGAAAAAAAATCACAACGCGATTATTTTAACGACTAATTCTTCGGGTACATTGTTTTCACTCGATCCATAGTGAAACGGGTTGGAATTTAATTTCGATCTCTTCGTTTTTAAAACATTTCTAAGACATTTGAAAACCGTAAGCGAGACGCCACCGGTTTCTAGAACGGAATCTCGTTCACGGTGAAGCGTCGGAGTGGCCGCGTCGTTCTTATCTTTGAATCAAAGACGGTTCGCACAAACTCGCGGACACGTTGTAATTTATCCGTTTATTTGATTTTTCTCTTTCTTATTCGATGATAAATTTAGTTTTGTTTAGTGTGTTTGTGTAGTATCGCGAATTATAATTTCTACGATTTGCCGAGCTCTAAAAAGCGTGTACGATTAGTGTGTTATCTTTTGCGCTTTCAAATAATCCAAAAAGTTAAATCGCTGAAATCGCCACGTCGACGTCGTTCGTTTACGACTAAGGGACGTATGAAAAAACATATTATGTATTTGTCGTTTTTTTTAAATCTATTTAAGGGTTAGATCTCGGCATATTCGGACTAAATCAACCCCCCCACGCTCGTAAACAAGCCGAAATTATATCTCGCAGGTGTATTTTTGTTTTTGTTTCGTTGACCGCGCGTGTTATCGTCGTGTGAGCCGTTGTTTTTTCGACGGTCCGTAATTTCCGTAACCTAGAACGCGCATATCATTTATTACCCCCCCGAGTATATGGTTTCGAAAAAACCGTACTCGGTCGTTCGTATTTCTTTGCGCGCGCGCGCGCGCGTAAGAATAAAAAGAAGAATTTAAATATTTATCGTTTCCAAAGAACTCGACGTGGGGTAGTAGTTTTTTTTTAGAAAACAAAAAAAAGAAACTTTTTTCGCCGAATTTCCAAAACGCGAAAGTTTCGGGCGCGATACATTTCTAATAATTCACGTCGAACGACGCGTTTTCAAATTTCATTTTGACGTGCGAATGGAAACGGACGGGGAAAAACGCAATGCACACTGCGCAATACCGTAAAACGCGCGTAGTGCGTTCGATAAGCGTATTAAAAATAATAAATAATATATCGATAGTTTGGTCTTATGACTAAAAATAAAACTTGTATTACGCGTGGAAATATTGTTGTTTTACTTCGATCGGGCCGTCCGTCGTCGTGTAGTTTGAATTTCGAAAACAAGTCGTGTTTTAATTGATTTGAGAAAACTCTGCGTTTATTATCTTTCGAATTATACTGAAATGTCGTTCGTTTTAAAACATCGCGTCGATCGTTTATTATAATAATAATAATAATAATAATGGATAATCAAACGGTTTTCGTTTAAATATATTTCTATTTCGTTCGAAAAAATAAAACGTTCAATTTTTATTCCGACAATATTTTCACGGGGTTTTCGTACGCGCCACGTAATTATATATTATATAGTATTTACTCGTTAAATATTTAAAATACGTCGAAAAAAGCGTTTATCAAATTAAAATATTCAAATAAATCGAGCCCAACCCCCCCCGATCGATATTTTCTCTAGCCCCTCGTATAATACATTTATTTATAATGTTTATTTACATATATTGAGTATTTTCTGTTGCACTTTTTGTTGCATACATATTGCATAATATATAACACGTTGTTTTATACGTGTCGCTAATAATAATAAACCGCTGCGTAAAGTTAGTGCGTTTTAATGCAAACGATAACGATACAATATTAATGATGCCGAATCGCCAACAACAATTCTCGCTTTATGCAAACGAGAACGCTAGTAAATTCTAACTTTGAACAATGTCTACGACGACGCGGTTATTTATCGCGACGGTTTCGATCGCTTTTTAGAGTCTCAACGACTTGAACGCGCACAGACTTTGACCGTTGAAATTCGTATACATAATATAGTCACGCGACTCGACACGATAATCGTTTATGTTTGGGGCCGATTTATTAATAAATAATCATTTAAATATAAATATTTAAGCGTTCGAGAGTCAATTACTACTATACTCGTCTACGGATATTTTTGGTTTTTCAATTGGAGAAAGTCGAAACAAACAATACTAAAAATAAGATTTTCTATTTATTCGGCTGAATTTGATTTATATTTTAATTATTTTAGGCGCTTATTTCCACATAATAACTGACGTCGTCGTCGTCGTCGTGAAACTTTTAAACTGTATTTCTCATTGTTCGATAAAACAATGGACGTCGTCGTGAGTATAATAATAACGACAATAAAAAATAACTTTAAACTCCCATTATTTCCAATTATATTTCCGTTCTTTGTCTCGATTATTATTTTTTATTATTATTATTATTATAATATTGCGATATTAGAGAAAATACACATTGGCAGTCGGAAATAATAAATATTACCAATTGAAAATTTAACGCTTTTTCCACGCAAACAAAATATAATGTCTTTATATAAATTGAAATATAATATTTACGAGTATAGAAACTTTTTAAGTAATTAAAGCTATTCGATGAAATCCATTGCCGAAAATACGAATAAATAAACGAGAAAAAGTAAAGAAAAATTAAATATATAAAATTCGGTTTAAATAAAACGAGATTTCAAAACGTATAGTGTGACAATTATAAATTTGATTTTTTTTTTTTTGCTTTTCGAGCCGAGCGAGCAAAGTTTGTATAAGACTATTTCGAAACGGCGATTGTCTCAATCCGATCGAGTTTTCGATCAATACGCGTGTGTTGAAAATTATTATCGTTTTCTCCCCTTTTTCTATTTTTTATCAAACACCTGTAAAAAGTATTCTACCGCGTCGTCTCCGGCGGCGGCGTGTGCTTGCAGACGTTTTTTAAATTATATATCGCATTTCTTTGGAAATAAATTACTAGTAGTCAGATTATACGCGCAGCGCGCCCGTTTGTTTAGATATTCAAAGTCTAGACCACATGCTTGGTCTAGAATCATACTGGGAATTTTCTTTTAACGACAAGCTTTGAAAGTCGAGTTCCTCGTCAAAACCGCCCGTCGCATAGAAACTCGTGATCGGACGGAGCAAAGCGCGTTTTGTCTCGTCGCGTTAATCTAAGGGTGACGTTTTCACGTCTCCTGGAAGCGGGGAAAACTGGCGCAGGATTACGCGCAGGATTCGCACACGCACTTTGATATAGGTAGTACTCCGTGCACCGCGTTCGTTTAAAAAAATATAATCACGCCGTAAACGGTCGATCCGTCGCAGAGTTTTGTGTAGTTTACATAACGAAAAACCACATACATACTTCTTGCGAGCACAATAACAATACGTCCATCGTGTACACTTGCCGCTTTGTAAAATCTCACCGTGAATTCCGCTAACTCGTTTTAAAGCGCTTAATCTTTTAAACCGTTGTAAGACGACCGGCGCGCGCGCGCGCGTATTATTCGACTTTCAGTTTTACTTTTTAAATCATTATCGCGACGGAATCTCCTGTAGATGCCCGAAACGCCGCTTATATAATACGCGCGCGCGCGCGCGCGCGGTGTTATCGATTTCCATTAATCATTTCCGTCTGAGAAAACCGTCGTCGTGCGTCTGGCGTAATCCCGCGCGTGTAAGTAGCGATAAATGTGCTGAGTGTAAAGCCGGACACCCCATTAATAACGCGCGGCAATCCTCTCGTGTCGCGACTTTATTGTGAACAATGTCCGAGACAATATAACGGACCCGATATTAATGACCGTGTCATCGCGGCCGCCGACTCGTCGGATGATGATTCGGCTCGTCGTCGTCGATTCGATTCGATCCACAGGCGCGTGCGAGCGTGTGCTTTTTTCACGTATATATTATTTACGTGTTGTTGTTTTTTTTCTTCTCCAGAGGTACCAGCGGAATCGACATCGATTTGAGAAGGGTCGACATTGATCAGTGTCCTCTGCCGCCGGGAAGTAATCATTTTAACATATTCGCTTCGTCCGACAAATGTAAAAAACGAACTACTTACGTGAGTACATCATACCTACGATATAATAGTATACAGTTATCTACGTATATAGATTTAGTTATAGATTTAGTTATATAAGTCGCTTTGGTTCCGTCGAACCGGGTAACGGTCGAGCGAATTATTTTGTACTTTGGCGTCTATAACTACAAAAATTATTCTTTCTAAAATAACGAAATTCGTACCGACTACATAACCACGCGGTGGATCGGAAAATACGCTATTTTATAAATGAAATACCGAATGAATAATAATTGTTGGTGTTGGCGATGTCGCAAGAAAAAAGACGAGCGGACGTTTATTAAACGACGTTAGTATACACTCCTCGAGAAATAAATATAATTTCGAAGTATATTTTTCGCAAAGTCGGTATCCTATTTTTTATGTACGTTTGATATTACATTTTTAGTCTCGAAAGTCGTACAATAATAATTGTTACTATAGCGTTTTAGAAATCTTATTACACATAATTAAACCATACAACGCGCGCGTATTATAACACGCGTAGGTGTCATTCATTTTTATGGTTTCGCGTTACTTTCGTCACGTTTACGACACGATTGAAATACTCGACTCGAATGTCTATTATATTACGGTTGATTTCACGATATTTATCGCAATAACGAATTAATAAGCTACTACCCACGGCGATGGGGGCGGGGAGGGAAAACGGTTTTTAATTTAAAAATACGATGTGCTACGGAAATACTCAATTAACATCGCGTTAAAAAAATAAATGAAAAAAATACCTTGAGCGTAGCTCGGCTTAGAGTTTAAAGTGTACGGACGACTGTGCGTAATAAGAACAATAAATTATAATAAAACGAGGACATCGGAAATGTTTATGATTTACACCTCGAATATCCACCTTTTTCATTGCGCGCAGACTGAATCCCTTCGAATCCTGCCACTTACCCATATTTATTTCGTCCTTCTAAAACAACATGCTCGTGGCTATATTTTATTTTTATTACACATAAATTCTATAGTGTTTATCGTTCGTCATCGTCTCGTACTTTGTTTCGTTATTATTATCATTATAATTATGCGTGCGACGTCTTGACATCGGCAAACTCGTGTTGTTAAACGAGCCGTTTTCTTATATCGACGAACAAAAATGCATTCGAGCAAACTTTGTCTCCATATCTGCTCCCTGAAATCAATCAGCCCGATACCGCGATTACCGACGCGACCGCGTAAACTAAACACTAAGTAATAACCTCCGAGTATCCGACGATAGAGATAATATATTATATATAGATGGATTAACGTACGAGACTTAACAGTCGCGAACGATGTCGGGAGGACGTAGTAGGATTTATCACTTTTGTCGTGTACGAAAAAAAAAAAAAAAAACCATAATATTTATTAAGTATTATGTAAATAATTTTTTTTTTCGAAAACACTATAACAGATATTTTTTAACTCGAAATTTTTCTCTCTAAACATTTACATATTACATTTACATATTTATTATTATATGAGGTCGAACAACGAAAAACTTTTGATCAACAACGCGCGGACCGCTTTGAATAAATAAAAAAGTGGTTTTTAAACAATACTTTTTTTCTTCTTTTTTTTTTTTAATATTCTTTGCTCGATACATAGGTATTATATATACATTATTTATATATACTTATCCCCACCCCCCTCTATACGCGTTACGTTTATGTTTCGCCAACACACTCGAATTTTTCTATTTATTATTTGTGTACGGCGGCGGTTACACCATTTCATTTTCCAGTTTCCTAACGTTAAGTATAGTAATTATTGTTTTTTTCGCTTACGCTGTTATGAGTTTTGAAAATTGAATAAAATCCTACGACTTAAACGTTGGTGAAATAGATTTCATATAGTTCGTATTGATTCGTAAAGTCTATTTGAACACAAACACGTGTCACTTATGTTGTACTTTGTGTACCGAACGTCCACAGTCATACCGATCGATCGATAATGTGAATTTAGTTTTTCGTTACTAATCTCGCGTCATATATACGTATATAAATACATTCGTGTACATAATATACATGCATATATGTATATACTCGTCGACAATTAACTGAAACAAATATTTGCATTCGTAATAAGGGGAACCCGCGTCGATTAGTTATTATTATTCGCCGGTAGAGTTTAAATTTCTAGTTAATCTAAAAGGTCGTCGACGATAAAAGCAACCGAAACGAATTCGTAAACGTCAGCGAAAGCAAATCAAATAAATACGTTCAATATCGGGTAATCGTGTTTAAAACGTTACTTTGGGATAATTAACACCGTACATTTAACTATAGTCGAGACGATATATTATTATTTCGTCGTCGCGCTCAGACGCGAACGTGTGTATTCGACGAGACTTTTGACGATTGGTTTGACGGGGGGGGGGGGGGGGGGTGGTAACGAGAGCGTAATTGAATCGCTTATTGCAGAAACCCCACGAGTGACACATCAGTTTAAACTTTCGAGAAATTAATAAAAACTTATCGTTTTCCTAAAAGGTTTTTTTTGTTTTCCATTCCTGGAAGTAGAGCAAGGTTCTACACCGAATATACTCAATACTCGCGTACTCACCAAGGTTGAAGTGAAGGGGTATAGAATATAAGAAAATAAAAAAAGAAAAGTTGTTTTACAATATTTTTGTCACTTGTGGGGTTTCTGCGATAAGCGATTCAATTGTGATTCGCCGTGATCGACGGTACACGTCATACACTATGCTATATACATCGTTTACTCGCCCCAAAACGATCGTTTTGATTTGTTTTTTCATTTTTTATTTCCGTATCGTTTCACATACTCTGACCGGTGAAAGACTCGAATGTTTTTTTATCGGGAGGAGTAAATTTCCAACGGGATCGTTTTTATTGGTTCGAGCAATTATAAGTACGTTTTGAAATTGATTCGATCGAAAATAATTTTATTCGATATTAATAATTCGAATGTTTCGTTTGACGAACGCGACAAAGGGATATTTTTTGTTTTTCGGAGGTACTATTAAATTGATATCACGCGTTACGGTCGACGAACAATCGTTATGCGCGAAAAAAATAAAAATACGCCCATCGAATTATCAATTATTATTATCTCGCATGTCCGTCGTCGATATTGTTCGCGTCGTTGTGTAAACGTGGATTTTTAATTTACGTCGCTTTTGAAACGCTTAATTTGACAAATCAAACAAACTACGTACATTGTCACCGTGCGGAAACGAACCTATAGTTTACATTATTATCAATGTGTTCGACGTGCAAACGAATATGAATAATCAAACATTAAATTTGTCCGCGTACGCGACGAAATAGCGCCGGGACGTGCGTAAAAACAGTAGTAAATTGTGTTTGAATATAAATCGAATGCGAAAAAGACGGATTCGGAAAGTCGCGTTAAACCTATCGATATTGAACGGACGCGCGTCGTAAAGATAAATAATAATGTAAACTCGGAACGCGACGACCTTTATTTCTAGTAAAAATAGATCGAATATAATACGTATGTGTTACGGTTGTACGTTTTGTCACGACTCGGTAACGAGTTCTGTTCCGGCGAGGAAATCTTCGGATATGCGCTCGACGATTTGTCGAATTTTCGACATTCTGGTCGTGAAATCTTTTTTTGTATCGATTGCAATAGCTTCTCGCGTATCTATCAATAATCGCGTCCATCGATCTTCTTAAATACATAATATATTGGTACTTACTAGGTCTAGAACTAATATCGGGTATGCTCTCGCTACTCTTGTCGGGTCCGCTCACCGATTACTTAAAAGTGGCACTCTTCGGCGGTTTAGCCCCGAGAAAGGACTTGATACGCCTTTGCCCCGCGACTCGTTTTAAACCTAGACACCGGCGGTGTTCGAATGTAACGTGGCTGTTTCCTTAAAACTTAAAATTTCAATCGGATAAATTGATTTGTGGCGAAAAATCGCGCGGTGTGTCGGTTATCACGTTAAATATTAAGTTTCGATTTCGAAATATTATGCGCGAATACAATGCCAACGTAAAAACGGAATGATTACGTATTCAAATACTCGTTGGTAATAGTACGAGTATGAATGTTTAAAGTAATTTAATTTAAATAAATTATTCGTATGCATAAAATCGAAAAACATTTCGAATACATCAAAAATAGTAACGACCGTCTTAACTCTAAATTATTCTAATGCTTTATAATATGCAGAATTATTGTGTTCCTTGGAATTTCAATGTACTTAGCGTGTTTTGTTCTACTGTTCCTTTTTTTTACTTACTAAATTTATTATTAAAACATTTTTTCTCTTTTTTTTTTTTTTTTTACGTATTTTTTAATAATAAAATAAATAATTGAATGTTTTATTCATACTATGACTTAAATAATGTTTACCGTGGCTTATTCAAACAATTTTTCTTTTTAAAACGAAACGCTTAGAAAATACACAGTATACCTGTTTTTTCCCCCCTCTGACCGCAGTATACACCGCGTCGGTTAAGGATTGCGCGGTGTTGTAACGCGAGTGTTTTTTTTTTTTCCAAACAATTTGAAATACACTAATCGACGACGAGTATCATTCGGCGCCGTATACACTTCATTGATTTATCTCAGTGTAGTGTAAAAAAACTAAAATCGCCATTCTTTTCCGACCGGCCACGAATAAATCGAATGAATATTAACGTCATTATTTTTTCTTCGATCTATATTAGTACCTGACGATCGAGTCGGTCGTCCGTCTCGCGTAGTCGCAATCGAATACTGAATATAATATATTATCGAAGAGTCATTATCTGCGCCGAGAGAGAACTCGCTGTTCCGTCGTGATTTTCATTCTCTTCTCTCGATCCTGCTTAGCCGGCGATTTTCAAAACCGACCCCTCGGAACGCATAAAAAAATGGATCATTGATATAGAGAGAGAGAGAGAGAGAGAGAGAGAAAAAACGGTGTCATTTCTTCGAATCGGGGCGTCGTCGTGGTGGTGGGAAAAAAAAGGTCGAAAAGGCTCGCCGCCGCCGGTTCTTCGACGACGATAAAAAGTTGATTTTTTTTTTTTTTTTTTCGAAAAACGAAAAGCCGTATTACTACCGCGTCGAGTTAGGTACGCGTCGTGTATGTATTATTGTCGATTACAGCAATAACGATCTGCTCGCCCCCTCCGACGACACTAAACAAATATTTTAACGTCATTATTATTATTATTATTATAACGACAATGTCGCGCGCATATTATATAATAATATTGAAATATTATACCGTCGTCAAATACGACTAGTTTTCTACTCGCGCGCTTTTAATGAAAAATAAACCGGAAGCACTGATATGTACGTTATATACTTCCGCTCGTGCGCTTTTACGAGGCCTTTTTTTCCACCGCGGCTTTCTTCTCCCTTCGGACCCTATTGGTCAGAAGATGATGGATAACAACCGTTACTTTTTTCAGCCGACGACGTTTTTGCGCTTTTATTGTCCGGAAAAGGTTCCGGCGGCGATAAAAACTCGCTGCGAAAAGCACTCGCCGTCGTCGTAACCGTTGTGGTGACAAACGTAGAACGTTAAAATATTGCGCGTTTTATTTAGTAAGTTGTACTATAAAAGTATCGCCGCCGCCGCCGCCGCCGCCGCCGCCGCTCTCCGTACGCGTAATTATTATTATCGTCGAAACTTTGAACTTTTATATTCGACGGAATTAATACCGGCGAATTTAAATAAACGAGCGATTCACAATTGCAGTTGGACGAGAGTTCGGCGCGCGATTCAGACTCTCGCGTCACTCTCGTTCAACGGTTATATAAACCGTGCGTTTCCTCTCCACTACCCAACGGTATAACGTTTTTTTTTTTTCAAGTGACAGATTTTTTTCGCGTCGCATTGGTCTACGATACCGTGTTGTGGAATGCGTTTGAGATAATAATTGTCTTTGAGATTAAATCGATCGCCGACGAAACAATTTCGCATTGTGCGTTTGAACGAGCCAATAATAATAATGACGGCCGGACGGTAGTCGGATAACGACGAACGGAACTTCAATAATAATCTACCCCGCGCATATAGTCGCCATAGCATAAAATTAATAATCGTACCCCCTCCCCCCCCCCGCCGCGAAAAAACCGACACCGATCGTCGTCGTCTCGTTTAAACGCGTTTTGATTACTTTTTTTTTCGGACCCGCAGTAGTATTGTGTTTTGTACGCGGAAAACTATTTCCGCGTTGGAAAAAAATAAATACTTTTCAAAAGTATTCTGCCGAGTTATACCTATACTTTTGTGTATTTTCGGTGTAATACAAAATTTAAATTTAAATAGAATATTTTCCGCCGGGCTTCGAATTTAATAAAAAAGAAATAAAAAAAAAAACACGCGACAAAGTTGTTTTGCCAAACTGAACCGTTGAAAAAACAAACAAACTATAATCCAAACGTAGGAGATTTCGTAATTGTTTTTGTTTTGTTTTCGACATTAATACCCCGTCGAACGTCCTGCCGCGAATGACAAAAGGCAGGACGAGAATATAATATGAGGAAACGTCAAAACACCCGATCCATATAATATTATAATAATTATGTTTAAAATAAAAACGATATTATTATTTATTATAAAAACGCGTGTGAAACTTTGGACGCGAGTGGTTGCGGGCCGGTGTTCGAGTGTACACTCGTGTCTAAACGGCGGCGGACGTTTGGTTTTTTCGCGCTGTTTGTCCGTCGTCGACATTTTGGAATCGCCGCGCGAGTATTACCTACCGTATGAATAAAAAACAAGTCGAGAATCGAAATGTAAGTTTATCGATCGATTGCTCGAGCGCCGAACTTCTTCGTTCGATATCGGTTTTTCTAAAACAACTAATTAGTTTAAGATTGAAAACGATTTTAAAAAAAATACGTCGTCGAATTTTTAATCGCGCGCAAATAATAACGAAAACGCATTGAATCGTATCGAACGAGAAAAAACAAATCGCGCGGGTACGTCGTAGTGCAAATAAAACCAAAACAATCGGTGCCACGACGACGATTGTATTTGTTTAGCTGCGATCTCGCCGGAAACAAATCTATCGTACGATTTATTCCACGACCCGTTTAAAGAAAACTATTAATATTTTTCCCGCCGCAGACGAGGGCGAATAAAGCGTATTTTTTCGCGCGACCACCGTTGGATTCGAAATCTATTTATCGACGTGTCTCTCTCCCTTCGACGTGCGCCCCGAAGAAACGAGGTTATATCCCCGGTGTACTTTTATTATTATTATTATTTTTATTATTATTATTACTCGACACGGACGGCGGCGGCGGCGGCGCGGTAATATTATGAAACTCTGTTTTGGACATGATGTTCGAATAATGACACTCTCGAAACATACAAAAGTTATTGAACGAAATACCGCCGAGCACTCGTCGTTTCTCTTCGCACAGCGTAATAATAAAAAATAATCATAATGACAATATTATTATTTTCTTCAGTGCGAAACTCTGCGCGTGCAAATAGTAATCGACGTGCGATCGCGTATGCGAATAACCGGCGTGTCGCCGCCGCGAATACATTAAGTATACGTAACAATAAGGTTAATAATTATTATTGTTGTTTTCGAAAATATAGAATCGCGAACGCGATGTTTTAAAGAGCGCGCGCGGTATATTATCTCGTCGATTATTCCGCGGGTCGCAGGTCGGATATGAATATCGAGACGACGACGTTTCGGCGGTATATATTATTATCATTATTTATGATATTTTAACCCGGCGCGTTAATAATAAATAATAATCCAAGTCAAAAACAATATAACCGAATTATATTGCGTTGTACATTTTACGCGTTTCGCAAAATTTAAAAGTCGAATTGAAATTTTCTTTGATCTTTTCCGAATTCATCAGGGAAAACTTTTCCCGCTAAATTGCGATTTTTTTTTTCGACTCGTTTCCTCAATGTTGTAAACTCACACGTTGTTGAACGTGACCGATATTCAACACGACGACGTACCGGAGGGGGGCGTACTCGTCGTCGGCGCAATAATCGTATGATATTAAATTCTATTATACGTAACGATACGTCTTGACAATAATGATTTACAGCCGGATAATAAATCAGCGGAACTCTATTGTCGCGAAATATTATTATCCAACGGAAACGCGAGTAATGCAGTCGGTTTTTTTTTTTTTTTTTTTTAATCCATATAGGACAGATCAAGGGGAAAACATTTATTCGATATTGAAAAACTATTTTAAATTAAAAAAAAAACCGTACTCGAAAAACGAATAATCCCCCGCCGAACCGCGGCTACTACTACTGACCAATAATGGATTTCGGGATATAATTTTCGCGAAAGAAGCCTGGGGGAGTCGTCGTCGTCCTTCGCGGTCCCCTGCGGGCCGCGTCCTTTCCCGAAATAAATCGTCGGCCGAAATACGTTTCAGATCGCGCGAGTCGACGTGAAAAATAATAATAACGCTCTCCGTTCTGATCTGTCTGTTCACAAGACTGTGTTTCTCTCTTCCTCAAGGTGGCGGTCACACTAATTCGCAGCGTTCTCCAGGGAAACGTCCCAGAGGGGGCTAAAAAGGAAAACCGCCGCGCCGTTTGCTGTAGCGTCTGCGATTCGAGTAATTTCCATCCGTCGTCGTCGTCCATAACGAGCGGAAATTCGTGAAATTCGTCGTAAATATTAAACGCGCTTAATACGTGTGAAAATTGCAGTCGCGGTATATTAAAATATTATCGTTTCGATGTATGTCATATTTTAATCGCTCCGTGGCGGCGCGGAAGACGACTTAATAATAATCGAGTGGAATTATTATTCGGCGTACAGCAATTACGCGAGACGTTTCGAAATGCGGTTCGTGAAGCGCCGCGAATCTCGTGTGTCCGCCGTCGGTATCCTGCAGGAGACGCGTGCGAGGACGAGGGAAAACCGCGTGACGATTTCGTAATGCCCACAGAGGACGACGACGAGAAGACCTCTATTTAAAAAAAACGATCGTCGAAAACCGCAGGTTTTTTTCCCCGTCTATATTTTCGATATGTTGCGAGTAAAAAAAAAAACGCGTTTTTGGCTTCGAGTAAAATGTCTCGCCTATGTGTTTTCATTGTGTTCTCGTCGCGGGCGCGGGTAATGGTTTTTTAAGACGTCGAATAATCGCGTTCGTGTCGGGTTAAATATACTTAATCGTCTGTTTGGTGACGAATTAAGTACGCGCGCGCGCGCGCGTATATTATGTACACCGCCGTGCCGCGGTTTGTACAGGTGTTTGCGAATCGATTAAAACCGTTGTTAGTGCGCGCTTTGTGCGCGCGCGAATCCTTTCGGTATTAAAATGTGCCCCAGACGCGAGACCGTGTACTCGATGTTCGAAACATGAAATAACGAACTTTGAAATCGGATCGTCGTCTCCGGTTCGCCGTCGAATAGAAAGCGTTCAAAAAAACAAAAACGAGCGTTCTTATATATTATAGCGGTATATTGTTTGTTTTTTAAAAACCCGCTCTTTCCGATTTCGTATTTGAAATTATCACGCCGTGACGCGACGACATTAGTTGTATAATGATCGTTTGTTTCTTTCACGAAAACGATATTGCCGGCGGCGGCGGACCGTTTAAATCTCCGGGTTTTATAAAAACTGTTTTCTTTGTCCTTATTTTAGTGTGTAGCCGTTTCCGGCTTGGGATTTCGCAGAGGAAGTTACAAATGCGTGTGCCGCAGAGGCTATTACTTTCCCGCGTCCAAGCACGTCGGACATCCTGGACGTAGGTTTTTTAACGGCGTCATTATCGAAGAGGAATACGAGAAGCTGATGTTGGTGAGTAGTGCATTTACCAATTATTTTAAATGTTCATAAATTTAGACATAGTATATAATACGATATAATTCAGAGGTCGAATTTTCAAAACGTTTCGTTTTGATTTTTTTCTTCGATTATAAAACGAAACGATAGTAAAATTCAATGTAGGCGAAAGCGAAAAACGGATAAAACCTCTCGAGCGGTCCGACGATATTGAAGTATGCATTTCACATTGTCACAACGATACGGGACGAGTGCTGGGGTGGGGGGGGGTCGTCTTTCTTTCGCAAAACACTTTTCGAGACAGTTTTGGGACGGACGGCTCGAAAAGTTTTACGTCTTCACTCACGTGGATTGGGAATTGAACCCAAATCGACCGCTTGAAAGTTTAACTCGCCCGTAGTTTTCAATAAAATAGTAACAGCCTCAACAGTGCGACACTTTGACTAAGAAATGTCAGAAATAGTTACGGCGGTCGACCGCGAGTGTATATATACAATGGGCGCGGAGCCGGAGCAACATGGACGCCCGCCGCGGGAATTTCGGTCAGACGATTTTCAACGTACGTCGGATTTGCCGGCAGACGACATTTCAGTAACGTCGATATACGCGTACGTGTATTCGTATTTTTTTCCCCGCGCGAACTTTTCGCCGTGCATTTTCCTTTAATAACTCGTTTTCACTATTGGTCTCGCCAAAAGCATAATATTGCCGTTTCGTAAATAATTGTTATTTGAGCGGTTCGAAACAAACGCCCCCCCCCCCCCCCCACGGAATAAGTATTGGAATTC
Source organism: Drepanosiphum platanoidis (assembly GCA_948098885.1). Classification (NCBI taxonomy): domain Eukaryota; kingdom Metazoa; phylum Arthropoda; class Insecta; order Hemiptera; family Aphididae; genus Drepanosiphum; species Drepanosiphum platanoidis. Next base: position 3,454,166 of record OX402539.1, read on the forward strand.
GACGAGTATTTTAGAAAGCTTCCCGAGAACATAATATATAAAGTAGCCCCCAGTCGGGGTAGAATATTCTAAAACGGTATGAATAAAAAGCGCTATATGAAAACACGGACTCTCGTACAAAGTCGCTGCGTTCGCCCCGATTGGTTTTTTCAAAGAGTAGGTAAAGTCCCAAAGTATAATATAATATGTCGAGTTTGCTTTTTGTTGTTGTTCGCTCGCAACAACGCTCGGCGGACAAAGTAATATAAAATTGTAAACGCGCGCGCGCGTAATAGTTTTTCGACGTTGAACTCTGCTGCGTTTGATTTCCCTCGTCAAACTACAAATATGAGCTCGGCGGCGAACAGTTATTTTTCATCGAGCGTTAAAAAGTCGAGAAACACGTGTACACGCGTGATTTCGTACATGTGATGTCAACACAATGTAAAACTGCCATATATTTTTTCCATTTTCCGTCCACGATGCGTTTCTTCTGTATCCGAAGTTCTCGGCCGATGTGTTTTGTCCCGGAGTTGCGGTAGAAAAGAATTCGATTTATCTATCTATTTATATAAAATATAGCGTACGCCGTTATTACAAAAATAAAGAAAAACTACTACTATAAATAACAAACCGTCTTGAATAAAATAAAATCTTCGTATTATGTAAATTAACTCGCTCTTTTTCGAATAAAACATTTCATAATAATATCTTGAAAACGTTCTCTCGACAATCGTGATTATCGACACTGCCATCGATAATTAAGTTATACTATAATCTATTACGTGCAGTTTAATTCGATATTTTAATAGACGAAATTTTTTTACGACACTAAAAGCGATAAAAAAAAAAGAGTTATCCGATCATAATTCAATTTTTAATTCGCGTCGGTTAAAAATGTATAAAATCGATACGTCTCGTTGGAAACATAAAAAAAAAAAAAATCGGCCATCGATATAAATTAATAAAAAATACGAGCATATACGGTCGCATATATTATGCATTATTTTCGACTTGAATTCGGGGTGGCCGGACGAAAAATAAAAAAAGGTTGTAATATTGCTGTTCTGTAATGATCGAATTACACATAATATATTTCACTCGCAGTGTTTCAAACCGTTCGAGTAAAAATATTTTAATTCTTTTGGTTTTTCCCCGTATTTTATACGCTTTTTTTTCTTTTGAGTAGGCGTTGAGTAGTACTTTTTAGAAAATGCCTTCTCGTTTGATAAAATCGAATACTTTTTTAATTCGATGCCGTCTGGACGATGTATATATATTATATGCTCGTATGTTGTATATCGCTTCCGCGCCGCGATTACGTTTTACAATTCGACGAGCACGACGAGAGAAAAATTGCGATTTTCAATGCGCGTAAAAACAAACAAACCGGTAGTATACACGCGGCGGCGTTGTATTGAAATAAATTTTTGAAATTAGCATTCGCTGGTTGTGTTTTAAATATTTTTCAAAAGTAACGCCAACGCGCTCCGTAGCGTTGTAGGGAAACGCGGGGGCGCAATACTGACCCAGTTAAACGAGAAACTCGAAACTCGATTATATAAATTCGGCATCTCGACTGTGTGTAATTTCGGATACAAACTCGCGCGCGCGCACAGATACAGTCGGAAACAGCGATTTAAATATAAATGAAAAATGAAAATATATACATATTGTTATTTTATATTGTGTAAAATATTGTATTTATTAACGAAATGCGTATTGTTTCCGTGACAGGGCAAGCCGAACAACTACAGCCGGCACAGCATGTTCGAGTGTTTGCGCTGCGCCGAAGGATGCGACGAATGCGTAGACGCGAGTCCTTGTATCGCGTCGTTAAACTGGGTACTCCGGACCATCATACTGGTCCTGTCGCTGGTCGTTATCGGATGCCTCCCGCTGGTCGTGTTCTTCACGTGGAAATACGGACACTTGAAAGTAATTAGATTCCACGATCTCGTTATAATAATATTATAATGTCGTCGTCCGATAATACGCGTGGGCGACATAACAAGCGTCGAACCGTTATTATCGTTACGAGTATTGCACAAAGGCGCGATATCGGTTTACGATATGATTAGGAGGAGCGGTTTTTTTTTATATGTTTCTATTTTTCCTAGATTTCCCCGGCTTTTTGACACTTTGCTCGCGCATATATAATTTACCTCCGGCGGCGCGGTGATCGTTAATCGCCGCGCGTACGATATCGTGCGCGCGTGACTTGTGTTGTTTAAACGGGATTTTTGATCGGACGGTTTTCCTTTCGCGATTCCTTTCGGTTTTTTCCGAAAACTCGACACGCTCGTCGATGGTTAGGGTTTTATATAATCGTAAATAATAAATGCCGATCAGAGACGAACGGGGAAAAAAAAAAAAAATCGTTTCGATCGAAAAAATTACTTTTGAAAAATCAACCGTTCCGATGCTAATCTTATATTATATAAAAATGAATCGCAAAATGTGTTGTAAGCGCATAACTCAACAACCCCTGAACCGATTTCGCTAATTCTTTTTTCATAATATTCCTTGAAGTACGACGATGGTTTTTACGGAGAGAATTATTAAGAAAATTAACCCCAAGGGGGTTAAAAGGGGTAAAAAAGGTGAAACTAGAAAAATTCGCCTGGCCGGAACTGCTGGAGCTTTGAGTATGAAATTTGGTCAGCAGTTTCGTTTTATATACCTAGTGGAGACCCCATGGGAAAGGATTTTCCTAAATTCAACACCTACCGGAGTTAAAAGGGGTAAAAGGGGTAAAAATGAAAAAAACTGATAAAATAAAAAGTTATACCGCACACGGGCGAAGCCGGGTTATTCAGCTAGTACGTAATATTATGCCGTTCGAAACGATTTTTTATTGTCGTAACGATTACGTGAAACGCGTGTTAAACAAGTTATTTACTGCCCTCGCGAAATACCGTTTTCGACGAAAAGGCCGTCGGTTTTGTACGGACGGCCTTTTCGTGGTGGGAGAAAAAGTCTTTTTTTTTCCCCCGTAAGGCGGCTTATTCGTACGTACAAACGCGTAGAGAAAAGGACGTATTTCGTACTTTGTCCGACCGATTTATTCGCGTGAATTTCAACATGATATTATTTTATCGCGCGAACGAGATTCGCTCGGAGATTATTTTTCGCCGGTAATCGTACGCCGGTGATATTACTACGCCGAACGGCTACTAAAACGACGGCGCGTACCGCGTGCGAATATCCGAGTTCGCGTTAACTTTTTATCGTCTCGTTTACCGGGGCATGAGAGGAAACATTGACGATGATCTAAATCAGTGGTTCCCAACCTTCTTTATTCTACGCCTCTCTTTGTAGATTTTCGAAACACTCGCGCCCCCCCCCCCCCCACCTTCTATAACGTGAAAAATATATCACTTTTTTTGTGTACTTTACGAAGAAATTATAAAATATCCGCGATGAATTCAATTTTATTGATGATAATAATTATAATTTTTCATATTTTCCCTACATTTTAAAATAAAAATAATTGAATAAATAAAACTGTATTTTTTAATGACTGCTTACGCCTCCTCAGAAATGTTTACACCCCGACCCCCCCAGGGGGCGCTTTTACTGAAATTAGATTTTTTTTTACGCGGCGGCCATAGAATACACTGTCGAAAATTCGGAAAATTGGGATTTCAAACAAGCCATAGAAAACACTCATCGAAAATTCGAAAAATCAGATCTTCTATGAAACCATAATAATAACTGTATGAATTCGATTTTTAAAATATTAATAAAGTGATTTTACGTCTAAAATATACCGAGTTCTGTCTAATAATTATTACTATTACTTATTATTACTATTACTTATTATTACTATTATTTATTATTACTATTACTTATTATTACTATTATTTTGACTGCGAAACGGTGAAAAATAGTCGAAATATCGTGATTTTGGTACCAGGAGTTCAGGAGGTGGACGTGGTTTTTTCGCGACGATTTCTCTGCTACAGTGCTGCCATCTAGCGGCAACCAATATTTATTATTACTATTACTTATTATTACTATTATTTTCTCCTCAAAACTGCGAAAAATAGTCGAAAAATCGCGATTTTGTACCAGGAGTTCAGGAGGTATTGTCGTTTTTTCAGATTGTTTGATTATGTTATTTAGGTTGCCTATCCAAAACTCCTGACGCCCGGAGACGACCAATATTTCGATCGATCAAGTGGGAAAATGTGTGAAAATTCCCGAATTTTCATATTTTGGGACAGGGAATTCCTAAGTTGTGGTCCAAATGTCACTTTCCACTGTACTGCGCATAAGATTTTTGAGCAACACCTGTCCTATCGAATTCCTTGGTCCACGCGCAGATTTTTCTTTATTATTACTATTATTTATTATTACTATTATTTATTATTACTATTACTTATTATTACTATTATTTTGACTGCGAAACGGGGAAAAAGAGTCGAAAAATCGCGATTTCGTACCAGGAGTTCAGAAGGTGTAGCGTCGTTTTTGCCGAGTAATTGAGAGTAATAAAAAATATTGGTTTCCGCTAGATGGCAGCACTTGAGCGGAGGAATCGTCGCGAAAAAAACCACGTCACCTCCTGAACTCCTGGTACCAAATTTTCGATTTTACGACTATTTTCCCGTTTTACCGTCAAATAATAGTAATAATAAATAATAGTAATAAAAAAGCCCTTTTTTTCCGTTTGTGAGCGCATATCTCGATAAGTACTCGGTGGATTTAAGTTATGTTTTCACCAATGGATTCGCTAAGTCTCGGGGAAGGTTTTGAGCTATAGTACGTCTCGAAAATCCAACCCTAAGTGGGTTAAAAATGGAAAAATTTGGAAATCGTCGCGAAAAAACGACAACACCTCCTGAACTCCTGGTACCAAATTTTCGATTTTTCGACTATTTTCCGTTTTGCAGTCAAAATAATAGTAATAATAAATAATAGTAATAAAAAAGCCCTTTTTTTCCGTTTGTGAGCGCATATCTCGATAAGTACTCGGTGGATTTAAGTTATGTTTTCACCAATGGATTCGCTAAGTCTCGGGGAAGGTTTTGAGCTATAGTACGTCTCGAAAATCCAACCCTAAGTGGGCTAAAAATGGAAAAATTTGGAAATCGTCGCGAAAAAACGACAACACCTCCTGAACTCCTGGTACCAAATTTTCGATTTTACGACTATTTTCCCGTTTTACCGTCAAATAATAGTAATAATAAATAATAGTAATAAAAAAGCCCTTTTTTTTCCGTTTGTGAGCGCATATCTCGATAAGTACTCGGTGGATTTAAGTTATGTTTTCACCAATGGATTCGCTAAGTCTCGGGGAAGGTTTTGAGCTATAGTACGTCTCGAAAATCCAACCCTAAGTGGGTTAAAAATGGAAAAATGTAAATCGTCGCGAAAAAAACCACGTCACCTCCTGAACTCCTGGTACCAAATTTTCGATTTTTCGACTATTTTCCGTTTTGCAGTCAAAATAATAGTAATAATAAATAATAGTAATAAAAAAGCCCTTTTTTTCCGTTTGTGAGCGCATATCTCGATAAGTACTCGGTGGATTTAAGTTATGTTTTCACCAATGGATTCGCTAAGTCTCGGGGAAGGTTTTGAGCTATAGTACGTCTCGAAAATCCAACCCTAAGTGGGTTAAAAATGGAAAAATTTGGAAATCGTCGCGAAAAAACGACAACACCTCCTGAACTCCTGGTACCAAATTTTCGATTTTACGACTATTTTCCCGTTTTAACCGTCAAATAATAGTAATAATAAATAATAGTAATAAAAAAGCCCTTTTTTTCCGTTTGTGAGCGCATATCTCGATAAGTACTCGGTGGATTTAAGTTATGTTTTCACCAATGGATTCGCTAAGTCTCGGGGAAGGTTTTGAGCTATAGTACGTCTCGAAAATCCAACCCTAAGTGGGTTAAAAATGGAAAAATTTGGAAATCGTCGCGAAAAAACGACAACACCTCCTGAACTCCTGGTACCAAATTTTCGATTTTACGACTATTTTCCCGTTTTACCGTCAAATAATAGTAATAATAAATAATAGTAATAAAAAAGCCCTTTTTTTCCGTTTGTGAGCGCATATCTCGATAAGTACTCGGTGGATTTAAGTTATGTTTTCACCAATGGATTCGCTAAGTCTCGGGGAAGGTTTTGAGCTATAGTACGTCTCGAAAATCCAACCCTAAGTGGGTTAAAAATGGAAAAATTTGGAAATCGTCGCGAAAAAACGACAACACCTCCTGAACTCCTGGTACCAAATTTTCGATTTTACGACTATTTTCCCGTTTTACCGTCAAATAATAGTAATAATAAATAATAGTAATAAAAAAGCCCTTTTTTTCCGTTTGTGAGCGCATATCTCGATAAGTACTCGGTGGATTTAAGTTATGTTTTCACCAATGGATTCGCTAAGTCTCGGGGAAGGTTTTGAGCTATAGTACGTCTCGAAAATCCAACCCTAAGTGGGTTAAAAATGGAAAAATTTGGAAATCGTCGCGAAAAAACGACAACACCTCCTGAACTCCTGGTACCAAATTTTCGATTTTACGACTATTTTCCCGTTTTACCGTCAAATAATAGTAATAATAAATAATAGTAATAAAAAAGCCCTTTTTTTCCGTTTGTGAGCGCATATCTCGATAAGTACTCGGTGGATTTAAGTTATGTTTTCACCAATGGATTCGCTAAGTCTCGGGGAAGGTTTTGAGCTATAGTACGTCTCGAAAATCCAACCCTAAGTGGGTTAAAAATGGAAAAATGTAAATCGTCGCGAAAAAAACCACGTCACCTCCTGAACTCCTGGTACCAAATTTTCGATTTTTCGACTATTTTCCGTTTTGCAGTCAAAATAATAGTAATAATAAATAATAGTAATAAAAAAGCCCTTTTTTTCCGTTTGTGAGCGCATATCTCGATAAGTACTCGGTGGATTTAAGTTATGTTTTCACCAATGGATTCGCTAAGTCTCGGGGAAGGTTTTGAGCTATAGTACGTCTCGAAAATCCAACCCTAAGTGGGTTAAAAATGGAAAAATGTAAATCGTCGCGAAAAAAACCACGTCACCTCCTGAACTCCTGGTACCAAATTTTCGATTTTTCGACTATTTTCCGTTTTGCAGTCAAAATAATAGTAATAATAAATAATAGTAATAAAAAAGCCCTTTTTTTCCGTTTGTGAGCGCATATCTCGATAAGTACTCGGTGGATTTAAGTTATGTTTTCACCAATGGATTCGCTAAGTCTCGGGGAAGGTTTTGAGCTATAGTACGTCTCGAAAATCCAACCCTAAGTGGGCTAAAAATGGAAAAATTTGGAAATCGTCGCGAAAAAACGACAACACCTCCTGAACTCCTGGTACCAAATTTTCGATTTTACGACTATTTTCCCGTTTTACCGTCAAATAATAGTAATAATAAATAATAGTAATAAAAAAGCCCTTTTTTTCCGTTTGTGAGCGCATATCTCGATAAGTACTCGGTGGATTTAAGTTATGTTTTCACCAATGGATTCGCTAAGTCTCGGGGAAGGTTTTGAGCTATAGTACGTCTCGAAAATCCAACCCTAAGTGGGTTAAAAATGGAAAAATGTAAATCGTCGCGAAAAAAACCACGTCACCTCCTGAACTCCTGGTACCAAATTTTCGATTTTTCGACTATTTTCCGTTTTGCAGTCAAAATAATAGTAATAATAAATAATAGTAATAAAAAAGCCCTTTTTTTCCGTTTGTGAGCGCATATCTCGATAAGTACTCGGTGGATTTAAGTTATGTTTTCACCAATGGATTCGCTAAGTCTCGGGGAAGGTTTTGAGCTATAGTACGTCTCGAAAATCCAACCCTAAGTGGGTTAAAAATGGAAAAATTTGGAAATCGTCGCGAAAAAACGACAACACCTCCTGAACTCCTGGTACCAAATTTTCGATTTTACGACTATTTTCCCGTTTTACCGTCAAATAATAGTAATAATAAATAATAGTAATAAAAAAGCCCTTTTTTTCCGTTTGTGAGCGCATATCTCGATAAGTACTCGGTGGATTTAAGTTATGTTTTCACCAATGGATTCGCTAAGTCTCGGGGAAGGTTTTGAGCTATAGTACGTCTCGAAAATCCAACCCTAAGTGGGTTAAAAATGGAAAAATTTGGAAATCGTCGCGAAAAAACGACAACACCTCCTGAACTCCTGGTACCAAATTTTCGATTTTACGACTATTTTCCCGTTTTACCGTCAAATAATAGTAATAATAAATAATAGTAATAAAAAAGCCCTTTTTTTCCGTTTGTGAGCGCATATCTCGATAAGTACTCGGTGGATTTAAGTTATGTTTTCACCAATGGATTCGCTAAGTCTCGGGGAAGGTTTTGAGCTATAGTACGTCTCGAAAATCCAACCCTAAGTGGGTTAAAAATGGAAAAATTTGGAAATCGTCGCGAAAAAACGACAACACCTCCTGAACTCCTGGTACCAAATTTTCGATTTTACGACTATTTTCCCGTTTTACCGTCAAATAATAGTAATAATAAATAATAGTAATAAAAAAGCCCTTTTTTTCCGTTTGTGAGCGCATATCTCGATAAGTACTCGGTGGATTTAAGTTATGTTTTCACCAATGGATTCGCTAAGTCTCGGGGAAGGTTTTGAGCTATAGTACGTCTCGAAAATCCAACCCTAAGTGGGTTAAAAATGGAAAAATGTAAATCGTCGCGAAAAAAACCACGTCACCTCCTGAACTCCTGGTACCAAATTTTCGATTTTTCGACTATTTTCCGTTTTGCAGTCAAAATAATAGTAATAATAAATAATAGTAATAAAAAAGCCCTTTTTTTCCGTTTGTGAGCGCATATCTCGATAAGTACTCGGTGGATTTAAGTTATGTTTTCACCAATGGATTCGCTAAGTCTCGGGGAAGGTTTTGAGCTATAGTACGTCTCGAAAATCCAACCCTAAGTGGGTTAAAAATGGAAAAATTTGGAAATCGTCGCGAAAAAACGACAACACCTCCTGAACTCCTGGTACCAAATTTTCGATTTTACGACTATTTTCCCGTTTTACCGTCAAATAATAGTAATTATAAATAATAGTAATAAAAAAGCCCTTTTTTTCCGTTTGTGAGCGCATATCTCGATAAGTACTCGGTGGATTTAAGTTATGTTTTCACCAATGGATTCGCTAAGTCTCGGGGAAGGTTTTGAGCTATAGTACGTCTCGAAAATCCAACCCTAAGTGGGTTAAAAATGGAAAAATTTGGAAATCGTCGCGAAAAAACGACAACACCTCCTGAACTCCTGGTACCAAATTTTCGATTTTACGACTATTTTCCCGTTTTACCGTCAAATCATAGTAATAATAAATAATAGTAATAAAAAAGCCCTTTTTTTCCGTTTGTGAGCGCATATCTCGATAAGTACTCGGTGGATTTAAGTTATGTTTTCACCAATGGATTCGCCAAGTCTCGGGGAAGGTTTTGAGCTATAGTACGTCTCGAAAATCCAACCCTAAGTGGGTTAAAAATGGAAAAATGTAAATCGTCGCGAAAAAAACCACGTCACCTCCTGAACTCCTGGTACCAAATTTTCGATTTTTCGATTTTTTTCCGTTTTGCAGTCAAAATAATAGTAATAATAAATAATAGTAATAAAAAAGCCCTTTTTTTCCGTTTGTGAGCGGATATCTCGATAAGTACTCGGTGGATTTAAGTTTAGTTTTCACCAATGGATTCGCCAAGTCTCGGGGAAGGTTTTGAGCTATAGTACGTCTCGAAAATCCAACCCTAAGTGGGTTAAAAATGGAAAAATGTAAATCGTCGCGAAAAAAACCACGTCACCTCCTGAACTCCTGGTACCAAATTTTCGATTTTTCGATTTTTTTCCGTTTTGCAGTCAAAATAATAGTAATAATAAATAATAGTAATAAAAAAGCCCTTTTTTTCCGTTTGTGAGCGGATATCTCGATAAGTACTCGGTGGATTTAAGTTTAGTTTTCACCAATGGATTCGCCAAGTCTCGGGGAAGGTTTTGAGCTATAGTACGTCTCGAAAATCCAACCCTAAGTGGGTTAAAAATGGAAAAATGTAAATCGTCGCGAAAAAAACCACGTCACCTCCTGAACTCCTGGTACCAAATTTTCGATTTTTCGATTTTTTTCCGTTTTGCAGTCAAAATAATAGTAATAATAAATAATAGTAATAAAAAAGCCCTTTTTTTCCGTTTGTGAGCGGATATCTCGATAAGTACTCGGTGGATTTAAGTTATGTTTTCACCAATGGATTCGCTATGTCTCGGGGAAGGTTTTGAGCTATAGTACGTCTCGAAAATCCAACCCTAAGTGGGTTAAAAATGGAAAAATTTGGAAATCGTCGCGAAAAAACGACAACACCTCCTGAACTCCTGGTACCAAATTTTCGATTTTACTACTATTTTCCCGTTTTACCGTCAAATAATAGTAATAATAAATAATAGTAATAAAAAAGCCCTTTTTTTCCGTTTGTGAGCGCATATCTCGATAAGTACTCGGTGGATTTATGTTATGTTTTCACCAATGGATTCGCTAAGTCTCGGGGAAGGTTTTGAGCTATAGTGCGTCTCGAAAATCCAACTTTTAAGGGGTTTTAAAAGGGTAAAACTATAAAAAATTTCATCCGAGTATAAAATTTGGTCAATAGTTTCCATCAGGGGTTGAAAAGGTAAAAAATAATAGCTAAAATAATAGTTGTAATTATAGTAATTCATCTAATAGTGAAAGTTATAATAGTTACAAGTATTTCAATAGTTATAAAATATAATAATAATAGTAATACAAGTGATAATGGTAATTACAACAATAACAATAATAACATTTACAAATATTTTAATAGTTATTATAATAATAGTTATTTAATTAATTTTTTTGTTATTTATTTAAATTCATCATTAATTACAATAAAAATTTATAATCACAAAAGTATGATTTTAATATAAGAAAACAACAATTTATACATTTAAAATTCCAAAAGAAATATTAATTAGAATTTTCAAACATGCTTACAATTGGAGATCCAAGTATACAATAGTAATAATTTTTGTTTTATTCGTCGAAATGTAATGCTTTTCAGTGGCCATCAACAAGGCACAGAGTCAAACATTAAACGTTGCAAGCTTAATCCAATGTTTTTTCCCAATGTCAATATTGTTCGTGGCTCTCTTTCGTTGACTCTTCCATCGTTCATTCTAAAAAGACAAAAAATGTGTTACTAATATTGAGTGGCTATTATTTCCAACGAAAAAAATAAAATAAAACCCAAAAATTCGATATAGTAAAAAGTCCACTTTTTCTGATTTTTTTTTTTCTTCTGGTGTTTATCAAAGGAACCGATATTCAGTGGAAAGCGGTTTCGAGTGTTCTCGTTTTTCTAATTTTCAGTACTTTAGAATAGAAAGTGAACTATAAAAAAAAATCACACAAAAAGCACACGTCGCGTAAAAATCATCTGAAAAACACGTTTCCGTTATTGTTGGAAAAAAAAAACAAACGTTTTGGATACGAAAGTAAAGTGTTGATACCTTATAAAATATTATATGTTTATTACAATATTTGTCTATCGCGTGACCGGGCGGAAGAGCGCTCGAACGTGTAATAAAATGCGATCGACTGTGTCACAGACGAAAACGGATAATCAAGTTTATCCGTCGGATTTTCAACGCTCTTCTCGACATAATAATATTATTCGCCCGGGTAAGACGGAATGAAATATTTAATTGGCGTTTACATCGTCGTCGTCGTTGTTGCTCCCGAGAAATCGGTTTAAAACTTTCCACATCCAGACAATAAAACACGGTTACACCTACTCTGGAGCTTGTGCGTTTTACTATTGGACGTAATTTTATTAAAATCCAATCATTCACTCGTTATTACGTTTTGAATATCGCGATCGTTTGATAATCGGCCGCGTATTGCAGTTTCTCCACGTCCGATCGGGTGTGGACCGCTCGTCTTTGTACCGATCGAATCGAATTAATCGAAACGAGAATTTATACGCGGAAATATTTCCCCAAACGTTTGAGATTGTTGACGTCGCGACGACGGGTATCATCGTTTTCTGTTTTTACTTTGGCCGACGAACGTGGTTGAAAAAATAACGCACCGCTTGCGAGTCGCCGACGAGAGTTGATGATAAATCAGACCGAAAATTCCATTGTTCTCCGCGTTCGATAATATTCTCCGTACTAAAAATACTATTTCGGAGATTGGAAAAAAAAAAAAACCTTGTCCGATTCATTGTTCAAAGCCGGGGTTCGATTAATTTTCAAAATATCACTATTACAGCCGACCACCTGACACAAAAAATACAACATTTATTATATTATTGGCAGGTGGAAAAAATGCGTACCGAATTTGAATAATTCCAAAAGTACTGTTTCGAGTGTTGACCGAGAAGCGTGGTGAAAAATTCTAGAAAAATAAATAAATACAAACGCGTGTGAGAAAAAATAAATATAATAATAAACGAGTACAAAACAAACGGTATTTCTGCGTTTGAAAAACGAATTTCGATGACGTCGCAAAATACTCGGGTTAATTTGTAAACACGACGTAATCGTTTTTTGTTATTTACGTGTATGTTTTCGAAAAAAAAAACTCAGAATTTTACGAATAGATTAATAAATTATCGAGCGCGGAAGCGATTTTTGGGTTGGAAAAGAAGAAAAAACAATCGCCTCCCCCGTACGCAGTAGCACAATATTGACGATAAGAGGGACGCGTTTAAACAAACATCGCGAACGTGATCGTAGAGCGGAGTAGGTAAATCGACTTTCGAGCGGGCTTTTGTTTTTGCTGCGATTAAAGTCCCCGCGATTCGCTCGGCATAACGATTTACGTAACGATATAACACGGATAATAGCGATTTCGCTGATTTGCGCGCGCGCGATGTTTGCGCTCCTCAGCCCAAGGATTATAATAATGCGTTTGCTCGCGACCGGGTTCGAACGCTTCCGGGTAAAGACCGCGTGGTTTTACGATTTTTTTTTTTTCATTTTCAAACCGACCGCGATAACGATAATTAGGGCTCGGTCGCCCTTAAAACGCTCGCTGAGAAATCAACTGAAATATGAGAGAGAATTAGAAATTTTTTATTATCATTCGAGGAAAAATACAAAATTACACTCGTATTTGCGCCAATTTATTTCCGAAACGATGTTTTTAAAAAAAATTATTAAAACACACACACACACACAGAAGTAGAAAAATCAATACGACCTCGTTAGATTTGTTGGCAGACTCGTTTATGGACACTAGACGAAACGTTGGCAAGTGCACGACGAGTCAAAGTTTTAATTCGTAATAAACACACACGATATAATCATGGATTTAAGTTAAAAAAAAATAATAATTGTTTGATAAACAAACTAACGCTCGGAAACGCAGTCGAGTACATGTCCCAAAACGAATTTCTAGCCCTCTCTCAAAATCACGCGATTTATCACGGAATATGCGAAATATTGTCGAAAGAAAATCCGCCGCCGACGTATAAAAAAAAAACACCACGCGTTTTTAACAATGTGCTTTTTCGTTGCAGGTCGTCCGAGCGGCCAGCCCCGCATTGCTCAGAGTGATCGCCTTAGGAGCGTTCTTCATATACGCCACGGTAAGTGTTAGATTCGATAATTTTCACGCGCGAACCATAAAAATATGTTTCGCGGTTCGATTTGAAAATTGGGACGGTCGAGGGTAATTTTTTTATTTTTCCGACTCGGCGGAAGGTTAGGTTAGAACTCTAGCGTTCTGTCGAGTTGATTTTTTTTTTTTAAAAATAATAATAACAATAATTACTACGATAAAGAAACATTATTAAAAGCGTGTCGCGTATTATTATTATTCGCCTGTACAAATACCTATCAAAAACACGTTTTTTATTATATTTTTTCCAACGAAGAGAAAGGAAATAAAACGAAAAACAATTTGTTATTTGTTTTAAGACGATACTCGTATTTTATTTTACTTGATATCGACGCGGATTTTATTAAAAACCACTAGTTATTTTATCAAGTCGATATCGATCGACAAAGTAAGCCTATAATGAACTCGACTCGAACTGCGCGTTTAAACTCGTCTACACGCTCAGCACCGATAATATAATAATTATTAAAATATACGTTTCCAGATGATCGTAATGTATCCGAAACCGAACGTGATCACTTGTATCGCTCGCGTGTGGCTCCGGGAGATCGGATTCTCGCTCACCTACGGAGCTCTGATGCTCAAAACGTGGAGGTAAGTTACGCAATTTCGGTAAGTTTGAGCCAAGAGTACCCGACGAGGTAAAACGATGTAAAACGGTGCCTTTAAATACAAATACAATTTCAAAATCGTTGTTTGAAAAAGCGCATACTACGAGCAATCATTCGTATGCGGTAGAAAATTAGTTTATCGAAATCGGTTATCGTTCACGCGACACGTCAACCGGATAATCTACTTTGTCACGACGACGTCTGCAGACTTTTCGGTTGTTTTTTTTTACGATAATCGATCATTTAACGAATTTCGAGTGCCGCGACAACGTGTGCGATAAAAACAATAAAGTATTACGTCGTGTGCTATCGACTTCGCGCGAACCGATATCGATCATCGAGAAAATTATTAGCACTAACCGGCACGAAAACGTGTGTCGACGCACGCGAAATGATCGAGCCGATTTGGAGACGAAATCGTAAAACGTAATGCGATAATTTTGACAGACGATTTTTTCCCCTTTTCCCAAAAGGGCATAATAATTATTAACGTTAAACATTTACCTCCCGAAGATCCGTTCGGACATATTATTTTCAAAGTAAAAATCTGGAACAGTGCCGAACAGCGTTCGAAAAACCATACTATCCTGCGGGATTCTCAATCCATTATCTCTCGACCTCGGGAACGTAGTGGTCTTTTGAAAGTGTTCATAAAAGTCGAAACCGTCGACCAGCCGTAACGAAATACTATACGGCGATTTCTCGCCGGATTTCAAATTCTTAACTTAACACTTTTAATTCGCGTCCACGTTCCGTCTCGAATACGTCACCTTCGAAATAATAACAATAGTAATTATAATAAAAAAATAAGTACTTGTCGCGTTAACAACAACCGCGAAACAGTTTCTCCGTTGTGTGTGTGTGTGTGTGTTGGCTTTACCTTCTTTTCTTTGTTTTTTTTTTTTATGTTTCTTTACGTTTCGTTTAAAACAATTGTTATCAGATTTTTCCCGACTCTGTGAGAAAAATAAAAATATATATTGTAAATAAATTGCAATAAAAAAAAAAAAGATGAAAGCGAATGTAAGAGGCCCTCCTCTCTTTTCAGACTTTTATAATACGTTGTTCGACCTCTTAAAAAGTTAGTTTAAAATTTCATTCTATGCTTCATACTCGCGGATAAGAAATAATCTGCATGACTGCGTGTATTACATTAAAGTTCACAGGTGGCTTCTTATATAAGTTTTTGGAAACTTCGTGAAAGGTAAAAAGTTCCGTCCAAAAGTTATTCGCGAGAAAATTCCTTGTGAAGTGAAGCTATAATGTTTGAGACGAATATTCGAATCGCCGATTAAGTAAAAACCAAATTAACAATTGAAGATTGATTCGCGTAAGTTACAACGCGATTTCAAAATGATTAAACTCTAAGAAATTATCGGTTTTTATTGTACGCGAAAATTAAATATACCTAAATATTAAACGTTACGATTTGATCGCAACGACACGAAAGTTTTTTTCCTACGATACACAACTTTCGCACAACGCGCGGTGTAATCTTTAACTTTTAAATTTATGATAAAATCAGTATTACTAAATTCAAAACAATAAATCATACGTTTGGTGTTATTTCGCGTGGAGTTGGGTTTAAATTATTATAAATTATGGAAAATTATCTCAAACTTTGCACCAGCCACCAAACCGTGTGGTCAGTACACCATACGAGTTTCCGACGCGGAAAAAAAATTCTTTCTACCGCGAGAATTCCGTTTCATAAATATTAATTATTTTTTTGAACGAAAATTTTAAAACGGAGAATTTCTCTCTTGAATCTGAGATATTTAAATATAAAAATATAAAGAAAACCAATCGAATTAAATCGTCGTACCTGCTGAGTTTTCCGAAAACTGCGAAATCTCCGCGGTCTTGCAGCGGTCGAACCCCGCCGGATCGGCTTAACCGCCGCGGCAAACAAACGCGCCGTTTTTCCATGTGTAATTTCGTAAACTTATAACTGGCGTTTCTGCGGGCAATAATAGTCTCGTCTGCCAAATATTCAATGTTAATTGGAATTGGCCGTCTGGAACGGCGCCAAATCGGTTTCTGAGAAAGAGGAGAATGAAAAAAAACGACCTCGAGTATTTGGAATCCGTCGCTTCGATTGGCGTTGCAACCCGAAACCGATGCGGGAAAATGCGGCACTCCGGTTGTTGTTAAATATTCGGATCGTAGACATGTATATATATTGCGCGGAGAGAGGAAAATAACCGAACAACGACTCGTCCAAACGATAGATACGCGAATTTCCGTCCAGGCACGAGTTGTCCGATTTGCCGTCGTCCGAAACGCACTTGTTTTATAAGCGATTGTTCATTTCGACGAGTACAGTCGTAGAAATATCGATTTGGCGACACATCGTCTGGCCCTTTTCGTCGTCGAAAACCGATCTAATACTCTCGAATTTTCCTTTCCAAATATAGTTTCTAAAAAAAGTAAATACAAATTACGATATAATTTTGATATAACGAATAACAGTGGTGGAACTAGATTCTTGGAGGCCCTAGGACAGGATTTTATAAATATGTCCAAGATTTTTTTTTTTATCATTAAATCAATTGTAAAATTAAGATATTAATTTTCAATCGAAACGGAATTACATTTTAAATTCTATATACCCAGTAATGAATTTTATTTTTCTACGCATTTCGAGTCGCATTACGAGGTGTTTAGTTTAATTTTTCTAAATTGTAATTTAATAATATAACATTCGAATATTGTCGAGCGATTTTTTTTTATTATTTGACTATTTCGCGAGACTATTTCACACTCGGAGGAGAGTGCACACCTCGGGATTTTTTAAGCGCGCTGAATTTATAAACAATGTCCTCGTCGTCGGTTGTTACGTATATCCCCTCCTCCGCGGCTGGTTTAATAACAACAGTCGTCGCCGCGGTACATTTAAATAAACCGTAACACGAGCGCGCGCGATGATAAATTATTGTTGGCGACGTTAAAAGAGCATTTGCGAGTTGACAAGTAAAATTCGAAAAGCGAATGGGATTTTTCACGTAATATATTATATCGTTACGCGTTCGGTGTGCGAGCGGGCTGTATATCACACGACTTTATTACGCGCGCGCGCGCGTGTGTTGTACATAATATTATATATGTTAACATATCTGTTCGTGATCCGTCGTAAATAATGGGCGGCAGGTGAAATAAATTATCATCTCGAACGCGTTCGACGTCAAATCAAGTGTCGTCGCGCGGTATTAGAATTATTATTATTGATATCACACGTCGTCGCTACGAGATATATGTATACTCCCCCCCGGGACACCGCCGCGCGATTCGACAAATTATAATATACATTACGTTAATATAATATATATTTATTGATATAATATGTGATGTACGGGGGGGGGGGGAGGGGCACTTTGTAATAATATCACTACGTGATTAGAACGGAACGAATATAATAATATGTGAATCGATTGAAATTTAGAAAAGAGAAAACGATTATTATTAGAAACAAACGTGTACGATAAAGGCGAGTTGGATAGGGGTGAAGGGGATGGGCATTGGACATGATACGCACGAGTGGCTCGTTTGATAAATAATTTGTATTTCGGGGCGGCGGGGAACGTAAAAAGTAGCGGCGGATCACCTAGACGTGCGTCGAGGGACTCTGGTAAAGAATGAAGGGTGGGCGAATCGATCGATATCCTTAAGCAGACCGCCGAGGAACCGAATCCCTACACGTATATGTATATAGCTCGCTCCGAAAGAGGGCAGTCCCGAGAGAGAGAGAGGCCACGGGGGCGTGATGGCGAGGAATTCGTAGAGAGTAATTAACGAATCTGAGCGACCGTCGTTGAACTCGCTCGAGACGATCGAGTAAAATATCATCGCGAGCTCTGCGATAAAATAAAAATTATTTTTATTAATAATTTAAAATACGTTACGTCTAATTATAAATAAATATATTATACTTATATTTGATTTGAAACGTGTTCTCGGAGCGGACGACAACGGGCGGGGTTCTCGATGAGCGTGTTCTATACGTTTTTCGGGTATTTCGACCGCATTCGCGAGTACCGCCTACACTCGACGCTTAATTGAAGAGCACGTGAAAATATTAAACACGATCGCTATGCAATTATGGTACAACCGATTCGGCGGAAATGAAATCGTTATTTAATATTATCATTCGAAGCGTAACATTTTAAAAACGAACATCTACCGAAAACCGAGACCACTCGACAACGATAATATGAAAAATAATTCCCTCGTCGTTCCAGAACACCCCCCCGCAATCGTAATACTTACCTAATGATTAAAGTTTTTTTTTTTTTTTTACATTTTTTTTTTATTGACATTATAACGCTAAAATTTATCGTGTTCGCAGGATATCGGTAATATTCAGGGTACGGTCGGCAAAAGTGGTGAAAATCACGGACAAAGACTTGCTGAAGAGACTCGGACTAATGATGGCCGTGGTCGGTCTCATCTTGTTGATAAGGACGCTCGTCGACCCGCCGTACGTCATAGTGGGCAGGACGGCGGACAATTTGAAAACAGACCTGTGCCCGACAGGATGGTGGGACCGATTCTTCTCGATACGTAAGTGGAAAAAGAAAGAAAGAAGAAAAAAAAGATTCCGCGTGATAGAGGCGGGACAAAGTTTACAACGTTTTCGTATATTTATATGAACGTTTTTTAGGAGAAAAATTGTGTTCGCGAAAAGAACGTCGTGTTAAAATCGATAGATTCCTCGTTTCGCTCAGAATCCAAAAATTATTATCACCGGAAAATCAAATTGAATTTCGTCTAAGCGTCGCGGAAGACGTATACGTCACGATTAACGGGTGACTGTGTGAGAGCAGATAAGTTTTTTTTCGACGAAACGAAATTTAAATTGCGCGTCCTGAGTAAACACAGCCGTCCTACACAACACAATTAAATCGTCGGGGGTTGTTTTTTTTTTTTATTTAATTTTCTTTTCGAATACGAATTATTATAATATTTACACGTCAACGCGTCGAGGTTTGTTTGCGAATTAAAAAAAAATCACATATTTTTTAAATCGGTTTTGAATATCCCTAATCCGCGGTACGGATATGATTTTAATTATTTAGCGCCTAATAAAATCAGAAAATAAAACACGACCTGACCTAGCCTTTTGGCCGAAAATAAACGGGGGAAAATGCGAATCTTAACGACGACACGTTTGGATAACTTACGTGGTTTTGTTTTTTCCCAGTCGAAGTATTATTTCTCGTTTGGGGTATCCGCCTGTGCATCGTGGTGCGGAAAGCGCCGTCGGAATTCAACGAGAGTCGATTCATGTCGATGGCCATCTACAACGAGTTCATCCTGTCGGTCTTCCTCAACGTATCAATGTGAGTGGTGGTGGACTCCGGTAAACTTATGAAACAAAAACCGATGATAATCGTTAATTTTGTCGGTATGAGACGATTGTACGAACAACGCGCGTATAATGAAAATATTACGACGTGTCACGCGCGTCGTTCGTACTCGTATAACGGGGAGAGGGGCGTCGTCGTAGAAATTAAAACAAATGACACGGGCGAATAAATTATACGACGAATATTATAATAAACCGTCAGAGTTTCGTTTTAAAAAAATAATTTCATTCGTCGGCGCTATCGTTTTTAATAAATTGAAAGTTACAACACACGCTAGTCCCCCGTTCGAAAGCAAATTAAAGCTTAGGTTAAAAAGCAATTCGTTAAAAAAGTTCACTTATTGCGCACGGAAAATACTGTATTTCCAACGTTTTTAATAAAACCTAATTAAACCGGAACAACAGCCGTTGCGTTTTAAAAACCAAGTTTTCATTTTATCCTCATTATTACACACGCGCACACGAGGTGTATGATGGCGGTGGCGAATCTAGAAGTGATTTCGGCTAAGAAAAAGTACCGATTTACAGGCCTACTATAAATGAAAGACAATTTTAGAACTGTTTTGACCGTCACGAGTGTTTAATTTTTTTTTTTTTTTACATTTTCGCGCGACAAGTGTTTATGAAATAACGACGACGCGTAACTCATCGAAAAACATATTTTTACGAATAAATAAACTGTCGTCATATGCTTTTGTCACACGACTCGACGAATCCAAATTCTAAACTCGAGTATTCTCCATCATATTCGATATCGAATAGACAAAGCGTACGCGTCACGTCGTCACTGAGAATTTATAATATAGTTTTTATATCACACGTTTTTGATTTAATCTAGTCGGGAGACTTTGAAATTCAAATTCAAACGCGTTAGCGTAGAATTTATAAAACTATTATCAACCCCGAGTGTTATTAAACGTATAAATAATAATACTATCGAATATTTCTATGTTATTTTAACACCGTCGACCACGAAACTATTTTATTTTTGAATAAAAAAAAAAAAAAGTCGTTATTTTATGTTATAAAAGGGGCCGGTCGGGGGAATGTTTTTAGAAACGCCGTCCTAGTGTGTTTTTGTACTCACGTATTCATCCGCAAAATATATTTATCATAATCGCCGTTTTGATTTTGTTTCGCGCAGGTTCTTCCTGCAGTCGCCGGCCAATCCCGACCTGCAGTATATCATTTTCTTCTGTCACACACAACTCACGGTCACCACGCTACTGGGATTTATATTCGCCAGCAAGGTCAGTATATTTCGGGTGGTTATGGACTGTTTTTTATTATTATTTATTTTTTTTTTTTTACCGCTTCCAAAACATCGCGACTTCGTGGTTTATCGACGTGTGATTTACACGTCGACAGTTTCCGTAACAAACCGTTCGCCTCCCGTGTGAATTTCTCCGTATTGCTGCTTTCGACAACGCCTGACGATGGAAAAAAAATACAATAAGCATTTCTATATAGACTCGACTTCTTATCGAAACGCGCGTATAAATATTTTATTAAATTTACCTCGTTCTTATTTGTTTTTTCGTATACATATAATACTTTGTTTTTCACGACGTTTTGATTTTGTCGGTCCACGCGCAGTATTAACGGATAAATTATACGGGGATTTAAAATATATAGAATTAAACTACCGGAGCTTAGCCCTGGTAATAAGCCCGTAATACGCATATTTTGATGAATGCGGGTTTCGATTGTTCGTCGTTATCGGTCGTTGAACAATAATGATCGAAAATGTCCACCAATACATTCGCGGGCTCGTTTGTAAAATGTACATTTAACGCGATCCGTTCGAGTGCGAATGGATTTTGTTCGGCGATAGGAAATCTTCAAAAGGTAAACGAAAACCGCGAGTAGTGTGTTGTTGTTGTTGTTGTTCGAACGGCGGATCTCGATTTTGGGGAATGAATTCGAAAATAAATAAATAAAAAACAATTCGTCGTCGAGAGTAGAAAAAAGAACGTTTGAATGGCGATTTTTTTTTTTTTTTAGGCGTACCTGGTAATGAGGGGCGAAGAAGCAAACGACGAGGACGGGCAGGCGAAGAGCATCAAAGCGACCGGCGGCGGCAGCCGGATGCTGAGCAAACAGGCGAGAAATTCGAACAAAGCCAATAACTCGACGTTCGGCGGCCTAGAAGAGTCGAGTACCGATTTCGGATTAACTGAAACGGACGTACAAGTGAGTACGACGTAGACGGTATACGTATTATCTAATGCGAGTGTTGGAAAATTCATCGTTAAAATATTTTGCTTCGGAGGAAAACGCGAAACGGTCTTCTAGACAAATATCGTTTCATCTTTGGATTCGTTTTTTTTGGCCGACCGTCTTTCACTGGATTAGGAGGTTAGATGTTACGCGTACTCGGCGGCGGCGGCTCGTATTAAACGCGTAGTATTGTGTTTTGATATTATTATTGTGATCGATACACCGACGCGACGCCTACAGGGCAGGTCAATTTTCATTAATTATTTTAAACGCGTCGTATTATTGACGTATTGTATAATTCGCGTGACTGTCTCCCTCCCTCTGTCGCCGAACGGTTACGGACAAAGGATGCTTCGCGAAGCGTGTACGAACACTGTATAATAATATCATCGCATTTGCAGTTGACAGCCGCTGCGAATTTCGACGGAATCACATCGAATGCGAGCGGGAAAAAAAAACTAATAATATCGGAAATTTCGTATTATCATCACGTTAGCCCGTAAAAACGGGTGGCGATCCGCGCACACACGCGCGCGTTCCGCATTTTTGCTGAACGGACCGCAGTGAATCAGAGTCATCCGCTGAAACTCGGAGAGGGATTGAATATTTTCGGGCGGTTTTGCGCGACGAGGCCGGACCGCGATCATTGTTTTCAAACTCTGAACCGCACACGAAACTCTTCGTTTTTTCCGGACCGGAACGGATTCCGTTCACAAATATCAGACAAAGCGGGGGCCGATATTATTATTTGTGAACCAACTCGATCGCGGCTGACGAAGAGTTCATTTTTCAAAAACTTCCACGCGTGCATAAAATAACCAACGCTAAAAAGAATAAAAAAAAAAAAGGCATATTAATGAGAATAGCGTATTGATTTTTCCAAGTGTAAAGATTAATTCTTACGTTAAGTTTTGCATGTTGCGCGCGTTTGTGAATAAAAAAAATATTCCGAATTATTAATATCGTGTTCGATGAAGAAACCGGCTCTGTGTTCGAGCAGCAAAAAAAAAAAAAAAACGTCTTCAAACAACACTTGAAATTCTAAATTAGTTTAAAAAAAAAAACCATACGTTTTGTATTATATAGTTGAAGTTCTATTGGCTGAGTAATAATTTTTTTTTGTTTTCCGATTCCTTTTGAGAACCCACCATGGAGCCGTTTATATTTAAGACGCGTGGGAGGATGTGTAGAAATCGAGAGGGATACACGTTCAATATTTTGTCGGAATATAAAATATACACCAGCTATTATATAACGTAAATTGAAAACGCGAAAATCTTGATATTTTCGCAATCTTGAGTTATTTTTGAGATGCATTTTTGTGCGTGCGCCCATAAATAATGCATTTATCTATATTATGCAAAGTCCCGAGAGTATATTATATATTTTTAACAACCATACATGATGCAGTATGCACATATATAATATTTCAACGCAACACGTCTGTAGTAGTATAAGAATGTATAATTTCGTAACTGTATAAGAATTTTCTAGTCGACGTGGGTTCTCTATTTTTCATCCTTGAAAACGTACAAACATATGTCACATTTGGTATTGTCGTACACAATTAATATCTTTATCGATCGTTATTGATAATACGTTTTTAAAAAACCCAACCGACGTGACATTTATTATATAGTTACCTATTCGGCGGATCATTAAAAAGTCGACATTTTCAATACGTTTTCTAATCTGTCTCATAACGCGTGTTATTTTGTCATTTATTTCGCAACAACACACTAATGTTTCAATATGTTTTATTTTTATTTATACCTGTAAACATTGGTAAGAATATTACATAAACATTTTATCGTAAATTTTATAATATTATCCTATACAAAAAACCAATACTTTTACCGTTAGATTGTTGATAAAATAGTAGATTTTGTGAACGATACGAGAACCCGGTAATGAACTTTTAAGGTTTAACACGAAAAATAAACGTTCAAGACGCGATATTTTTTTATATCATCATAATTTACATAATTATTTTTTCCCTAAAACCTTTTTATTTTTTTTATTTTCATGTATATCAAGCGGATCTTAATTTTTTAGCGTGAATTTTTTTTACGTCGTCGCTTGGTAAAAATTCTGAAAAATATCAACTGAATTACACACTACACTGTGTTTTACCGGTAGTAAAATTCCAAAGAGAGTAAATTATTATAAGAGTATAATTTTATTCCGAAAATATAATTTATAGGTACTATTATACTCTCTTATGTGTTTCGTTTTAAAGGGTAATTTTCAACAAAAAAGAAAAAAAATATAGCTTTTAAAATTATAAACAATTAAGATGTTATCCGCGACACGTCGACTGCTTTAATATGTACCGTTCGGTCTACGATAATATACGTACATATCCTGCGAAAATAATGTTTTCCACAAATCGGCGCCGACGGAATGTGAGAGAAACACGAAAAGATAAAAAGTTTTTACGATTTCTATTGTAATAACAATCATAACGAAAACAATTACTGGCGTAATAAATGAGTTAAACGTCTTATCGAAAGCATAAAATCAAAATAATAGCGCGCTCGAGTGAAAAAAAAAATTTAAATTAAGCCGTTTCAAAAATATATCGTTGTATATTGCTTTACTTTTGACGCGCATAAATACATATTAAAATTAATGTTTCGTTTTGTCGTTGATAATAGTTATTATCTTGATCCGACAACAACGTTGGCACCTATGGTTTAAACCCGCGTCGTTGAAAACATTCGAGACAGGTATTGCGCGCAATTATATCAAACGAGAGGTGTTATTTTTACCTGAAAACGATTTCTTAGCTTTTCCGTCGTTCGGAATAGTATTATACCGATTCATCAATTCGCATTACTCCTACGGGTAGACGTTGTACTTTATCGCGATCCTTGGTCAAAGAGCTTTGGCTATATTCTACTCGATGCATACACATACGTATAGTTTTTTCTTTACTTCGCATACGTTTCGTCGGCCTAAAAATTACGATTATTAATAAAAAATTCAAAATCCTCGTGGAACACGGTGTAGTTTTTTTTTTCTATGAACTACGCCGCCGGTTTTTAGCCTACTCGATGTATTGATTATAAATTTATATATCGATCGATTTATCGAATTTACGTTGGAAAAAAAAAAAAACAAAAATATAATAAACTCACGCTTTCTCCGACGTGTTGCAGGAAGAATTCGCTCAGCTGTTCAAGCAATTGGAAGTGCTCAAGGACAAGAACCTGAGACTCGGGAACCGGCACCTGGCGGAAAAGATAGCGGCCATGCAGGAGGTGAGCAAACGCGGCGTGTGGTCGACAAACATTGACAAGAAGCCCTCGGCGACCGGATGCGGCGGTGGCGGCGGAAGTTACGCGTCGTTCGCCAACCACAACCACGGTTGCAGTCTCCCGATGACCGGCAGTCAGAAATCGCTGGTCGTCAATCAAAACGGCAAGAAACCGTTCATGAAAGAAGTAACGGTTTAGGAATGGATTCGCGGCCATTATTGTCATGGACGTAATAAAATTGGCGACTAATTTCTATCGCATTAACCCGATGTCGACTAACCCCATGTCGACGACGATACGACACCATACTCGTGCACAAACACACACACATAAATCGATGTATTCGAGGATAGTATAATTAAGGATAAAGGATAACGTGACGACGAACCCGTGACGACAATGGCGCGACTACCGGGGACGTCGGGAATGCCGATCGCTGAAGCGAACCGTTTTATTCGAATGCTCATACTTCTCTAGGCGTAGTAATATTACCCTGGAGCTTCAACGGTACTACTGGCGGCACGACTGCCCGAGAGAATTTTTTCTTCTCCTAAGTGTATTCATAGTGTTTCATGTCGAAGAGTAGTATTTCTAAATCAAATAAACACATATTATGTTTCGTCGTATACGAGGAGAGTATTAATTTTTTCGTCCTTAAAAATATAATAAAATCTTCGAATCTGACGTTTTAAGTACGCCGATAACACACGCGCGCGCGTCACACGTTCGCTCGGCAGACGAAAAACGTTTAAACTACACGTCGACGCATTTGAATTCCATATATATATAAATCGACCTTTATCTAATATTATCATGTACATATATTGTTATAATAACATTAACGCCCAGTCTCCTGTATATTGTATGCTTTGTTATTGTTCGCTCGATTGTGAAATTACTATTATATTTTTCTTATTTCTAATTTTTTTTTTTGTTTTTCATTTATTTTACTCACGTTACTGTGCTCACGAGATAATGACGATGCCCCGGCGTTATTATTATAGCCGTCGTTGTCTTTAAGATGATATTTTACGACGCGTTCCCCCTTTTTAGACACCCCGAGGAAGCGTCGCGCGCCTATTTGCATAGTTTTCAATCTATTCGCCGCGCGTACGCCTCGTACCGCAGCCGGTGAGCCGGAATACATTACGACGACGCGTGATGGATGATTATTTTTACCGTTTATTCGTACTTTGCGGTGTGGATTTGCACGTGTGACTTTGATTCGACGTTTGACTGAGGGAGAATAAATCGGAAATGTTATATAAAACACGTCGTCGGCTGGTAATAAAACGAAATCGCGATTTTGGCGATTAATTCAATACCAAACAGAGTTTGGAACAACTTGTTTTTTTTTTTCCTGCAAAAACCGATCGAATCCTTCAGTTTTGTTCTTTAGCCGTAATCGAAAACTAAACACGTTAAAATTAATTTTGGCGGTCTCGATCGACTTGATAGATTTTTTTACAATGTTTAAAATCATTTTTCGACCCCTCGTGTGTGACCTTATTGTAGGTGTCTAGCGCTAACGTAAAACATTTCCACACCCGGATGTACGGAGAGAGTCAGACTCTTTTGAATCCGGTTATCTCGAAATCAAATTACCGACGACGGGTCATGCGTAGAAAATGTAAAAACTTTTCTTTTTTTTCCCATTCGTCCGACGAGAAATAATGAAATAATAAATTTAGATAAAATATATATTCCTAGTATTAACGTCATTATTTAAATTTAAAATTCAAACTATTAGGTGCTGTTAAATAAAAAAAAAATAAAATAAAAACGTCATGAAAATAATGTTAGTTGAAACACTATAAACAATAAAAAATACTCACATTGTTTTTCAATGGTCGTCCGATCGTTTTGGAAATACGTCCGCCGCGTGTTTATGATAGCCGATGTCGACGACGCCACGTGAAAACAACCACAAAATACACTTCCGGCCGTCCCGTGTCGACAAAATCCGACGGAAAGCTCTTCACACCGCTCCTCTGACCTCGGACCCGCGTCATCCGGATTTCCTGCAAAACGTCTCGTGTTAAAAGTCATGAAAATTTGCATATAATCATTGTGATACTTGACTTTTCCCGAGCTTTGAGTATAAGTATTTCTTCAGAAGTCGCGGACTCGATTCGTATACTTTCAGAGGTGGTCGATCGGTTTTTCGCATCGAAATCGAGTGAAAAACGATGTCCGTTTTCCATTTTCTCTCCCCTAATCGTGTACAACGCGCCGCGCCGTGACCCGTACCGACAAATGGTTTTGAGCTCCGCGGATTTCACATTTTCGAACGTCACTACACGATTACTACGTATATACGTAAATATATCCGTATCGAACCGGTGACGAGTTACAGCGTTTATTACTTTTCATAATATGAATATTCCACGCGCATTCGTTTGACGTAGAGTTGTCTATCTGGCCGTATCCACCCCGCCGCCAATCACATCTGCCGCATAGTAAAACATCGCCCGCGCTTAAAGACAATACCGAAATATTACAGTCGCGCGGCGGCGGAAGATCCTAGCGGGATGATGAAAATCTTTTATAATCCCTCCTCGCTCGTATCGGTTACGCGTCAAAACGAACCCGAGGATATAGAGTCATACTTAACGTCATTCTGTCCCGCGGAGGATTTCAAGAAGTTTTCAAAACGATATCGTCGTCTGTTGTGGACACGTTCAACGTGTGTTTCCGTCGTCGTCTTAAACACTATTTGTAATCATTAGCGATAATAATAATAGTATACAACAATTGTAACGATAAAAAATAAGCTCGAATCAGGGTAACGATATTTGAGATGTCGCGTTTAGAATATCCTAAAAATATTAGAGATGCGCGTGTCCATCGAACGCACTCGTTATTAATATTATTATTATTATTATTATTATTACGATAGTCTATATTATATAATAATAAATACCTATTGTTAAAAAATATAATATATTATATTACTCTTCGTCGAATCGGCGCGTCGTCGTGTAGACAATTTCGCTACGTAAAAATTCATTCCGAAAAAAAAATATGATATTACGTATTATAGGTATTTTCGTAGTGTGATAAAATTTTACTACCAATAATCATTATTTTGTGAAAAATATTACGTATTATTATTCGATTACTTTTGTAATAATATATTATTATAATAAGTATGATGAATAGAGAGAAAATCGTTCTTCTCGTTTCGATTGTGTACCGCGCGAATGTTATCATTTCATTTCAATGTAAATATTATATTATTATAATAATTGTAATTATTATTATTTGTTACGTTTACCTATACATATTATATGTTGTAATCGATCTGCATTTTGGTCTGTGATAAATTCAATCGTGTGATTAAATAATGTTGTTACGATATTGCACTTGTGTACAGCGCTTTCGGAACGTGTCGATCTGAAAATATTGGTAGTCGATCGCAGTTAGTCGGCGGTGGTCGAGACTACCCAATGCTTCCGGTTCCTTTGGATTATCCTTTTCCTAGACTCCGAACACTCTCGAAACAAAAAAAGCACGTCGACCAAAACACAGTTTTGGGACACGTTGTTTTAAAAATACGATTTATTTGTTATTCGCGTGCGCTGCTTTTTATACTCGTGCGATCGTCGCGCTAGAATAAATTATTATTATTATTATTACTACCTGAATTATTCGTTATCAACGACGTTTCTTCGAACGCCATTCACCCCACGCGTAATATTTACGTAGGTACCCGCCCAAAAACAACAAATTTCGTCGTTTTTTTAACTGTTACGCGCGATTTATTGAAATTAGTCGTTAACAAATCTCATAATTATTCTCAAGTTTTTATTACACTCGACTACGACGTCGGGTCAAAATAGATTGACCGGAGAGATAAATATCAAAACAAAAATGAATACGATAATGAAATTATAACGATATTGAAAAACTATTTTACCTTTTTTTTTTTTTTTTGATTCGATACAAAATTATTTTTCACCTCACCCTCGACGAGAACTTTTATCTGAGCCATACATTTAAATAGATTAAGTTTACCGCGAGACGAGAAAAATGTCGTGTTATTCGTAATGGCCACTTAATGTTTATTGAAACCGTCTGATTTCTGTACATAATCGAGTACAAAAAGAAAAAAATGAAGAAGAAAATTCTACACTATATTTTTTATGAAATAATTGAAATTAAAACGATGACAAATTTGTAATAATTATGGCAACGATGCATCAATCTTAACGTGTAAAAAGCTACGGAATTGAAGTATTATATTATTATTATTATTATTATTATAAGTATATAACGTGTTATGAATGTAATATTGTAATATATTGTAAATAAATATACGTTTCAAATTTGTTTAAATCTTTTACTTTTGTCTGCTTTTATTATGATTATCTAACGATATCGAGTTCGCGATCTCTTCGCCAGAGAGAAAAAAAAAACGTACAAATAAAAAGATTATAGTAGTTGCGTTTCGTAACTTTTAAAGTATCCATTTATAAGGGCAGAGGGCGAACGATTTCTCGCAGACGAGAAAAAATCATATTTTGTTGTACGCATAAAATGTATGTGACACGCGCATTAGAAAAAAAAAGTTATTTTACCGCGAGAACCGTCGTCAGGTTCGCAGTGTATCGACTAGACTGCATTGTTACGAATTGACTTTATATATACTTATTTACTGATTTCAATCGCAATTTATGATAGTATCGCGGCGATTAGGTCACACGATAATATCAGTATACTTAATAAGTAAGATAATACCACCTAGAAATAATATTGAAAATAATAAATTACCATTGACGTAGGTAAGTGATGTGTCGTTTCGATTTTAGCTTCGTTTTCGAAAATCAACCTCCTAGTAGTTGTCTATCGGTGAATCTGTTATTCTTGGGTCGGTAGGTACTTTCAAGTCTGCGCTTTTGAAAATACATAAAATACATTTTGAAATCAAAATTATAGAGCCCAGATTTACCTAATCAATGCGGTTAGATTTGTAGAGATACGTGACGATTAATTACTATAATAATTATGTTTTTATAATAATTATATTATATATATATTTTTTTGTTTCACACAAAAGGTGGTGGCTGGTAAACAAATAACATTTATCACCCACTAATAATAATGTATATATTTAAATGTCATCGGGTTTC
This sequence comes from Drepanosiphum platanoidis, assembly GCA_948098885.1. Classification (NCBI taxonomy): domain Eukaryota; kingdom Metazoa; phylum Arthropoda; class Insecta; order Hemiptera; family Aphididae; genus Drepanosiphum; species Drepanosiphum platanoidis. The sequence goes on from OX402539.1 coordinate 3,484,369, forward strand.
ACGTAAAAAACTGCGTAGAATCGTTTTGCGTCTGTCTCGTTTTCACAATAAATCATCAGATCATCGGGGTTTAAAACGACGACACACACATAGTATTTCGTTAAAATTTAGTTTTTTTTTACCCATACACTATTATTATTGTTATAATAATATTTTGACGACACGCGCGTCTTTCTTGTTGTTAGCAGTTTGACGGTAAAAAATCCCGACGATATGCAGAAGGCGACAGTCGACGACGCGGCGAAAATATTTTGCGTGTTTTTGATCGTCGCGGTGCACGCGGTGCGATTCAACGACGCCCTCCAGTGCGACAACGGGGCTCCTGCCACGGCGATGCATCGGTCTTATTCTCCGCTAGTTTGCCCGACAGATTGCGAAATGATTTCTAGAGCGATTTCTTCTCCCTGCCAATGCGAACTACTCGGGGCCTCGTCATCTTCGGATTGTTTTTGTTGCTGAGTAGAGCTGGAACGATCGTAACACAAGTGTACATTTTTATAATATCGATGTTTCACAGAAATATTACATCCTCGTAAATCACGTCTCGTACTTATCGACTATAATAAATGTAAGCGCCATCGTTTGTCTTTCGATCACTTATTATTTATGTGGATTTTGTTTCACGTTTTCGGATTGTAAGTAGGCGTTTTCGGTTTGAATAATAATAATAAAAAAAGAATGATAAAACGATTATTGTTTTCATGTATTTGTCATAATATGATTTTTGAAATATTATAATTTTCAGGTATTATGTTTGATCATCGTAGGAATTGTATGTTTTTGATTTTTATATAGTTTTTTTTATTTATTTATTAAAATTAATTTAACGATTTAATCAACTACGAGAGTAAACGCGAAATCGAATATTTATTCAATTGCTATACAGCTGCGGACTCGACTCGAACGCCACTCGTCGAATGTACTAAAAACGGAAAATAATTAAATGATTAATATTAAATAATTCAAATTTTGGTAATACCATAATATATTAATATTATTATGTTATTTGATTCCTTCGACTGTTGTAAAGTTTAACTTTGTTCCAACGACCATACATTGCGCGTAGAATATTTATGGCTATGCGATTCCCCCCGTGAAAAAAATGTCTGCATCCCCTCTGCCCGCGCTTCGTGCACCCTGGTTTGCATCAAACCGATGCTGATTGTAAATTTTAATAAATTATCACTAATATTACCGTCAAATATTTTGCACATATTGCGCCGGCTGGTAAACGATCAACACATTTACCGCGCGCGTGTCATAATTTATTTTATTTACACAATATCAGTTAAATTTATAATTATCAGTTAAATTTATAATATTATAAAGCTGCGGTTAATCGATTTACGTGTCTATTTAGTTTTCATAATATAATAAATCGTATAAATATAAATAGCGAACGCCCCGCGAGCAAACACGCGAGTATTTCTCGTTTTAAATTGATAAATTTTGCCCCCTGCAGTTACCTTTACAATCCTTTTCGACGATACACACACCGTGTCGTTCTCGCGTCGACTCGTGCAGTGGTAAAAAATCCCCGGACGACAACATGAAGGCGACAGTGAACGCGGCGAAAATTCTCTGCGTGTTTTTGATCGTCGTGCACGCGGTGCGAATCAACGACGCCGCCACGTGCGATAACGGAAACGCCGCCACGGCCATGAATGTGAAACTTCCTTCGGATTCTTGTTATATAACGTGCAACAGGTTAGCCATCTTGCTCCCGGCCGTCTGCGGATGCGAACCCTATATGGATCCAGATATAAAGGAATGTTATTGTTGCTGAGTAATGAGCCGACCGGAATGATAACCGCAATACGTACGTGTGTGTGTGTGAATTTTTCATTGAATTTTTATTCCTTCGTTTTGATTTTAACAGAAGTATATCGCCGTAAATCACGTCGCGTTGTCACCCAAGCCACCGTTCGCCTGTTAATTATTTATTATATTAATATAGATTTTTGTATAATACACCTTACAACAATGTTATGGATTTCATTTATGTATAATAAACGATAATACAAATCGCGGCGGAAATAAAATGCATTTTCGATTATTTATTTAAGCAAACAATAATAAAGTATAAGTATATTACTCGTACACGCTATAGGACGTCGTGGCGTGCGCGCAAACATCGACAACCAATCAAATATTACGACACTTCGAACACACGACTATAGAAATAGAAATATATCTGGTTTGCTGTATATTCACCCGTGTCTACTCATATTATTATTGTTACTCGTCGTTGTAATACTACCATCGCAAGTCGAGAAAAAATATTATTATACTTTATGTCATAACATCAACAGTATTAAATAAACCCAACTCACGTATTTTAATCCCAAATTACCGTATCTATTGTTTATTCATTCGCGTTCGTGAATTAATTTGCGTTTATTTTATTGGCCTGACGATAACAATTACATCGGCTGGCGTTAAATCGTTATTTGCACGACAAGTACTGTGTTTTTTCATCCGACACTAAACGTGGCTGTTGTGTAGACACGCCGCCGTCGGGTCTTGTCGAGCGGAGATCGCAATGTTATTGTTGAAATAAAAACGTAGTTGACATACAGTTTATCAATTTAATGGTATTGAAAAAGCTCAAATGTTAAACATATTATTGTACCTACTTTTCCATTCGCGTTGTCTTTGAACGATATGATCCCACCTCACTGCGTATGACGACACGATTAATATTGTTCTCCGAAAAAACACTACTTACCTTAAACGAGAAAAAACAAAATTACTCCGGATCCGCCACGTCGAGTGCGATTTGTGAAGACATATCATAAAAATACTCATTTTTTCGGCTGAAATTTCGATTTTGTAGTGTGTGTGTGTATTCGAAGAGCAAATCAGTTATTTAACGACGGGCATAACACATTGAATTCGCATAACTTATTTTTACAATTTACTGAGATATTACGTGGTGTCTTAATTATTTGTAAAACGCATTCGTTTGGGTAGTGAACTCACGACGCTGCTGCGAACGGGATAAATGAAAAAAAAAAAAACAAATGAAAAACATAGCATATTAGTATAATAATATTGAGAGAACCGACCAAAGTTTAAACACGTTTTGATTTAAAATTTACATTTCTCGACCGCGTTCGTTCCGGTCACATCGAACAACAAAAGCATTGGGCTGTCGGCTCATTATCACTTCCGTCGGCGGGTTCGCATTTACATACGGCGCCGAAAGCAGGAGTCGAACTGCATTCGTGTTCGCATTGCGGCGTAGGAATGACAATAGTGACCGGTGTGCCGGGGGGTTGGCCGGGACCGCAACTGTAAGCGTCATTGAGTAGCGCCGTGTGCGCGACAATCAGAAAGACGCAAAACGTCTTGACGGCGGCGGCGGCCGTGCACGTCTGCATATCGTTGCGATTCGGACTCGAGTCTGCGAGATCCTGGAAAAAGCGCGAAAACGAATCGGTAAAAACGATATTAGGCAACCGATCAACAAAACACGACGACGACGACGACGAACTTTGTGCCGAAAAAAAATTAAATTCCCAGTGTTTTGGGCGTTACTGCGGCAATTCGAATGACAACAATATGACGACGGGGTGTGGACCTATCCTAGAGTTCGAGTGACTCTGAGAGCACGTATGGTGTAAACGTCCAACGGAAATGTTTATAAATTATTATTATTTTTATTCGAAGCGTACGTGTGCATACCTGCGCGCCGTTCGTTTGCAATAAATTAAGTCGTAACAGTTTATGGATAGTAACGTATTAAGGATAAAAAATTGGCGTTCTAGAGATGTGAGAAGAAAAAAATTAAAGTTAGAAAATCCCTTTAGAAGTTCGCTATCGTACGTAAATCCAAACGTACATGTTTACTCGGACACTGTTAGTTTTAAAAAATAGGATAAATTACAAAATCCACTCACCGAATAATTCGCGTCGTCGTCGTGTAGAGAATAAAATGAAAACCGTAACTTCTGTTATGAGAACTGGACGACTCCGAGGGAGTCAAGAATTCAAGTCGGCCCCGCGTGGAAAAGTCCCACCCCGTCCGGACGATTGTTTATCATTTGCGCGTTCCAGCGAGTTTTCGATTTCGAGTTCAGTTTATTGCCAACAACATAAAACGATTAATGTTTATCAACACTGGGTATTTGATGGAGAAAGAGTTGAGGAGATCTTGTCGTCGTAAAGGTGACTGACGTGTTCGAATGCCGGATATAGACTGATCGTATTGCATCGTACGGCGCGGTCAGCTCGGCAAATATCCGTATTGCGTGCGCGGGAAGCCGCTATTGGCCGATGGGCGTGGTCTCGATGCTGAAGATCGGAAACTATTACATAATAAAATATCGTCAAATTTCCCATCGATTTGTTACGGAAACAACAACATTAATTCGAAGGATAATTAATTAATTATAACTATTATTATGTAATTGAAAATATTTGTTATATAACAATTGTTGTTTAACGATTTTTTTTTTTTTTACTATCATTGACTGTCAGATTCAAATTCAAATATTTTCATCAGTTTCGATAAAGGTTCGATTTGTTTACTTATGAAATGTATAAGCTGAAATATAGCGTACCTACCGTCAATTTTTAATGGAATATTTATATTCCACTCGGGACGATTTAGATTTTTCCCTTCCCGCGATTGTTTAGACTTTTTCCCCGAGCTCTGAACGTCCCTAGAAAAAGTAAATTATTATTGAAATATACGACACTCAAAGTCATCAACGATTATCGAATTCCGTCGTGACTTTTAATCTATCGGTGTATTTAGTAAGTACGGTAATGCGCACACGTTTCCGTAGTATTTCAATCTACGACATTGCATAATATATTATAATATATAAGTAAGTCAATATAATATATCTTTTCGATTTCGGTTCAGATCGCGCAGATTACACGTCAACGTGTATTATTATTGCAATAATAACTTTCATTAGGCAGGTATTTGCAATTGATTTATATCGAGGTCGACAGACACAACTACGCATTTTAAAAATTAAACCACAAAAGTATGGAAAATAAATAACTCGAATACGACAGTTCGTGCGCCATAATTTCTAGCACGCTGACACTTCATACGGATCGTATTAGGGTGGTACAAAATTTGTAATTACTAATAATAACATATCGTTTTGTTTTTTGGTTTCGCGCAAACGACGGCGGCGGCGGGTAAACACAATAATTATAATTTACTGCGAGTAGTAATTTATAATATTTATAATATTGTGTAAATACAATTGAGTTTCGCGTGAAAAGCTGCGGCTAATCGTTTCACACATACTTAACATAATAAATCATTCGTATAAATGCTATACTCACTCCGCGGTCCACGGTATTTTATTCGAATTATTATTTTTATTTTTTTCCATCGCTCGCTGTTCGCGTTGAAAACATTGTAATCATATTATTCTAACAGTACCGTAACGAAGAATCCAGTTCTAATCGTGAAATCTCGACAACATGAAGATGGCACTGACCGCGGCGAAAATATTTTGCGTCTGCTTGATCGTCGCGCACTCGGCGAGGTTCAACGACGCTCTCACGTGCAATCCCAACGAAGGACCCGTCCCGTCGGGCCAGCCGAAATCTCCGGAGGATTGCGTAAATTCTTGCCCGGGCAGTTTCGACCATTCTTGCGAATGTTTAGGCGTGCCGGGAATGCTCGGACAATCGATTTGTACGTGTTGCACATCGCTTCCGTGACGGGAAATTTTATATTCTTGCAATATTACAATATAATAACTATGATATTATTATATTTTATGTTTTAAAAAAATTACCGAAATATTTCCGTTGACGCGTTAAATGTATACGTATGTATGCTTTTTGATTCTATCATGTACGATTGTATTTATCTACCGGAGTCCTTTTCGTCATACCTATAATTATTAAATTAATAAATTAACATGTATTGTTCAAAATGTATCCTTAAAATTGTACTTATCGATTGAGAAAAATGGAAAATTAGTGTAGTACATATATAGAAATTGTTAACCTGCAGTTTAATAAAACGTATCGTCGACGAGAAAACGTCATATTATTTTGTGTTATTCGTGTATTCCACCAACACACAAACGACGGGTACCGATTATTATTGATCGTTTGAAAATAAATTACGATTTTGAAACATTGAAACTACTCGAGTGAAATGGTTGATAATCACTATATTATAATAGATTATAATGACGTTATGCTTTGTTTCATATATTTTACATTTGGTATTGAAAACAAAGCAACACATTTTTGTGTAATTCGATTACATTATTCAATATGGGTAATTATCACTCGTTCAGATCATGATTTCGTCACGACTCATAACGATTTAGTACCTTATAATAATAATAAAACATGCGGAAAATCGATTTATGAGCAAAAACGACCGTATTACTTTCCATCAAAATCAAAATCGTATAAAATTCGAAATTTTAGATAATTTAGACGCTTTATTGAAATAATTTCTCGTTTGAAAATTGATAATTTCGATAGGATAATTAATAGGATAAGTGTAAACGTCGACGGGCGTGATAACAATAAATCATTTTAATGGGTAAACAACCGTCGTCGTCGTCGTCGTCGCTCCCCGCGCGCGAAAAGCCTGTCGTAAAAACGCACGTCGACGTGTGCCACAGAGTCGACGGATTTACTACTACTACTTGGTACGTTGAAAATTTCATATTTTTCTTCCGTTCTTCTTTTCGCCGATACGTTCGACAGTGTCTCGCGCGCCGCCGCGTCGAGTTAAATCGTCAGAGAGTTACGATACACGTTAAACAACATGACGACGACAGCAGTGACCGCGGCGAGAGTATTGCTCGCGTTTTCGATCGTCGCGCACGCCGCGCTATTCAGCGACGCTCTCGACTGCAAACCCGCCGGCCCCGGAAAAGTCCCCGTGCCGATTGGCAAGGACACCACGGAACAGATTTGTCGCCACCACTGCGGCTATCTGAGTACTTACGGCGTTCCGTGCGAGTGCCAATTCCACGCTCCGTTACCCGGAACCTCGGTCTCCAATTGTTTTTGCTGCTTGTCTTGACAACGCGTCGGCCGGAAGAGCGAGTCGGACCTACCCGCGATGACATTTAAGTTACTCTGTTCGGATCGCTACGTTATTCGTGCGAAACCATTAAAACGTGTCTTTTAAAAATCGTCTTGATTGAAAACATTTGTTAAAATTCTATTCATTTACACGACCGGTCGTGCGTTATTATGTCCAAATACTTTTAATAAAACGTATGGATAAAAAAATATGTTATAATATTGTGTTATTACTACTCGTGTTGATGTCGTCCTTAGGGGAGCTAGGGCTGAAAAATAAAAATTAGGAGAATTTATAATTTCTCAAAACGAGTGCATAATATTCAAATCATTATGAAATTAATAATTTAACGACATTATACGAGAGTCGTCAGAGTGGCGAAAATATTTGATTGTTATGCAGTTCTGTACGATCAATTGCCTACGTGCGATTCGCAAGGAGTGTGCTACGTCTTTTCTCCCTCGGAAGTAACGTCGACCGAAACAGTCGAACCAAAAGAAGTTATATACCTGTTTTTCGTTTGTCGACTTACTTGAATGTTCTACTACTACTACTACTACGCGTAATTTGTATTCTGAGTGATTATTTATTGTCTATAAATCGTTTTGTTTCGTACGAGCTGCGGCGACGAGAACGTACACGTGCGTACCTAATAAAAATAATAATTCATAATGTAAATCATTTGTAAATACGACAGGTGCGTCCACACTGTTTTACCATCGTTCTAGAGTAAATAATCCTGTCGCGACAACACAAGGTTCGTTCGTAGTTTTTTTTTTGTGCCTATCAGTGCTTTACCGATACGTTCTCGTACCTGTTCCGCGGTCGCTTTGAGTCGGGCTCAATCGTGACGACAATCGCAACGACATGCAGGCGACGGCCGTCAAGATGTTTTGTGTACTTGTGACCGTCGTGCACGCGTTGCAATCCGTCGACGCTTTCGATTGTGGTCCCGGTCAACCTCCCCCCATACCGTCGGGTCTTGTCGTTTCTCCCGAAGATTGCCAAAGAGGATGTACTACGGCTCCTTCTTTCGGTGCTCGCTGTGCCTGTGTAGGTCTTGATCCCGGCGAAACCACGCTGAGTTCGCAGTGCTATTGCTGCTCGTTGTGACGAAACGATGAGTATAGTAATATACAGCTCAGAAATGTTATGCGATAAGTTCAGACTATTGTTCGGTTCACATGTGTACTAAATAAAGAAGCTAAACGTTATATTTTTCACGTGTATCCATTTAGAACCGTCCTCGTACGGTTTAGATATCTCAACACAGGTACAACTATATACAACTTCGTATGTACGTACTTAAATCGTTAAGATTATAATACTTTTAAGCAATTATTATTCACGATAATTATTCGTCGCGACATTTTTACACACACATGTTATATTATATTCGTAGTGTAAAGTAAAAAATAATATACCTTTGGAACGTGCCGTTTCGATTTTAGCTTCGGCTTCGCGTTCGATATTGCTTTCTAATCGTCGGTCGATTTCTAATGTGTAATAACTTTTATCGGAACCTTCGGAGACCAAATATAACGAGCACGTTTTTAAATAAAATTATAGAAATATATAAATAACAAACGATACCGTCACGACAGTTGTTGCGCCGCCGCCGTGATTTATGTCACGCCGACACGCCATGCGAATCGTTATAGCCTACACCTAGTGTGGTACATATATAATTATTATTAATTACTATAATAATATATCATTATCGTTTGTGTTTCGCGTAAACGACGGCGACGGGCAAACAATTATTTTATAATTTACTTCGCCCAAGTGACAATATTTATGGCGTCGTGTGTAAATACAATTACGCGTGAAAATGTGCGACAAATCGTTTTGCGTTTTATAATAAATCATTCGATTCGGCTACAGCGACGGCTACTCACTCCGATAAAAAGTATTATTCTCTTTTTCTCCGTATTGTTTGTTCATGATTATTTCGACGACACTCTTCCGCGTCACTTTCGTCGCGCCCGGAAGTGAACATTTTAATTTAGTTTAATCGTAAGGAATCCCGATGGCCGCGGCGAAGATATTGTTCGTGTTTTCGATCTTCGCGCTGGCCGTGCGATTCGACGACGCTCTCGATTGCGGACAAGCCGGTCCTGGGAAAGCCCCCATCCCGGTAGACCCGGAAAGTACGATGCTAATTTGTAACCGTTACTGCGGTTTGATTAGTTCTTTTGGCATATCCTGCGAATGCGGACCCAAGACGCCCGGCTCCTCGGTCATCAATTGTTTTTGTTGCCTACCGCTGTCGACCGCCGAAACGAATATTCAGTAAAGTATTATATAATAATACAATGTAATTATGTTTTTCCGTCAGGTTTCGCCTATTAGATATAGATTGACAAAATTTGTAAATTCTCCGTTGTAGCTATATTTCAATAAACGTATTATGTGCGATAAGTTTTCGCGATGTTGTGTTTTTCGTGTGTTCGCCGGTTCCGCAAACGATACTGATTACCATACACATCATCGAGTCGCTCGAACAATCGCATTTTAGTCGCAACATATTTATTCAGACGTCGAATAAATATCGTAATGAAATCGATTTATATTTTAAATAATTTAAAAAAAAAAACTTATTACTATAATACACTTGTTTGCTCTATAAATAATGACACGACGTGTCGTATCCGCTACATTATTATTGAATTATTATTTCAACTGCCGAAAACATTTGGTTTTTAAATTAAAAAAATAAATAACATAAAAAAAGCGTTCTTAAGACGGGGAAAAATACAGTTTATGCGAAGACGATACCTGTGCTGCAGCTGGTTGGTTAACCGCAGGTAACATTGGCTATTATAAAACACGTGTTTATATTATATCTATCATACAAATATCAAATAGGAATAATAATAATAAAACAATATTGGTTTAAACATAGTGGTTAACTGGCTTTAGTAATATATTATCGTCGAGCAAACCGGAACGTTTTAGTCTGATCTGCTCTGACGTCGGCGGCTTTGGTCGTTTGGAAATAATAGTATACGTTTGTTTGCTGGTTCCGTTTTCGTAACTGAAAATACCTCGAGCCCGAGACGTCGTTTCGCACGTTTTGTCGCAAAACAAATATCGCACGAATTACAAACAGATTAAGGGCGTGAAAGCCGCGCACAGATTAATAAAACCGTCGTTTTTCGTTGAGATATCCGATCGAATTTTGATTTCGTCGAAACTTTTCCGTTTTACTAATACACAACGTTATGAAAAAATGTTCAGGTTTTATTGGCGATAGAAATTGTAACTTTAGCGTGATTTTTCGTGTTTTCAACGAGCAAAAACTACGAGTTCGAGTACTGTCTCTGGTGAAATCCGCAACGATAGAAATGTTATTATTATTTGTTGAACTCTCTGCTTGTACGTTAGTAAACGTAACGCGTTTGTTTCACAAAGGAAACGGTATTGTTGAAAAGGGAGGTTGAAAAAAGCAACGACGTCACTGGGTTTTTCTTTTTTTAGTTTTTCGCGATGGGTATTTTTTTTTTAAATGGTTTTGAACGATGGCCAGATGATTTGTCGACGGAAATAATACGTAATTGTACTGCGACGGTTTTCGATCGGGCGGACACCGGCCGATCGGCTCAGACGACGGACACGGTCGGCTGGGTCCACGGGTAATAGTGATGTCGCAAACCGTCGCCGTTTCCGGACGGCAGTTTCAGCTGTTGGTCGTAGTGCGGCGTCGACTGGATCCTCTGCTGCAGCGGATATGGCGGCGCCGGTATCTGTTTGGGCAGTTCGCTGGACGTGACCGACAGCTCGGCCAGACTCCACCGGTGCGAGGAGGCCGCGGTCGGCTTGCCGGACAAACACTGACACAGCGCCAACAACGTGAGCCAAAAGTACACGGACGACGCGCGCGGTCCGTGACCGTCGGAAGAACCGTGCGACGACGACGACGACGACGACGACGACGCGCCACTGCAGTCCGCCATCGTTCCTGTTGACGTTCTGGAACGCAAAACGTCGACTATAATAACAACGTGTTTATATTATTATCTATCTAGGTAGTGGAAACGGGCAAAACGCGCGGGAAAATATTAGAAATCGCGTTTATATGAGGGATTTCAATCATATTCTTATGTTGCGTTTACAACCAGCCCTCCGAGTCGACTCGGCACTGTGGGGCGACGATTTTAAAATTCCCCCTACAGTTGCCCGGGGATGGAGAAAAATACCCGTCCCCCGGATCCCCGCTGTCGCGCCTTTGATTAGAAAGCGTCGTCGGTGGCTATTGGAAAACGTACCGTTTGTCACATCGCAGAGCGCGCACGAAAACAATATAATAGACGACTTTCGTTTTCGAGTCGAAAGTAAACATCGTAAAACGTCGTATTTCGTATCGGTAGGCGCCCGGGTGGGGTACGACGACGCGCCTAAACACACCGACGCACAATGATGCGTCGTAAAAACTAGGAAGTTATGTCACGTTATGTGTTATAAAAAAAAAAAAAAAAAATCGTTATTATCTACTGCAGTAAAATCCGACGCGGTTCGCATTGTTATCGGGCGCGCTCGTTAATTATTATAATATATGATTAGCGCGGACGAAACGTAACGCTTTTGTGCCGAATAAAGTGTTCTGGAAACGGGCGGGCGAAAAGAATAGAGCCGATATAATGTAGAATGTGAAAAAACTGCTCGTCGAACTGCTCGCAACGAAAACCGATATTTTTCACCGTCTTTATACAACACACGTTTGTCAGAAAAAAGGAGGAAAACGTTTTGATTGTTTTTCGACGCCGAAAAAAAAAAAACTTGGCTGAAATACTTTGCACGACGAGAGAAATCGGTGTTCGCGTACGGTTCGGACAACACGGCCAAAGAGAACGTACGAAAGGCCGGTCGTGAATAAACCACAACAGATCAAAGGCAGTTTTCTCGATTTGTGAGATCCGCCGTAATGCGCTTTCGAATTATTATCGTAACGAATAATAATAATAACAATAACACGCGACCGATGCGAGCGGAGCGAACCGATTGTCTGACGGTTATAGGTCTCGGCGCTGCTGTCTCGGTCCTCTGTGTGTGCACGCGCACAGCAGCGTCGGCGTTCCGTTTCTCGTTATTAATTGTAGGCATCCACCAGAGTGTAAAATTGATGACCATGCGACACATCAGCTAGCGTGCACACGAATAATTATTTGCGAAAATTGAAGAGAGCAAGGAAATTAACATACATACGAGCGCAATGATTATAAACGGCCGATTTCTACGCGTGATGATTTTCGGGGTATTTTTTTTCCCCCCAGTTTTAAATGCTTTTTAATCGCCGCGTCTCCATTGTAGTACGTTCTCTATTTATGCTCTCTGAATATGCACACCCGAATATATTTTATGTGTTACGCCTGCGAGTAGAAACCAAGGTCGAAAACTATATAAAAGGTACAGTATAAAAGTATAAAAAACCGAATTTTATACGTCCGTTTTTTCTCGTGTTTGTCGCGTACCGTATTTCATGTTCGTATTCACTAACGTTGAACGTGTTCGTTAACACGATTTACTACCGGGCAAGACTGTCTTTTTACACCGACGATAAGAAGAGAAAAAAAACAAAGTATTACAGATACTTATTTATTATTCCGTTTCAGGACTGTGCGGGCTGAATTCGTACGAGTTATTTAAAATCGTTCACACAACGTTGATCCGAGAGCAAAATCTAATCATTACACAATAAAGACGACAACAAAAGCGTATACGGCAGAGTTGTGTTTCTAAAGAACCTGACATGGCGCAACACACGGGGCTGCCGTGTGCAGCACTGCTATTATATAAACAGTAATTTTCCGGGAGAACAAAATTTCATTTCAAATTGTTTTCGGCAATATTATCGTAACAATAGTTGTACACGCTACGACTGACATTTTCGAAATTTTACATCGCAGAATAGTAGTACCGCTCGGGAAAAAATTCAATAGACAATTATCAACGACACAACTTTATGCTCGTAGAAACATAATATTATACTAGGATGTCTCGCGCAACCAGTGGCGAATTCAGCGAAGGACTTTTGCGGCGTTTGCCTTTCTAAATCATTAGCCATCATTATTCACCGTGGTCGACTTACAGTGTTAATAAACGACTTTTATATTTTAAATGAAAATTAAAAATTATCAACAGTAGAAATTATAGTGGTGTTGACGACTATTTAACTATTTTAGAGCATGTGATTAGGTTTTCATTATTCAGATAGGATTATTATTTTAAAAAACGACATACCTCAGCAATAAATCTGTCCTTGTTCGCGGTCGTGCAAAATGAAAAGTTCCCAAAATAAAAAGAAAAGCGTGATGTTTATTTTCCAATTTAAATTGAACGGGAACGCTGCGGAGGTCTTCTTTTAGATTTGTTCCGTAGAATCAAAACGTTTTTTCAGCTACGCATAGAATAATTATTGTAATAAATAAGTGTTTAGAATTACAAACACATAAAATAAATCATAACGGTGATGGGTGAAATCATTAGATATTTTAATAAGAATATAAATTCAATAACAGTTGTTATTGTCACTGAAATTACATTTTAAATTATTGATAGTACGAAAAGAAAGTTTTTGGAACCCAATTTTATCAGATAGCAATTTGATTAGTCACAACAAACACCGGGAACGGTGGCCTTCTACAGCAAAGAAGCGCATTATAATAATGTCGAAGTGAGAAAAAGAAAAAGAAAAAAAAAAACGACTTGTCACTTTCGTTTTAATTTGGTCCTCACACGTACAATTGGTGAAAACGAATCAATAATTTGGTGTAAACCGAATGAAAGACGACGACGACGTCCGCGAAATTTCCCTTTCATGAGTCGAATGCTAAACATTGGCAGCGGGCGGAAAGGACACGTTGACATATTGCACACGTAACTGTTTTGTATATAAATATTTATGCGTTCGCACATAAGCGGTATTGTCCTGTCCGATGCCTTTTATGCGCAGCGCAGTGGCAAAACATCATTTCGATTTCGATCTTTGCGCCGCGTCCGAGCGGAATTTAAATGGCAAGAGTAGATTTCTGTTTAGAGAAATTAAAATCGAAAAGAGTTTCGCGAAAACACGCCGCGTTTTGCCGTTTTTTCTTCGCCGATAGAACAGCGCGGGTAATTGCGGGTCGAAAAGAATTAAAAATTTCACGATCGATTTTCTGTGACTTGCCCTATAATGCGCCATGTCAAATTTTGCGGATGACGATTTCGTTGAAAATGATCCTGGTCAGGTGGTGCCACTCGTAGCGGTCCAACGGTCCAGAACCGGGTCCGAGCTCGAATCTTCCGCGCGGAGGGAAATCGAATATTATAAATTTTATCGTTCAAACGACCGCGTATATTATAACAGGCACGTTATTACGAATTCTACGTAAAAAAGTCTAAAAAAAATGTAAACTGGTAGTTTGGAATCGGCGCGAGCATATTTTCGTATCCAAACAGTCGTGTCGTGCCCGTGTCCGCCGGGTAATAGAAAACGATATTATTAATTATCAACACAACAACAGTAATCGATCGATCGGTTTCGTCGTAATAATATTTTTGAGTTTGCATGACGATATCGTGTGTTCTTTCGATTCGAAACAATAAAACCGTATTATCACGCGACCGCGTGCTGTTATTTTGTGTACATCGTTCCGGTTATCGTATACCGACATGAACGTCGTCCGTTGTTGAGCAATACGTTATTTTGTGCAATTATTTATAGGGTCTCTCGCGTTGCACAAAGCGGACAAGGTTTATGATATTATATGAGTCGGACGCCAGATGAGATCGCAGTAGAAATCTAAACGTTCTACGGCGATTTTCGCGGTGAATACGAAATCAAACAGAGTGGTAAACGAGTTGTCACGCGCGATTTCGAGCGCGTAATAAAGCGACGGAGAATATAAACAAAGCGATACACCGATGTTTTCACGTCGAAAAGGTTAGTAAAGGATGTGGAGGATACGACCGCAAACGACGGATTCAGATACCGTTCGTACAGGGGCGGTGTTTTTCGCGCGACCGGTCGGATTTGTGTAATACGGCGAACACGAGTCGTTTGATTCGCGATAAAGTGAAAACGCAAAGCCTTACCGTTTTGCATAACTACAAAAAAAAAAAAAAAACATTAAATCTTTTTATAATATTATAACAGCGTACCAACAAGGGGCTATATTATTTCGTGCGGATTTCGATTGGAAATAGAAAACGTCACTGAAAAATATGTTTACCTTTGTGCTGTGAATTCGGTCGTCGACCGTGCGCGATCAATTCGACGAGATCGGTAAATCGGTGATTGATATTCTGCACATGCGTATTACATCATAACGATCTTAACGTGGACGCGCGGTGATATCCGATTGGAGAAAGTTATTATCTCGAACTGTAACACATTAAATAATAATCATGATATACGCAGGTATTTACTGAAAATATGTTTTATGTTTTTTTTTTTTTTTTTTTCCTTCCGGCGCGTTAGGTTTGATATGCTTTGGCGGCGTGTGACATACTGACGTGTGTGTGCGTGAGCCTAGAACAAGACACACGCAGTATTAAAACGTCCGTGACAAAACTATACGTGACCGGTTTTTAATGGACCAATTTTTATTTATTAGGCGGCGAATCGTAGTTTTTACCCGACATTTATACCTCGGAGTTATTACGTAATGTGTAACTTGAAAACATTACCGTGTGTTTGGAAAACAGGAGTTGCTTTTGTATTATTATTATTATTACGTGCTCGAAATTCGGCTTATTATGGGCGAAACGTGCCAATTGTGTTCTGACACGACTTGTAATTTTCTCGTTACGAATCTAATCGGGGGATACTGGAATAGCAAAACGTTTATTTAAATATAATCAAACAGTCGGACTTTATTCAAAAATTTTTCCCCTTTTTTTCGTTATTGACGCACAGGAGATAATTTTGATTGCTTGTTATAGTATACAACCGTGTGTTGTGTAACAAAATAATTTGCCGCTCGTTTTTCGATTATCGTTCGAACGCGAACGATAATCTACTACTCGTAGGAGTCGTATCTCATTTATACACGCGAATAATAGAAAATTCGATTTCGATGTTTTCAAACGAAATCGAATCGAATAGACGGAAAAAAACTCTTTCGTAGGACAAAAAAAAATAACTATACTACTATAATGTGAGAAGGTTAATGAAAAGTGTTTTTTGCATAATAGTAAACAGTCGTCGATCGTTACTTGTAATTAAATTATTATATAATGTAGGAATAGTACCTCTGTACTGTTAAAGTTAGTACTGTTTAAGTTAATAACACGACATTCAATTAAATCTTACGGTTTGACTCGAATAAATATGAGAAATCGGGTTGTGAAAACGTCGGGTCTAATAAACGCGAAACTATGAGGTGCTCACAAAACACATAGACGAAGTATAAGTATCGTACCAATAGATATTATGTATTAATGTGTATCTTACAGTCGTATATACAGATTACGGTTGGGTTAGGTTACATTACGAGTAATGACGATTATTTAAACTCGTATGGATAGAAGGATTTTTTTTCCCAATCGAAATGTCGCAAACACTAACGAACCGTTATGCAAATGTCATTCTACTTGTTTTAATGAGTTATTGATTAAAATGTATGCTCAGTAACGGATTTATAAAAATAAACAATTAGATATCGACGAGTTTAATGGGGGGAAAACAAAGGTTTAATTCAGAGCACTGAGAATGAATACCTAACAATGTAAACAGTTATTAAATAATATCATATCCGTCAATTAGCTATAATTACGTGTTATGAACACGATTATTATAAATACTGTCTAATAGTGCATTTAAATAAAAAAAAAAAAAAACACGTACTTATATATGTGTTGAAAAACTATTACTGATTTCTAGTTGAACGTTATCGTGGGAATCCGTAAGAAGAAAACCGAGGGATTAGAAAGTGCACGTGTTTCTAGAAAGTAACAAAATACACGCGAAACTATTAATTTTCGTCTAAGCCCTCGCTTATCAATTAAAAATATGAATTCGTACTCGTACCGCGCAATGTGATACAGCAGTACCTGGTGGAATAGCTCGCATTATTCGCATGAGTTTACGTACCTGAGGTTTCACGAAAAAGCGAAGAATATTTGAACGATCGACATTTGCGCAGGAACTGAACAAGTGTGTGTTTGAATCTCGTGTGTGCGGTGGATTTTCGGTAAGAGTATTTCGACGCGAACGTACACGGCGCAATAACGACGTATGCGCACGAGGTACGCCGGCAGACTGTCGAAAAACGAAATAAAGACAAACGCCCACGAGAGCTACAGAGGTCGCGAGGATAACGAGTCCTTTCCAGACCGCGTCCAAAGCATGACTGATTCACTTTGCCGCGGTCACGAATATAGTACACCAGAGACGGCGGCGGCGGCGGCGGCGGCGTCGTTCCTTTTACTACTCCAGTTCGCGACTTCCCCCGCCCGTAACAATAAAATATTATAATGCGTACGTTTTTTTATGTTATTTTATAAATTTTACTTTATCTTACCACACGAACGCACATCGGGCGACGAGTGTCACGAGTTTGTAATAATAATTGTTCACGTTTTTAGCCACCGCCGATACCGTATACCAGGTATTATTATTATAACATACCCGCCGGGTATAATATATCGTACGACTGCACGGCGGATACAAATTATTATCGTTGTTATTATTACGCTATACTTACAGGGTGTCTCGCGGGGATCCGACGAGTGAAATTTATTCGTCGCGCGCGATGGGTTTTCAAGATTTTCGTAACGATTACACAGTGTAACAGCGGTTGTTGTATTCGATTTTTTCAATAATGGTTCGTTTTAATTTCTAAACCCTAATGAATGCTCGATGAATTTCACGTTTTTCCTTTTCTTCTCAAACTACAAAACAAAATGCGAAATTATCGTTTTATTTCGATCGGTCGTTGTGATTTTCTACATTTCCTTTCTTTTTTTTTTCTACGGTAAACGGACTCGGATTGTATAGGTAGTAGGATCACAACGTAATTACGTCGATAAAATATAACGTTCGTCGGCGAGAAATAAATTGAAACGTTGACTAATTAAAATTAAAACCAACACGATTAAAATACCAGAGTAAAAAAAAAACTAACCGGATCGAATTTGAAAAGTGTTCAACGTCGGTATTTTGTTCTAAAAATTGTGTTTACTAAACGATCGTCTTTTGTTTTTTTTTTCTTTCAAAAAAATCAATCTAAAAAAATGTTTGTAATAGTGCAGACGAATAACAATTATTTATAAAATATCTTTAAAACATGGAACAAAACTAAAGTCATTATATGCATTTGTCTGATCTCCGCGGCACACCCTGTATATATGTGTGTTTATGGGTAGAATCAATCGGACATTGCAACACACCCTCTAAATTGAATTTGTGAAAACGCAAGTAAAATATAAATTGAGAAATACCTATATCGGCGGCGGCGTCGTTATTATTTAATGCATTTCACTACGCTTGTTCTATTATTTTCGTACGCGACTTCCTGTTCGTTTTCCAAATTCTCCAATAAGAACTGATCACTGTCTTAAATTCAAATTTCCCTCCTAGAGCCCCGCGGTCAACAAACAATACATTCACTGCACTCTTAAGTTAGAACCGACGGCTATGAAAATTTAAGATTATTGAAATCGATATCGTCGAAAAAACAAATAGTATTTTACGATGGTAATTCGATTTCATTTAGAAAAATACAATACAATTATGACTTAGAGAATGAAAAACGTATTAAAACGATCAATTATATAAAAAAAATCGACTGTCCGCCTGAAACGTCAAAAAGCTTGATAATCAAATTAACAATTCGATCGAAAAAACTATTATAACATATCACAATCAGCTCAAACTGTAATGTTTGGGGCGAGGCGACTATTTCAGTAAAAATTAAACACAAAAAAAAAAAAAAAACCAAATCATTGTCGACGCGAATACCGTCGACTCCTAGTGGCTTTAAATCGAAATAATTGCGCAGTTTGAACGTAAATGGAACAGGAATAGGTTTACGTATTTGCTTCGTGAGGTAATTAATTTTCATCGCTAGTCTTCCAGCGTCGAAACGGTGGAGTTTACAACGACTGTGGGCGTCAGTCACATTATTTATAACATTATTAGAACAAATGAAACCAGTCGTTTGAACTTGATTTGAAAAACCATACAGCGGTGAATAAAACGATATCTGACGACGATTCGAACAAAACTGAGACGACAAACATCGAACAGAGAAAGTCGACGTTTTTCGTCCTAATCGATTTAACCTCCCCGCGTAGGCGCCTGATTGTCTGGTCAGTCAGTAGGCGGCGTTACGGCAACGACCGGATTCGTTTTGTGTGTGTGTGTTGAACTTTGAACCGACCCCAAGATACCATTGTCTTGCCGGGTAGTAGGCGATGTGATAATGTGAAGCGCCGAATTAATTTTCGTCTTTGTTTTTTTTTTTTGAACTTTGACACGACTATTTCGCATTATACCTCGTTTTCGAGGTTTATTTTTTCTTAAATTTCATATCTCTTTGTTCGATGACACATTTTAACTGTGAAATTAAAAGAAAATTACGAATTGATAAAAAATTTAGGCCGTCGACGAACTAAAAATAACAAAAAAATCACTTATCATTATTTTTTACACTCCGAAAACTCGTGTGACGAGACACCGCCTTTCTTGCACAAACTCACAAAGCCGCCGCATGGTAATAATAATGTTTTGGGACGATGTAAAGAAATTGTTTGTCCTCTCGCGAAAAAAGAAAAATAATAAAATCACGCTCGCGTCATCTGGATTTACTTTCATCTGTCAACGTTTATTTAAATCGTATCGGTTAAAATAAAAAAAAAAGGTGTACTTACTACACGACGACGACGTGTCGTCTTGTCAAATCAACCGTTTCAAAACCGTCCGCGTGTTACAGATTATTGTAACTAGATCGAGTCGTTGAAATATTATACTCGCGTTGTATTTCGTCCATCTAAATAAATATCATCCGAGTCCGACTACTATATCTATAATAATAATTTATAACGATATAGTTTCAAGTTATTATATATTATGACTTCCGCGAATCGATTCGGACTGAAAATATTTTTTTATAACCGTAATGGGTGCCTATTTTCTATGGTCTGGTGAAAAGTCAAAACGAATGGGAACATATTATTATATTGTTTTATCAACAATAACAACAAAAAAGTAAAATAAAATAATAACGACGATAAAATTCACTTCAATACGTGTAACGAAAAAAAAAAAACAAAATCGCATTCCAAGTTATTTCTATTATTGTCGGTTTTGAACTAATAATTATTAATTTTATGACAATAGGTACTCGTCATATTATAACTGTTAGTAAGTATAGAGGACAGACGTGAATATTATAAACTCGGACATCCGATTTTCGTTACTATAAAATCGTAATACGGGAATCGGGCATTGTATTTCGGCGGAGCCCGAAGGTTAATCGGTAACATATTATTATATTGTTTTTTTGTACTGAAAGTAAACAAATAGAGACAAATCCTATTCGTTTTTAACGTTAATTTACCATCGTTTCGAGTTCTATTATGTATAATAAATCCAATCATCGTACACCATATACGTACCGGCGTGTTTCGTTGATTTATATAAATAGGCAATCCGTTGAAGCTCCGAGAGCGATTCAATACAGTCCAAGCGAATAATAAACTTACGAGTAGCTACTATTCGAGCGGCTCGTTGAACAGATTAAATCGCTAAAAACTAAAATCTCAGTGTGAAATACTTGTGAGTATATAAACGAATAGAACGAAACGCGTTTGGAATGAGAGTTATGGCCTTTACGACGACGAAAACGTCACCACACTGGAGATACTACTCGTAATTAACGAAACGCTAAATAACGCGTAACGCGAAACATTCACAAATGCAAATCAAAAGGAAAATAAAGGAGATAGTCTATATAGCGATAGTGATAGTAATTATGACGTTTAAGTGGAATTTAAATATCGTATCCTTGAGTTTGATATTACGTTCTCGACATGCGGGTGCGGTTTGTTTGGAAAAAATTATAAACATATTTAAATTAAATTTGAATGAAGTGCGTGTGTACGTGGTGTGTGTGTGTGTTGTAGGCGTGTGTTTCGACACAACCATTACCTACATTACGACGAATATACATCATGTATACATTATATTTCGTCAGATGCGAAGAACGAGATTAATTTTTTATCCTAATAACAATAAGAAACAACAGACAGTGTTATTGTTTCGGAGGTACGCGCGGCAACGGTCCTATGACAATGACTAACGGATCCTCGAATCGTTTTTGTGATCTGAGTTTACACCGACACGTTGACGCGAACGAGAAATCCGCTCGGTCGATCAATCATTATTCGTAATGTTATCGATTATATGATCTAGAACGACATCTTTTTTTGGAGACATTTAGTGAAAAATTTGGTTTTAAACGTGAGTTTTTGTTGTTCACAACGTCGTCGCCTTCTTGCCCAAATTACTTCCACGCTACTCTCTCTCTCTCTCCGGTATAATATTATCATAGTATATTTTTTTTTTGAATAAATACGTATCAAAGGATTTCGAATAACAATACTTTCCATAAAATCATAATATACAAGTACGTCGACGACAGCGAAAGTGTGTCAACACACTGCTGTCGTTGGCCGAATGATTTTCACGTTTTCACGTGTACACGACGTAAATGTTTTCACGGTCGATATTGATAATAATTACGTCGTCGGGTTTTCTTAAAACAAACTCACCACGAGGAGCGCACAATATTTATAATGACGACATCACGAGTGTTTTAAATTAGATCTGTACGGGTACGTGCGGGGCACGAAAGACTGTAATCGTTTTTAACGGCACGTTTCGTTCGTCGTCGTCGGCCCGTCTTCGTGGGCTCCGACTTTACGAATTAGCCGTCGTCGGTCGGTAATAATAAAAACAAATTGCATACGCATTACGATCGACTATATTATTGTCGTTTATTAGCTTTATAACATAATAATAATATTCTCGTACACACGGCTGCCGAGAGTCGTTATTATTATTACGTCTAGTGTCCAGGGTCTTTGCGCGGGTATACAATTGCAATTTGCCGTGCAGATCGTATAGTAGTAGTAACTATTAGTATAGAGTAGCCTATATAAACATCATAATGTCGGGTTCGATTTAAATGCAGATCACGATATTTTTACCCTATAATGATGGTTGCGAAAATGACGAAAACAAACAATGAACTGAAACTAGAGCAAACACACAATCGGACGGACGGCGGCCGGAGAGAGAGAGAGAGAGAGAGAGTGTGTGTGTGTGTGTATAAACGAAATAATTGGACTACGTTTTGTATATATTGTGTGAAACCAGTTATTTCACTCCCCTCTCCGCGGTGGACTCTAGGGAAACGGCAGAGTTTTTTTTAACGCGCGATGGCTCGTGATCACAGACATTCAAATGGGCTTTGCCGGTGATTCAATGTCCCGAAACACGGTTAATACGCGCGCGTAGTAAACAACAATGCGATAATACACTATACACTATTTATGACGCGTTATATAGATTTCGCCGCGACAATGGTTTCATCTCGATAACGTACGCGCGCGCGCAAAAAAATATTATCGTGTCGTACGCGCGTGATAAAAAAATATCACGTACGAAAGGATAATATAAAACGGTCGGGACGATTAAAACGCGTTGCGCTGTGAAAATAATATACTGGTACTTACTGGCTGTGACGTTGACTGCGTTTATTCGAGTGTCGTGGAAACATTTTCACACGTTCGCTTTTATTATTTCGTCTGACACGCATTCTCGTTTCGTACATATCATATTTTTAAGGTACCTGTAATATACATATTGTACTATGATATCGCGCGCGCGCGAGTTGGCCGCAAGTAGCGCGGCCGAAAATCACGCGTTACTCGCGTCGTCGCCAAGAATCGTGATCCGCAGGTTGCATAATAATAGGAAAACGAACCGGGCAAAAATGAAGTTAATTTTTTTTTTTTTATTTTATTTACTATATTCAAAACGTGAAAGAAGTGAATTTATTACACGCCGACCGCGTATTATACACGAGTATAATATACGCAACTCTTAAAATAAATCACGAACTGTTTTTTAACCCGCAGACGTGTGCGTGCGCGCGCGCACACGTAAATCCGATTGCATAAACACGTGCGCGGAACGACCGGCAGAGGGTTACGATTTGCGTTTGTCGCCGCCGCCGCCGCCGCGGCCGTCGGTATCCGGAGCGACGGTGGACCTGGCGAAAATCCTCGTCGCGTCTCCTCGGTTCCTGGCCGGTAACAAATCCTGCGACAGGATCGCATCGTCCGCGGCCGCGGCAGATCTCGACCTGACGTAAGTGGCCGTCGGCAAGTCTCGGTCCGACGAATAGTAACTAGTCCTCGGCACGGCGATCATGTTGTTGCCGACGATTCTGGTCCGCCTGGGTATGTCGAGCGCGGTGTTCCGATACATGTTGGAGCCCCTGAAAACACGGGTAAAAATAATTACGATTTCCATTCCAGATCCCGTCGAATTTGTCGAAATACGCGAAAAATAGTAAGTATATCTATTCTAACATGCCGCGTTTTAATCATATGACTTGGGACTTTTGGCCGAAAAAAATAAGTGGTCCGACTTGACGATATTTTAATTCACGGCGGTATAAGTATAATATAATATAATGACTATGGAATAAAAACGATTTTTAGATCAATTTAAACGGTTCGTATATATTTTATTCGATTCTATACGGTAATTATAACGAAATACTAGTTGCAAATTAAAACATTTCAAAACAATTACTTTTTTCTTCGTTCGAGCGAAATTCGTTTAGTGTTCGAAGAGAAAAAAAAAACGCCAAAGTCATAAAAATGGTAAATATCATTTCATCACAATAGCTGCAATCGGATGCGAACTCGAATTTACAATATTACGAACATTTTTTTTAAAGTTTTAATTCGTTAAAAATCTAACGAAAATAATATATGATATCTAATTTTTAGGCGGGTACATTTTGTAAATTTCTCACAGGTTTTAAGACGTATTTTCCCCCGAGAAAATCATACATAAATATCAGACGTTTAAATATCAGCGAGACGTTTTTGGGCGCGCACGGCCGTAAAAAAAAAAACACTGTGACAAAACTTGACGACGTCGTCGTAAATCAAGCGTGATGAGATGATAATTAAATACCTGATTGTGTTGTCGGCGTAATCGTAATTGCGATCAAGGTATTCCAGAGCCAACGGGTCCGAGTCGTAGTTATAAGCATTGTTCAAATTATTCGCCGCGATTCGGTTTCTCGGATAAGATCTCCAGCCGCCGCCGCCGCCGCCGCCGCGGCCGATTCGATCGACGACCGACGATCTGTACCGCGGCGAAGGTCCTCCTACTCCTGCTGCGCCGTCTCCTAGCCCGTAGGCCCGAAGAATTTGACTTATCACTTCGCCGCCGGGATAGTATTCGCTGTTGGCGTCCATTTCCAGCCAGGCGGGATTTATGTAACGGTTTATTTGGCCGCGGGCGATCGTGACGCTCGCCAGGACCCAAACCAACTGAAAACGAAACGAAATCAAAAAAATGGTCGTCGGGAAAATCGCGCGCGTTTCGAAAACGAATTCTTACCGTGCAAACGGTCGGCGACGAGCCCATGATTGTTTCGCGTCTCGGAGACAACAAGCCTATTGTCCGCCAGCGAAACGCTTGTTACGAATACGTCCGTCGTCGCCGTCGCTCGCCTCTATATATACGAGTATTATAATCGCGTAAATCCAAACGCGCTATTACCGCGATCATTTGGCTGTGACAAAGCGCGATGACGGCTGCGCACCCGATTAATCCGGATAATCGTATGTGTCCGTGCGACCGGTAAGGTCGCGATGCGGTTTTATTCGTTCGGCGACGGCGAAAACGGTTTGAAAATCGTCCTACATATGCGCGTTTAATATTTTTTCTCCGACGCAGATTTTGAAGTTTTCGTTTTTCCATTCGACCACCGCACGCGACCTTCGATCAAAGGACAGCATTATTTGTACCTACTTTAATTAGTAATTATTGACCGTCGGACGTTTTGTACAACAATACAACGCAAGTCTACTAAACCGACGACGACTCGAACGATACGTAATATTTTAAATATACGATTCGTTCGAATCGTACGTTTGGAAAACGAAATAAATAACTATACCGCTCGACGATTGTAAATTGAATCATAATTTTTATACTTTCATCTAACTTTTATCATCGAAATAAAATGTATTTATTTTTTTTTAACGAGTCTAATTTAAACTTTTTATGACATTTTTTTTTTTTTATCTATATACTTAAACTTGAGTAATTTGAATGAATACGACGAGTTGTGAATTTTGAACATTTTTATCTAAGGATTACTTTGAAATTAGGTGAGTTTTACCTAATCGGTCCTAAGTATAAGTCCGAGAAACAAGAGTTTTTCAACTACCTAACTATTGTAATCACACTACTGTGGTACTATAGAAGCTTTCACGAAACCGTAAGCCGGCGTTGAGATGTAAATTTAACTGTTTTAAGCGAAAAGAAAAATTATTATCATATTTATTTCCATAATTGCGAAAGCAGCGTTTTTAAACTGTATGAAAATTGCATATCTTTTCAAATAAAGTCGACAGTGTTCATTCAGGCAAATTATTATATTTTATACTTCTAAAAAGAAGAAAAAAAAATGGATAATGAATGCGCGAGACCGAGGACCGTTAACTCGCTACGACGACGAGAGTTTCAGTGCCACCTGGCACTTAATTTTATTTTCAGAGACAAAACAAACTGAGGAGCCGAGAACTTCGGCCGAGCTGGAATAACGATTAGAAATAAAAGGGAAACTATGGAAATCAAATTAGCTTCGATAATTTATTTTATTTCAGACTAAGATGGGGAAAAAAAGGAAAATACTTTTTCGTCGGCTTGTTTTTATCGTGTCGACGAGAATTTAATTTACTAAAAATAACGAACCGTATAGTGTGCCGTTTCCGTTTCCGTCTTCTTCATTGTCCGTACCTATATTGAATTGTTTGAGGTGTAAAAAAGAAAAATTAAAAAAAAAAAAAAACGACAAAATAATTCGAAATGATTTAGAAACAACGATTAAAATATATAATCTTTTCCGACTGGACGACGATTCTTCGTCGTACGCCGTTTTTTTTTAATCATAAACTCCTCAAACATCCTATAACTTTCACAATAATTCACAAGATTAAATAATATAATGATTTACTTGGTTTTTTCGTACGCGCGTATCATAAAAAAATAATCAATCGAGTACTTATTATTAGAGCGGGGCTCGGATTTAATATGTATATTTACGTCATATTACTTCTTTTTTTTCTTCTAGTCGATCCGGTACTGTATTGTGCCGAGTGTTCTTCGAGCACCGCGAAACATGTTCTAGGGAAATAAAAATTAGATTTTTTTTTTTCCAAGCATATTTTGGTCTTGTTGCGTCACGCTATTTCGCATTACACACACTGTTACAAATAATGTTTAAACACAAAAACTATCAAAGTTTCAGAAATATCATTGACTATACGATAATAATAATATACGAACACGACGTTTAAAAATGTAATTTAAAACCCAATTCATAGTTTTCGTTTTGCATAACGTGATTTTTACTGGCACGTATATTTTCAGAGAGCACGTGACGTAACCAACCATTTTAACCACACGTGTTGCTTATAAATCCGAGCCCAGATTATTATTATAGAAAACAAATTGTACAATAGAAAATCGAAAAGTAAATAAAAAATAATAACTCTCAACAAAGAACACATTCACTCCGGAAATATCAATACGTTCATAAACTTATCACAGATTTCGGAGATTAAAGCCAAAGATACAATAAGTTTTGTCTTAATCCCGAGCAGAGACGGATCCAGGGCGGGGCCGTTTGAACGACTATGCAGAGAGAAAATTACGATTGAGTATCGCCGCACGTTTTTCTATGCCGCGGGCATTTATTTCGCGGGGGAGGGGACGGTATTTTCGCGTGTAATTTGAGAAGACGTGTGTAATGTTTAGTGCGTTAGTCTTATCTAAAATATTTAAGTCTCTTCTACAGAGCGAATTCGCGTTTCACGTCTAGATTCGATTTACGATAATATATGGGAATCAGAGTAATCTGGCCGAAGGGGAAAAGGGCTAAAAGCCTGGATCCGTCGCTGCAGACGATCCCACACGCGCGTGCGGCGGTGGTCAGCGATGCTCGAAAAATCTAAGCGGACGCGCAGCAGTCAAACAATAACAAAATGTTTTTCAGCGCGACATATTAATTTGAGCGGGTAGGCCTGAACTCTACCAAAAACACCGAAACGTGTAAACGACATTTGTTTTACGCGGACGAAAGAATAATTAAATCATAACGGAGTATTTTTCCAAATTATAAGTGTGAACGTGTAAAGCCGTTCAACGGACTGGGGCCGACGATTCCTATGAGTTTTATGCGGGAAAAAAAAACGTCAATAGTTTTAATTAAATAGATTTTTTTTGTTTAAAAGTTGGAAAGTATATCATCGTTAGACGGACGACATCGTATTGGCAGGGCTTATTCGATTTCGAACTAAAAAAAACCATAAAATTCTAAAATTCTAAACACGATAACTTTCACCTCGCGATTGATCCAAAAAGTAATGCGTTTGTATTGCTTTATCGTTTTTACTTTTATTATACGGCAATATTTGACCATCTCGTGCGTGAACGATTTTTTTAATATACGAAAAAGGTACCTGTTTATAATCGTTAAGATTCGAAATTATTTTCTGTCTATTTTTCACAGTGCTCGGATTTCGTAGAACTCGATTTTATACGACTCGGAATAGTTTTCAGACCTGCCCGCCACGACGACTGCGTCTCACCTCAATAGTCCACGCCGTTTAAAAAAAAGAAAAAGAACATTTCCGCGGACCACCCTAAAACTAATATCACAATAATCATTACCATAATCAAAGTAAACGATAAACATTACATAAATTAAATCCTAATTAGTTATTAAATTCGAGTAAGACTATGCGCGATTTAGCGTGTAGCTACTGTATTGACGTCTTGTTTATTGGTACTTCTATGTTACTGTACTCGTCGTCGACCTGTTGACAAAATTTAAAATTAATATAATATTGTTTACTTTTACAGCCCACGATAAGCAATGTCGGGTTGATTTCAAGTACCTATTAGAATTGAGTCTCGGGGGGAAAGTCGCGATATTCGACGAATCTACGATACAACATTGGTTTTCTCTCGAAAAAATATCAAAAATCGGAAATCGTCTCAAACATGTGCCTGGTCAAATATTCGAAATATTGTTTTCGTAATACGATAGAGACCTTATGGAAATTGGAATCACATAAACTTAAAAGCTTACATGTTTTTCAAATTTCGAACATAGGTTTAGGTTAGAGTAGTCGTTTATCATTTTTTTTTTCACCTTGACAATATTGTCTTTAAATTAACGGTACGTTAGAAAATAAATAATAAGTACCGGGTACCGATTGTCATTTAGGCCTTGATCAGCCGAACAGTTTTCTAATCTTGACCCGAAACGTGAAACCGATCACTGTTCAGCTTCGTTGAATAAATTTTATCAAACCAGCGTGATTAGCGCTAACCAACGGTCACTTATGGTTCGTTTTTTTTTTCCATTGTTTTAAAGTACCGAAAAAATGTTGTCGTTTGGTTATTTTAAGATGCCTACATTATATTTTCGACCTTATAATTTAATATTGTGTTTACAGTACTCACCATTTGCGAATAGGTTTGTATCTCGTGATAATCGCAAATCAGTTGTATTGAGCATTTCAGTTTCGCATCGATATTCTGTCCCGTGATCGGCACGATTAAATTGAACTTGATCATGGGGTTGTTGATAGAATCCACAGTGTTCACTAAACCGGACGCTACAATTGGAGACGCTTTTCCCGTCACTAAATGCACGTTGATGAATAGACCGTGCTGCGATGGCAAACAGAAAAAAAAAATGATTTCAAAAACCAATGCGTAATATGGTTTTTTAAAAGTCATTTGACTTTAACTACCTTCGCGACGAAATGCAAAAGCTCTGCGCTGCTGTTACTGCGGTAGAAACAACTGCAATTGAAATCGGCGGCCCAGGCTAGACGACTTGGGGAATACGCGACGTCTTCTTGATCTTTAAAGCCCCAAGTGAGAAAAATATTCGGTTCCGATTGTAACGATCTGAAATGTTCAAACAAATAAAATCGCTACGCCCTTGTCTACTATATAGACGTCTATATATGGACGTTTATTTTTTAAGAAAATTCGATTAAACCAAACGTACTTTAAATGTTGAATACTTTCCGTAGAAAAGCTCACGGCGTTGATATTAATTTCGAGTTGAGCGGGATCCTCTTGAATTCGCGTCGTGTTCTAAACATAATGGAAAACAATTTCAATGATCACAATATGACGATTGGTAAAGTTTTAAATTTTCGTGTGTAAATCAAAACAATAGTTACGAAATATAGTTGTGAAATCAATAATCGGTTCTAAAATCTTTTAATTCTTATTGAAATTGAAATTTTAAATTTTTTTTGTTATCTAATTCGAATCATTGCCTGCGACAATTGTCACATCACTAGAGATTATATAATATTTAATGTTTTACTTCGAATTGGCGTATGAAAATTAAAAATCTATTTGCACAGACCTCGTTTTTAGTTATGGTGTCCGTAATTAAATTCACTATTGGTTTCTTTGACCATTGCTCTTGGTTGAACAGGGTTCGTCTTTTGACCATCTGATCTCTGAACACGACCAAAATTCCTAAAATATCGCTCGCCACTTCTTCTAACTCTTTGTTTTCCACGTTGGTTTCGATGTTTTTCTTTAGAGAACACACGGCTTTTTCGACCGTTTCCAACGTGGCCAACAGCGGTTCCGACGAGTCCAACGTCGTTATTTCCGTGAATAAATTCATGAATATTTTCGTTAGTTGCGTTGCGGTTTTTATGTCGCGTTCGGTTTGGTCTATCTAAAATCATTAGAACACGATCGATCGTTAACATTCGTACCGATAAAAAAATGTCCGATATGCTTGGAGATGAAAATATAGTCCGTCGTACTTTGTCTTTGAGCATCGTGTTTAAATAAGATTGAGAGTTCAGCGTTTGGTTCATTTTCACTTGTTCTTGTTGGAGTTCTTGAATTTGACTTTTCAACCTATAGAAATAATTTGAATGAAAAAAAAAAGGTGAAAATAAAGTTTATGTTATTATTGTTATTATTTACCTTTTGTCTTCCAATTCTACATTTTGATGGGTTGCGAGGTCTTCGCTGTTATTTACTTCCAGTATCGTAGCATTTGCCTGTCGGTGTTAAATGACACATAATGTTAAACTTTACAAATTTACAAGTATGAAATATATATGTGTAAATACAGGGTAGTTTTTTTATCGAAGAAAAAGTCGACACTTTCCAAATAAATTTAAGGTACTTCGATGAAAAAAAATCACCCTAAATAAACGATATAATAATTCAAATCGAAACGAAATAATGTACACCGTAATAGTTTACCTTGATCTTTTCTTTTAAATCGTTATTTTCTTGGCGGATTTTATCGATTTCCTTGTGCTTGTAAATGATTTCGTTATCTTTCACCTCCAATAAGTTAGACAGTTCTGAGTTTAGATTCTGTAATAAAAACATAAAGCTCATTTTCAATTATTTAAAACGCGTTTTCCATGTACAAAAACCTTTAGGCATTTATTTTCATCCGCATAATTGGACAGTTTGATTTCGTTCTCGTTTATCGTCCCTTTCAGCTCCGCGATGTATTTGCTATTTTCCTCCATTTGTTTTAAAAGTCCTGCTCGGGAGTCTGAAAAATTCTCTTCCAATTCTTTCAACTGAAATTAATATTGAAACCATAATGAATAATGATTGTAATTTTAACTATGAATATTTATCATATCGATTTGTAATATTTTTATGTGAAATATTATCTTATACTCGTGTTTTCTTCCAACACGATATCCAAAATCAATTAACAAATATTTATAAATATTATAACTACCGCATACTCACATGACAATATAAATATTTCAATTTTCGGGGGTTTCAATATATTATGACAGTAAACATATTATATTTCGAATATTTTAAAACTATAAATTTTTATCATACTTGAACATTTTTCATTCCCGACGCATAGGTCCGTTTCGATTAGAAGCTATCGATGTATATATTAGTTATGTTATAAAATTACTTATCAGCATTTTTTTCTCATGACGAATTCATTATAATTGAATAAAATTAATCATTAATTTACTAAAAACGACATTCGATTGAGATCATTTTATTCGAATATCATAAAATGGTATGTATCTCAGATATACGATAAGTGATTTTTTTTTTTCGTTATATAAAACGTTTTAAAATAAATTAAAAATATTATTTTGTAATATTATTATTAGTAATAATACTCTTTCTATAAAATAAGCGTCCGTTTGGGAGAGAGAAAAAAACAAACGGACACAATGGCAGAGAACGAGAGAAAAAATACATTTTTAAATCGTGATAATTCTAGGCGATACAGGTACCACTAATATTGTTGAGACTTATGAGAAAAAAAATAAGGTCACGTCGCGATCTCCATAGTTCGGACACTCGCGATTTCCACTTTTCAGCTATTTTCTTTATTGGAAAAAAAAAAAACAATTACTAGGAAGGAATTGGATTAAAATCACTGGCCTTATTAAACAATAATACTACCAGAAAACGTTTGTAAAACGGGACGCGGGACAGGCGAATTCGACGGAATAGAAAATGTTTATTGTTTACCAAAACGACAGTGGAATGGATAAAAATAAATGGTTATATTTTTCTTCTTTTGTTACAGCTTACTTTCGACCGATTCAAAACTACATTCGAATATATATTAATTAGAAAATTAACAACCTACCTTAAGTCCGTTATTTTGATGTTGCGGTTTAGATGTGAGTTGCAAAAGTTTCTGGTTGTGTTCTCTGAGCGATAACTTTTCTTTCTATTATCAAAGTAAAAGTTAAAAACATTAGTAAATTACAAATAATAATTAATATATAATCTGGGATTATATGCACATTTATATGCACGAAAAGAAAGAAAAAAAAAGTTCAAATATTTTAAAAATAAATTCGTGCGAAATTCTTACTAGATTTTAATTTAACTTTTCAAAACGGCCATTTTATTCAGTAAATACAGATGAGTTTGCCGAAAATATACTCGCCATACAGAACAATAACGGTTTTAAAACTTACTTGTAAGTCTCGAATTTGTTCCTCCAACGCTTTGTTTGTTTCTTTGTAAGCGTTATACTTTGGTTTTAACTCGCTCAAATTATGCCTTTCGTTGGTCAAGTCCTCTTTTAGCTTTTCTAAAACACACAAATTTTACAATTGACAAAAAAACAAAAAAATTCAACGCGCGTTTAATTAGGACACCACTATACCGTGTTCGTCGCGTTCTTTTTGGAACAATTCATTAACGTCTATTAAATTCTGTTCAAAAGCTTTACACTGTGCTTGGAGAGTTTCCATTTGTATTTCCATGCTTTTGATGACTCTGTGAGATTGTATCAACTCGATGTTTTCTTTGAATTTACTTTTGTTTTCCGCCAAACTGCTTTCGCTGTCGAACGATTCTGTGCTATCAAACTTCTAAAACACATGCTCGTATTATCATAATATTATATAATAGATCCATTTTTTTTTTTTTTTTTTTACTCTATTTAATTGCCTTTATTTACGTGAAGAAAAAAACGTACTCTTTCGGGAAGCGTAACGTTCTTTTCGTTCTCGTCAAACCCTACCCTGGACAACCTCGAAATCTTCTGTAATTTTATCGGTGTCGACCTGTATACAAATACGCAAATGAGGACGTTTTATTTTTTTTCAATACAACAACACAAGTCGTTTGCAGACCTTTGAGAATGTCGGGATAAAGGTTTCTCCGGACGCTGGTGAATGTTGTTGTACAGGTTGGACGACGTTTTCAGTTGATACTTCAACACTTTGATCTAGAAATACAAATACGAATCTATTAATAATTATCATTTATAATATT
This sequence comes from Drepanosiphum platanoidis, assembly GCA_948098885.1. Lineage (NCBI taxonomy): Eukaryota > Metazoa > Arthropoda > Insecta > Hemiptera > Aphididae > Drepanosiphum > Drepanosiphum platanoidis. The sequence continues at coordinate 3,517,491 of OX402539.1, forward strand.
GAAACGCAACGATTGGCGACGGAAAAGGTCGCGTATTTATACCTTCGAAACGAGACGAGCGTTGTGTTTTTCTAGCTCTTCGATTTTGTCGTGACATTGGCCGACCGTTTTGTACGACAACGGTTTCGAATGGACGGGGCACGGTTTGTCGTGCACTAGGCTCTTGTTGGAACAGCTGCTCGGTCGATCCGAACCCTTGCTGGTCGGATGCGACGACGAGATCGCGTTCGATCTACTCGGCGACACGTTGGACGTCATCTCGTCGCGGACGACAGCGACTCGTCGACACACGAACGACGACGATTTTCGTATCGACGCGGTTTTCACAAGAGCAGAGCGAATTACACGCGCCCGGAGGACGATTCAAAGGCTCGGGCTGTTTTAATTGTCATCAGACCGTTACGATTTCGCATGGTCGCCGCCGCCGCCGCCGCCGCCACTCGTCCGACTGATTTTCACACACACACACTCGCGCGAGCACACCGGGGGGGATTAATTAATAAACGATATTTATGAAACGCGAACTCGCGATCGTCAACATCGCGAGAACAACAGAAACAAACAAACAATAATAACAAGGCGAAGTAAGTACAAAAGTGTAAACGTCGCCTCCTGCGATGACGTCGGGGGCGGCGGTATTGTTGTACTGTTTGTTGCCATGGAGCCGCCGCCGCCCGCGACACCGTTATAATGTATCGTCGTACGCGCGACACCGCCGACCATTCATCACCACCACCTCGGCCGTGAATACATTATTGAAATTAGAAAACGCGTTCCATTTGATTGATGGACGTGTAACTTTTGAGTTTTAGCGACTTTCGTTATATAATATAGAACGTGTAACACACGAAATATCGTCTCCGCGGCGGAACGCGATCGATCGTAAATGTTTTTATCGGGCATATAATATAATAATATATCCGACCCCGGCCAGGTACTTCTGTCTAACGTAGCAGCGCCCACGTCTGGTAGGTAAATAATTTATGGCGGTCTGACTGTGTAAACAGATCGAATGACTATTCATATTTAATGTGCGCGTTCCCTCCGCGCGCGCGAGTTTCCACCCGCAAGTGTTAAAACTCTCAGAAGCCGAGTCTACGTGGAAAAAAAAAAGAAAAGTACATTAAACGGCGGCGTGATTATATTTCTCTGTGAAAAACGCGAATGTCATCGTGAACTACAGTCGTTGGGGAGAGGGTGATGGAGGCTTAGGGTCGACTACCAAATTTTTTACATACTTTTGTGGTCGTAAAACGTCTCCACACGAGCACCCCCTCGAATCGTAAATTATACGTAGCCATTTATGTCGAAACAGACAAATGCAGAAGTGTATATAAACTTCTCGTTCGGTGTCGGTAATATCGTCTAGGGCGGCTGCTAATCGTGTGTAAATAGCTATTACAAAAAGCCAAGTGAAAAATTGGATTTACTGAAAATTCATTGTCGATATATATACGTATATATAATTTAGGACGTGAAATTTATTGTCGAATGAATATTTCTGTACTATAAATATGATTAAAAAAAAAAACCCCAATACGGTGTCTGTTAATTTTTTTTTTTAAAAAAGTAATTTTCGAAAAGAATAAAGATAATTAAAGGAATGAGCCGGATTAACGTTGAAAACTCGTCAATTCCGGCACCGTCCCGTATAAATAAACTTACATGTTTTCTTTTTTTTTCCGGTGTATTTGCAAAAGGATTTGTAGTCTTGTGTAAATCTTTGGCGACGATCATTGTATAGCAAAACTGTCCAAGTTCAGTCGGTAGACTTTGATTAGGTACCAGTCTCGACCGCGGTTAAAAAACCTCATACCTATTACGCCGTTTGATGTTTAATTTTTTTTTTGAGAGTGTTCCAAGAAACGTGCAGGAAATACACGTTTTAGCTTCCTAAAAATTTTAGAATATTTTATACAGTGATATTGTTTTCTTTTTACACAATATTAAATCGAATTTTTTAAAAATAAGAAAATATACGAACAAGTTTGATCGCGATTTCGACGCACACATCGCGTCACGTTTTGTCGCGTTTGAAAAAACGTTCGGTTATCATGGGCTTATCACGAGCGTGGTCGTCCACAGAGATAACGCGTCCGAGACGGTGTTGGTTGATAAACCGGCGTTCAAAACTCCCTCGCTCGCAAACAGTTCGCCCGAACGCCGGGGAACCGAGTGCGCGACGACATTTTCGCGAGCGACATGGACGACGTCGCGGCCGCCGCCGCCGCCGAGTACAGAACGCTGCACCGCGAGGCCATGTCCAGCCAGACGGGCTCGTCGCTGCTGGACATATACGCGACGCTGTCCACGTTGCCGGTGCACCTGATGCTGTTCGCGTGGACGTCGGCCGTCCGCCCGGGCGACGACCGCCCGTTCCGCTCGTTTTGCGTCGAGTTCGCGGCCGTCGTGCTGCCCGTCGTGTTCAACATGACCGTGTTCGCCGAGTACCCGGCCGCGCAGTTGGCCTTCTACTCGGTCGCGTCCGCGTTCCCGGTCGCCTGGCTCGTCGCGTCCGACCGCGACGCGGCCCGCGACGTGCCGACTCGCCGCAGCCCTTACGTCACGATCTACCGGTTCACCGTCAACGCGTACACGGCGTTTTGCATACTGGCCGTCGACTTTCGCGCGTTCCCCAGACGTTTCGCCAAGACCGAGACTTACGGCCACAGCGTGATGGACATCGGCGTCGGCTGTTACGTGTGTTCCAGCGCCCTGCTGCTGCGCGACGACGACGACGGCGGCGGCACCGGGACGCGGCGTGCGCTCGCCGCGTTCAGACAGGCGTGGCCGTTGCTCGCGCTGGGCGTCGGCCGCGCGTTCTTCGTCACCGCCGCCGATTACCATCACTACGTGTTCGAGTACGGCGTGCACTGGAACTTCTTCGTCACCCTCGCGTTGCTCAAGATCGTCAACCTGTTCGCGTTGCCGGCCCTGGTCGGAGGCGGCCGCGGCGCGCGTCGCCTGTTCGCCGCAGCCACGGCCCTGGTCTTGGCCTACGAGCTGTCGTTGAACGCCGGCCTCGCCGAGTGGATAGCGAGCGACGCGCCGCGGGACACGCTGTTCGCGGCCAACCGCGAGGGCGTTCTGTCCCTGATCGGCTACGAAGCCTTGTTCCTGTACTCCCTGTGCGTCAAACGACTCGTGTCCGCCGTCTTGAAAAAACGTCACGTCTTGATCAACGACCTGGTGCCCGTCGCCGTCGTCGGTTCTCTGACCGTCGCCTTGTTCTTGTTGACGTGCGTCATCAGTCATTTCTGCGGCGTTTCCCGTCGGTTTGCCAACGCCGGTTACGTCTGCTGGACTCTGTCCGTATCTGCGTACCTGCTCTTCATGTCCATGATCATAGAAAACTTGATCGCTGTCGTTGTACTCAAGACGGGCAAACTAAAAGAATTCAACAGAGTGTCGTTAATCGTTGACAGTGTAAATGACAATTTGTTATTTTTCTTTTTGTTCGCTAACGTTTTGACTGGTGTCGTCAACATGTGCATGTACACTTTAAAGATGGACACCGTTCCTAGTCTGATCATTTTGTCTCTGTACATGTTCACTATTTATTTTACTGTTTTTATATTACAACAATTTAAAAAGAAAAATTGAGGATAAAATTTAGGTTTTTATACATTCTTTAATTATATATATAAATAAATATATCGATACTGGGCGTGTACAGGTTAAAAAGTAAAATTTAAGTTTCTGTTAAATTTTATATATTTAATTTTTATTGACTGAATTTTATATTGGATGGTTTTTTTTTTGATATTTACTCGAAAAATAATAAGTTACTTTAAATTTAATCCTAGTCATGTTAATTTATAATTAATAAATATTTTACCATATCATTGAGCGCAAATTGTTCTTGATGTTATTTCCTGCTGCTGTCACTAGCCGGAATTTATTTATTTTTGAAATTATCATGCAAGCATTTAGAACATTAATAATGCATACTTAACGAATTGTACATTTTTAGTCTAGTTTGACGATTTGTATTATCTTGTGCTACCTGTTGACTACTTATTATAAAAAAAATAATAATTATAAATTAAATTTAGTTAACATATTAACTTATTATTAAATCATTTTTCAATCAACTTAAATTAATTTAAAAAAATATCTTTGACTTTTGGACCCTTGGAATGTTCACGAATATGTAATAGCTGATTTATTTAGGAATTAGAAAAAACGAACTTATTATTGATGATGTTAGATTTTCATTAATACTATTATAATCTAAAAGTTTATATCATAATAATGTAATGGTTCATTCGAAAAATAATTTCTCAATATTTCAAAACAAAATGAGATATTTTAATTTATTCTTCTAATTTTGTAGAATTGAGACACTTTTTAAAAAACATATATTTTTCTATTGTCCAAATCTGCTAAATCTTAATTTATTAATTTATCATTGCTACTTATTTTTAATATTCTGTTAAAAAGTAGGTGTGATTTTATATTTACTATTACTCTGAAAAACGCATTAAGTTCTATTCTACATTTTTTCTAAAATATACTTCTTTACCATAATTTATTTTAATTTTAAGAAATTTTAAATTAAAAATGTAAAATTGTATTCTAATTTTGTACAAAGAAATATCAATACAGCCATTTTATAAATATGATTTTTAGAAAAATGTTAATTTAAAATTTTTAATCAGATTATTATTCATTTTTAGAGAACTATTTAAGTTAGAAAAAAACATTTCTAACACATATTATTTTTTCAAAAATGAAATTTTTAGTTTAAAAGATTAACATACCAGTAGCGTAGAGTTTTAGTTACTTGACTGAATTAAATTTTAAACGTAGAGATGAGATTTAGAGGAATTTTGATTTCCGTTACAAATAATAATTGTTAAACGACATCTATAAACTGTTTTAATAATTAAATTTTTTAGCATCAACCACTTGCGGTCATCTCAACTTGAGATTCTCAAGGCACAGTCAGGAACAACAATTCCACCTGAGAAATAAAATTTAAATCAAAACACTAATAAAAGGGAATCGTGTGGAATCAAAGGATATTTTGTTTTTGGCCAACGTAGTATAATACTATAATTACCATGTTTATTATTTTTGCCACAAAATATAACTCTACTGCTATCAGTGGTCAAAGTATTAAATCAGGATGTTGGGACATTCTGTCGCCTAACCAATGGTGGGAAGACGACCGGTTTTTATTTTACTCTTCAGTCTCATGTCTGTGGATTTGAACTAAAGCCTGTGCATAAAATTGTTCACAAATAACATAATGGACATGGTTCGGAACTTTGTACCTTTTCGTATTCTTTAGGAAGCTGTAAATTCAAATTCTGATTCGATACAAATAAGTTTCATTACACATAATACATATGACAGAGACACGAAATATTTTCATGCACAATTTTGTATATTTAAGTATTTTATTCATATTAGTTCACATTACATTTATAAATCAATAACAAATTTTAAATAATAGAAAAATGGTCAGGTACTTGTTTGTTATCTAACAAGTTACTAAAGCGTGTTTCATAAAAAATAAAGAGCTGTAATCTATATTTTGAATTATATTATTGTGAATATTAAATGTAAATTCGGTATGATGAATCTTATTAAGATATTTTTTTAACACCACCACATTGATTTTTACCAAAATTTATGACTGTCACGTTGTTGTTTTATTAATGTTTAATTTTCAATTAAAAAAAAAAAAAAAAAAATTTTATCAAAATATATATTTTTTAAAATAGTAAAAATATGCACATTTTGAAATTTCTTACAATTTTTGAATGATTTTACATTATTTTTCATATCTTTTATGAACAAAAATAATGCAAACGGATTCATTGTTTTTTTTAGCGCATAAAATTCCAAACCCCAATAATGAACTTTTTCCACGATATTTTTAAGAAGTATTAATATGCAATATATATAATTTACTTTACTTTTTCGGAGAACATTAAACGATTACAAATTCATAAGTGCGAGATCAAGTCTTAATTCACGTTTGCTTTTTTTTAACCTTTTCTAAAAAAAAAAAAAATACATACATAATATTATATACACACATTTTACACAAGTTAATTTAATTTTTCGATATGATTGTAAAATGTTCTAATGTATTGTACAATTATACATATAAAGAAAATTTTATTTACGATTATTTATTCTGGGCTTGTCGACGGATTGACAGTGGTTTGAGATATATAGACCGATGGCGGTGGTGGGTTGACTTGAGGGCCCACCTTAAAAAAAAACCAAAAAAATAAATAAATATTAATATTATAATAATAAAAACAAATAAGTTCTAAATTATCTTACCTGTATGATTTGAGGTTGTGATTGAACTACTTGAACTTGCTGAGTTTGGGGAGAATTTTGAACTTGCATACGAAGCATTTGCATTTGATTAGAGTTTAACTGTATCTAATTTAAACATTTCAAAAACAACAAATAGTAAAATCAAAGAAAACACTAAATAATCAACAAAAAATTAAAATAAATTATTTCCGCAACTTTTAATTATATATAATATGTATATTTTTTTTAGTATCATTATTATTTCTTAGAAATTGCAGGGTGTCGGAGGAATTTAAATTGTTAACTTGTTATACTTATAACAGCACACCTATGTGACCAGACAAATCATGTAAAATCACATGAAAATAAATTCGTTAAAAAATTGTAAGATGATAAAATTATAAAATGCAACAAATACAAATTGCATAGTAATAACTTTAACTCGCTCTCAATTGGCCAATTCTTAAGATAGAGATAACTTTTTAGATCAAAATTAATTCAGACACAAACTCAAAATAAAAAAAAAGAATGCTATTCAAACATTTTTTGTTAGACTGGGCATACACAGAAAAAAAGTTAAAATTTTGAGTTTTTTAAAAAATTGTGTAATAATATGTTCTTAATGTTGTTAAGTTCAAAATCTAGCGTTTGAAATATTTCAAGTCACTTTTAACTTTGAAAACTCTGTATGCATTATAAAATAATTAATATAAATATAAATACCTCTCTTTAACTCTTATAATCATTACCTAAGCATATATATATTTTATTAATTTGCGATGCAAAATGAAACTTTTATTTTTTTTTGTTAATTTCACTTAATTTTATCCCATGAAAATAGTGGCCGCATAATACACAAAAATAAACAGGGTATTCGACATATCTAGTCTACATTTCTATTCTAACCAATAATTGTTACCAACACTTACAGGTATATGTTGTATTTCTCCTGTTGGAGTTATCACTTGTTGAACTAATTGAATTACACCACTTGAATTTGCATTTAATGTTTGATTGTTGCCTTGTAACTGTATAACTTGTGGTGGTGGTGGTAGTTGTGGTTGACTGCCAGAAACCGTATTCGAAGTACTCGTTGAAATGTTTGAGGTGTTATTTGAAATCTGTGTGAAAAATGCATATTGTCAAAAAAGTAAAATGAAAATTGTTTAATATGAAAAAGTTTCTGAATCTACCTAATTAATAACAAACAACGATACAATGTTATTTGTAAATTTAAATATGATAAAATAATAAGTAATACATACATTTTCCATGTTTACTTGATCTTGGGTACTATTTCCTAATGCTACAACTTGACTTGTCACTGGTTGCAAAATTTGTATTGTCTGTCCTGTATTAGACGCTGACGCACTATTTGCTTGTTGTTGCTGTTGTTGTTGTTGTTGTTGTTGAGCGAGTTGGAAATAATACTGAACCTAGAATTGATATAATATGTATGTTATACATTCAAAACTGTTACTGCTCAAATAGAATACATAATTTTTTTAATCGCTTTTAATAATTATTTTATTAAAAATTAAGAAAATATTCAATTGCCATAGGAAAAAATCTTATAAATCAAAATATATATCTATAAAGTGTTAGCTTCACTTGGTAAAAAAAATAGAAAGTACAATTTTAAAATTTACTTTTATCATATATGACTGATTTAATGAAATTTGATAACAAAATATTGTGATTCGTAATTTATTATTATTGCTATTTCAAAATTAATAGAATACTTAACTGCAAATTAAAATTCTTTTTGATTAAGATGATTTGTATATTTTATTAATAAATAATTTATGATCCAAATTAACATAGATGGTAAAAACAATTAATTAGTAATTAAATTTTTGAAATAAACGATTTAGAAAAAACAAAACTAAAAAAAAAAGTAGATTTAAAATATTCTATGAAAACATTTTTAGTGTTTTCACAAGGTATAATGACACTTATCTGCATGTATAGTATCAAAAGAACAATAAGAACTTTGAACGTTTAATTCAATTACGTTCTTTTTAATACCTAATAAAACTATTGTCTATAATAATTACTTGTTCAGGATTCAGTGTTGTCTTATTATCAGGAACACCTTTAGTGACAATTTTTGCTTCTTCTCTAGGTACTATATCGATAAGAAAATCAAACTGGTCATACTTGGAGACCGCCATGGCAATGTCGTTTCTCTGTAACGTTCGCCGCCGGTTGTCTTCCGTATGAATCCAGGCGCGCAGAGTCAACTCGCTGATGAATATCTCTGCAGCTTTGGAAAATAACATTGGCGCCTCGGCACTTATCATTTTCACGTTATCGTCTAGTTTCATGACCTTTTTGATTCTGGCCAACGGCAAGGATTGCGTTTTCAAATCCAACTGTAAACGAAAAAACACACCCGTATTAATATTATTATTATTATATTCCGGCATAACAGAAACGTGGTCGACGCCGCTGCCCTTACCGTTCCGATCTTCCTGATTTCTTCTATCACTTTGGGCCAAAAGTTGTTGAGAGCGATTACGTTACACGTCTGACTGTCGTCCACAGATATGGTGATGGCGTTGGAACCTTCCTCGGTCGGATTGTCTTCCTCTTCTTCTTCTTCTTCGGTGGTCCTACAAAAGCATCGATATATCACACAATTGTCGTGCGTTACACGCGAGAAAGCGTCCGAAGTCGAGTCGTATGCGCGTCGTGCGGCCGAACACCGAGTCGAGCAGCGTCAACGACGTTTTCGTCCGTCGGCGCCGCCGTCGCGATCGTCGTTCGGCCACCGAGACGCCGGACGGCTCGCCTCGGAACGCGAAACCGAACGCACCGGCGGTGGAGCGCCGCGGCGCGCGTCAGGCGTTTCATCGTCGTATCGTTTTTGGAATTGTGTTTGGCTACTCACGGATTGACGAGGTACACGGACATGATCGCCGTCGTCCGGCGATGTGTACTATATATACAAAACGAAACGGGGACAAGCGCGTTACACGGCGTTCAAATTAAAGCGCCGCGAGACCGATCGCCGAGACCGGCGTATCGCGAGCGTCGGACCGTGGCGGAACAATAGCCGACGTCCAATGAAACGGACACAAACGACGCCCCCCGAATATCGTTCTCGTCGGTTCGCTGTGCCGTCGTCGTGCGCGTCGTTTAATTCACAACGTTTTTTTTTTGTCGCGCGACCGAGAAACGACGACTGACGAGGTCGCCCAAAATCGTCGGGGCCCACCGAGGTGGGGGTGGGGGGAGCGGAGGAGGGGGGCGTGTTGATCGCGTTCGATCGTCGACACTCGGCGAGATACGTGAGAAGCGCGCGGTCCCGACCGTCTCGGGTCCTGCGCCATTGTTCCGTCGTTTTGCGAACCACTGCGTCGTCTGTCTGTGACGCGCCGCCGACGGCAACAATTCGTCGTTTCGACGGACGGACGTTCGGTGCTGCGCGGGGCGACCCCGCTCGGAGATAACACCGTACCGATAACGTGACGTATCGTCTGAGACGTATTTGAATATTATTTCCGTGTTCGAGACTGTTTCGCGACACGATTTCTCGCACGGGAGAGCGCGCGATTCTCCTGCGTCACCGCCGCCGGCCGGAGATTGTTCTGGCTGAAGGATGTAGAAGGAGCGGTAGTGCCTCTTGTCTAATACCGCGCATACGATTCTAGAGGCCGATACAAATTTTTCGCTCATGACCTCTGCGATTTTGAAAAACTACTCTTTTCCTTTTTCGAAAAACTAAATCGGAAAAGAAAAAAGTTTTATTTGAGAAAACGGTTTTTGTTCTACGCAGTAAACATATTATGTTTGTTATAGATTACTTATAATTTATTACGACGTAGATTTCTTTGTACACGGTGGTTTTTATAATTGGCTTACGTGAGTTTTTCACTTCGGGTTCAGGGGGCTCGTTTTTGAACTACATATCTGAGTTAGGTTCACATCCTTATAGGCGCCACGTGGTACGAATACACTATTATTGCTCGAAGAAGCTCAGTTTATTATTTCAAACGCGACGATAGTTCGGACGACGATGCGCTCGCTTTAGCTGCAGGTTTAGCCGTGTTTTAAAAGGTAGAAAAATTGAAGAGATGTGCATCTAATCATCTGACGCCTTTTTTTTTCTTTTTTTCATTACGAAGAACAGATATTTTGAAATCGTGAAAACAACAAACAATTCGAACATTAGTAATTTATAGTAAATTTAAATTGGACAAATTTAAAACATGTTCTTATAGATTTAATGATGATATTTTCAAGCAAATCGATTTTGTCGTATCCGCGGTTCTATATGTTATATGTGTATACATTTCACTCTCTTTTTAGCGTACTAAATGAACGTTCTGTGAGCGGCCAGGTGCATCGTTTGAATGTATTTTATGTTTTTCACACGCGTAAAACGTGTCGCGATGATAACAATAACTAATAATGACATAATATATACTTGACGTGTATTTATTTTCAAGTGACAATCAATAATGTCGACATTTGCATTGGAGTTAGTTGAATGGGTTAGGTTTTTAAATTTTTACGATGACATCATTCGACCGCGCGAAACCGTCTACGGATATTTGATCGTCTCTGCGCTGCTACGTTGACTACTCGATTCGTTGTCCGATTCCTTGTTGGTGCTGTTGTTGCTCATAGCGTTATATCTGATCGGATACGTGAGTAAGTTTCCTTGATCCCACGTGAATAACTCCTTACTCTGCGGATTGTATTGAATCAGCGTGGTGTGCGCAAACGGATTGGTGAACGACAGCCCGATATCGTTTAAACGGACGTTTTTATACAAGTCCAGCGCGAATCTGAAATTAGAAATGATTTAATTTGATTTCTATACTGAGGGGGGGGGGGGCACGAAGGAAAAAAAAGGCCGATACGAATCACTGTTTCAAACGGTCGCTGTTCTACCTGATGGTCGTGTTTCTTTCCGTTACGCTGTGAACCGCGTACAATACGCCGCAAACGATAAACATTTCTCCCGCTCGATCGTGTTTGATGCTAATGTTCCAAGCATATTCAATTTCCAAAGTATCCGGATCCACGTGCAAAACAGCCGTATTGTTCGAATCTTCCAGACCGTAAATGACCCACAAACCGTTTTCCTCGACGGCCAAATCTACATAATTTATCCTAAACATCGAAAATACCGTATAGCGCCTTTGCACCGATAGAATTATTATTAACAAACACCGACTCGACGTCGGCTGTCGAATATATTACTTGGTCGTGTACAAACGGGTTTTGGGATTGGTAGCGTTCAAGTACGGAATCGTCATGTTCGAGTATTTTTCCAGTTGAATATCGTACTTCCAGATTATCGGCTTGTCCTTTTCGTGAAAATAAAATGAACCCATGTACATCGCATGGCTGTTTCCCTATATAAAACAATAGTATATCTATGAAACTACTCTATATTAACATAGGTATAAACACATTATCCGTTCAAACGTTTAATTTCGTATGTTAACAATAGGTACACAGAAGGCCATCGTGGTAAAACCAATACTCAAGTTACTCACATGGTAAAAATAATTCAAGGTATGTCTTTTGGTAAGATGATCCAACTTAAACACAGATTTATTGGAATATTCTAATAGACTATTAGATTCGTTGATTGTCATCCAAATCGTTTCGTTAGACAAATGGGGTGCCGGGTCTTTCATCCAACTACCAAAAGCAGCGTTTGAGTTTCTGTTATACACCGGTTTGCCCACTTGATATACTTGACAGTCTAAAGGAGAAAAAACACGATAATTTCTAAAGAAATGTTTTTTCCTACGATTTTATTTTTTAGTCAAACCATTTTTATTTACCCAAAGTTCGGTTCGCGTGACCTTTAGTAGTCACCGCTCGAAGCTGTTGAACAGCTAATGGCTGATGACCTAGTAGATCGTCAATTGTAAATTCTTCTTTGCATTCTTTGGTTTCTTTCGATTTCGCAGGGCTGCAAGTAGGACAAATCACTACAGGTGGACAGATATCTTCTTCTCCGATTAATTCCGGATGCCCTTTACCAAACTGTATTTTATTGATGGGGTCGACATAAGCTGGAGGCTTCACTAAATTCGGATCGACGACTGTAAAAGAAAAATATATACAACAATACGTCACTCGGATATTTTTAATGAGATGAAAAATATTTACTGAGCAACGTGATGTTTCCGGGTACGATCGCTTCTTCGTTTTTACTCACACAATAGTATGTACCATTATCGGCTTCAGTTATTGACGAAATATTTAACTGTGTTATAAATTTATAATTATAATTAGCGATGTCTATTTGGGTTATACTATATTTGTCGCTGTTCTCTAAAATTTCTCCATCTTTTTCCCAATAATTAACAGCGTACGGAAAAGCTTCTACTTCGCATTCTAACGATACAGAACGATTGACTGAAGTAGTCACACTTGAAGTTTGTGTAGATATTTTGGGTGCAACTAAAAAATAAAAAAATTAAATGACGATAGATAAATATAATTTAGAAACTAACTATTCAAACGTAGTCAATAATAATTTAAAAGTTAGTCAAACATAGAAATCGAGTGCTTAATTATAATGGGAGAATAATAATAACTGTGTTCAGACAAGTTAATGTTCAAAATGTTAGGTGTTTTTATAAGAGTGAATGCATAAACGTGACCGCGTGGAACAAACAGATGGAATTATAAATGTACTGTTCGTATACAGTTTGAAAACAATTGTATTCGAAAAATAGTTCTGAGCATAATTTAATTTACTATTTTCAAATGATAAGGGTTAAAAAAAAAATTTGAATTTAAATTATATACATATATTTTTTCGACGCATATTAAAATTTAAAATCTCATTATTTATAAAAAAAAAAACTAATAAAAAATTAGTTTTGGACAAAATATATGATGCATTCATTTAAACGTTTTTATTGGAATTAAAAATATTTGTTTTTAAATACTACCAAGTTTTTATTTGTTTAATATTTGAAGTAAATTTTATTATTATTATTATTATCAATTAAATTATTGATTGACACTTTCCTGTTGTTTTTTTTCAAGACAAATCCTGTGATTTTGTAATTTTAATACCAATATTTAATCTAAATTTGTTTCCTCTTCACTTAAAATACAAGATGCAAGTACTTACAATGTGTTTCAATTGAATAGTATTGTATAGCAGATGGAGGTATACCATTATCAGCAGTACATTTGTAACGACCCATATGGAGTCTGTTGATTTTAGTTATGTTTATAACATTGCCGGTCACTGCTTCCTCTGAAATAAAATAAAATAATTATTCATATATTTATTTTAATTATTTTATTAATATTATAATAAGGTACTATTCGTAAGCGCCAAGTACAATGGGTTTCGGGTTTACAGTCCCTCAGGAAATATTTTAACTGGTTTAGCTCATCATAGGTTTTAATATCTTTGGTTTATTTTTCGAAAATACCACTGATTTAACAATAAATAGGTTATTTATGGTTTTATGTTCCTATTTTTTCGTTATGAGATACAATTTAAGTTCATTAATTAATAAATTATAGTATGTTATAGTTTATAGTGTAACATACTTTAATGTAACCATATAGGTTTAAATAATAAAATGCAAGCTATTAATAAGTATGAACAAATAAAATAATAATAAAGGAGAAATAGTCAAGATAATTGAGATTTTGGGTCATGAATAAGTAAGCTCCGTAATTTGTTTTAAACTCGGCGCCTATTATTTTTAAATTTTAATAAAATTACCTTTCCAAGACCCCATTGGAACCGTAGTAGTATCAAGTTTTTGCCATACAATCGTTGGTGAAGGAGATCCTGTAGCTACACACCGTAACCTTACATAATCGCCTTCTTTTACAGTAATGTTCTTTAATTCAGACTGTCCGACAATATTAGGTGCCGTTAAAAAATCTGTTACAGGAATTCCCTTCACTGTGTAATTATATGCACTTAACCCCGGTTTTCCAGGAGTACCATCAATCCCCGGTTTACCCGGTTTACCTCTCGGCCCGGTCAATCCTAAATGTTCATAAATTTAATTACGACGGATATAGAAAAAAACTCGATTTAATAGTGTATATTTTATCATTAGTCAACTGAAAAATTATGACTAACCTTTTGGACCGATCGGACCTGATGGTCCCAATGGTCCTCTTTCGCCGGGCATTCCATCAGTACCGTTGAAACATGTTGCATCCTTTCCTGGTGCTCCATCAATGCCAGGGATACCTACGTTTAAAATAATTAAATTACAAAATGTAATTATGAAAATAAGTACAACTCTTCTCGAGTCAACATGAATACGTAATGCAACATATTAATATTGTTAAATTTATTGTATTCGAACAACTCACAAATCACGATTGCATATGTGCTTACTTGTATTGTACTGAAATAGTATTAAATATATCTTATAATAAAGTGACAAAATCATTTTAAAAAGAAAATGCATGCCACGAATACGTTTATTTTATCAATAAATTGTGTATAATATCTAATAAAAATTACAAACCATTGAGACCATTTTTTCCGGGTACACCATCTAATCCAGGTTCTCCTGGAATTCCATCACGTCCGTCCAAACCTAAATTGTTATTAGAGAAAATATCTTGTGATTATTTAGGAAAATATGTTATCTAGACCATTAAATTAAATTACAAGTTAGCATCAATTTATACAATATCATATTTAAATTATTTAAATTATTAATGTTGTCATTGTTTATAATTTATTCGTACATACTTAGACTTTATGATTAATTGTACATAAATTAATTTTCCACAGTAAACAATTATCGTTAACTAAACTACTAAACTAACTGAACTAATCCTGAAATGTAATTAGAATTTAAAACAAAAATATAAAATAAATCTAATAAAGTAATAGCAGTAATAATTATTAAAGATATTCATTTTTAATTTAACTTTATATTTAAATAAATATATTTTGTATAAATTTATTATTCTTACCGGAACTCCCTGTTTTACCGGTATCTCCTTTTTGTCCTTTTGGACCTACCTACAATTATAAACATTTTTATTTTCATGCGTACAAGTACTGTTTGACGCTTATTTTAATATCGTGATATCTACGAACCGGTCCTGGTAATCCTGTAGGACCTTTTGGACCTTCAACACCTATTGGACCTATTTTGCCTTCGTCTCCTAAAACACAAATAATACAGTCAAAGAGTATAATATAATCAAAGTTAATAATAGTAAAGTTATACTACCTTTAGTACCCGGAACTCCTTTCGGCCCTGGTTCTCCTCGAGGACCAATAGGTCCTTCTTTTCCGGGCGGACAATAGTCTTTTGTAGACTTACAGAAATCTTGAAGTGCAACAACCTGATACCAGTATAAGATTATGATTAGATCATATCAATCTCTATTGATGCGATGACTATCATTTTTTTAAATTTTAGATTAAAAGTTATACTAAATTTTACTCAGCAAAAGCGAAAACAAATTTAAAATCAAATACTCGTTCATTCAACTACGCGTTTACGGAAGTAATAATTCAATTATTACTAACTACGGTTTTTTTCCACGTCGGAACCGCTGAAAAATTCTGAAAAATGTGGATAATCTCAACCCGGGCTCGCCTAACAAGACGCGAGGATGCACTCTCCCCTTCCCTCCCCCTCTTGACGCAAAACGCTCACCGGTATTCTCGAGTAAGCGTTGAGCCAATACCATTCCTCTTTGGTGGTGCCGTTCGGTTGTTCGCCCTTGGCGTTTATTTCCTTTTCCACAATGGACCGCAGATTGGGGTTGATGAATTCCACTTTCTCGCCTCCGTCGGCGTCGGTCTTCGAGGACGATTGCACCGAGTTCTCGGCGATGTTCGCGATGTCCCTGCGCGACCGATGGCTCGCCGCTACCGCTACCGCCGCCGCCGCCTCCGCCGCCGATTCCAACGCCGAACACTTGAGGTCCACCTCGCGCACATACTCGTACAGCCCGTACAGCAGAACGTATTGCACCGTAATGACCGTGGCCAAGCACACGTTCGGTACGTACTGCATGGTCAAACGTTCGACTCGGTCGGAAGCGCGTACGCAGTTGACATTACGATTATATATTTGAAAACGTTCCAGGTCCCCCCCGAATATACAACGCGGCGATGGTAACGGTAATAATATTTATCAGCGAAACGCAGCGCGGCGCGGCACACGCGTCAACTTTTATTGGGACACTTGAAACATATACCTAATAATAATAATAACGTATAAATCTCCCCTCTGTGAACGCGCGTTAGCGACGCTGTTGTTGTTGTTTTTAATCAGACACAATTAACGGTATGTTTTTTTAATTGAAATCAATTATCGCACAAGAATCGATCGACGATCGAATCAACGTCGCTCGCAGACCGCAGCAGACCGTATATCGTCCCGACGGGTTTATAGTTAAAACAATTTTCTCGGGGAAAAAATTCATTCCGTACACCCATACTCGTATAGAGTAGTAGAGAGAGTAAGTTATAATCAAGTATACGCATCGCATAACACACAGCGTATAACCGCGCGCACGTCGTGACAACAATCGTTAACTGAAACAAAGACAATTAAAAGCACACTGCATGTGTTATTATGTGCCAATGAAAATAACACGATTTCAATATTTTAATCGAGTTTAAATATATCACGATGGCTATATTCATATATAAACTATAATTTATGTAATACGTACTGATGATGACAGTGATGACTCGCAACGCATCTTGATTTATTAACGCGCGCAAAGTCATATACAAATGCATTTGACTTTATGGGAATTATAACAATATTTATTAATTGATTGATTTGTTCACTGATGGCGAATCGAAGCGCTACTAAAATATATTTTATGGAAACGATTTGAAACACGTGAGCATAAAAATTCGCATGTTCTTCGCACTTGATAATTTTTGATCCTGAATGACAAGAGAAATGCATTAGTTTTAATATTTAAAGACTCAGACGGAGCTCGTCATTACAACTTAGGCCGAAAAGCACCCAATAGACGTCTACTTCCTCAGGAATCAGGACCTTCTTATAACAGATACTGAAGACTCACCATCTGAAGATGAAGATCACTATAAATAAACTAAACCTCATTATATTAACAATATTATATCTATGTCAATATTCTATTATTACTAATCTAAATCTTAACACTTGTAATTAAAAATACTTAATACTTAATACATAAATACTTGTAATAACACCAGGTGTGTTGAAACATTTAAATTATAATAAATAAAAAAAGTTCTACTATAATGTATTAATGTGGTTTTTATTTATTTTGTGTCAGTTGCCACGATTTTCGATTAAATTAGAGGGTCAATTTTTAAATTCCCTCTATAATTTTTCCAAAAATGATGAAAAACTGATGAAATCAGTATATAAGCATATAAGCTATATAACATATTACCTATAATTTTGGACAATTTGTTATCTACTTATTATGAGTAGTTTTCAGTATTTGGAGAGTTCACTAAAGAGTTCATAAAACTCGTTCACGTTCTTATTCATAGTTTCATCAAAGGAACGCGTTCAAGTTCTCGTTTAATTAAGAAAATTAACCCATTCATCGGGTCGTTGATTTTAATTATTTATTAAAAAATGAATCACTATTTGCATACATAAATAGGACAAATAATTGATATTTTAATACTTTGCACACATAATGAAGAAACACTGTTCGTAGTAATTTAAAATGTCGTATATAAAATTCACAATATAAAAGTCCCTACAGTCAATTTAACTTGAACAGCCCGCGGCCAGATCTAAAAATCATTAGATTTTACAAAAAATATAAACGTTGCTCACGTTTACATACAATTTTTTTAAGGTGAAATACAACACTCGCATAACAAACACCTGTATGTCTCCTGATGGATGGTTGATACTGGCAGATTATTTTTATGAATTTTATATACCAATGTAATGTGTCGCTTTAGATTTATAAAAACGATTCTGGGCGAGTGGCTTGAAAAATTATGTTTTCAAAATGAAAACAATGGTAATTATAATCATTATAATAGATAAGTATTTTTAGGCAAATGAAGTAAATTGTTCAAAACGAGATGTAAAATAATAGTCTGTTCATCAATAGAAATATGTATGGACTTATTTTGACCAACATATAATATGACTTATAAATATTGTATTAAAACTTTTTTTCATTTAGTAAAATATAATGTTAGTTTATTATTGTGCCGCCGTTTCATCAAACTAGTTTATAAGAGTTTATTTAAGTTAAGCAACGTTAAGGAACGGTAAATTGTTTACAAACGTTTGTGTCGCTTATCTAATTTTTTCCTAGAATTCAAACGCGTGTTATAGGCCACAGCTCATAGTATTAATACTTTGTCGGGAAATCTCTACAGAAAGCAGTGATTTTCAAATATAAAAAGCAAATATTTACAGGTTCTTATGAAAAAAAGAAGAATGTAATGCATACATGTACTTGATAAACTTACCTACTAGATTGTTGTTTTATCATCGCAAATTGCAGATCCCAAACGCAACTTTTTCGAGTAGGTACGTTGACGTCTGAAAAATAACAATAAAAGTTTTTCGTTTTAGAAAAACTTGACAACATCTATTAGTAAATATGTACGAAAATAAAAAAAACGGATTGTTATACTTACCTCTGAAAAAAAGAATAATGAAAATAGTCGTTGCGAGGTTCCGTTCCGGTCATGGCATATAAACTTATAAACCATAATTGGGACTATTGACTCCCGGTCGTAATGAGCGGTGTTCCATTTTTGAGGACGCTTCGTCGTTCGGTACAGGCGTCGCTTCTCCGTAAACAAAGATATATATTTATTAAACCGTGATATGATTAGGAAAATATCTATATAGTCAACAATCAGACGTAACTTAAAAACATTGTCCAAATTTAAACGTCCGAGTTATCCGTTCGACTGTTGTATTTGTCTCGTGCGCGTAAAAGTTAAGTTATTGTCGATCGATGGTGTAGTCCAATCGGTCGCGGGTAGAACGAGCTTCGTTTTGTATGTGGCCGAAATAGTTTTTGGAATCGACCAGATTGGTATGTTTTTTTCTTTCCATTGTCTCTTACACGTATATCGGTTTTAGCGCGAAAGTTATTTTCCGGCAGATCGTAGATAAAATCATTATTTATTTGCCGTGTATTGTTTCGGTATATTTATTTTATTGCAATCGATTAATTTTCTAGTTTATATTTGGTCGAAAATTTTCGTCAAATTTTTGGAGGTAAAATCTATGATGTTACATTGTAAATTAATGAAACTCATCAAATAACTGTGCGAGAGCTAAGGTACTATTATAAGGGCTGCCAATTTTTGCCTGTACATACCTCTAACAGTTATTTCTATTAGATATTAGTTAATATATAAATCTAAATTTTTATGCATTCATTGATTTAATGATAGATATGGAATTTCTCCATAATGTTGATTGTAATTTTTTGACCATTAAAAACGTATTAATTAATTTTGGGTTAGTTAAAAGTTACATATTGAATAGTAATTGTCATCATTTATTTTATTTCATCGACATTTTACCTAGATTAAGTGATTTATTTTTATTAGTTTTTAGTGTAATATGTCAAATATGTTAGTATTTTATTTAAATCCTTATTTAATTATGTAATTTGAATTAAATTACATATACTTACCTAAACATTAAACTTTATTGTATTTGTGTTGTTCAACTGAACCTGTAAAAAAGAAAAAAATTCTTTTAAACTGTTTTTTGTTGTTATAATAACTATTTATTATGTAATTATATATTAAATATATTATTATATTAATAAAATTTTTATTTTACAGATAAAACGTGAAAATGCATCGGAGTATAGGAAAACGAATTTGCATGGATGATCCTCCTCCTGCGGAATATGATATTCCATCTACACCAGGAAGTTCAATTCATCCAAGTCCTATGACTCCTAGCCGTTCAGATTACCAAGAACATTACAACCCTTATGCAAATTATCATAATGTTCAAACACCAAGGTAAAAATGAAATTTTTTTTAATGATATTTTCATATTTTAAATATGGCAATGAATTTTTACTACTGATATTATTGTAGATCTGAAGTCTTTGGCATGGATAATTACCAAGAACCTGGAATATCAGATAATCCTTATGAGCAAATGCCAGTTCTCCAGCAACCTCAACAATCACAATCTGTAATGTCATATGATACTGCTCCTCCCCAAGTTTCTCCATCTATGCATGAAGAAATAAATGCACAAGAACATCAGTCTCCTCAAGTACCAGTTAATGATGCAATGTCGAATTTAAATTTAGAAAATCAAATTCCATCTACCAGTGGTGGAATTGTTGATTCGCCTAGTAGTGGCCGAGTGACAAGAGCAAGAACTAGAGGTATAATTTAAATAGATAATTTTAGTATTTCATACTTTCTCATGTGTTGTTATCACAGGAGCACAATATCCTCCTCAAAGGTCTACTATGTCACCGTCACCTCCTCCAGAAAAGAAACCTGAAAAACGTAAGCCAGGACGACCGCCTGGTAGACCAGCTGGATCAAAAAAACAGCCTGTTCAAGTGCAACCTGTAGACGTGCAAGTTGAAAATGATGGAACTCTATATGGTGCAATTAGAAATGGTCGCATTTCTTTACAGGTTGAGTTTTAGACTATTAAATATTTATATGTTTTAACTACATAAAATATAAATGATCAAAGTTATTTGATATAATTATAGGAATTAATAATATTGTAGTACTATCAATGATTAATAAATAATTTTTACCGGTGATAGATTACAGTTGATGATTGGATTGAGCAATATAAAATAAATAGAGACGAAGCGCTCTTGGTATTGATGCAATTCTTTATCAATGCTGCTGGTTGTAAAGGTGTTATTACTCCAGCTATGTCTGAAAATATGGAACATGCTGCTATAATTAGAAAAATGACAGAAGAATTTGACGAAGTAAAATCATTTACTTTACTATAATAATTGATGACATTGTATTTTTAATTGTATTTTAATTTTTTTGTTTAGGAAAGTGGTGAATATCCTTTTATTATGAGTGGTATTCAATGGAAAAAATTTCGATCTAATTTCTGTGAATTTGTCAGTCATCTAGTAAAACAGTGCCAATATTCTATTATATATGATCAATATTTAATGGACAACATGATATCACTTTTAACTGGTTTATCTGATTCTCAAGTCAGAGCATTCAGACACACTGCTACACTTGCTGGTTAATATTTTTTCCCAAATGAAGTGAACATTAATTGAAAATTGATGTACTAAAATTTGATCGATTACAGCTATGAAATTAATGACTGCTTTGGTGGACGTTGCGCTAATCGTTTCCGTAAATTTGGACAACACACAACGTCAATACGAAGCGGAACGTCAAAAAGCCAGAGATAAAAGAGCAAGTGATCGTCTAGAAACATTAATGTCCAAACGACAAGAACTCGAAGAAAATATGGATGAAATAAAAAACATGTTGACATACATGTTTAAATCTGTATTTGTTCATAGATATAGGTAAATCAACAAGTAACGCTAATAGGAAATAAATAATTTTGTTAAATCATAAAATTTCAGGGATACTTTACCTGAGATCAGAGCTATATGTATGGCGGAAATAGGAGTTTGGATGAAAAAATTCCACCAAAACTTCTTAGACGATTCATATTTAAAGTATATTGGTTGGACTTTGCACGACAAAGTGGGTGAAGTACGATTAAAATGTCTACAGGTAATTTACATACTGTCTTTTTCTTTTTGTGTAAGTCTTCTGCTTTATATTCCTTTTCTTAATATTGTCAGCGTCTTGCTCCTTACCATATTCCTGCACCTCAGTTTGACCCAACCAGTTTCTGAAGTCAATAGTCTTTTTCATATTCCTTTTTTTGTCTAAAATAACAAGATAATTTTTTCGGTCAATACATCTACAGATTATTTAAATAATTTCCAAACATTTTGCATTTTTTGTGTGGAACAACATACAATATTAAATTTTACTTATTTGTTATAGGCGTTACAACCTCTATATGCATCTGAAGACTTGAAAAGTAAGTTAGAGCTGTTTACCAGCAAGTTTAAGGACAGAATTGTTGCAATGACATTGGATAAAGAATATGATGTTGCTGTCCAAGCTGTCAGATTAGTCATCAGCATTTTAAAGTAAACAACATGTTATATGTAATTTATTTTTATTTTGAGTGTGTTTAATCTAAAATAATATTTTTTCAAACCTGTAGGCATCATCGTGATATCTTATCAGATAAAGATTGTGAACATGTGTACGAGCTTGTATATTCCTCACATCGTGCTGTAGCACAAGCAGCTGGAGAGTTTTTGAACGAACGTTTATTTAAACCTGAAGAAGATACAAAAACTATAAGAACAAAACGAGGAAAAAAACGTTTACCCAACACACCATTGATAAGAGATTTAGTTCAGTTTTTCATCGAATCAGAAGTGAGATTAAATCATGACAAATTTAATTGTACTTATCATATTAAAACAATTTTATTTTAGTTACACGAACACGGAGCCTATCTGGTCGATTCACTTATTGATTCAAATGAAATGATGAAAGACTGGGAGTGTATGACTGATTTACTGTTGGAAGAGCCTGGTCTAAGCGAAGAGAGAATGGATGATAGACAGGAGACAAGTTTAATAGAACTGATGGTTTGTTGTATTAAACAAGCAGCAACTGGAGAGGCGCCAGTAGGGCGAGGACCAAATAGAAAAGTAAAAAATATTTAATTACTTATTCTGTTAAATATATGTATTTTGTAAATAGATGATTATTATTTATATGGTGAAAATGATTCGTGGAAAATAATAAATTTTGTTTTTTCTCTCAATTAGTTTAAAATATACTTATAAAAAATTAATTAAAAGAATAAATAAATAACCCAAGCCCTAACTATTATTAAAAACATGATCAGTATTGTACTGAAATTTATGTTTTCTAGATGATGTCTGTAAAAGAAATCAAACAAGTGCAGGATGATAAACAGAAGCTAACTGAACATTTCATAAAAGTACTACCTCCGTTAATTGATAAGTATAGAGCAGACGCTGACAAGCTAATCAATCTGTTATCAATACCTCAATATTTTGATCTAGACATTTATGTGACATCTCGACAAGAATCTGTAAGAAAATAACTGGATTATTTACTTATTTTTTTTTTTGTGAATTTTATTATTACATTTATTGAATTGTACATACTTTTCTGCTATAGAACTTAGATTTGTTGCTAAAAAAAGTTCATTTGGTAACTGACAAGCATCAAAACGATGAAGTTCTTGAGACTTGTGCCAAAACATTGGAAATTCTTTGTCTGAAAAACAATTCCACGTTGGCCACCAGGTGTAGTGTTCAAAAAAGTACCCTAATGGATACCATCACTAATAAACACAGAGAAGCTATGGACGACTGGAACAACCTTATCGAAGGAGTAAATTTATTTATTTTCATAAAATGCCCAATGAATCAAACTGTTTTGTTTGATATTCATACTTGTATACTTGCATACTTGTATTTAAATAAAACAAAACAATTAAGTATTTAAATACATGCATAATGTATTCTTAACAAAGCCGTTTATTATATTGTATAATCGATTTTCATTTCAAAACATAATATGTTTTACTTAGAATGAAAAACCTGATGATGATGAAATTTACAATGTGGTCAATAGTATGAAGAAAATTTCTATATTTTATTCATGTCACAACCTGGGACCATGGAATTTATGGGAAATTATATTCAAAGATTTAAAAATGGCTCATGACGGTTCAAAACCATTACCTGAAGAGGTGCTTTTAATTTTTGTTAACTAATTTAAAATCGTATAAATAATTATTATGTTTTCCAATGTAAGGCAATTAAATATAGCATTTCTGCGTGTATGTTTGCTACAATGTGGGAACTGCACAGCATCGAAAATGTTTTGGAAAATGGACGTAACGAAGATGATATAGATGAGCAAGTGATGCAAGTCAAAACTAAACTTTTTGATTTCATGGACGTCCTTCGCGGCATATTGGCACATTCTGCTAATCCTTCATTCAAAGAAGAGGTATTCGAATTTCATTGATTCAATAATCTCCTGTCAATTGTTATTTTTTATTTATAAAAAATATATCTTGTTATCAGGCTTATATATCAATATGCGATTTACTTGTCGTGTTTTGCAATCAATTGGGCGTTAAAAATTATTCAGAATTGGGGAATCTAGTATATGATTCTGATAAAGAACTTCAAGATCTGTTAAATAATTTCATTCAAAAAAACGTATTCGTGTACGAAGAAGAAGGTAGTACTTTGTCGTTCATAGTGTTATTTGAGAATAGGTGGCAAATTTCATCTAACTGTTATGTATTTTATGTTATAAATCGACAGGTGTTCAAGATGAGCATTCAAAAATCGAAGAACTACATAAAAGAAGAAACTTTTTAGCGTCTTATTGTAAACTAATCGTTTACGGAATGATTCCAGTAACTTGCGCGGCAGACATATTTAAGCATTACGTCAAAGTATGAATTTAAATTTTATAATCAAAATTAGACCAAAAATATTTGTATTATTATTATTTGTATTTTCAGTCTTATAATGAATATGGAGATATTATCAAAACGACTATTGGAAAAGCCCGCGAAATCAATAAAGTGATTTGTGCCAGGACAATGGTCGTTAGTTTGATTACATCATTTAGAGAACAGCAAATTAACTGTGGTACATTCCGCATATCAAGGTCTTCCCAAGAGTTCAGTAGTTTAAAGGTATACTCGACTTGAATTGACCCTAAAACCAATTGAAATGTACTACATTTTTAATGATAATAAATAAATTAAATGATAATTTTGGAACCAAAGGAATTGGCCAAGAGATTTGCCTTATCATTTGGGTTGGATGCATTGAAAAATCGTGAAGCAATGGCAGCTCTACACCGTGAAGGCGTTTTGTTCGCTGTGGGTACTGACGAAGGAATCGCTCAAGACGATCCATCAGTACCACCTCCACATGTCGCGTTTTTGGAGATATTAGCCGAATTCACCAACAAACTGCTTAAACAAGATAAACGCATTGTGTATGTTGCACATTTTAAGCTAATGTATTATTTGATTATTTTAATTCAATATTTTATAGCCTCAACTATTTGGACAAGCACATAACATCAGCAGTCCCTTCGAGTCGCAGCGAAGATTGGCAACCTTGGGTGATATATAGAAACAGCTTGATGCATGGCGATGCTGAACCTGGGCCGATAACTTCTCGACGAGCATACACGCGTAGAAACAAAAAAGAAACTTGTAAATTTAAATTTAAATCATATAACAATAATTTAAAAACCCGAGCTCCTAAGTTCATGCATTTGCATATTATTCTTACTCAGTCATATTAAATTGAAACAGAAATATAATTCTGAATATTATGAAATTTTATTTACCATATATCAGGACTTTCGGCATATTTTAATATAATTGTGCATTTTTATGAAAAATCTATCAAAACAAAATATGTTTGAAAACAATAGAACACCATCTACATCTCATAACAGATTAAATAATTTATATGTTTTTGCTATTATTCGTAATATTTCTCAACTAAGTGATTATGAGAATAATATTGTGACAACCCTAAAGAAATTATACTTAACAATTTTCCAGTCTTTGAATTTTCACCAGTCATCTCTGCTGACATGTAGAGGTCTTCTCGTGGTGTAAAAATTTGGTCACAAACAACAGACATTTATCAAAGCTAAAAAATATTTTTAAAAAATTTGATACAATTCAATTTGATATTTCAGGTAGTTATCTAAATACAATTTATTGAAACATCAGAGTAAGTTATATATGTTATAAATAAATTCGGTTTTTTTTTTTATCTTAATTTTAAAACTGATAGTAAATAAAAAAAAATTACTAGGGCCTTATAATCATGGGCTAGGCTTGACCTCAAATTTGAATTCCATATAACCAGAGAGCGGTTGAAATTGTTTTATTTAACAAAGTTTAATTATTTAATCTCATTAGATAGAATAGCAAAGATATAGATATTACCTTAGTTGTTTGATGGAGCATACATATTCTAAGTTTTTTTTGTGCATGAACTTATACATGAAGCCTACTAAAAACACCACCCGACACTCATTAATAATAATCAATTTTTTATCTTAGATGATGATGATGATGACGAAGGGTCAGATCAAGATTTTGGGTAATAATAGCATTTTATTATTTTACTTACTTATTGAATTATTATTATTTATTATTTTTCATCGCTTTGAAGGCTACATACAAAGACGATTTAATTTATTATTATTATCGTCGCAGTCGGTACGCTTCATTTTTTTAAATTTTATTGAATTCGCAATATGGCAATCTTTAAAATTTGTTTTCCCATTATTTTTTCTTTTTATTGTTTGTTTTTTTTTTCAGCTACTAAATTTAAGCTGTAATCGCCAATGTCGTCTTGGAGTTTTGTATGCACCATCGTGTGTTCCTATCCTGTAATGAAATGAGTTTTGCCAATCAATAAAAAAATGTTTTAATTTTATCTTTTACACAACTAGTTGATTTTAGTTAGTTGATTAGAATATTTTAAAGTTAATCAATTGTATTTTAATTATTATTTTTTTATACGAAACAACTTATTTATAGAAAGAGCCAATGTGTGCATGTATTTTTCGGCAAACGTGACCGCCAGCTGTATGGTAGTTTTTTGATTTGACTCAAAGTTTTAAAGTATTTTCTTTGTTTAGTTGATTTTTTTATTTAAGGAAAATATTGTTTTAAGAAAATATGCATGAAATTTAATTTTGGATTAAAATATATTATATAGTTTTCACAATATTTAATATTTTAACTTTTTCGTTTGATCGATTCTGTGAAAAACATTTAAAATATAATTTGTACAAACAGTTATAAATATTTAGCTGTTGCTCGATATTAAAAAAAATGGTAAGTAACAAAATAATATAATAAATTACATTTTGTATAAACCATAATATAACAAATCATTAATTTCGTTATTATAATACAAAATATGAAACAACTTTTAAAACCTCTCAACAAACGCTCTAAAAAAGACTGATGGGTCTTAAATCTTAGTGTTCATTTACAATCGCACTGCCCACTAGACCAGAAACAATATTTTCAACTCATTGGAGATGTTTTCTGTTTAACTAAAACACAACACTTATCATACCATCATAATATAAATTTCAAAATTTTACCACTCCAAATTTAATGATCAAACCCAATTTTTGTTTGTATTATACTATTATTGGTCTTACCATCAAAAAAGACTTGAGATAAAAAATAAAAATACTAACGTTTAGGATGTCAGGTAAACTTAAAAAGTTACGAGGTTTAGTTCAATAAATACATCTTGTAGTAAAAGTCTCAAAAGATTTATTTGAACTGTTTCTTTGAAAACTTAAAATCACTTAATACTTGCAGAACGCCAGTCATTCAGAGCGAAGCGCCAATAAAGAAAAGAAGATCAAAGATTATCAAGTAAAGTGACGCACTAGTAAAGTTCCCTCTTACTTGAAGTATATATATTTTCATTCTTCATTTAAGGTCGATAAGGTTCCAAGACAGTAGCCGCTCTGAAGTGAATTCAGATGAAACTAATTGGACTGACAACAGCACAGGAGCTGGTGGATCTCGTCCAACGCGTCAGTGTATAAATCGTTCAATTCCATATCGTTATATTCAAGAGGACGATGAAGATGATGAGTGAGCTATAAAATCATCGCGTAAATAATTTCTCTCTGAGACTTATAACTGTATTCGTGCAGAAATCTAAATATTATCATTGGAAGAAAAAAACACCAATAAACAAGTTAAAAACAAAAACAAACAAACATATATTTAGGTTTTTATAAAATTTAAACATATTTTTTCAAATTAGTAAACGCCAAATTATTAGTTTTATTTACTACACCCTTTAGATACCCATTATGACCTCGTATATCAAATTAAGTTAATTTATTTGATTAATTTATAATTATTAAATTTATTAAGAATTCTTCAAGTGAAGAATTTTCAATAATTGAATAATATTATATTTTATTAATTTTATAACTAGATGTCTAGATGAATATATTTAATAACGTGTCTAAAAAAAGTCTGCTACTATTGTGATTGTATTTTTATTGACATTATATTATTTTTTTTTTTTTTTAACACAAAAGAATTATTCAACCCGTAAAATAATTTCTATCCGAATGAATTATAAAAAATTCAAAGTATAACAAGATTAAATTTATTATTTATATAAATAAATAAATTGTAATTATTTATCAAAATATACTATATACTAATAGGTACTCCTAATTGTCTTCTTATATCTTCAAGCACAATTGCATTTTCAATGCTCAATGACCATGGAACTGTACTGCTTTCCTTAAGACCTGTAATATTTTTACATACAATATAGTGTTAAATAAATAAATGTGTATTTTAGTAAAAATAATTACTGACCTTTCAGTAAGCAGCTTCTAACTTCTCGAATCTCGTGAATTAATTGAACACTATTACGATATCTCGTCTTTTCTTTTGTTTGAGGTACATTTATATTAATGTCAGTGTTGTTTACAGTAATTTTAATGGCAGACCAAAATGGATTATGTAACTAAGAAAATATAAATTTATTTTTACAAACCGTGTGTAATTATTAATATAATTGTTTTCAGTTTATTTCACTTTAATGTTTCCTTTGGTGCCGAAAACAATCGCTTCATTGGGTAATTTGACTTTGAATTGACTGAAAAACGTAGAAGTTCTACCAGCTGTGTACTTCAGAACAACGCTCGCGTCTTTGTCGAATCCACATTCTGTCATCTGTCCACAAGTGCCGTAAATTAGTGGCTTATCAGGACCAAAAAGCTTTTGACTCATGTAGACAGAGAATACGGCCAATTCTAAAATTGATCCGCCGCTGTTCCTCCTAAAAGACACGTCCGATTGGACGAACACAAACACATTCCTCAGTTATGATTTATCGATTCAAAAAAAAAATAAAAAAATAATTCTCCTCACTGATAAATAAGTGACTCGGGCATTGGTGTACCAAATGATGATATTATTTGTAAAGGTTCGCCAATCGTGCCTCTTTCAATTTCGTCTCGTAAAATAGTAAAAGCCGGAGTGAAAAACATCCACATTGCTTCCATAAGAAACAAGTTTTTAGACCTCGCGAGCTAAATACAATAAAAAGAAAAATATTTTTCGTCATTATCTATCATAATACAAAACTACACCCAATAAGCGGAGGTACATTTCTGACTAGGCACCGAGTAAACGTTTCTCTATAAATGTTACAAATTATATGATTTTTACTTTTCTATAATACATCCATAATTGTTAATAACTATAAGATCATTATTCAATATTATAGACAAGATTATAATATGATTCGTAAGAGAGAAAAAAATGAGTAATATTCGTATATTCTTAAACCAAATAGATTTTAGGTACCGAGTTTCAATTGAAACAAAAACTTCATGAAAAAAAAATATCTCCCCTAAAATCATAACATTTCTAAATCGAGAATAATACGAGTGATAAAAGTACATAATATAATAATGATTACTTCTACGAGTTCCGCGACCTGCCTGGCATTTTGACAGAACGGTTCTTCGCACAAAACATTTTTACCGTTTTCCAACATCATGCGACTGACCGAGTAATGGTGTTCGTTCAGGGTGCCTACGTACACTACGTCTAACGACACAACGCATATTTATTATATATCTATTAATTATAAATGTATAAAATGTTTATAAAATACAATTATATATGTTGTGTGTGTGTAATTCGCCTTACCCACGTCCGCATCGTTGGCCATGGATAAATACGAATCGTACGCCTTGGGGATTTTAAAGTGTTTGGCGAATTCTTTCGATCTGGCGATGTCTCTGGAAGCCACAGACACGACGACATGTTCTGTCAGCGGCAACGTGTTCATGGCCACGACGAAATCGTGAGATATATTGCTGATGCCTATAATTCCCCATCTAGTCGCCATTTCAGGATCGAGCAGTGTCAAAAATCGCCTTTTCTGCGTGTCCAATAGCAAAAAATGCAAAAGTAATTTACACGACGCCGGATTTTGTCAAATTAGCGATCCACAGTGAAAATTATCTAAATCAAAACAGTATGTTTGATTTAAAGTTCACCGCACAATAATTAACTGATAATAAAAATTAGTTTTGATCCAAATGTTATACGCGCAGTATTGTTGATTGCCGAGTTATATAAATAAGCGTCTGACCTTCTTGAACTCTTAGAGATCCGAGTAATCTGCACCAAAACGCGTAACATTAATTTAATTATGTAACGTTCACGAATACATTTTCAAGTCACTGAAGAGAATATTAATCGTTTTTAAGGTTTTTTTGTATTCGCCACGAGAATTCTATGACGATAGAATAAAATAAAACATTTATATTAGTTGATTATTATACATAGTATAGGTAAATTATTCTTGGTCGTAAGGTTAGACTGACAGAGAAGGCAAAATAATTGACATGCCAGATCACCCACTAGGGTGAACCTTCTTGGGGAAATGTTATACTTGGGCCCTCAACTTTCGATCTATATTTGGAATTTGACCAGCTCAAAACTAATAATCAATGACAAATTATAAAGATATTTTATTTTATTGTTATTTGCACTGTTTTTTCCGTTATATAGCTCACCACAATCTTCACCGATACGAAATATATAAATATATAAAAAGTATTTATTTAACGACAGGACTTTGGCCTGGTAAATTATAATTAGAGCTATTAAATAATTATTCAACTATATTGGAGGCATTATTTGAATTCTGAGATACAAGTTATGACGTAAATACATTTCATATTTTCATCAATACTATATTTTCACCACACTAATTACACTTTTCATCTACGACAAGTTTAATATAGATAATATTTAAATTACGATTATTTTCCCTAAAACGCGCGACAACAATTAATTGTTGACATTTTGTTTTTAAATTATGAACTTAAATTTAAATAATTATTAACTATCATATATTTTTGTCATAAAGCGGTATTATTTTACATTATAAGATGTAAAATATAAAATGTAGTATTTATATAAAATATAAAATATAAAATCTAGCCAGTAGCCATCTTGGTATACTTATCATGCAAGTATTTGGTATTTATACGAGATAAAAATAAATGGATTAAAAAAATATTTTTAAATAAACGTCGTCAATGACGTTGAATATTGCATGTGTGTAATGTAAATTACCGTCATTACCTAATCATTATCGATAATACTATTTGAATTTATTCTGTAATTCTGTATCGATAGGGAAATTTTAATAGCATTAAAAAATAATTTTATATTAGAAATTTAGAAATAACTAGACGCATATAGAATAGATTTGTTTTTCATATATTCTGTGTGTTGTAGGTGTATAATGCAGAGTATTCAGCTCATATGAGAAAAAATACATTTTTGAGGTAAAATTATCTATTTGTCCATCTGAGTAATTTATATTTAAACCATCGAGATACAATCACATAATGTAGGATTATAGATTATAAAAAAATTATATTTAATGAATATTGAGAATAGTTTGAACTTAAAATTTGAACAGTTGGCGCATGCGTGCTAAATACCTATATATCTATTTGGTTATTTCATTTCCGCTAGTATGCATCTCTTTCAAAAATATTATATAATGTTGGGGAAAAATATCGTTACGTACCATTCAATGGCGACTCTTTATTCTAGCATGACGAATATGTAATATTTCTAGATTGCAATTTTTGATATTATCTCATCTGTTGCAAAAAATATTAAATGTCCATACATGATTTTTCCTGTGCTATTATACACAACAAAAAAACTATAAAATATTGTACTTATATAAATAATATTTTCATTTAATTTGGTTGTATTTTATATTTTTTTTTTGTGTAATAAACCTACTGTTTTATAAAAGAAAAATTAACAAATCTCCCTCGTGATTTCGCGAGTCATAACTAAAAAAATACAAAAAATAAAGTCCATTAAACATAATATCTACATGTATTATATTAAATATTTTTCTTACTTATGATTTAATTTTTTTATATTTTTATGAAAAATTTTCAATTAAATACAAAATAATGGCAAACTAAAATAAGCATAGGTACTATTATATTATTACAATGAGTTTAGTTTACTCGTTTAAAAAAAATTATCGACATGAAAAAAAAACCAATTTAATTTTAATAAAGGAGGTAGATAAGTACTGCCACTTAAAAAGTTAGTTGTTAGGTATAAGTTATATCTTAAGAGTTTTATTGGGACCAAAATATCTTTCAAACATTTATTTGGTAATAAATAATAATAAATACGAATAATACGATAACAATTTTAAAATATTTCATAATATTGTACATTCCAATGTACTTAATTTAATTATAACAAAATAAATTGAGGTATTTATAAAAAATATAATTACCTACACATCCTGTCCCTCCATTTAACTAAGCGCCACAAGTTATTACGCTATAGACTGATTTAATATAACATCTATTTGAATGTTGTTCAATTATGAAATCGACTGCGAGAAACGATTAACACATATTATGTTATTAATATTTTATAAACGCATAAATAAAAATTGACTAATATTGATAGAGGCTTATCGCGCAGTAAGTCGCATTCCAAAGAATACGTTTGTTTTTCTGATCAACACATTGAATGTAAATATACTTTATACTAAAATGCTAATATTATAAGAATACTAGAACAATACTGACAAAAACATCAATTGAAAAGTGAAATTCATACACCAACATTAAAATGATTTTTTTCTAAATTAAATTTATTGATGTGCAAAAATCGAGGTTTGCTCTTTAGAAATTAGAATTTAAGTCATAATTGCCCGTAAAAATACGATATAATTTTTACAGTAAAATCGTAACATTTTTGTACAGAGTACTGTTTTTTTTTTTTTTTTTATAATAAATGTACTTTAAAAAACCATAAAATATAGCCGATTGATTTTTGTTTAGAATAAGGCCAAGGATGGCGTAAGTACCCGTAATAGGGCTCGCATAAAGGGACGGAAAGATTTAAAATTCGCTACTGATATAATATTATGCTTTAGTAAATCATCGAAAATTGCTTTCATTTTTGTAAGTATACACGTATTTACGTGTGCACGTTTCGTACGTAAATTGAGTACAATAATTAATAGCGAGAGTCGCTGCACGGACGTGAGCCGAAAACGCAGGGGCGTAGCGTGCACGTAAGCACTGGTTACACTTTGAAAAAAAAAGAGGAAAAATAAAAAGTTGAAAATTTTATTTTGATTATAATACGAATCGAACCTATTTGTTTTACCTATTTACGGTCATAAAAATTCAAACTTATAAACATGTATAATAAGACGAGAACAATTTTAATGTACGGCCACGTTGTGGTGGTCGGCCGCCGCTGCGAAAACGACATTAACTTACATATCAATTATTGTTTCGGCGGCCGCGCGAGATGGATGTAATAGGAGGTAATCAAAGAATCAGACTGACCTGTATAATTGTGTTGGTAGCAGATCGACGAGTTGATTTCGAACGGCTACGGCGGCGGCGGCACTGTTCGCGAACGAAGACGGAATAGAACTGATTCGAAGCATTGATTAGTTCGTGCTAGAGTTTGGAGCCCGGTTTTAAAACCAAATCACGTGGCCGCTCGACCAATCGAAACGCAGTGAGCGCGCGTAACCGGGGCAATAAGGGCCGTTCATTGGCTGGCAGTATTCGTCACGTAATAATAATAAATACCGTGATTGGTCGTGGGCGTTCGGTATTCTCTGTTCGCCCAAAATAATTTATTTAGGAAACCACAAAACGTTACCGTTTTCGATATACCGCGGTAGGTATTATACCACGAAAATATCGTCTGGAGCGCGCGGTCAATCTATGTCCAAGTGATAAGATAACACATTATTATTATTATTATTATGATTATTTCGACAATTTCGACATATAATCAGATTTAATGCGAAGAAAAAACTTCTATATAGTAAATCAACGCGTAAAACTATATACAAGGAAAATAAAAAAAAGTCTTTTAAAAAAAAAACCAACGTAAATAAGGACGTCGATAAAAAGCGGGAAAAATCTCGTGAAAAGAGAACGTCACCATAGTTATTACTTAAATCCTGTTCAGGATGTAAAACTTATTTTAACGAACACGAATATTAAAATCGATACGGCATTATATTTAAATAATTCATTCGATACGGCAAAGATGTTTTAATGATGTCAACTCTAAACAACAAATCCGTACTTCGAGACAGACCTATCTTGTGAATAAGACAGAGCTCTGATGTCAACTAATCCATATCTAATTTCACTTTATACTATACACCTAATCAGAATTAATCACACTAACTTCTTTACATTCTTCCCAGTAATGCCAGGAATAAATAATTTAATAAATAACTTTTGATGACCTGGTCTTTAAAATCAAAAGAATTTTGTTGACTGTTGTTTAAAAAATATCATTAAAAAACAATGTAAAACCATTGATTATAGAATGAATACGTTCGTCATAAATATGATCAAAACAAACAATGATGATTAATTTAAAAGAGAAATGATGATACAACAATTTAAGTACTTAAATAATTAGTTATGTTATTAAATTAGGAATACAGAAAAATAAGACAACTACCTACTACCACTTATGAGTAATGGCAACGTAGTTGTCTTATTTCATAATTGCAATTTTTTATAATAATAACAGTAATAAAGATTAACAAGTAGATACCAGACTGAACGGAATTTTATGTTTTTATGATGAAAATAAGGAATTTTGTAAAAAGAGTACAACCATTTTGATTTAACCCGATCATTGCAATTGTTGGCGACATGCGAGCTGCGAGCAATTACTAATATTTTTATAATTTAAGGTACATTTTACTAGTAGTGGAATTATGGAAGGGAGTGAATTAAAATTAGTTAAATATCAATGTTAAATGTAAGTTGTTTGGTTTTTTTTTAAATGTATATTGAATGTTAAAAAATGATAGACATAGATACAATCTAACTGTAAAATATCATATTTCAATATATTTCAAGTGGGTTCCCCCCTTCTTAATATACCTCAACAACATTCAATCCCTACGGGATAAATTCTTAATTATCCCACTGCACTGTACGCGTATATTCAACTCCCCTTCACTGATTGTCCTGAACCGATTTGCGCGTTTAAATAGCGTTTAAATACAAACGCAAGCGAAATCGCTTACAAAACAACAAATTCGTTTTACCGAGTCTTTTTTTTTTTTTATCGGCACCCGTTGATGCAGGTGGACGACGAGGACGGTTAATAAAAGCAGTTTCCGTTCGTTACGCGCAACGCGTAATATAATATGCGCCAATGGCGACAATAACGTACAAACACGTCCGGTACACGAATACGGGTACCTATGTATATCAAATATAATATTATAATGGCCCACGACGAGGATCATACGTATTTTTTATTATTTACAAATTGTGTTTACAAAAATAATACGGAAAGTGAAATAAAAAGTGATGAGAAGTCGGTGTGTATCTCACTCTATATTTATCAGCAGTAACTCAACATTTTTTAAAATCAACATGACCAGATTTGAAAAAACTTGTTTTTTCGAAAACGTAAACGAGATAACGGAAAATGACGATTTTTATAACGTAAAAAATAGTACTTAATCGTTTTAGGGAATAACTTGCAATGCTATTACTGTCCCTAGATAATATTATAATAATTATGACGATAGGTATGTATATTATAATTTATAAGTAATAATTAACAAATTAAATTACAACGACTCGTTATTATTACTCCGAGCTTACGACTATAGTCCGCAGATATAAAAAACGACCATATCGCTATATATATATACGTTTGTCGTATACATAATAAACTGAATACTCATATATATCTGTGACGAAAAATATTTAAACGTCGGCGTTTTGTAATTTTAAATAAACTATACAGAGCGCGCGTATCGTCGCCGCATACTCACCACGTCTTGTTATCATTTACGATCGGTCGCGACAACTGACGACGACGTGCCCACGTTTCGATTTCGCTTTATCGCTGCAATATTTCTCCTTCCACACGCGCCGTTTCTCATCCGCTACCGCCGCCGCCGTCGTCGACGTAGTGTCGTTTTCCGTTCTACAGTAACAGAAATATCAAAAAAAAAAATTAAAAATTAAATCAAAAATAATAACAAACAAAATAAAAACCACATTCGTTTTCCGACCCATTATCACTATCTCTTGTTTTATTATAATATTATATTTAATATTATATACAATATACGATTACATATATACATATATATATATATATATACGTTTTATATATCAATTGTACTAGTTTTTTTTTTTTTTTTACCGTTGCTCTTCTTCCGCCGCCGCCTCCAAGTCCGTCTTCGGCAACCACTACAATGTTATTGTGTGACGAAACATTCGCGCCCGGAACCCGTTGTTGATTCCATTATCGCTGTCGCACGCACGCACAGTTGATACTCGTTTATTTATCAGAAAAAAAAAAAATCATCATCGTCCACTGTTCAATAAAATATTATTATTATTCATTATTATTACGTACGTACCATCGCGTCGGGCGTCGCGTTATTACGACAGTAAATAATAATTCCCGCGATACGGCCGGCCGACAACACTATCCTGGTGACTACCGACCGCCGCCGCCGCCGCCGTGGTGTCAGTGACTCAGTGCGTGGAATTTTGTCCATTTTTTCCTCTCTCGTTCTCGTCTTTATCCGCATGCCCTTCTCGCCGGTGAAAAGGATCGTCGTCTAGTCGAGGGCGCCCGTCAAGACCGTTTGATAACGACAACACGCGCACGCACACACGTCGTCGTCGTCGTCGTCGCCGCCGACCGAAATGTCCGAAAATTATACCGCCGCGACAGTCAAGCTCGCTCGGAATTCCGCCTGAACCCGCCGAGACACACTCGTTTCACTGCGCCCACACTCTTCTGTTCATCGTCACCGGTTCGCTGTAAATGTTCACTGGTATGTAAAGCGGTCGTCTTTTCGCGACAACAATATCGATACACAACTGCCGCGGATCGAATAAAACCGACCTGTTTTACTTCGATCCGCGCTCAGACGGACAGATCGGAGGACAAGTCCTCTCCAATAATTCTTGAGTTCCCATTTTCTCGGTTGATTAGTCATCATTATTTAACAGCACCTTGCACAGTGTAATATCAGTTTATATCATTGATTATAAATAGTTATGTTATGCTATTTATAATCTATGTTCATAATATGTAAAATCTCAATGATTCATTGTTTTAAAATGTTCAACAAATTACTCTCTCAGTTTCTTTCTATGTGACGAGTAGCTGGGCCGTATAGTTTTTCAAATTCTCATCTATCTTAGTTTAAGTGAAAAAAAATCCACTGATTATGAATCTGTGCTACTTACTACTAAATTCACAATCCGTTTTTGGTATGTGTGTATACGTTTTTGTATGATGTGACCTGTGTTTTATGATTAATCCGCCTTTCAACCGTTTTCAATTGTCATTTATTGTCCCACAGCAATACTTTCGTTTCACAGGCCCTAACGACTTTTCGTCGACAGAATATCACATCAAAACAATTTAAAAAATTTCATAATTTTTATTATTTCTTTTCTTATCATTTTCAGATAATCATTCACTATGGGGAAGCTGCTTTCCAAAATATTTGGTAACAAAGAGATGAGAATACTTATGCTTGGTTTAGATGCGGCTGGAAAAACAAGTATCCTTTATTATGATAAAATATAATTTATTGTTACACCCTGCCATAGTGAAAATGTTTTTGTGACAGATTAAACCGTACACAACATATTAAGATTTTTTTTCTTATAAAGAAAGAAAGAGATCTAGTAACCCTAATGATAATATTTTCATGTCTAAAATAATTATTTAAAATTTTTTTTTACCGTGATGTTGATCTCAAATACCGTTCTTCAGAGTCTGAGACTAATACTGGTGTTTGGTTGTGTAATATTTTGATATATTAAGTTTACTTCTAATCTAATAACTAGACTAGACAAATTTTCCTATTAAAATTGCTTCAGCTATTTTATATAAATTGAAATTAGGTCAATCTGTAACGACCATACCTACAGTTGGCTTCAATGTGGAGACAGTATTATATAAAAATGTTAAAATTAATGTTTGGGTTAGTATTATTGTTATAAATCTGATAGATATACTTGAGTAATGGAACAATTCATATAATCTGATTAGGATGTGGGAGGTCAAGACAAAATACGACCATTGTGGCGACATTACTACACAGGCACACAAGGTTTGATCTTTGTAGTAGATTGTGCCGATCGTGATCGTATAGATGAAGCTAAGCAAGAACTTCATAGAATAATAAACGATAGAGAAATGAGGGATGCGATCATTTTAATTTTTGCCAACAAACAAGACTTGACCAATGGTATATATTATAATAATTATTTTTGTTCATTATCGAATCAAGTTGACTGACACATGTTTTATTTGATTTCCCATAGCAATGAAACCACACGAAATACAAGAAAAACTTGGACTGACAAGAATACGGGATAGAAATTGGTATGTTCAGCCGTCATGTGCTACTACAGGAGATGGATTACACGAAGGCCTCGCCTGGCTTACATCAAATTTTAAACAATGATACCAAAGTATTATAAACAATACTTTTTACATCATTATTCAATTTTAAAAAGCTTTAGAACTAAAAGAAATTCCATGTGTATAAAAATGTGTATTTGACTCGTTAAATGTAAAAATGAACATCAA
The DNA here is from genome assembly GCA_948098885.1 of Drepanosiphum platanoidis. Lineage (NCBI taxonomy): Eukaryota > Metazoa > Arthropoda > Insecta > Hemiptera > Aphididae > Drepanosiphum > Drepanosiphum platanoidis. The sequence continues at coordinate 3,556,577 of OX402539.1, forward strand.
TTTTAAATCTAAGGTGTCCATTTTGATGAAAACAGCCGTACTCTCCGAGAGGAATGGCCTAATAAAATACTGAATTATTCACAATTTGTCTTAATGTTATAAAATAATGTATAATATGTATTGAACAAAATTGTCATAATCTCAGTCATATGCTAAAACTGCCTCATTACTCTTTTGATGTGTATATTTATTAAATAATTCCAATCAGTATACATATTAGCTTAAACGATAAAAATTAAGCAATATTATGTCTAACTTAATTAATAACGACCTTTAACAATATTGTTCTTGAGTTTAGAATATTTTATATAGGCCTATAAATTAGTATATGTTGTACTAAGTATCATAATATTTTATACATAAATACATACGGTTCATAATCATTAGAATTTTATTTAAAAAAAAATTAAATGATATTATTGTTTCACGAGTGGAAGAATCCTATTTTTTATTTTTATTGTTATTTATTATTTTGTACAAAATATTGAATAAATATAAAAAGATTATAATATTTTTATATTTATTTTGAATGATGGTTTGGTTTAGTTAATATTATATTCTTGCACAGATTATTGATCATTTCATAATAATCGTTTCCGATTACATTTGTGGTTTAATTTCGATTTAACAAAGGGAAAAAAATGAAGTAAATTATTGAATATATGAGTCGAGAGAGTAGTATTTTTTCGTAAACTATAATTTAAACGGCATAATAAATTATCAGTGTGATTATTATTAGCTAAACTCTGAAGAAAAGCGAACGTTATTATTATGATTCGTGACAATCCAATTGGGTCATACATACTGAAATGAGCGAAAATGATTTTATTTTCCTTGTTCCTTAAAACTGCTATGGTGATCTTGATAATAATATATTTAATACTTTTTCAAATGTTTTATTGTCCATATTACACATATTGTTATAACTATAGGTAGAAACAAAGCTGCAAATACATCGATTAAATACGTTTGATAAAAATTCAAATGAATCTTTGGACATTTTAAAAGATCTCTAGATTCATCTTTATTTCTAATTACATACTCTGTCCAATAAATTGCTGTTTCAAGAGGTGATTGCGGTCGATCGTGGTATAGTTGTTGAAGTTTTTTTGCATTTGTTCTGAAATCAAACAAAACTTCATTATGACTAATCGAGTTATCTTAATCGAGTATTTCATTACCTATAATTTTCTGTCATTGCTTCGTTAATAGCTTCGAGTAGTTTGTCACTTTTTAAGTGCTTAAAGTCCAAGGCGATGGCCACTTGTTTTTTTACCAAAAGCTGAGAAATAATTAATTGATCTCCTATCACTGGAATGGCCACCATCGGTTTACCGCAATGTATCGTTTCAATTGAACTCATCATACCAGCGTGTGATATGAAAAGAACCACTTTGGGATGCGCTATAATAACATATGATAAAACCATTTTATTTTTACGTTACTAAAGTTGTTTCTTTGTTAATAGATATAAATGTCTACCTAAAAGATCTCTTTGTGGTAACCATTTGACCATCTTTACATTTGGCAACGATGTTGTATCATTGCCGGCGTTATATTTCATAATGATTTTCTGTTTGAGTTTGGAAAAAGCTTCCATTATATTATTCAGTTTGTCTCCAGCCAAAGAAGATTCAGCCACAACCGAGCCCAAGCTGAACAAAATAACACCGTGATCGGCACTGTTTATGAAATCGTTCAACTCCTGTGTATTAACGAGGACAAAAAAAAACAATGTTCAAATAATTAATAACAAAACCCAATAAGAGGTGATCATAGGCGCAATTTGGGGTGCCTACTAAGTGTTGTTTAGCATTCCCTATTTTCATATTAGAGCTTTTATCGGGGAGTGCTTACTGGGGGGCCTCACAGATGGTTCACAAGTCTCCTGGAAATGTTTACACCCCCCCCCCCCCAATGGAAAATTCCTGAACACACCAGTACTCCAATCTGTCAGATATAATGGATTTTAATCGCGATTATAACCACAGGACAAGCGAACTCTTATAACTCGAATAATAAAATGATTAAAATGGTTTTGTTCGCAAACAAGTCGCAAGTGTTCGCGCGTAGCACCTACGCGTGAAACCCCGGGGGGGGGGGGTGGGCCCGGTTACTCGGCTTACTTGTGCGAGAGGTTTTTCGTCCTCCACGTGGATTCCGGCGACCTCGACGATCCCGGGCACGGTCGGCAACGACGCGAACGCGCCGTGATGGTTGTTCGTGAGTATCACGCTGACGTTGGCCAACGACTCGGTAAAATGTCGCGTGTGCAGCCCGTGCCTCAGACGGTTGACGTCCCGCATCTTGGGCCCGAGCGTCCATTCGAAGAAAACGTGGATGAACGCGGTCTGCACGTAGTCCCGGAGCCTGCGGACGAACGGCGCGTCGGACGTGGACTGCGACCACACGGTGGGCTCGTAAGACGGCGCGACGCCCGCGCCCACCGTCTCGTCCAGCCACGGGAACGTGATCATCGGACAGACGCCGACGATGGGCGCGCGCACCGCGGCCGCGATCGGCGCGAATATCGGCGTGGTCAGGAAGAACTCGGCGATCACCAGGTCGAACGCGCGGCCGGACCGCAACAGCTCGGCCACGGGCGGATGGTCGAGCACGGCCGCGTAACGGTCCACGTTGCCGTACATGCGGCCCTTCCACGACGCCCAGTCCAACTGGTCCGACCGGAAATTGGAGTGCGGCTTCAGCGCGGATATGTCGATGTGCGACAGGTTGCCGCCGGCCGACGCCTCGCGCTCCGCGTCCGGGAAATTCGTGATGGCCAATATCTTGTGCCCGCGGTCCAGCAGGCCGCGCACGAGCGGCCGGACCACGCGATAGTGACTCTGGGCCGTGGTCGGGAACACGACGAGGATGTCCGCCGGCCGGACGCGCGACACCGCGGTGGCCGCCAAAATGCACAAGACCGCGGCGGCGGCGCGGCCCGTTTGGATTTTCACCATTTCTCGCTCGCGTCTCTTTTGCTTTTCTTCTCGACGATTTCCACGGTTTGTTTATCGCGTCCGACGGCGAACAACGACCGTTTCTGTAACAGTTTATTGACGTTATAACGAGCCCTACGGGTACTGTATGAGCAGTCGGTCGGGACTTGCAACAGATATTATTATGAGAAAACTAGACGAAAAAGTAGGAAACTAACGAATCGTTTTGGGTAACACTAATAAGAACAAATAGCACAGAGTAATTATAATAGACAAACAGTACAATATGTTAATATTTTAATACCTATATCTCTAATCGTATAAAGGTCCATGTATATTCAGTTTAGAATGTTTAGATAACTCCAAAATGAATTCGATGTATTATTTTTTTTATAGTATACCTGTATTATACCTATTGCGTTCTCTTATCTAATCTATATATTTATAGTGTAATTTATAAAAATACGAGAAATTGTAATTAAATTAACCTTCAACCAGTATTCTGAAAACACAAGTGTATTTCAATACGCCACTGCATCGTGTCAATAATATTATGTAACATATTACCGTCTACTACGATAGTACAGTTAAGACTTAATTAAGCTTCGGAATAGGCGATTGCGTGAAAAAAATCATTACCGTCGAATTTTATATCATTTCTTCCCGTGTTCTCTATTCACGTACCTGCCGGGTACAATATGCACGTGCTGCGGCCTACGGAAACGTTTAAAACGTTACGAAATAGTATTAGTATTAGGTTGAAAAATTCAAAATCAAAATATTTAATTTAAAACCCGAAACTTAACGACTATACAAACATTTTGGACCACCTAACCTAGCGCGACAGACTTACAATGACGAACGACCGATTCGATAAATGAGCGGTGGCGAACGAGCACGATGATGAACGGCTGGACACACGTACACTGCGGCAACAACGAGCTTGACTACACAGAGGCAGGACACGAGACGAATGGATGGCACACGAACGATGAGTTTAAACGAATCGCAAGACAAGGATTTGGTGCAAGTGGTCGATTACAACGACAAAACAAAATAAACCTACAATATGTAAAAACATTACGAATAAACCTCATTGCTTTAACGGCGAACGCAAAAATAACGAATCACGTTGCTGTTGTAGCGAAGGACGACAACTTACATATGCACACGTGATTAAATAATATTTAATTATAAATTACAATAATAATGATATACATAACGATAATAAACGTACTCACGAATACCGATATAAGTGAGGAACTTGCATGGAACGAGACGGTGGGCACTGAATAGTGGTGCAATTACAATATCTAGCTACTAATAATGGTAATGACCCTGGAAGTGAACCATTAATTGTTAACAAACAACACTGAATCTTAGGTAAACCCTAATAAAGAAAAATTTTACATAAGTTCATAATTCTTACATAGGTTTTAACTCACATTTCGATTGAAGCTGACTAAATTTGTACTTGGGTTACTGTGTTTATTACTTCCACAATTGATTCATTAATAACCTCCCACCCCAAAACTGCTTCTAGAGTAATATCAAATAATGTTTACTGATTAAAATCTCTCTCCTTTCCCTACTTTAAATATTGAAGTGACTAAAATAATATTTCTCATAACAGATAATGGTTTTGATTTGGACACTTCCAGCTTATTGATTATAGCAATTTGCTCACTCCTCAGTTTGGATTTTTGGCATAATGTATTCACAAAAATGTTGTCAAATTGTCTGTATCCATTTGGTTATTGTTAAAGTGCATCACCGAATAAAATCACAACTTTCTTCACACCAAATTGTTACTCATCATTAAACACAATGAAAATGATTTGTGAAGAAATTCTAGTTACATAACATGCTTAAAATAGTTTATCAAATCAATCACAAACAAATTATGGTACTTACAAAAAAACCATCATTATTTGTTTGAATATATCACATTTCTAGCACCACAATTTGGAACTTAAATTGAGATCACTTGTTTTCACTAAATGCTTATTAAACCATTCAATTTATTACTAAGGGAATAAAGTATTCTAAGTTAAAGTAGGAACCTAGATATCAAAGAATCAAAGCTGGAGTCTCTAAGAATACAATAAGAGAAAACAAAATAATATATAATCCAGTCAAAAAGATCGTATCTTATAAAATGTAAAAAAATGTTGTGGAAGGTAAAATAATATCGAGTATAAAAATGAATATTTCTTTATACATAAAAATATATTTACACATTTAATTTAAAAACTAAAATCTTATGTAAAAATTAATCTTCTTCCATTGTTTCATCTTTTTCTGAAACGCTAATTTTATCAGTTTCTTTTGATGTACAAATGGTATCTACATCCATTGTTGGTAATTCTACATCAGAAGTTTCACCATTTTCTGAGGGCCCAATGACTTGTTCTTTAGTTTCTTGCATCTGTACGGTATTGTCATCATTTTCATTGTTACCACCGCTTTTATCATCTTCACTATCATCATTTTCAGAATCAGTTTCTGCTCCGGGATGATCAGAACTATTGATTTTCTTTTCTACAGATGTCACCGAAGTTCCAGGTTTAATCCAATTATCTACAGGTTTTGTTTCCTACAAAGCAAATTATAAATTAACACATTATGTACTTAAAATGTACAAAGTAATGAATACATACTTGATGTACTTGTTTTAACTCTTGTACTCGTTGTAAATAATAATCAAATACATATTTTGCTATTTCAGGCATGTCCTGTACAACAAAAACTTGACTTTGATCATCTATATTACTGTCAAGTGATCTATTCGTAGGGTAATAATCGGCTGGTAGAAGGTGTAATTTAAGTGGTCGTTGCGTTAACTGAAAAATTTTAATTAAATTTAAATTTAACAACTGATAAAAAGTATTTTATTTCAATTATAATCCTACAGTTTTGAATGTCGGTGATAGTTCAAAGCAATTGCTAAATAGTGACACATTAGCAAATACATATAGACCAAGTCTCGCTCTTGACATAGCAACAACTAAACGTCTAACATCTCTGAGATGACCAACAGTTTTCGTTCTCACCAATGACAATAATACATAATCATTTTGCTGTCCTTGATACTTGTCTACTGTAGTCACCTGAAAATAAAGTTACAAGAATATCAACAAATATAATATATTTGTAAAAATTATATTTTAGTTATTACCTTGTGGGGCCATCCAATAAGTGGATTAGAACCACATCTCATATTTATTATTTCCCTGATCAAATGTTTCTGTCCGTTATATGTACTCAAAATAGTTATTTTATTGGCAGGGTAACCAATAAGTCGCATATACATGTAAACAGACACACAATACTCTGCTTCAGCTAAATTCTAAAAATGAAATGAGTTAACATTAAATTAAATTTATACAAATTATAATATATATATATTGTGCTAAAATTGTTTATAATTATAATATTGACATTAGAGATTTAATGATATCACTTAAAGTAATGTATTAGAAAATTTAATTTAATATAAAATTTAAATTAATGATCTCTGTAAAATCACTATAAACAATTTTATAGTATAAATTATATAACTATTTTACCTGGATAAAATGAGGATTTGGTTCAGTTTCACCAACACCATTGAATAAGCCAACATCGATTAATTGATATTCATAACAGAAACCAGCATTTGCTTTATGGTATTCCGAAGAAGTTATTACATGATTAAGATTTCCCAAATTATTGTAACGCCAATTGTATAACTGACTCAAACTAAAAACAAAAAGGATCCAATAATGAACAATTACTTCAAAATATTTCGAAATATTTCAATGACATTACCTAGGTCTTGAACGTCCTTGAGCGTCTAAATCAATAGTAGGAACTCCTAGATTAACCATACGAGTGAATAATGATTGCTCCATGTTAGAATATTTTTGAAAAGCCATGTTTTTAATGACTGGAGGTAATTGATGATGATCTCCAATCATTATCCACCTTTTCAAACGACTAAACCCGTCATCAGAGTTTTGAAGTAATAAAGGAATAAAAGTTTCTATTTCAAGAATTTGAGCAGATTCCTCCATTAGTATGTTATCATATTTGAAGCCGAGCTCAATGAGTTCTTTACGCTTTAATGCTGCGTGAGTACAAGTCATGGCTATAATTTTGACTTCTTTTACCAACAAGTATCGAGAACGATCTAAACCAGTTCTAAGTAATTCAAAGGCTCGGAACTCATCCAATTGCTTGAATATTTTTTTGATATGCCTATTTAAAAATAAATTATGATTATTGATTATATCAAGAAATCGACATATTATGCAGTTTATGTAGTATGCAAGAGTAGCCAATACATAAATTATGTCAATATATTAGAATATAGATTCTTAACTGGTCAATGACTGGTCAATGACTAGTCAATGACTATATTGGTTATTTGGGGGCCAATGAAATAGATGTTTTTGTAAATATCTCAAAAATAAATTTGTTTTAATTTAAATTACTCGTTAAAGTAGAAATTGTTTTAATTCAAATTTAACTTTTCAATAAATTTATAAGAAACAATAGTAATATATATTTTTAGTGTGAACTTTGATGAATTTATCGTTTTATTAAATTATTAAGATAAAACATAGTTTCTTACATGAATTCCACCATTTAAAAGACCACAACACATAAAACCAAAAAAATCACTCATATATATCATAAAATTGATTACTAATAATTTATAAGATTTAGATTACCATTAAAATTAATTAAAATTAATTATTTTTTTTAGAGGGCAGGAGTTTTTAGCTATACTTTTAATTTTAAAAGGTTAAGAACCTATGTATTAGAGTGTACTTATTTAAAAAAAAATGTATATACCTAAAGCAACCTCTAGCAATTTCTTTGTCTTCTTCCAAATTTCTACACTTGAATAATGGTTGAGGAGCATCATTGAAGAAAAGATTAAACGGGAAGTTGTCTTTTACAATATTTACTGAGATCGCCTAAAAAAATTCAAGTATTGATTAAGTATTTAATCCGATTAAAATGAATATAAAAAAGTTGTCTCACGCCATCTGAGTTTTCTTCTAGACTTTTTAAAGTTGTCAAATACTTATTCCATTTGGGAAGTACATGAGACCAAAAAAAATGCATAGCAGTTTCACAGGTATATGACATATCTCCCTTAACGTCCATCAAGTCTTGTAAACGCTGTACTTCGTTTAATAATTGAAGTCTTTTTGCAAGAACATAATTAACTCTTCCATACCTAAATAAAAAGCATAATGTTAATGGATTTTATAAAATGTAGCAATATTAAATTTAACACTTTGATAACAGGTAAGCAATAATATATAAAAAATTTAATTTACATGTAAGTTTAATGAAATTACTAACCGACTAAAGTCTTTGTCAGTTTCCAAAGCTTCTTCCCCATGACCCAGACGTAACAAATGTCGTTCGTCAATGTCTAATGCCATAATTTTTTCAAACAATTGATTTAATGCTTGGTTAGAATGTGTCACAATCATAGTGCGTTCGTTTCTCCAATTATGGTATAAATTTGAAATAATTTGTACTGCCACATCGGTTTTACCAGTTCCTGGAGGACCAACAACTACAGTCAACCCAGGTTGCATACCAGAATATATCGCTTCAATTTGAGTAGGGGTAAAACGTATCATATTCCTGATGTTATAAAAAAATATATATATATAAAACAAAAATTAAAAACATCAAAATAATTTTACTATTTAACTTCAAAATAAATTACTTTTTAGGTTGATTAAATTTATACGGTCCTCTGTTAACAGTCTTTTCAGATTGTATAATTGCTTTTTTCACGATTTTATCATCTGAATTGGTAGTTTCTTGAAACTGAATGCTGAAAATTATAATAAATTATTTTATAGTTAACAAATATTAAAATTATTATAAGTATTCATATCAAATAAAGTAGTAATAACAACTTACCGATAAGGTGGTAACATTTTATCGTTGGACTTATACGTTAATTCATGGTTTGGAAAACTTGTCAACACGTGATCCAAGTCCAAGAAAGTATCATTGAAATTCATTACTTTTATTCTGTTTTGCATCCTAGTACATATACATACAAGTTAAATAACCATATAAATAACATTACGTTTTGGTAAATAATTATGTTTTAAAAATTGGTGACAAGAGATATATCCCTAGGATTACAATGGTATTTATGTTTACTCAAGATAACAAAATACAGGAATTCAATTCCTGGTCCAGAACTACCAAAACATGTATTTATGCCAGAACCTAAGGGTCTTTTTCTGAAAACTTAACGAAATATTATTTATGAATCAACATACTTATCATATCGAGCTGCTGATGGATCACCGTATCCCAAAATAATATCGTGAATCCATTCGGGTACAACGCATTCTGTATTCATCAAATGACGAATAGTTTCTAACACGGCTTTAAAATTATTTTCCTTAGGTTTTCTACGCATTAGTACGTTAAATGTTTCATAAACATCCTAAAAGTGACATTACTTATAGATAATTATTTTCACTTTAATTATCAATAATTGATGAAAAAAATATTAAAACATACAATCTTTCCGGCGGCGACATTATCCAGATCAGCTCGATATTGATTACAGTCTAACCATACACGATATGTTCGCTTTTGACCAGGTAAAACTGGTCTTGGATCAGGCCCCTCTTCAATTACACGACCCATATTATCCAACATTCCTTCTACTTCACAGCCTCTAACACAAGCTATTGCTGTTTGTTGAAGGAATGGCTTATGATAATCAATCCTAGATCCTAAAATATACATATTTTTTAAAATATTAATATAAAACATTTGAAGATTTATAATTCTTACCTATTGGTAAAATTGGTTGTACAGTTAATAAGAAACAAACATCATGTTTGCGTAAATTCTCCCATTCTTCTTGTACGTCTTTTTTTACATTTAAGGTAACTGAAACATCTGCTCGAACTCTGGAAGGTTGTAAATCACCTAAATAAACATTTTAACAAGAAATAAACGTATAATAAATGAATGTCATTGAGTGAATTTATTATTTAATAGTTTATATAGTTTACCAAGATTTGGTTTTGCAACTTCTACAACCAGAAAATTATCAATAGGTAATGACATTTTGGAATAACCACTGAAGTAAATACTTTCATCTTCAGATTTACTGTAATAAATGAAGTGTATATAATATATATCATTAAGAAAATTATAAAATAACATATTTATTAATAACTCTATATCATTGGAAACAATTATATTCACCAAGTTAGAGTTTACTATAACAAATAAGTTATTTGGTAAGTAAACTTTTTAATTAGTTAATGCCTAGTACCTTGTACATATATATTTAACTTACCATGGGTTCATCCTAGTAATAGAATCTTCTATGTCTTGTCTAATCTCATCTATAAAAATTAAATTAAATTATATTGATGTATATAAAAGTAAAAGTAGCAAAAAGTAGTAAAGTATATTAAATACTAAATAAAAAATATAAAAATACTTACACGTTGATTCCAATCTAAATAGTTGAAAATTTCGCAACAAGTAATCGTGAAGAGTTAAAAATTGTAAATTCAATTTTGGTAATGCTAAGCAATTGTTTCCATTGTAATATTCAGTAGGCACTACTGCTTCGTTCCAAATAATATCCTCAGTTGGATACAGAGGCATTCCGTTCAAAACTTGTAACTGAGATTCTCTAGCTTCATGACGTGACACCTAAAATAAGAAATATTGAACATTACAGTATAAAAAGTTTTTAATACAAATTATTATTAGATTTAATTAATTTATTAAATCTCTATCAATTTCAAATCTAGCATACCAACATTTTTATTTCTTTACTTCAGTATTTTTTATAATATAAGTTAAAATTAATAAAATCAATAAATTATCATTCCAAATTTATTAATTTATTTTCATAAAATATGTTATTAAAAACTTAAAACTGTATACAAATTTGATTAAAAATCTAAAATTTAAAGAATTCAAAGTTTAAAAGAAAAGGTTATTTCAATACCATTCCTCTTTTATACACTGCTTTTATTTAATTTCCAAGCAAAAAATATCCCTCATTAGATAATTAAATGAAATATAACTGTAAAAATAATCTTAAACGATAACAAATTATATATAAAGATTTTTACTCAATTCAAAATAAAAATACAAAATCAGCACACATACCAGTAAAGAGAGTAAAAACTCAGAATCATAACGATACCAATTTTCAATCAGACGCTTTTCTTGGTCAGGAATTAAATTTAATTCCATAGCAATATCTTGAAGTTCTTGGTTACTAAAACAAAAAAATTTGTAAACATTAATGATTCATCAGTATACAACTAAAAGAAAATAAAGTCGTTTTTTATGTTGTTAGTAATTTTTTATGCAGAAATAAAATAAAGTGATTTTATACTAGAGTTAGCGGTATTTTCGGTATACCAGTGAGACACACATACCGGTATACCGTTCTTTCGGTATTTACCATTTGATCGGTATTTACCGTATGATCGGTATTTACCGTATGATCGGTATTTACTTAGGGGTGAAATATAAATCCCATGCCCTATAAAAGGGTTAATAAGAAAAAAACTTAAAATATAAAATATATTTTAATATAATATAATATAATTATATTATATATTATATATTAATTATATAAATTTTTATATTATGCTCTCAACTTCTCAAGTCTTAACTATATTCCATCAAATTGTCGATTAAAAGCGGTATTAGTGGTATTTATTGTTTAAACATTTACCGAGAGTAATATTTACCAAACGAGCGATATTAACCGAACGATCGGTATTTACTGAACGAGTGGTATTGATAAATACCGACATACCGGTATATCGTTAAAAACCGGTATGTAAATACATACCGAATACCGGTGGGAAAATTTCATATATCGCCAACTGTATGCTATACCGACTGATAGATTTAATTAGTACAAATAGTGCTCAATTTATTAGACTATTAAATTACACTATTATGACCAAAGAACATTAGTGAAATCAGATTTGGTTTACTTTTAAACAGAACATCGGATTTTAAGAAATTAGTAATAATTCTTTAATTAGTAATTAAATCAACAATTATATTGTTCTATACACTATTTGTATTATAGTTACTTTAAAACAAAATACTATAGTTTTAAATTCATATACCTAAATTAGATTAAACTAATCTTAAAATAAAATAACTTACCTTAGATTCTTAAAATGTTTAATCAGAGAATCACATTTATCAACTGCATTAATGTTAGAGAGTGAAAAGTCTTGTAATTTGGAAAATGTTCCAAATAATGTTGCCTGAAATAAATAAATAAAACAAGTGAATAAGGTATGAAGATTTCTTTATTTGATTAATTTATAAAATTTAATAAAACATCAATGTGATTTTTAGTTTCATTGGGGGAAATTTTTTAAATTTTCTTGTTATTTTTAACAACCTTAATACGAAAAGCTTTTAATTATAAAAAATTAACTTTAAGTAAATGTTTATACATTTGTTAGAAAGCATAATTTCTACTGAATAACTTGGTTATTTGGGACCAGAATACTTTTAAAGTGTTCTGAGATAAGATCAGACAATATAATATATAGAAATTTTTTTAATAAAGTATCAAATTCAAGATACAGAAAATCTAAATTTCCATTAATTCTGCAATTCTGAAATTAAAGAATTTTACCTGAACTTCATGAACTTAGCCATTTTTTAAAATCTTTTCAAATTTAATATATATATATATATTTATTACATTAAAAAATGCACTCTAAATACAATACATTTTTTGATTTTAATAAAAATCTATAAAAAAATAATTTAAAAAAATAAATATGCTTTTGAAAAAATAAATCATACCTGTAATGATGTCATTTTATCATAATGTGTTTGCATCACTTCATTTTCTTTCAATGGATCACCAGTAGCTTGGCATATTTCAAAATGGAAATAAAATTTTAATATATCCAAAAGCTAGATAAAACACATGTTTAATAAGTTTTACATAATTAAGATTAAACTTAAGTTAACTGACTTGTTTGAAAAGATGTCCTTCATTACGTTTACTTAAGGAAGCTAAGTAACAGCGATCTATTAAATGAACATCATCCAAGACAACATGGAAAAATCTCCTAGTGGGCAGTGATGTTTCTAAATCAATAAGCATTTCTAAAAATCTCTCACAATAGTTTAAATGGTCTACACATAAATCTCCTATAAAAATAAAATATTAATTATTCACATGTTCAATTAGACTGCATTCAGTTTATTGACATTTGTATAAATTAAAAATATATATTCAAGTTTAATTTATATATAAATATAATAATATAATATATAATATATTTTTTTATAGTTGTATTATTTCTACTACTACAACATCATATCAATAATTTAATTTTAGTATTCAATATTTTGTTTTATACAAAATGTATTTTCAATTTTACCTTCTAATGGTATGCCTTCCAATATATTGATGAATTTAATACATAATTTATGTAAAAATGTCCTTTCAAGGTCTGCTTTTAATTTATTTTCAGGGAGTAATTCTTTATCTTTTTTTTGTAATCGATTCCATAACTTCTGCCATTTTGGAACTTGGCGCAATTCTGACATTCTTCGTCTCTATAAAAAAAATTAAATATTTTTATAAAAGATCAATATAACAATGATTTAAAAGAACTAATAATATAAGCTTTAAAACACAAATTTAAAAATGAAAAATTAAAATGTGGTATAAAATTTATAGTACACTTAATAAATAATTATAAAATTTTCTTTTATATTGATGTATAACACATACTTCTTGCAAACAACACCAAATTGATATTGATACAAGTTTCTTCATTTTATTTCTGACCAAATCAGTTTCCATACACTGAAAACAATGGTTTAAAAAAACAACTAGAGCTATCTGTTCTTTAATGCTTTGATTATCAGATAGACTAGCTTTCAATACTTGATCAATAAAACCATCAAATTCATCAGGGCGGCTTTTCAAAGCCTAAAATCAAAATGAAACATAAAATTTAATGAATTAAAATATTTAACTATAATTAATCATTTATTACCTGCCAAGGAGCTACTCGTTCACGAAATTTTTCATTTAACATTATAACAATAGACATCATGTGTGCAAAGGTAGCATTTGAAGACACATAATTGGGCCATAAATAGTTTTCTAAATATTGACTAAATTCTAATATCATAATTCGTCGAACTGAAAAACTAAAATTACACAAATGATTAATTTAGTAAAAGAGAAATCAAAGTTAAAGAGTAATATAAATATATAATATTTTCCAAGTAAGTTATGAAGTAGCAAATTTCAAGAAAATGTTTAAAGTAAAAATAAAAATTTAAATAACTATCTATTTGATAAAAGAACAGGAACTTACTTTGACTTGAAGATTTCTTCATTGTAAATATTTTCAACAACTTGGGCGTTATAAGACAAATATTCGTCTGGATTTACATTAGGAGCCCAATACTTTGATGCTAGCTGTAAAAGTCAAAATATCATATGTAAATTGGATCGAATAAAGATTTTAAATTAATTTTACAAACCTGTGTAATACGATCGGCATTGATCTGATCTATAGTTGGAGCGACGTTCAAGACTACTGGCTGTTTGGAATCTGTCATAGTGTCGGTTGTAATTTGCTTCCGGTGTTCGTAACAAATAAAATGTTTAAGCGAGATAAATATTTATTTTTTTCAGAAAAACATTGACAAAACTACTAATGAATTGATCATCGCGTTAAACAGCGATAATAATGGGTAAAGTAAACAAACAAATTAAGCAAGAATAATACTGAAGACCGGTAGTTTTTTAAACGCGTCCAAACGTTAAATAACTATATAATAAGTATAAACGAGAAATGTCGAATGTAATGTAATCACTGATCAATGTATATGTGTTTGATATAAAAGTGGGGGAGAGTATACAGAATGCTCCACAGCTAACAGTTGTTTTCAGACTGACGGGCTATTATATAGTGGCTTTTTATACTTCCCCTACTTCTTTAAATCGTTGTATTTTACAAAACATCCTGTATTCACTGGCGTAATTCGTAATCTCGATGTAATGTGCTTATCATTTTTAGGTTATGTCAAATTCGTTTGAAAATAATATGCCAAACGTGAATACCTGATTTAAAATACAATGCTTTAAAAATATTTTGTTTTAAGGACAATAAAACAAGGTTTTTTTTACAATAATATATTAAAATATAAAACGTTATTTTTGGTTTTTCTCGGACTCGCGTTTCAAGACCGATTTTTCTAGGATGTCGCGTTCAATCGTATTTGGTATACACGTCGGTAACTCAACCGCTTCAATAGCCATATCCAAAGTAAATATATACCTATTATATTTTCCGAATTATTTAATGTGTTCTCACATTAGTAGAAATTATTCACCTAACAATCTAACAATAATTATGACTAACTATACCCACTCACTGACATTTCTTGGGGTGGGGGAGGGAGTGAATTAAGTCAGTTTTTTCAATAGTCAAGTGGGTAAACTAAACTTGTATAAATTATAGATACCTATAAATTAACCTACATAATAAATCACACTAAGTGTGCTACTGGGTCTTCAAAAATGTTTCAAATGTAATTTTAATTAATGTGGTTGAACAATTTACCTAAATGATAAACAAAAGTATTTTGTGAAAATGATAAAAATAGCCAAAATATATTTTCAATACTTTTACAGGAAGAAGGTAAAGTAGATGTTCTTGCTAATGAAGCTGGGGATAGAATAACACCTGCAATTGTATCAATAACAGATGAAGAAACAGTGAGTTATATATCTTTAATAGTTAAAATACAAAACAATTGTTCATAATTATATTAAAATATAAATTTAGGTTGTAGGAAATGCTGCAAAAACAGGTTTTATATCAAAACAAGCAAATACCATCACTTTTAACAATCGTTTTATGAACCTTTCATTGGATGAAAATGAAAAATGTACATTAATAGAAAATAATAAAGTCAAAACTATCCAAGAAGGTGGTCATCTTGCATACGAATTGCCGTTGGAAATTAAAAAAAAAATATATACTCCAGAGTTTATTGAATCAAATATTTATAAAACATTATATGGTACCTACTTGTAATTTATATCAATTAATGCAGTTTCTTTGAAAATAATGTATTTTTAATATTACTTAGGTATTGCTAAAAGGGCTACTCATAGTGAGGATACAAAATGTGCATGTGTTGTTACTGTACCAGAATTTTTTGACGATCCCAGCAGAGAATCAGTTCGAAATGCAGCTATTCAAGGTGGATGGAATGTTCTTCAAGTTGTTAATGCTCTTAGTGTAACTCCTTTTACCTATGGCATTAATGTTACAGAACCGTTAGATGACACGTAAGTTAAAATTATCTGTCATAAATTTTTTTTTTTTTTTTATAATAATATTATTATGCAATACAGGTATATTTTAGTATATAGACTTGGAGGCATTAGTTGTGACGCGACAATTTTATATGTGAATTCTGGATTAGTATCAATTATAGCATCAGAACATACCAAAGCTATTGGAGGATACAAGTTGATTGAAACGTTGAAAGTTCATTTAATTGAAGAAGTAAAAAGGTAGTTAAAAGTAAAAATGTGGTTATTTTATTTATCATATTTTTTATTTATGTATTTTATTTTTTTAAAAGAAAACATCGATCAAATCCCTCAGAAAATGCTAGAGCTTCAGCAAAGTTACAAAGAGCTACTGAAGATGCAGTTCATTTATTATCGACATTGAAAACTGCAAATATATTTATTGAATCGTTGACTGATGGAGTAGATTTTGCAGCCTCGGTTTCTCAAGCTAGATTTGAATCATTAATTGCTCATTTATTACCTAATTTTTCTTTGCCAATAGAAAATGTTTTGAAAAAAGCCAATCTTGAAAATTCAATTATAAAAAAAGTATGAAAGCATTTTTGAATAAGTGTTTAAAACTTGTGATTATAATTCATGTATATTTTTAAATATCAAAATATAGGTTATACTCTGTGGGGGTCCTCTGAAAATACCAAAGTTAAAGTCTTACATTGGAGGCTTATTCCCACATGCAGATATACCAAATGGTATTAGTCCCGATGAAGTATTGGCATATGGAGCTGCGGTGCAAGCTGGATTTTTAGCGAAATATTGGAATACTAATGATGATTTACCAGAGCCTACCACTGAAGTTCATACTTTAAAAGAACCCGTAAAAGTTGATGTAAGTTACATCTTATTTGCAATAATTTTACCCATTAAAATTGAATTCCTTTTTTTTAGTGTTGTGGTGAAATTTTAAATTTTGATCAGAACGAAATATTACCTATTACAAAAAGTATTAAAACAAGTGTTAATTCTGACAATATCACACTTACTGCTACATCTGGAAATGACAATCTCAATAAAGCTGAAGTAATTTTGTTATTTTTATTAAATACTTATATTTTATTTTTAATATTACTATTGTTTAGGCACAAATGAATCTGAAAGAAAAAGGTGAAATTACATTTACATTAACTGCTAGCACGTAAGTATTAAATTAAAATGGTAAAATCATTGAATTTTTTTAAAATTAAATTTTCTGTTACTTATAGAGATCAGTCCATACATGTTGAAGCAAAAAGCATGACATCTGAATACAAATCAACATCTATATTTGTAACTGTATAATTATGTAAACAATGCATGTATTTATTTTGGCTTCAATTTCAAGTTCTTTGTTTTCCAAATTGGCTGACAATCTGGTTCAAATACATTTATTTTAAATTTTGAAAACCAAGTTTTTTCTTTAGTTTACAATTTGAATTTTTTTTTTGTATTAGTATCTTTATTTCAAATTTATTACAATTATCTAACACCTTATTGTAGACCTGTATTCAATTAATCAGTTTGGATTTTTATTGAATGTTATTTAAAAAATAAGAAGTAAGTATGATAATACAATAAATTAAGTCAATAGACAAATTCAAAATGTATCCTTAAAATGTTAATTTTCTTAGATAAAAAAGAAAAAAAAATGAATTGATATTTTCACATCTAAATAAAATTGGAATATTTTTTTACTCATTACCATTGATTTGTAGAACTTGTTTTCTACATATTTGTTTTTTACATCGTTATTCATCTCTTTATAAAAATATTTTAATTTATATGTATTATATTATATTCATATATTCAATATAATAAAAAAAGCAGTTAAAAACCGATTTCGAGTATTTGTTCCTACAAGTATATTTCCTAAATATGTGTGTTAAGAGTAACTAAGAGCATAGAACAACAGTAGCAGAGTCTATGGCATCTATAACAAGTAATAGGTTTCAGAAATATGTAATATATTATATTACAAAATTATTTTTTTATAGTAATAGCTTTTCTCTTACAAAAAGAGACCATCGCTAAAATATTACATTAAAAATAACTTCACTCAAACATTCACATTGGATCATGAGTTATGGGGACTGACTTTCCAATTAATTAACATTATATTAATTTACTACACTATAGATAGTATTCTGAATGAAGTGTAATATGCTAACAACAAATGACTTAAGATTAATTGATTTACCACCTTCAGAGTTTAATTTTGTGCCGCATAAACATATAAAAATAATAATATAATTATTCTACTGGTATAAAAGTAAAGTGTTTTCCGTATAACAGGTATGTACGCATGTATACTATACTTTGTAATTTATAATTTGGTTTTGCATTTTCTTAGGTAGCGATATAATTGCGAATACACTCTGTGAGTTATTTGATACAACTTACGTGGAAAAAAAATCGTAAAATTGTTCAAACGCCTTGCTGAAATCTTAATAATACATGTTATGTAAAAGTTGTGCTGTTATAATAAATAGACGAAAAAGATTAAGCTAATAGTTTTAAAACGATTTGAATGAAAATAAAATATTTGAATACGACACAACCGGAAAGGCGCATCTTCTCTTGGCCCGTTATTCACAAACTGTCGTAATATCTTTAATCTTGGTTATTGACAACATGGTTGCACTGCGTTTCTGATTAGGTTATCAAATATCAACAATACGCTCTTAGAACTACATACACAAGAGGATGAGCCTAGCTGGATAATGAATGTTTTGTGGCATAATGTCGAACGTTTTTTCTATATTCTGACACTTTTTACCGTTTTTTTTTCACTGTAAAATAAATTAACTCGATCGTTTAAAAATAATGGCGGGTCAATATAAAGGATGTTGCGTGTCCATAAATTGTGTGGACGGTTCAGTTGTTCAAGGTGAAGTAAGCGGTATGTCGGATGACAACGACATATTGATCCTGAAACGACCGTTTAAAAATGGCATACCGCACACGGAAAGTGAAATTCGTATAAAGTACGTCGTCAATATAACATTAATTAATCGGTCGTCCTTTCATTTTGTTTTTTTTGTTTTTGAACAGAGCGTCAATGATTGAGGACCTCAAGATTATAAAAGCACATTTAGAAATTGAACCAGTTGTTTGTAATCAAGTTGCTAAAAACAACAAGAAGAATTTGCCTACACCCAAACAAAATAATGGTAAACAAAAGAATAAAGCAAAAACCATTTCAAATCCTGAACCTGGTATGTATACCGTTTAAGTAAAATATGTTATATATTATGTGCACAAGATGAGTAAATAAATAAAATATCAAAATGATGTCTTAAGTCTGGTACTTTTTAGCTCTAAAACTAAATTTACAAAATGTTCATTTAAATTAGATACCTACCAAACACTACACAAAGTGTCTAAAAAAGGTCATTTTATGATTTACCCTGAAGTTTAATCCTATAAGAATGAATAACTAGAATGTTAATGATAAAGTGATATATGAAATTGCTTTAAAATTTGAATTTATAAATAATATAATTAAAGTTATTTTCATGAAAGTAATATATAGATAAAAAATTATAGTTAATTTATAAATAATATATAGTTTATATATAAATTAATAACATGTTTCAGTTAACTATTTGCTTATCGGCAATTTAAATTTTTTATAGGCAGGTAACTAAATTTACATCTGAAAAAACATTTAAAATTAATAATTTGCATAATTTTTTCTACACACAATAATACATTTTACATTTATTATTTAGAACAACCCCCTCAAAATTTTACAAATCATAAAGAACGGAATGATGCCTGCTTTGGTGTATCGCTAGATACAATAGTCAAGGAAGATTTTGATTTTGAAAAAAATTTAGCATTATTTAACAAGAAAGCATTTTATAACAAAATTCATAAAAAACCAGATTTGGTGCCTACTGAAAAGGTGATAAGCAAGTATAAACATAATGAAAATGTATTACATTCGACTCCTGTTAAATTTCGACAAGTCACAGTTCCCTCCCCTGCTATCAATGAATATACTACTGGTAAGAATGATTTCTATTCACTTAATTTAATAATTAATTCTATTTTTTTATTTAATGAATTATGATATAATAGTATTTATTTGTCTTGTTGATGTTTAAATATTACAAAAATTTGTAGACGATGGCCTAGTTGTCCCTAGTATAACGTCAGAGTTGCGATGGAAATTGTTTAATTTGGTCGAAGAAAATGGGCTGACATCAGGACGTCAAAACGAGATAATAGGCCGAGCAGCAACTGAAATGGTTCTGCAACTTTTGGGCGGAGGTTATAGGTAATAATCACTTTAAAAGTGTTTATACATTGTTATTAATTAATTATTCTTTCGCTGTAATTATTTATTTATTTTTACTCTAGATTTAACCCCAGAAATGAACATCAGTGGCCTCGTGTAGTTGTTTTGTGTGGTCCCAACCGATCAGGAGCGATGGGCGTAAATTGTGCGAGACAATTGAGCAGTTATGGTGTACACACTGTAGTAGTTCTTTCTGAACCAGGATTGTATACTCCACAGTTGGCAAACGAAATGGCTATGTATCAGTTTACAACTGGTACACTGATTACTAGTGCAGCAGGTAATTTTTAATATGAAACCAAAAATAATTAAAATTATAACTTCTAAAAAGTCATTTATGAACGTACTTAAAATAATATTGTCCTAAAATAAGTTCCTAAACATTTAGGAACTTCTTTGTTACCCATTCTTTAAAAACATGTTTCAATCTTAAAATGTTATTTATCAATTGTATTTTTTCAGAGTTGCACGGTTTAATAGATCCAGATTTTGTTGTAGTATCATTGGCTGATGAACAAACTGAAACTGTATCTCAAAATATTACCAATTGGGCTAAATCTGTTAGGTCACCATTGATGGCCATCGACCCGCCATCACAAGGAACACCATCAATAGCTGTAAAATATTCTCTAGTACCAGCTTTACCCCTATCTTACAGTGAATCGAATGGTAAAATTTATCTTTGTAACATGGGTATACCTACTCAAGTATTTCGTTTTGCTGGAATCCAATATAAATCGCCATTTGGTTCTAAATCTGTTATACCTTTACATATTAATGAGTGATTTATTACAATTTAATTAATTATTTGTTTCATAACGAATCCTAAAAGATGATTTTAATTTAAGTAATTATATGTAATTTGTGTCCATTTTTATTTAATTGTCTTTAAAATGTAATCAAACAATGTTTAATAGTTATAATTTTCAAATCATAAACTATATATATATATATATATAATATATTATATATATATATATTTACTTGTATGTGTTTAGATGGTTTTTAAGTATGTTTTATTGACATGTCAATAATTACTAATTAGTTGTCCTAATTATACAATTCATCTGGTATATTTTTTTAATTCATATATATATATATATAATGTTGTATTTTGTATGGTCAGATTAAGTTTTCCTGAATCAACACTTCATTTTTTTTTAAATGTATGAACTGTGTGTATAAATTTGATTTATTAAGCTCTTATTGTGCTAAAATGATATAAGGTAAATATTATACATATTTTTTTTATACACATTTTTATTTACATGAATATTATTATTGTCTATATATATTATTATTTTTTTTTTGTACTTATTCAATTTTTAGATATTATTTTTAAATGTTTTAGGTATTATGATTTATATTACACGCATATACAAAATATATATGATTACTGTATCGAATAAACAAAAAATCCCGCCACAAAAATTGATATTAATTAATTGGTAATTGAGAAATCATTTAAAATATTTCTAAAATGTGAATTTCAGTGTACGACATTCAGATTTTTACTCTTGAGAGATGAGAGACTCCAGTGAGATTCTATTAGCTATTTTATAGTTAAAACAGGTCTTTAGCATGAGCTAGCCATAATCATACAATACTTGATAGGTTGTCTCAGCTACCAAGGACCATTTTCATTCTTCTGATATTAGGTTTGTTGGAGTTTGTGTATGAAAGAATGTAAAACTGTATATTAATGAAAACTGGTAAGTGTTAAACTAAAACAAGCAACATGTTGTGTGGATTAAAAATGAACTTATTCCTGATTGAATGAACCTATTCAATCTCAAACAACTCCATGTAAATGAAATTCTATATAGTTTGTACTATTATGTATAATCATAAAGAATTTAGCTTAAAAACATAATTATGGTACAAGCCGAATTGCAAAAAAAGAAGTCATAGAACGAGGTCATTTGGTCACTAGCAATTAAATCGCTATATAATATAAGCGTATGTTATTAAAGCACAATAACAATTAATCGTTAATAAAATGAATTAATGTTGATCAGCTTTATATCTGGGAAATTGTATGGTAGTTCTGATCAGTACTCCTGAGCAGTTTGGAGTTTATCGTGCGTATTACATATTATATATTTTTATAATGTTGTAATAATATGTTTCCATATATTATAAAATCCTTTGTATATCAGTTTATTTTACTGTAATTATTTGACTTTAATAATTAATATTAATAGTTTTGATAATTTTAACTTATACAAAAAATATGTCATTTATAAAAGAAGAATGTCACATCTTAAATAATAATTATAGAATAATTATCAACATAATTTCAATATCATTATCTTAGTAATATTTTGTTTTCTGATTTTACATTACTGATGTGTATATATACATTATTATTACTTGATGTGTTTTAATTTAAGAACTGTGAAGATAATTAAATATAAATTTAAGAAACAAAACATTATGAACTTGCTCAGGCTTTTGGAGACAAATTTTTAATTATTACATTATTTGTATATTATTTTAAATAACAATAAAATCTATATATTAACATTACATTGACCTTTACTTTGAATCATTTTACAAAAGCAGTAGTAATGGTATTTTTATATGATCATTCCATTCAGATTTCAAAATATGACTAAGGCATTTTATTCATCAATAAAGAACAGTTGACTTAGTAAAATTGTAAATTTATTATTTTAATTTATGTATTATTGAACTACAACAATATTTGTTATTATTGTTTTCAATGAATTAATTTTTGTGGTTAGAATTTATTACTATATTGAAAATTGTATTATTGTTTTTATTTATAATGCACACTCATACACACACATATATATATACATATATATATATATATGTGTGTCTGTGTGTGTGAAAATAAATAGTGGATAAAATATTTTGTCTAGATTTACAGTTAAAACAAAATAATTGAGTAAACATTTTTAGTTATTTGAAAATTAATTTCAAAACTTATTTATACCCTAAAAATGTTTATAAATATTTACATAAATTAAAAACGATTAGCGTTAAAAACATACAAATTAGTTGAAAGTAAAAAAAGTAGTAAATATTTTAACAATACAAAAAAGCAAACATTGTACAAATTAAATCACAGACAATGTAATGAAAATATTACTTGTTAGTTGTAGTTGGATTTTTCAACAACTTGTGACTGAATTGGCTCTGAAAAGTAAATATTGTTTTAAACTTTAAAAAACTTTTTTACTGATAGTAACAAAAAATAAATCTTTATAAGTTAAAAATGTCATAAGAGAAATAAAAAATAAATCTTTTTGCAAAAAATCCAATGTTGTTTACAATGTAGTAACCCAATATGTAAATTGACAACTAATTTTCAAGCTTATAGCATAAATATTATGTAACAATATCATGTATATTATGTTTGAATCAAAATGAAATATAATAATATATATATTTTGTAATATAATATTTATTCAATGATTTTGAAAATTATCCAGCCATTAGTAAAAAGGAACACTTATCAAACAGACTTAAAAAAGTTCAAAATGTTTGAAAAAGGGATTACTTGTTTTTCATGTTACATGAATTATGGATCATTATTGACATGTTTATTAAACATTGAAGTAAAACTTTATAGCTTTATATAATGCCAATAACTTAGGTTTGGCTTCATTAAATTTAGATTTCTATGTATTGTATCATAAGAATGTCAAAAGAATTTAGTAATTTAGAATATAATTATTTAAATTAAATAAATTCTAAATAGTAGTGATAAAATTATTTCTCAGTACACAAAATTAAAACAAAATAAGTGCTAATCAAATTATAACATATCTAGTTATATTTTATAAATGAATTATGTTTCTAACTTACTCTTGGTTATTAAAATAATTTCCAGATTCAGCATACATTTTTCGTACTATGACGAATGAGAATAAAAATATTGAAATTCCAAGCAGAAAAATAATCATTTGTAATCTTAAAGATTGTCTGAGAAACATACGGATTCTAACTTCATGCCACACAGATTCTGTCCATGTGGAATATTCTGGTGATGATAAATCATAATCTAGAAATTAGAAGTAATAGGATTTAATAAAATGTGAGTATGATATGAAGGAAAATACTTATTCAATATTTTTATACATACCCTGGATAATAAATGCTGGGCTAATAGCATCTGTTACATTTGAGGTAGTTAAATAACAAGCATTATAAACTCCGTTTAACCATATCGGAATGAATCCCTTTAAAATTTATACATATATTAGTATAAAATAATAAAAACAAATATATAATTTCATTAAATAAAAATAAAAATTACTAACTTGTGTTGTTTTGTAATCTAGACACTTTTCTTCATTTTGAACTTCATCAATTTTACTATCAAAAGAAGCAAATAAAA
The DNA here is from genome assembly GCA_948098885.1 of Drepanosiphum platanoidis. Taxonomy (NCBI): domain Eukaryota; kingdom Metazoa; phylum Arthropoda; class Insecta; order Hemiptera; family Aphididae; genus Drepanosiphum; species Drepanosiphum platanoidis. The sequence continues at coordinate 3,581,575 of OX402539.1, forward strand.
GTCGAGTAAGACTAGTTAGAGTATTTGTGATAAAATTTATATTGACATAATAGTTAGGAGCACTGTCAGGTAGATGGAATGGAGAAGCCAATGATCGAAATATTTCACAATTACTAGAATTGACATAACAATTTAATAATTCAGAAACCTGCAAACACAATACAAATGAATGTATTAAGATAATTAAGGTGTTAATTTCTTATCTCTTACGTAAGAAGAATTTGCTTGCTTTGAACCAGAGTAATTTTTACCGGTCATAAAAGTATAAAGTGATCGGCTAAGTGAAGTTGATATATCAGCTATGGTTTGAGCAATAATTTCATTCTTTGTATTGTTTTGATCATCTAAAATGCTATGATAAAACCTAAAAAAAAAAACCAAATAATTAACTATAGAAAAATTTGTCTTGACTACATCAAGCGAATAGATAATAAATTGAACAAACATTAAATAAAATTGAATTAATTCATGGTAACAAATAAATTTATTTTATTATAATTTTAAACAATTTTTTGAGATTTAAAATATATTTCTTACACACGCATGACTGAGCACACAACATATAAACACACATGTGCACGCTCGCATGCCGTCATAATGAAGATAAAAAGAATTAATTTTGAATAATAATAAATTTATAAATAAATGGTGTTTTCATTATAAATATTTAAATTAAAAACAAAAATTTCAAATTAAAGATGCAGAGAAATAACAATTAAATTAATTCCATTTCTTATTCAAAGTTTGTCCAATTTTTAAAACACAAATAAATTAATCATTGATTTTAATGTTATAATAAGCATTTAAATATTTGAATTTAAACTAAATATTATTAAGAGTAATTATTGTTTTTACCATTTCTTTACTTTGATATGAAATTAATTATAATAGCTTTTTATTTCACCGAAATCTACAATATCTAATATCTACTAATAACATAATAAACATACTTATTTTTGAATGTTCCATCAAATCCTGACAATACAACACCAGGAAATTCAGGATCTTTTTTCAAAAATGAATGTAATGAAGCAGGAGGGATTGACGAGCTTTTTGATTCATAAACACTAAAATTATTTTTCGAAAGATCATCTTTAAATTGACTGATGAAATTATTTACACTTTCACTAACCTAAAAAAAATAATAATGATTTAAAATACATAATTTAGTTTTAATACATTTATTACAAATGTTAAATACATACATTATTTTTAACTTGACGGTGAAAAACAACTTCTTTGTCATAATGTATTTGAGACAGTTCAACAAAAAGACCTACATGATTTTGCTGAAGTTTAACAATATCATTGGGAAAATTGTTCATGAACATATCATACACCACTCTGCTTGATCCAATGTAATCATATGCTTCCCCATTAAATAAAATAAACATAATGTTCTTTGCTAAAATATTATATTATAATATATTAATTTTCTATTAATATTGATTGCTTAAGAATTAAAATTAACATAATCACTGCAAAGTACTAAACGCCAATAAGAAAATTAATTAAAAATGTATAAAAATTTAATTTAATATTTTTAACTTTGTTTATATCATTTATTAGGTTTTATCAATTTTTTTGTTAGAACAAAAAATAAGTGACATATGCAGCCAAAATGTTAAATTGATATAAATAAAATGTTGTCATGAAACTAAATTAACCACTTACTGTAATTATTAGCATCATCTCTTACAATCATGTTAGAAATTAAATTAGCAGTAGCCATTAATGTTACAATTGATGTAGCTGTAGATAAAGCACCAGGAGTTAAATCTTGAAACATAGATGTAGCATCCAAACGTGCAGCAACAATAGCAATTGATTGATGTGATGTATTTGGTTGTAGTTCTTTAAGAGACCAAAATACATTTTTATCGCCCAATGGATCACAAAATTTAACTACAAACATTTAAAAATTATTAATAGTAAAATATATTAAAAATGTAAAACATAACCATAATAATTTACTTGGCCTTATGTTTTGGTTTAACATCATTGTACGCCTCATACATGTTTTTGAATCTACTGCAGCATACATATGCGACTTTAGTTCCAGAGAACATAAAGAATGATCATTTTGATTATTCAAAGGTAAGTTATATTTTTGAAAACACTAAAAAACAAAGAAGTGATAAAAAATATTATGTTATAATATACATCAAAGATTAATTAATAATTATACATTAAATTAGACCGAGTATCAATATGAATTGACATATAATATTGCTTTATTGAATTGATTGCTCTTTGATATAAGAATTATCCTGTATTCATATTGTAATTTAGAAACTTAATTTTTCTTTTTTAACAAGTTTTCAAAAATTAAAATATAATTACTCCAAGGACCAACTTCAATTAAACTGTTAAAAATTGTTGGTGATATAAATAACTCTATCTAAAATAAATATGTGAATTCAAAACTACAGATAATATATAAACTAAAAAAATTATCATTCTTACATCTTTAATTTCTTTGATAGCATCGTGGTCATGAACAACAAATATAGGGAAGCTCCAACTTTTTAAAAGAATATCAGTACCAATAGGATTCCATGGTTGTGATGGACAACTGCTCACACCAGAATAACGATTCGGACATGTATCTTCAGGGCTGAATCCATTTTCTTGTAAATCATCATTATTTATAACTTCCTCATTAGTGCCATTCATTAGTAAAATTATTCCATTAACTTTGCTATTACTCTGTTCAATACTTTGTAAAATTTTACTGCAAATGAACAATTTATTATAACATGTAACTATTTTTAAATTAATTAAATATATATTACCTATTAAACATTTTTGGTGTTAATGCCACAATATATGGATCAGCTTTTCCTTCATTTAATAACCAATCTAAATCAGTAGAATTTTCAATGAAATGTAATGTTCCAACATTTCCAAATCTTGAAGCTGTTAAATTGGAAATTTAAAAGTTTGAATTAAAACGTATGTTGTATATTTATTATATATTTATACATCATAATTTAGACAGTCACTTACAAGTACATCCAAATTGATTAGTACCATTCAGTCTAAGAAAACATGGGTTATCTGCAACAATATCTGCATACATCTTATCTTTAACCGAGAGGACATCTGAAAGGACTAAAAAGAAAATATGTTGTGTAACATGAAAAGTATAATATAACTAACACATGAATTAAATCATAAAATAAACTCACCAAATGGTGCAAAATACAAACAAATGAACAAAACAATGCGTAATCTCATCATTGTATTCGTCGTCGTTGTCATAAGGTGTCAGAAAAGAATGTTAAAATATTAAAAATATCAATGTACCAAAATAATATATATTTCAGACACTTTTAGGAGCTACATTTTTGTGTACCTATCACAATTTTTATAATTAAATAATTGTCCTAATAATTCGTAACATAAATCTAATGTATCTAGTCTTTAAGTTAATCGTTAATCACAGTCCACTGAATACAGATGTAAACATATTATACAAAACAGTATTAATAAAATTAGGTACTATTTATTATTTAGTTTTGAAGTTTTCTACTGACTATCAATCGGTTATAACTTTTTAGGTTTCTAATATCTAATCTGTATATTATGATTCATGTTTCTGTAGATGCATTATTCTGGTAATATTATGATATGATATCGTTAAAGTATTATGAACATAACCCTAAAGTTATATCATTTCACGTAACAACTACTCAGGTTGTGGTAAACACATAGACTTTTATACCCTTTTTATACCCATTGCCATGGACTATAATAAATACGTAGAAAATATAACAGTGTAATTGCAGGTTAGGTTTTTAAAACGGATTCGATTTTGATTCTCTCTTTCCTATCGCTGTTATTTTTCCAACTTTTTTGTTAACTTTATTAACGTATTTTTAAGTATAATATTATTAACACCTTGTGGAAGTTCCTTTTCATTTCATTTCATTGTATCTCAGTGATTGTGGCGTTATTTGAAATTAATCTTCAGATACCGGTTAGTATTTTTTCTATTTAATCATAAACAAAATATTATAATTGTATTATATGTCTATGGGAAACTGCAAAACCAACCTAAGGGTTGATATAAAAAAAAAAAAAAAAAATTTCTATGGATCTTAATATTTTATAAAATAAATTAAATGATTTCCGTGACCTGATAGAGGACATAGGTATATTATGCGTTTACCATCCGTGTAATTAGCTAATTTTTGTTGGACCAACCTAGAGAATAAGGCTGAGACAAGAAATAAATTATAGTTTGTTTGTTAACAAAACAAACATTTTATGTTAAATTCGATATTGTATTGAACAAATATTATTTTCATGAATCATTGACTATGGATATTTTGGCAGTCAATAAACATTCATTCTTATTATTATTCTTGAATTCAATGTGTAATCATAAATAACTGAAACTCCAGTGTTCTGTGATAAGACAGCCTCCATCCTCATATTAATGTAAATATTTCACTGCTAATTTGCTTATTGTCTTACAATACTATGTTATAGATTGTTATCTATATTTAAATAATAATAATAAAAAAAATAACTAAAGTAACATAATAACATTATTATTGTTCTTCACTACTTTAGTAGTATCCTACATGTTTTGTGAATCTTTTTATTTTGGGCCGCAGTTCTATTCTATTAGTCATAATATATTTAGGTGTATGATAGTAATTTGCTCTATTTCTAACACAAGTTTCTTTGTAATAACCGACCACTTTCTTTAATCTCTACCCAATTATATTCTAGTGCACAGTAGTAGAGAATTAAAAAATATCTTCTGGAAAGAGTTGTCTACTATTGAGAAAATATCTACATTTTAGACATTTAAAAAGAATTAAAAAATGTTCACTATTTGTAGGTGCTATAGAAAAAAATGATTGCATTCATACAAAAATCAGTATTATTTATTACATTGATGTATTTACTATATAATTTATAAAAAGGAAGTTATCATTACTGTAATGTATTTATTATAAGTATACAAAATGTATTAAATGCATTAAATATTCATTGAATTTGTATTATTTAAACATTTTTTATGATACATTATATTATATCCAATTATGATTGGCAATTTAAAACTTTGGTACCAATTTTTAGTGTCCATATTCACTATTTTGAGTGTTCACTATTCTCAGGTTATATTTTTAAATATGTACTTTTGCCAGGAAAATCTAAAGTAATCACTATTGGATATGTGTCCACTTTGATGATATAAATATTATATACTAATTTCATTTTTTTTTTTTTATTTATTCATAGTTATGGCGCCAAAAAAGAAAGTTTACAATGGTTTTTCACTATTTATGTCAGAAACTCTAGATAATTTGGCTAAACGAGGAATAAGGATGAGTATGTCAGAGATGCCAGACTTTTGTAAAAATGATTGGGAGAAAATGCCTGACGAGAGGAAAGAAATATATAAACAAAAAAGTAAACAAATGAAAAATGGTAGCAAGATTGGAAAATTTACATCTATTGGTGAAAAAGTGTCAGATGTTCAAAAACAATCTGATGATATTAAAGCACAGACAGCAGCTATGTATGAATATATTAAAACATGCGTGAACATGGAAGCAATTTTTCTTCCTAAACAAAAATTCATTTTGATTCATATTAACCCTTATACATCTGAGAAAGAAGGATACTATTTTCCTGCTGAGATAACTATGGGAGAATTTTCATTGGAAAGAGGATTGATTCGCATTTTTCATAAATTAATTGGATTTAATTCAACCAAAGCAAGAGCCCCAGTTGCTTGCGCTGCAGATATAATATCTCATGCTAAAAATAATCATCAAATCGACATATATAGTAAATTACCTGATAATTACACAGAAGTCTTCAAAGACATTCTAAGTAAGTATAAATAATGAATAATACAGATATCTATTTATTATTATTTCCATTAACATTTATAAATATTTATAGGTTTTATTAACGAAAAAGGATTTGATGAAATTGCGTTTGATGATCCAAAATATGACCCGCTGCCCATATATACTGCACATGCCTCAATTGGAAATGAACTGATGATAACTAATACTAGTTTAAAAAATTTATATGAAAGTTCTCTCATATATGATGATGTACTAGATTACGATAAACTTATAAAGGTTTACCATTTAGATAAACTATTTATGGAACTGAAAAATGTGTCTTACGATGCAAGGGAAAAGGATAAGAATAATAAGGATGAGGGCAAGGCTATACCAACAGTTGCAATAGCTACAGACTTCTTAAATAAAGATATGTTCAGTACAATCAAGTCAATTGGTTGTACTTTCCATGAAAAACTTGACTATTCTCACGTTTGTAGTAATTATTATGTTTGCAAATGGATTTCCATACTTTCAACTCATTGCTGTCAGTATTACAATATCAAAATCACGCCTGGTTGTCATTTTGGTTTTGATTTATCAAAAATAGATGTTCCAATTGAAGAGATTTCAGAAAGTCCAAATACTTTTGTAGACGATAGTATTTTTCTAAACGATCCGATAAAAAAAAAGCAAGATTTAACTGCCAATAGTTTCCCAGCTCTTAAATGTGGATTAACAAAAGTAATTTCTCCACCCTTATGGAATAGACCTATTGAAACTAAAGTAACTGTACCGAATAACATTTTATCAAGTAACGCTGATAATTTCCCTCGTCTTGATACTTTCAATAAAGCACTTGCAGAAACTCCTACTCTTGGACTTGGTAATTGGAGTAGAAACACTGGTCGAGGTAGAGGTATAATCGGCCAATTACAAAATAATAACGCAGCTCAATCTAGTGAAACCTCCTCTAAATCATGGGGAAGAGGATTAAATATTCGCGGAAAAAAATAATGAAGATGTAATCTTTATTCAACATCTATTTGGCTTTTTAATATTTAACTTAAATTACATTAATTGTTATTTTTTAAATGTTCATAACTTTTAATACAAAAAAGGGTATAATTTACTAAGCAAAAATTAATGTAATTAAATATTTTATATCTTTTACATTATTTTTATTCATTAAAGCTAATTATACATATTTTTATTTTATTTTATATTTATCATTTGAAATTATTAAGATGATATTTTATACTATTAGCATAATATTTATAATAAGTAATCACTAAATATAGTTTAAAAACGGCCCTGCTGTGGGTTAACTAGACTGTATTGGAACCGGCTGCCAACGAGCTGCATTGTGAGAAATGTTATCGAATTTAATAGTAAAAACTATCCTAGTACATGCTAAAAATATTCTATTATTTGTACTTGTTAGCAACATTAACTTTGTTAATAAAACTAAGTTATTTTTGTTTACAATTATTCATATTACACTAAAACTTATATATGTTGTTATTTTATAATATTATATTTAATTGTGTAATGAATATTGAGTTTGTAAGTTTTAGCCGCCATGAGGTAAGTAGTACATGACGAATTTATATTAGATATAGAATTTATATATTTAAATATATCTGTATTTACGAAAATTGGCAATGATTCGATTTTTTATGATTAAAAACATATTTATTATATAATTTTTAAAAAAACTGTTTTTGACAAATGTGAAATACTTTCGTATGGTTAGCAATAATAATATAATGTATATATAATGATATATAGAAAATATATTCTTCATGTTTTTATTTTGTAACCTAATAGTTTAAATTAAGTTACCTTAGCTTTATATAAAAAGTGGAGGAAATGTTAATCTTGTGTTTCCCAAAAAGCTAACATCTTAGACATTTTTGTGGCGATTCACATCAAATATTGTAATTATAATTAATAGTTAAAACCGTCTGAAACAAACAAATAAGCATAGTATGAAAACTGGGAACAGCATTAATTTTCTATATTTTAATATGACACGGGAACAAGTGTATTATGCTATTATTAATTTAATGTATTTCTTGTTTAGTCTAATACTCCAACATTTTAAATACAGTAAAAATTTAAATTTTCAGAATTATTTTTGGGTTGCATTCACAGTGTATTATATTATTATTTTTTTAAATTCATAAAATTAACAACAATGAAAAAAATCCTAATAATTTGGTGTGAAAATTACAAATAGTACAATAATAAAACTATAATTTATTTATATATATGTATTTTATTTTAGGATTGAAGATTTGTAAAAGAAAAAAGAATAAAATATATTTTATTTATTTATATCAAAGCATTTTTTTTTTCTATTAAATAATGATATTTTTATTACTAAAATCATTAACCCTACTGCACATTAAAAAACAGTATTTTCATATTTGTGTACTGGTATTTTAACATTTAGTGAAAAACAAAATAACCATTCTATGACATATATAAAACATTGTAACAAATTTTAAATTAATTACCTATCAAGTTTTTAAAAATTATTTAAATATTTTTTTTTTTCTATTGGTTATGTTGGTAGATTTAATAAAACTGTAAACACTGTCACATGATATCAAATCGGTACCTATCCAAAACTACATGCAATCCTATAATTCTTATGATATTTCATCAATTTCCAAGATGGAAAAAGCAATCCAAGATGGTCATGAAGCAATAAAATCCGCTTCTGATGTCCGACATAACACGATTAGTTTTGGACTGTTTTGTCTATCAAAACAGAAACTTTCTCTGATTTCTGAAATCTTACTGCTGTAGCTGAGTCTGTAAATTTTTTACTAAATCAATTTTAGTTACAATTTATACAATAATACAATGATTAAATGGGATGAGGGAAAAGAAATTGGACGTGTCAAATATGAACTAATTGTGCCACAAAATGAATGAACATCAAATTTTCGTTCATTTTAACCGTTGAACCTACTTTATTTTAATTTTTCCAATTATGAAATGAACATTCTTTTTAATCTTCTCGTTAGATTTTTCGGCAGTGTTAGGAGATGAGTAGATTTTCTTTGGAGTGGAAATTTACAAGAACATATTGTTGGGTTGCTATAGTTAACATAATTAATATAAAACACAATTTATATTTGAACACAAAATATTGGTACATGAATTGAGTAATATTCCTAAATTTTTACAATAATAATATTAACTATAATGATTCAATGATTGGCTTATAATTATTCATCCCAAATAAACTAAACTATTAAAAATGTATGTTATGAATTGACTTTCTTTATCTCATACATATCATTTGTATGATTACATAAGCATTATGTATATAATATATTTTATAAATATAAAAATTATACACCAAATTGGTGGCTTCTACTTTTTAATTTAGTAATAAGTTAATTATAAAATAGAATATGACAATTAAAACTGATAAACAATTAACTAAATCAAATACAACAATTTTTGGTAAATACGCTAAGTTATAAAAATAAATGTAAACCTCTTAGCTGTAAAAGTTATATTTTCTATTATTCAAGTACAAATAGTAAGACTTCCATGTTACATAGTGTCATGAAAAACAATTATTCGTGTTGTATTCAATAAACAGAAATTTAGATCGTGTTTCCTGTAAGTATTTTGTTAACACAGAAGCTTCACTGTGATATATTTATAGTAATTTGATTCTTCTATTATTTAATAATTTAATTGAATAATTGATCAGAATTTTAAAATATTCATCAGTAAACTAGAGGTAATTTAATAATTACTTGTAACATACCTCCATGACAAAGCACCAAGAGATGTTCACATAAATTATATCAAATGAATAACCAATACTTGGTAAGTTAGAAAATCTATGAAATTTAAACAATCATGTTCCCGGTATTATAATCTGTTGTATCCATTGTATATAATACATATTATTTAAATTTAAAAAATATATAAATTTACAAGTTTATTCCAAAAACGAGTTACAAAAAAAAAAATTACATGTTACAAAGTTATATAGCCTTCAAAAAAAATGTGTTTCTTTTTTTTATTAAATAATATTATAGCACACAAATCAGTTAAATGTTATCAGATTGTTTAGAAATATATTTGGTAAGTTAAATACCTAAGGAAAATAAAGTAAACATTGTGTGTGTTAGCTAGATATTAATTTTTTGATTCAATATGCTTTGACAAAAAAAGTAGATATATGTGATTAAAATAACTTTTAGCAGCAAATTAAGGTTCTATTGATGATGATGGTATTCAATACTCGAACTGAAGACCCCCCCCCCCCCCTATAGAGTTCTGGACTATTCTTCTAGAAATGGAAGCAAACTCTGTTAATTTGGACACGTGGAACGCATAGGATGACATAAGTCATTTTCAATTTTAATCTGATTTTTGTTGGACATAGTTATGAATTTTTTAATTCTTATAAAAATATGTATGTATGATAAAATAATAATGTGGTGTATTTTGTCTCTTTATAACCATAAAATTCAAATGCATTTTCCAAATTAATAAGTATTAAAATATGATTATTATGTAATCAAAGATAATTGATATCATATTTAGTGGTGGGGTTTATTCCCATATTATTTGTGCGAGAAAGGGGGTAAAAAATACGGATTACACATTTTTTTTTTTTTAATGTAAAAGCATACCCCTACTTTGATTTTCCAAATTCGAGTTATAGTGTTATAAGATAAAATGAACATTTAATCTACAAACTTAGAAAAAACTGAATTCCTCATATAAAACCAGAATCTTAAAATATAAATATTAAATGAAACTGTGTACAATTTAAAATTAAAACCACACATTTCACACTAAAAATATGCAATATGCATCCAAACATAATAATGGACAAAAATAAGAATATTTACGAAATATGCCAAAATAATATTTAAGTGGAAGAGTTTATCCCCCAAATCCAACTTCTATTTGTATATGTCACATCACATGACATTTAACTTATTATAATATTAATAATAAAATATAATTTATCAACAAATTTTTACAAAAAAATAATAAACCAGAAATATATAAGAAAAGTTAAAAGTACCTACAGTAATAATTTAGATGACATACATATCTAAGGCTTCAATTGGGATACACATTTGGGCACTATTTGGTAGTCAGATTTGAATTTTTGTTTAACCTGGAAATAATATGAAATTATATATTTTAAAATTAAATTATACTTTATCATGACTCACTTATTAGCTAATCGTAACTTGAGTGTAGATGTAAATTTACTCGCAACTTTTTTATCGATCTTGGGTTTTTTTTCTTCTAACATTTTTTTACAGTTTAAAATTGTCATAGCCATTTCTTTACCAGTCATGTTAGATGTCTGCCGTTTTTTCTAAATCATTTTCAAAATATTAATGTACTAATTGATATTTTATCCAACCAAACGTTATTTTATTCAAACCTTGGTAGCTTTTATTGGTGTGACTGGAGGTGGAGGATCATCTGAACCAGAATCCCCAAATGAATCAGACTCATACACAATTTCTTTAACTACTTTCATGTTTAATTGACCACCTGAAAAATATTTTAAATTTAGTTAAACCATATTAAAATTCAATTTCAAATTAATATTATATTTGCATTAAAATATTAATTGAGATTCAAAAAACTAAAAATAATTTAAACATACTCTTTTCATCTTTAACTTCAGCGACCACTCCTCTTCTTTTTTTACCTTTTATTTTACGAATTTTTTCATCTTTATCGTGTAATCTAAAAATTTAATGATGACTTACTCAATAAAATCTTATTATAGTAATTATACTATAACTAAGTATTAACTTGGTTCAATTGATTATTAATATTATTAAATAACACAATAATATTCATCTAAAATATAACTACTGAATCAGACGAAGTTTAGCACCCATATAAAATATATTTTGCTTTATATTATAATTATGTATATTTTATTATAATCAAAAGCACTTAAAAAAATTGTTGCTTATATATTTTAAGAAAAGAAAAATCAAAAAATAGCAATAAGAGTATTACAATGTATTTATGCCAAGCAATTTTACTATGAATTAATTGAGAATAAACATGTAATTATCAATCAAATTATAATTTTAGTTGCTTTTTTAATATTCTTATTGATTATAACTTGTACATGGCAAATAAAGGTATTTCAATAATTTAGTTTTTAGAGCTTTGCACCTAAAATCAAAACTTAAATCTTTTATTTTACTTACTTCTTAATTAATTTTCTTGCCAATTGATTAGCAAATTCCGTACGTTCTCCAGTACGTCGGTTGGCCAAACGTTCTTGTATTAAATTGGTTAACTCATCGTTAGTCACAATTTGAGATGTCATTATCTGTAAAAAATGAATAGAGCATTGTAAATTTGAGTTCATGTTCTAAAACAAACAATTACTTTTTTCTTCGATGGTCTGATGTAAACACCATCATCTGATTCGTCTTCCGCTTTAATTAAAACTGAACCACTATTTGAAGCCATTTGAATGAATGAAACCCAATAAAAATTAAATAAACAATACCTGAACGAGATATTTCTATATAGTTAAAATTATTATTCCACAGCGTAGTAGATCAATTTAATAGAAAAAAACTAATTTTACTTCTCGTCCAGTAAAGTTGAATTTCAGTATTTAGTATTTACAATTTGTTTTTATACCTTATCAACTAAAATTGTATCAATAGACTCATGGTTAATACCATGGATAAATTTCGTGGTACCGTGGAATACCTACATTTATCTCGTGATTACAATAAATAATAAATATTAGTCCTTTTAAGTTTTAAAACAATTCGATTTATTATTAATCTCAACTTACGAAATTCAACCTTCGAGCTTACATGTTTTTTAAAGTAAGACAGGTGAAAATCCCCAACCCATTAAAAATCACTCATTAATCAGTAGAATTTTTACAATATTTATATAATGAATTATATTACCTAATAGTTAATACTAAAAATCTACGAATTATTGAAAATATCAATCTTTTTACCTTGCCACGGACCAATATTTTTAAATTGTTAATTTATTTTATTGAAATTGATTATATTACAAAAACTTCCACACATAGATGGCGTTCGTGCAATATTTTGTAATAAATGTTAGGTTTATAATGCATACCACGTAATGAAATACGGTATAATGAACCGTGGTGTATGAGCCAATGTATCTCATGTGATACGGTTCACATTTTACAAAATATAATGTTGATTAAGAAAATTGGTTCGTTTCGTATATATTTTTTTCGTCGTTGTGGTTGTCTCTGCTCACTTTTCTCTAATGTCTTGTACAATTTTACAATATAACATGCTTCATGATTCATATTGAATATGTTTCATTGTAGCTTTATTTCGTAGTGATACGTTAATCGTGAGTTTGAACCTCATATTACGGGTTCATTGTTCATTATAGCAAGTTTGGCATTCGGGAATTTGAAAACTCGTATATCACTTGAATGTTAATATTTTATTAAATTATAAAAATAATTACCTAATTGGATAAATTGTTTGTCGAAGTATAGTGTTGTTTTTTAGTTAAGATTATATTATATTGATATTGTCTAATAATAATGGATTATATCCCGGACTATGTGGACAACGTAAATAACGATGATATTGAAACGAAATGTAAAACTCTCTGGGTGGGTAACCTCCATCCAAAAGTGACCAGCAAACTTATAGCCGAGCTGTTTTATCAGGTAATAAAAATACATTTGTTTGAATAATAATAATATTGTTTAGCTATCTTACAAATGTTTGTTTGTTGTTTAGGCAGGACCTATTGACTATGTAGAATTTGCATATAACGAACATGAAATATGTGAAAACTATGCTTGGGTAGTTTTTAAACATCAAAGTTCGGTGGAAGATAGCATAAAATTATTTAATGGTACAACATTATATGGATTGCCAATTCAAACAAAGAACTATTCAAAACAACTTGAAAATCCAGTTTTCGATGATCAATTAAACTATTTTAAACAACTTATCAATGTCGAACGTAATCAATCAAACAATACTCCTAATAGAAGTAGATGGAATAATCAAGATTCCGATAACAACTGTATTCCTGAGAGTTTGCCAAAACCTCCGATGCATGATAAATCTACTTTTAGTCCAGATCAAGACAATTATAACCATAGATCAGATACCATGCCTAGACATAGTTATAAAGATAAGTCTTCAAAATATCCATACAACAATTCTTTTACTAACAGTCGTAATCCAGTCTATGGAAATGAACATGGTTTAACTGATAAATCTGTCTATGGTCGTGGACATTATCGAAAACCAGAATATAACAGCAAGTCTAGTTCTACGGATGTTTCTAATTATGATCGGGATTCATTTCGTAATCAAAATTATGATCAAAAACATCGAGATTATAATAATCATACTAACTGGAAAGATAGTGCACATCACAATCAAGAATCTTCGTTTGTTCATGAAAACAATTCGGCAAAAGATACATTGCCTGTTCGTGATCTAAGGGACACAATGCATCGAAAACGAAGTCAAATGGATTCTGATTATCAAAATTCCAGTGCTGCGTGTACATCAGTAATGGATCTTAGAGATACTATGTATCACAATAAAAGTAAAAGGTATGAAGATCAAGATCAGCATTCTGAATCGGATTCAAATAGCCGGTGGACTGAGAGAAATAAAAAAAATCAGAACAACAGTTTCTCAGACAAAGACTCTGGTAAAAATAATTATTCTTCAGAACATTATAACGAATCAAATAATAAACCTTACAATAATCAAAAATATAACGATCGAAACTTTAACCAAGATAACTCATATGATGACTTTCAAGAATATAGCAATGAATATCCAAATAATTATAATGAAAGTTTTAGGCGTGAGAAAAACAAGCATTATAATAATAAATATAATCAAATGCATCCTCAGAATATGGAATCTAGTAGCCGCGGTTCACATGGTTCATTTCACCCATACAAACGGAATAATGATGGTTATGAAAAAAGAGAGTATACTAATTCTTATGGCGAACGAAGTGGACATATCCGTGGTAAAAACTATAATAAAGGGGGTAATGACAGATCAAGACAGAGTTATTATTCTTAAAGTCTATTTATAAATATAGTTCTGTAAGTAAAATCAATATTGTACAGTAATTAAAACAACTATTTTCACTATTCAAACTATGAAAATAGTTATTCTCTACAGAACCTTAATTATTTATTTTCATATCAGTTAAACTAGTAGTTTAGCGATAACATTTAAAATATATATATTTTATTTTGCTTTCAAATCTCTCACCAAATAGTTTTCATTTATGCCATGTGCATATACTATCAACTCTGATAAATCTGGTATCAAAGACATATATATATATATATGTGTTACTGGCAATGTTGAATCTGGAATTCTATAGAATACCTGAAATGAGCAGAAAAAGTATACAATTTATATAATGACTGGGTATAGAATGCCAAACCTCGTATAGGAAATGTATAAAATGTATATAAAGTTATATATTACAACATATAAGTATCTTAGTGAAAAATACATTTATTAAATACACCGTAAGTGTTATATTGTTCATGTTGTGGACATTTTTTTCTCACTTTTAAGTGCTTATTCTTGTATTATATGTTTAATGACATCAGAACGAATTTATACCAAAATAGAAAAAATATTAAGTTCGAAATATCACGCATCAACTATATGCTGCAATAAATAAATTAAAATAATAAACATTTTTCAATCAAATACTATTCCAAACATCATCATACTTTACCAAACATAGCATTGGCATTCTATATAAATCCTAGGAATAGTATAGATCACCTGGGCATAATTTAAAATAACATTACAATTAAATACATAGCCAAATAGTACAAAGGATTCTATAGAACACCTTTATTTAACACATTGCCGGTAACATTTATAATACAATCCTATAAATAATTTTTTTTTTATCAATAATTAAACTTGAATTAATGTAAAAACGAATAGTTCTCATTTTAAAATTAACAAACCTATTTGTGTTCCAGCTTCCAGATAATGAATTTATTTACCATGATATGTTTTAATAGGTTTAAATGTATTCAATTAAATCAATAGTTAATTATAAACATGTTAAATTTACAAAAATAATATTGTTAATCTTTTATTCAAATTTATTTCAAATTTTCTTGTTTTTGTTCTTTTATAATCTATTACATTGACGATTGTAAGTAGCGCTCGAAAGTATGGAAGTATGGCTATAAAATATTAAAATTTATTTGATTATTATTTGAATGAATTACATCTTTTTATAGGATTCTATATTCTCTATATATTCATTAAATGTAAATACATTCAGTGATTATAATATTGGATTAAATGAGACACAAAATTTGATTACCACCTTTGTCTTCAATTTTGTCGATAAAAAACTAATCGGCTCTTATTATTACTCGTGAAAGGATAATTTAAAATTATATTTGACCAAGAAACGTCCAGTCTTCTTAGAATGAAATTAAATTTATAAAAATAAAGCAATATAATAACGTACTTATAATATTATTCATTCTTGTTTCTATTTTTATTAGTATTATTATTATATATATATATGTTAATAAATATGTTGATTTAATAAAACTTATATAGCTGTAATATTTATATTGTATGTATATTTAACGAGCATGTATGAGTTTTTGAAAACAAGTTAATAGATTTTTACCTAATGATATTAAACATGAACGGAGTATCAAATAAAATGATTGGCCAAGGTTGCAACTTTTTCATGTCATAAAAAAAAAAAAAAAATGATAATTTTTTTATTCTATTAAATGTTTTAATTTGAACTATAATATAATGAATAAAATCTTAACCTATCCTTATCTTAACTCTACTTGACTAAAATAATAAAGCCATTTTTTATGTCGAGTTAAACGTTGTAAGATTTATATATTTATTGATTCGATCATTAAATCAAATAATGTAAAAATTATTTGTTTAAAAAAAAATATATATATATATATGTTTATGTATGTATATAAAAATAGTGACTAGTTTATTTAAATTTAAAAATACAAACACAATTACTTTCAAATTTCAAGTCGTTTAAACTAAAACCTTCTCTAACAAGCCTTTCATAAAATATGTTGTACAAAATATTTTTCTTTTATTGTAATTACGCATGATTAACTTTAATCTCTCTTCATAAGGTTTTTTTTTACTAAAAAAAAAAAATTATTATAAATATATGTATGTATACTTCATTTACAAATTTTTGTACGACTGCTACTCGAATGAGAATAATATGTGCTGTGTAAAAATAATTACCATTATTCTAATAGGAATCGTTAAATTTAATTTTACAGTCTTTAAAAAATTAAGAATGAGATGTTATGGCATCATGGGGTTTGCCCATTTGTGTTAGTACTTTATCAAGCCATTGCAGAGGTCCATGTAAATGTATCTCGATCCAACACGGCGTACTTGTGACATCTTGACGATGATAATCGGCTCCCCAGCCTTTAACAAACGACATGCGTATGGTACACATTTTGGTCAATTCAAAGACGGCTTCAAATCCGTGGTTGACAGATTGTGATAGGAGACCGGCAAATTCTTGATTGTTAAATATACGTAATGAACAACCCGGTGGTATTTTACACACAGTTGACGGATGAAAACCGTGGTGCTGATTACAGTTGCGTGACTGAACAAATATTGCCGAGTCGGATAGACATTCAGCAAAAACTTCACCGCCAACATAATATAGTTGAACCCCTGGTAAACAATCGTACTGATAGAAAACTGAATTACAACATAATTTAATGTTAAATATTGTACCTTTGCCTATGTGCCGTCTAGTATTTTCAATAGTTGAGTTACGATTAACATTAGACAATTGACCAAGACAAAATCGATTCAAATCATTTCTCGGATTTGTAAACCCATCGACAATAACATGAGGAGAATGACATTGATATACTTCTCCTACTCTGGAGTTGAGTTCATAATAAGCTATACTAGCCCAACAAGGTTGTTCCTTAAAAATAAAATAATAATTTATTGTGCAAAATTAAATAAAACATATTGTTTCAAAACAAATTATTACTGGTTTTTTAAATTTAATATAAATATTAAATTTTTTTTGAATAAACTTATCTGTTCAAACATAATATGAAAACCATAAAATAACTTAACTAAAAATATTAAATTAAATTAAACTTTGCACGGTTAAAATAGACAAGTACAAGAAATAAGTGAGGAAAATAATTTCGATATCGTTCAATTTTTCTATATCTTCGCATTAAACTAAATTAGACTAATTAAATAAAATTATATTAAAAACAAATAATAACTCGTTAATTATTATCATAAGCAATGTAAATATTACTTGATACACAATTGGGATACCATCGAGATCTTCCAAATTTGTAGTCTTTTCAATATTGCTTATTTTGTTTGGATCATCTGGCGACGAAAACGAAGGACTCTCTGAAATATTTAAATAAAATCTCAATAATATTTGTGTCAACTAAACAGTAAAAAGATTCGTTTTTAGAGAGTTATTTTTAAAATTAATCAATCATAAAAATTATATACCTATTAGAGAAGTATCAGGAAAAGAATTGATATTATTTGTAGAGGGAATTTGATTGGGCACATTAGATGTACTTTGATTAGTGGTCAACACACTTTCTGGGAACCCGTCGGTGTTCATTGATACGTTCATCGGCATACCGACTTCCACAGGAGGCTGATATTGCTGCAATGTCTGCTGTGGTGCGTATTCACTTTGACGAGGGACTAATACCGGTGGTAAGACTACAGAACAACGTACAAATTGAATATTTTCAAGTACCGAACCATTGTAATTGACATTTTACCTGGACTTTCGACCCTTTGATAATGATACGGATTTATACAAACATCTTTTTGTTTAGCAGAGAATGGAAACTGACAGTGATCGACTGCTTTGAGCTCGTGATGTGACTGTAGATCTGGCCATCGCCACACTCGACAATAAATTACATGTGGTAAACCTTTCCTGTGAGACACCTAAGACAATCATAATATTTATTACAGGTTCGTTGTAACCGAATAACACTATAATCTATTACTTGTAATCGACCATCAAGACTTCTCGGTATAGTAACACATTTGCTCGGTTGTCCTGGTGAACTTAGAGCTTTTTGTAAATCTTCCGTCGCTCCTTTGGTTTTTTTCAACTTTTTCATCAAGGCGTCCACGGCTTTTTCAGCCCACTTCTCTTCTTCGTCTCCTTGTTTCCATCCCAATAGTTTTTTTACAGACGGACTCGTGAATGAAAATAAACTATTCAAAGCACTACCCGTCGAATCCATTTCTTCAACCATTTTTGTTACCTATTCGTACAAATAAAATACATTAATGTGATGAAATTATCAATGTGTACGTCAACAGTCATAGGAATAAATGAATACTAACTTCCAAACTATTCACTACTGATATTAATGACGCATGTATAGTTTTTTCGTGCAATTTATATATATTTGTTTTTAAAAATAATTACATTTATTGAAATAAAGTATTATATTGTATACTGTGGATAATTAATTTAAACTAATAAATACGTTTTAATTTTTTTAAATAAAGTATTATTCATTGAGCGATTGTTGCAAATTATTTTGGATTATAACATAAAATGTTCAGTAGTTTCTGAATTCTGTGCGGTACACGCACAATAAGCGCGTGCGCATTTTTTAAATATTAGAAAATCGATATTGTTAATGTGCAGGGTAACATCGATAATGTATTGATTTTTTGTATGCGCATGCGCTATCTAGTAAAAGATAAGAAATACGAATATTTATAATTTAATTTCAAACGAAAATCAATGTTATAAATGTTACAATGAATGAAGTGCTATGAAATTTCTTGTGCTCTAAGCATTTCGTCATCTACACGTTTGTTAACAATAACTAATAATTAAACATAATGTACACGTTTCTACTTTAAGATTTTGTTACATAATATTTTATTGTATTTTCTGATATGGAAGTACTTTTAATATGTAAGAGTACATATAGAAACCATATATTATACTAAATTCGAGGCAAAAACTTACAAGGAATTAAAAGTCGTTTTGAAAATGACCATCTCTTAGGTTTGTATATAGAACAGAAACAAAAGTATGGACGTACAATCGGTAGATTCTGGTCGTAGTCGATCTACTAACCAGTCTGAAAATACTTTATACCAACATTTTATCGATATGGAAACATTAAGTGATCGACTAATACTGTTGGATTATGAAACTTATGTCGTGAAAACATTGAAAATGAGACCGATCAATAGGTAAAATAATAAAACTGGTTGCATTATTTTGAATTAATAAATCACTAACGAGATCATTTATGTTTTAGACATTATTTTGCTTTACAAACTAGTTCAGGAGAACAGTTTTATATGTTTGTATCATTAGCCATATGGCTACTTAGTAAACTTGGTAAAGATTTAAAACAACCACAAGAATACGATGATCCAAATTCAACTGTTAACAGTATATTAGAATCTTCAGCACAACTTGTATGATGTATTTGTATATATTTCAACGAGGAAAATGTTATTTGAAAAATTATTATATTTCTTTAGGACTTATTCATTGACTACCCGATTAACCAATTGAAGCAAGGTTTTGGAAAACATGTAATTGAAATTTTAAACGGCCTTGCTGAATTAGTTTTGAAAAAAAATAATTTCCCTTACAAAAAGTATATTTAATAATTTTGATGTTTAAATATCAATTTCTATTTGCAATTAACTATTTGAACATTTTATTTGCCAGGCCAACCTTTCCTATTGAAAAAGAAGAGATAGAAGAACTACCTGAAAATAATGCAGAACTCTTATTAGAACACGTTGAAGAAGAAATGATTTGGACAGATACTGATTCTAACGAAGAAAATTTACTTAACGTCAATGATTTATCTATTTTAAATAAGGTAAATGATATAACACTTTTACCATGATTTTAAATTACTATAAAAAAAAATGATTTTAGATGAAAAGACAATCATCCTATAAAACAAATGAGAATTTAAAAATTCCTTCTACCAATAAAGAAGAATGGAATCTTGAGTTAGAACAAGTATTACCTTCACTAAGGGTTACAATTAAGCTAGGTAAATCATTATTATTATAATCAATAGCTACTAATAAGTCATAGCATATAATGAATAAAATATTATTAGAGTATTTTTGTTTGAAGACATCTAAAAATAGTGTCAATTGACTGTTTATTAATTATTTTTTATTTCTATGAAATTAGATCATGGCTATTAGTTGAGATTTATTTTTTGGGATTTGTATTACTTACAGTATTTTAACTTTTACTAATATATCTACACAAAACTTACATGTTATAACCTAATTTTTTTATAAAACCAATCAGTTGACTGAATCTTAAATCTGATTTACTACAAAAAGATTTTTTCATTGTTTTCTTACCAACGTTATGTTCCACATTGACTGTATGTCCCAACACCTGCATTTTTTAGTTGGTAAATATAGAATTTTCTCGGTCAAGTCTTCTTTATTTTTTCTCAATCATGTCCTACAATATAAATAAAAGTTAATATATGATTTACAAAAAAATAGAACATTTTTAATACTCAGTGTACAAAAAATTAGCGGTCAAATATCAAATAGGATAAACAAGTCCAAAAGATTTATTATATATTAATAAAGTTTTTTATATTTTTAAATCAAAATTACTTCCTAGAAAAAACTGAAGTACTTAAGTTACATTTGTGATTTTAGATTACAAAGATTGGCGAACAAGTTTGCAGCAAATGAAAGAGCACAAACTTATGATGAACAAATCCATAGAAAAAGTCAAACCACTTTTGATTAATCTTTGTAGTACATTAGGAGAAACTATGGAAAAAGTTTATAGTAGAGAACAATATTTAAACAGTTCCTTAGATAACCTTTTAGTTGAATATCGTACTTCTCAGGTATACAAATACTAACCACAAATCATTTTTTAAATAAATTGTAAATTTATAACAATAGGTAGTGTAGTATATTTAAGATTTTTTTTCCAAAAACACTATAAGCAATAAATTATCTATACATTTTATACAAAATATGATTTAATTAGGAAATTAGTGAAGTGTGTTTTTTACACCTAATGATGAGTTTTATTCGATACCGGTCATAACAATTTTTGCACTATTTATTATAATACTCCAGGCAAGACCTATTTATTTTATTTTTATTAAGAACATGTTAATTATTTTAATGATTAATATTTTAGATGTATTAATTCATAATTGCATTAATATGTTGACTGTTAGTAATATATAGTATATTAATGGTAATAATATTAGACTCGGTAGTAGTATCTTACAGCATTTTGTTTTCTATTCAGGATGAACTTGCTCGAGTTAATGATCACTATAAATCTCTAAGTAATGGTATTGTAGAAAGACAAGATACATTATTAAAAATCACTGAACAACTGGATATTGTTAAACAGGAAATGGATGAAAGAGGATCAAGTATGACGGATGGAAGTAAGGAATAACTTAATTCTTTGATAGATATGAATGATACTAATTAACGATTGAAATTTTAATTATAGCACCATTGATCAATATAAAAAAGGCAATAGCAACTATTAAAACAGATATTATGGAAATGGATGTTCGCATTGGTGTATTGCAACACGGATACTTTATATCAAAAGTGCATGAAAAATCTGTAATTCAAGATACCATGATGAGACCATTGTTTCCCAGAACAGTGTTGTAATCATTTTAAATACATTCTTTCCTTGTTAGCAAATATTTGAATTATGTGTTAATTGTTTGTACATTTTTAATTATATTTATATTTTTTTATATGTATTTAGATATATTTCATACAATTTTATCGCAATAACAGAATTTTCCTCAATAAACTAAAAATAAATATATATACCTCTTGTATAATTTTGAAGTTTCAATATTTATTAAAAGTATTTACTATTTAATAATAATGCCCAAGTGTTATTTGAAGGTTTTAGTATGATGGCAGATCAGTCTGTTAAATTTCATGATTTGTAATTGAGAAGGTAACATGCAAAGTGCTGTAACTGCTAGGATTTATATGAGAAAGTTTCGGCATAAATATTTTTCTATTTCTCTGAAGATACTCTATAATTTATTTGTCTCATTTGGATTATATGATCACATGCAAAGAGAAGGTTGAATATAGATTTGGTCACTGAGGTAGTGAAGCTTTTATAGGTGCATCATTTAAGTTTTTGTCATGCTTAGAGAGATGGCTGTTTCTCCACACACTGTGGTGTAATTCACATCTTCTCCTGAGGGGGGGGGACATAATAGAAAATGTTCGAGAAATATTATAATGGAGAGCTTTTACAGTTAATTTTATCTATATCCATCATGTTTTTATTGTTGATATAAAACTTAAAAAAAAAAAAAACAAATTAATTACAAATATTTTAAATATCATTTAAATAATCTGACACATCAAGTTTTCAAACTTATTACTAATTTGTTTAAGTTTAGATTTACTTTTTTCAATGTTGGCTATTGTGGTTGAAAAATAATAATAATAATAATGGTATTTTTGTTCTTAAAATTTATTTGACATTCATTTTTATAAAAAACAAAATAAAAAAACACTGTGACAGTCAACATGCACACGCAAGTCAAGAACAAAGAATAATAGTGAGTAATGACTATGAATAGGTAATGATGCTCACAAGTCATGTCTCGATCAAACCACAAATGTTGAAATATCCATGGCGATCACAGAATATAAATTTTTTTGGATACAATAAATTATAAATAAATATATAATATATAACATTATTATGTTATAGCGATACAAATCTAGAGAATTACAACTTCATTAACTTTAGATTTTACGAAATCTAATGAGATCAAATACAATTAATCCGATTTCATTTTAGAATTTATTAATGCTAATCATTGTTGAGACATTAAATTTTAATAAGTATGTAATAATAATATTTATACTTTACAGCCCAATTGTAAGTAATTTTTTGTAGGAATTTTTTTTATTTCTACTTTAATACTATATTAGGTACACATTTTGTTTGTTATTTTTTTAGATAACCAACATCCCATCATTAGTTGTAAACATAAACTTCAAGTTAAACTCTAATAATTAAAGAAAACAATATTGAAATTTTTTTAACTACCTTACTAATTAGTAATGGGCCACGACCAATAGGTTGTATAATATAATAACTACAGAATTGACCAAATATTACTTGTCACGGTTTTATGAGTATAGGTAAAGTATGACAAAATCAGTCAACTAATTACAAAATATTAGGTCAAATATTGAGTAATGAATAACAGCTAATGACGGTCTACATAAAATGAATAAAAAGTGTTCACAAAACAAAAAAAATTATTATTGTAATACTAGTATAGGTAGTAATAAACTTCTGGCTTGCCCCCCAAAAAAATAAAATAAAGACTAATTCTGAGTGTTTTTGTCATATTATTTGCATACATGTATATGAAAGTAATAATAAAAAATTCAAAAAAATATTCTGAGCGAAGGTCAATATCATATCTCGTGTATAGGTAAATCCTACCTTAAACCTATTTAACATAATACTATTACCTAATATAATTGTACCTCGAATGTATCACGTGATAAAATAATTTTAGTAATAAAGTATCTAATTAGTATTAACAGTCTTATAAAGACATTAAGTTATAACACAAAAATTCCTTTATTATTTTATCTAAAAATATTTAAAAAAGCCACACTCAAAGATTATAAAAAAATTATTTTTACTAATCACCAAAATAATCAATTTTTAAAACCTTTATACAAATATCTGATTGTACACTATCTAAACACTCAAATTAAAACAATTAATTATTTAATATTTTTATTTATTATTTTCATTTTTTTTTGTGTTTTTCATATCTATAGGATTATTAACAACAAAAATTTGCCCAATTAGAAACATTGGAAAACTATTTTTTTGGATTATACCTGTGTGTGAAAAAATAACTAACATACGAATAAATGAATAGTTAAGAAAAAATAATAATACTGTGTTCAGTGTTCACTATAAAATATAATAAAGAAGCTAAAGAATTTAAAAACTTTTTTAAAATTCAACTGGGCTAATAAAACCCTCTTAAATTTTCTATTATTCCAATATTTCATAATAATACTTGGTTATATAGAATTTGTAAGTAATTAATTTTTTATAATAATATAATATATAAGTGCACAAGAATTATTTTGAAAATTTTAGCTATTTAACTTATTTTTAGGAAGGACATTTGAAAAATATACAATAATCATGCTATTGGATTATTGCTTCATGCAAGTTCCTTTCGTAACCATTTTTATAGAATACAAAGGTTTTTAATTAGAATAATATAAATTGAGCTCAGGTCTGAATTGAAATAACGATGCCACAGCTATAAAAAAGCTATAGTTAGATTGGTTAATGTTTTTATTGATTTTAGAATATTAATAAAAGGCAATAAAGCAAATATTATGAAATGAGAGATGCCTTTATGATAATTGTTATACATACATGATAAATAACAAGTAATATATTCTATATAATCTATTAATTAGTGTTACTTGAAATTTATACACCAACTCTAAAAAATAAAAACTTATAAAGGTCATAATTTATTAACAACATAGAGTGTGGACATCAAATTTATAAAAATGTATTTATCTTGTATGTGTATGATATGCAGATACCGCAAATTTGTTTAAAATATTAATTATATGACACCACAGACACATTGTATTATTGTATTATTATTCCATTATTGTGTCAAATGACCCATATCGCATAGTTAAGTATCAATTAAAATTATTATTGATTTGACTATTGTGGTTAATTGTATTATTTATAACGTT
This sequence comes from Drepanosiphum platanoidis, assembly GCA_948098885.1. Classification (NCBI taxonomy): domain Eukaryota; kingdom Metazoa; phylum Arthropoda; class Insecta; order Hemiptera; family Aphididae; genus Drepanosiphum; species Drepanosiphum platanoidis. The sequence continues at coordinate 3,607,307 of OX402539.1, forward strand.
ATTAATTATTAAGATGTATACACATTGTATATGCTGATAACTGACTAGATCATTGATTTATGAGTAAAAACAATTTTTTTTGCTAGAGAAGTCTGTTTAATTAATTTCCATAAATTATCGAGTTTTTCTGCAGTACATCACAACCTTACGCAATTCAATAATATCTCTAACCTTTAGGCTCTATACATACAATAATAATAAAAAATCCACAAATGTATTTAAGTACATCGTTATAATGTGAAATTGAAAACAATTAATAATAGCAACTATTAAGGTGGCAGGTACATAGAGTAGGTACTCATAAATTGTAATTCTTATAGACGATAGTCTTTTATTTGTTCATTTTTTTTCTGTTCAACGTCGAACAACACGTAAAACATAAAACCTCATTAATACCAGTATAGATGTGATATAAATATAAATATGGAACAATTTTCATGATTTGAAGGCGTGCGTGTGTTCAAAATGAAAACAGATCGTTTATAGTATTGTGTACTTATAATAATACAGGTATACTATTACTGGTTATAGTGGTTAGCATTCGTCCGACATGACCTGTCCATGTACGATTATTATCATTTAATTATATAGAAACGGGTAAAAAAGGCGATTTCGACGTAGGAGAGCGTAAAAAAACGGCGCGCGGCGGGGAACACACGTCCGTTTAATATCGATTTCGTTACGTCGGCGGCGTGGCGGTTCGAACTCTGCCGAATGATTAAATTATTACGACAACGACCTTGAACGGACGGACGGCGACGACGATACCAAAACATAATAATAATAAGTAATCCTCCCGATTTATATGTGACTAAAAATCACAAAATACCTGAACCGCGTATGCTCTTAAAAATGTATTGAGTTTGTGTTTACAAGGATACACTAAGGATAACCAAAAATGGGTTAAAAATGTGCATATGAAAATCATACTTGAAAATACAAATTCGATTTTAAACTAATATCAATCAACTCATTATTGTTATTGTACTTGTACGATTATTATATTTTGATCACAATTTTTATCGTAAAATTGTTTTCTAAAAGACGCGTAACTTACAAATTAAAGGAATGTAATATTATAAAAAAACCATAAAATGTCTATAAAATATGCTCTAAGAACGATACAATAGTTGTTAAAATAAACCAAGAAAAAAAAAATCAATAAATAATTCGCATTTCCAACATGGCTTTACAGAACAAATATAAGTGCTATCAAAATTTCCCATTTGGTATGACCGACCGGAAAAAAATATGCGAATGCATTAAATCTGAGTAATAATACAAACAACGTTTACACCATTTAACGATTGATTTAGATTGTAAATAAACTCTTTTAGAAATAAAAACGATTCGTTACGAAAGATTCACTCGAATTGAACCAAAGTTGGATTTTATCGAATCCGTCCATTGTTCAGCGTGGACGTTCACACCTAACGATTTAAGAATTACCTATACATTGTTCGTTTTTATTTTACTTACTTTGGACAATAAGATTGGGCTTGAGGGAAGGCTTGACAGTAAGACCAAAATGAATTTCTTTTTCAATTATTTTTGTAAAAATTCTAACGCCGTATGTTTGTATGAAATACTTTTCGTGATTGTTATTCTTAAAATAATGTAAACACACGCCATCCTCTTGGCACGAAAATATTTTTATCGTTCGGTCGAAAAAATTGTGAACATCGTAATATTAATTTGTAAAATTGTTTTGCAACCTTGGTAGTGTTTTACAGGGTTTTAAACAAATATTCTTTGGTTCGGTATGAGTTTTGAGCGAGTGGTCATGTTTTAATAATTATCATTGGTTTTGGTGGTTATGATCATACGGTGATATAATAACGACCGAGCTTTCGACCGGTTTACCGGATCAAAAAATCAATTTCAACCTAGGTTCATCCGAAATACTTTAGAGAACGGTGTAAACGTTACTTAAGCAGAGCAATGCGCATCGGCAGTTCATCAGCCGTCGGCGGGGAAGCAGCTGATCGCACCGTGACGACGATCCCTGCCGCCATCCAATCCGAAATGAGAGCGCCGCCGCCGCCGAACACACGCACACCACAGGTACGATTCCTCGCTTCTATCCCTCCTACTCGCGCGCGCGCGACGACCGACGTTCACACAAACCGCCGGAGTAGGAAATTATTACATACGGCCAAAGCGGGCGGCGATAAACACGACAACAACAACAATAACGACGACGACGACGACGACGACGCGGGGTCCACTCGGTCTTGGTGTGACAGTGTCTTGGCGGTGTTAGTGTGTTGATGATCACCACCCGGTGTGGATATTCACTGACGTTAAAATTATATTAATAAACTTGTTTGCTGTTTTTATTTTCGTTTCCGTTCGATTATTTTCCTCTGTGACCGACCATGTCTACGCAAGCGTCCGGCAAGCTCATCATAGTGTCGAACCGGCTTCCGTTCGTTCTTAAAAAAAACGAACAGACGCAAAAATGGGAGAGAAAAGCCAGGTAATGGATATTTTTGAGTAATGCGAATCTAGAGAAGAAAAATAATTTAAATTATCATTTTCGTATTATTTTGGTACTAAATTTTATCGCGGTCGGACGCGAATCTCGTGATAAGAACCTTGTGTCCGTTATCAAACGTTTGGTTTTCTGTCGTGTGCTTCACCGCTGGTGTGGGTGGTGTTTACTGGTTAGTGTGTTGTTGTCGTTGTTTATTCGTCACTATTTTTAAAACGCACAAAGCTTATAATTTTATTTGATTCGTTCAAATACTACCAATTCATGATGTTCAAGAGACTAATATCAACACGTGCTACTCTGCATGCGTTCCGGCTCCAGATCAACTATCAACCAGCATTCAATGTATGCCTTTGTCAGCGTTTGGAATTCAAAAAAGACAAATTGGAAAGCGATAATACCGCCGTGACAAAAAAGTATAGGCCTAAAACAGTGCCGCAACCTAAAATCACGCTATTGGGACCTGATAAAGATATATCGGTAGTGACGATGGACATAGCTTCCAAAATAAGTGAAAGACGAGGGTTGAAATTGGTGAAAATTGTTGATATTGATACAAAAACACATCGCCCCGTGTATCAAATGATGACGGCTCATCAGTTTCTCAAAGAGGATGGTAAAAATATAAATAAAGACGAATCAAATCACAAGATTAAAAGCGAAAAGACCAAGAAAAGCGAAAAGACTGCTTTGATAAATTGCCGTATTGGTCAGGGTGATTTAGATTCAAAAATAAAAAATTTTGGTAAATGGTTGAACAAAATGCATGAAGTAAGAGTGACAGTCACCGGCGATACAGCCAATGAGTTAGCCGATGAAATTATCAATAAGACTCAAGAATACTCTAGAGTCGTTCAGAGAAGAGAAAAAGGTGAATCTGTCAAGTTTCAATTGTTACCTCTAAAAAATACTTAATTTTTATCTTTTAGCTATAACTTATTATTGTTATTTTTTTAATTTTAGATTAGTAATTAATCACCTTGGATTTTAATTTTATAATTTGATGAGGTACTTGAAATTATTGTATAGTGTTGAACTGATAACATTGTTATTGCATTAAGTTTTTATGATTCAAATAAATAAATATTTTACATAATTTTATTTTTGTATTTTTACACTTTAATTTTTATCATGCTTATGGTGTATGGCCTTAACAAAAATTAGTGCTTTTGGCTATAAATATTGGACGGTTTTCAAATATTTAAAAAGAATGACACTTGCCAAATAAACAGTGTCTTGATACAGTTTATTTATATGACAATTGGTTGCTAAATATTTTATCATTGTCTATCATATTTTGTTGTTAAAAGGAGTTTGATTATTATAATTTTTTATTTATAAACTTTGTAACCAATTAATGTTAACATTTATAAATTTTGGAAATGTTTAAAATCATTTATAGAATTAGTTGCAATCACATTTTGGTGAATGTTATCTTTAATTATAGGTATTAGTTGGAAACTAGGTAGAAATTTATTTTAATTCATAAATAGGTATTTATGATATAGATTATGGATTAGTTTGTCCATGAACATTTTAAACCCGTTTATTAATTTAATTTATAAAAACCATTAAATTTTGTCCTTGAAACTGAAAACATTAATGACAATATAATTAAATTATTTTATTAATTATTTGTAAAAGTAACCATATTTTAAAATAAATAAGTAATTGTAATAATAGCCTAAATACTAACAATATATTTATTTACAAATTAAATATTCACAGTTTTATGTAAAAATATTTCCAACCAATCTGTAGTTATAATTTTACCAGATAGAAAACAACACCAAAATGAGTATTATCTTTAATCTTTAAATTTGAAATAAATAAATCCATTAATACTTGTTCAAAATCACTGGTAATTCAATTATATGTGTACCTATTGCATATAGTTTATATAACGCGTAATGGCTTAAAAACAGTAGATCACTGATAAAATAGGTAGTTTAATAAAACCAATTTAAATGATGAGTCTACTACTGATAAAATTTGTTTTCTAAATTAATTTAGTTGCAGTTTATTACTAAATCATTATATAATTCAACTAATTAAACAGATTTTATACTTACTTTTTGTATTAGGACGGTTCAAAGTTTTTACGAATGTGAGAATCCGTATGACGTAGGAATCGATCTGTACAAAGCTTCGTGAGTTTTCTTAAAACAGAAAAAAAAAATTATTAAATTAATTTGTATTCTGTTTTTATTAAACGCATGACGTTTTACATATGTAATCGGAAATGTAGTTTTTAAATCTAAATTTCTAAAAGATAAAACATTTGTTTCGTTGGACTGTCGTAACAACATTTAAAACTTATTAATTTCTTTTATAATTTCAAATTATAATTTTAATGTATGCATATGATATATGGTATCTAATTCATTATTTATCTATGATTAGAACCTCGCATGTCTAGTATAAATGAAAGACAGTTGTTATTACTGATTTGCCATCATCTTATAAAAAATATATATTTTGTCTGTACAAATTTGTTTATAATATATTTTAAATATGTAGGAACATTTTTCTACCCTGAGGGAAACTATTCAATTTTCTCACCCACCTTTGGCTTTTTTAATTTTCATTCTCTTTAATGTATGACTGTTCACATGTTACTGCAGTTTTAAATATTTTACCAATATATAGATAAGTTTATTTAACTAACAATTAATTATACTTGAATTTGGTACATAATTTTCTATCCATTTTGTTTCTACAATGTAGTCTATGAAAAATTAAGAATTTGGTTTAGTTTTTACAAAATGAAAAGATCATTACTTCATCTAAATAGAAATTTGTATTTATGTTCAGAGAAAATTCTTTTCCATATTAAAATCATAAAACTTTAAGTCATTAAAAGTAGAAGATTAAAAATTACTTATGAAAATCATATGATATTTTTAGCATGGAGTGCTGACTAACTTTAGTCTCACTGGTGGAAAATATATATTATGAATTATGGACGTTTCCTTCCAAAACTATAATTTCATTTAAAATATGAGATGTTGCGTGGGACTTGAAATGGAGCATAACACATAAACTCGATTTTGATAAACATTTTATTTTAAGATTTTTAAAAATGATTTATAATTTTTAATTTAATCTAACTATTGTATAAATACCAATATAATAGTAATTAAATATTAATAAAAAAATGTTTTTTCTCGGGGAGAAATGTCCTGCTTTGGGAAGAATATATCCGTAGTATTAAACAATTTGGGGGGGGGGGTATTCTGATGATATTAATTATTTAAGGCCTAATATTTTTATAATATACTTTGTCAGTTTCTGTAAATTTTTATTTTCTCAGTGGGTTCAGTGGAGAAACAAATTAATTGTTATATTTTTGAATAAGCCAAAAAAAAAGTTAATAATTATATAACATAATATTCTACACTAAATTGTTAATGATGTTTGCAAAGATTACAATTTTTAAAGTATTCATTATCTAAATATTTAGATGATAATTATTAGGTACTCAGTGTAAATGATAACGTTAAAAATTATAATCTTTCATGGCCCTTAATTTAATTGTTACAACACTCAATTAAAAAAAAAACTTTAATCATTTATATAACATACTTATTTTCAAAAATGGATGATCTTCTCCGTTAATCAAACCACATCTACAGAATCCGTGTAAAGACATCAGATTATTATTATTAAATTTATCTTGTGTAGTAACCAGTGTTTTTTATCAACTTACATTTTTAGAATAAATATATTGGAATAATAGTTATATTGTTTTATTTTATAAAAAAATCTGATTACTAAGTGGAGTGTGAGCCGAAACAGTACTACTATACATGCCTAAAATCTCAAGTGTACAAAATTAATTTAAAACAAGCAGTGTTTTATTTGCTACTGGTTTTTATATACCCGGTGTAATATTTAGAAGTTTTTATTTCTTTTTTCAGAAATAATAATCTTTTGTTTTTAAATTAATTAATTTGTCAAAAAAAATGTTGAACAATTTAGTTTTATATCATACTTAGTAGTATTATTACATCCTATGAAATACGTAGAAAACTAGTTTTATGATAGATTATGAAAAAGAAATCAAATAACAAATCCTGACGATGAATATAAAAGAAAAAAAAACACATTAATTGTGTTCCTTGGGCAACTAAACTCTATATACACCACTGGCTGCAACAACAATACATATAATTTATCAACAGTTTAATTTCCATTTACATATTCACATAATATGTACACGTGAATACGTTAATCTCTATTTCAGTATTCACGTGAAAACGTGTTTACGCCTGACCTTATAAAATATTTATCCGCGGTATCCCGCATGCCGCTGATGAATGTAAGGCACTCGTTATTTTCCATTGTTTTTTTTCTTTAAATATTATCTATATGGACGTGTTTATTATATTGTATATAACACATTATCCTGGATACAATAAAAGTATAAAATTATTGTGTAAAAAAATAAATAAATCCTGTTGAAGTGTTAATAATTTTTTTACCATGACATGCCGTTATTTTTTACAATTAGAGGTCATAGAAAATTTACAGTACATTCAAAATGTTTGTATTTTTTTATAATAAGTCTCATCATTTGTTGTACCTATTTATAGTCTTATAGAATAAAATATGTTACAGTTACTAACTCTGAGTACATATTATGTTACTTATCAATGTTAGCTGTAATAATTTAGTACCTTGTTTTCTAACTAATAGTCAATAATAGTTTAATCTAGGTTTTTTTTATTATTGAATAGTTTGGTGAACATTGTTATTACATATATGTTTATTTTTTCACTATAATCTAAGGTATATTATGTTATAAAAGACCGTTAGTGTAATATCTCAATTTAAAATTGATTCATTATAATAGGTTTAATTATTTATTCATTTATGATAATTTAATAAAGAAGAAAGTTGATTAATTATTTGTTTAATGATTCCGAAACTATTATTCTATTATAAATGTCAAACCATTTAAAATTTTTAATTTAAAAATTATTTTATCTTTTAATCTACAATTTGATGTTAGTAAATTCTCAATAATTATAAATTTATAACTGTTTTGAAAATTTAAATACTTAACTTTGAGTTTATCAATCATATTATGTTTTCTTTAGTTTAAACCTAACCAGTTTAAAAAAAAAAACAATTTTTTTCGACATTTTAGTTCTGAATTTCATAATTATATTTAATTATTCAAATATAAACAATATACTTTAAATGATTAATGAAATTATGACACATCAATAGCTATGGCAGTGATTAATAATATACACAATGTCAATTTTACTTTGTAATAATTGAATTATTTACTATTTCAAATGATTATTCAAATTAATAACAAAAATCGATTTCGATTGATATACTATTAATCCTTAATAAGATATAATCCTTTTACTGAATTGATTGTTTTATACATTATTATCAATAATGACTGTTAATACTTCTTAAAATAATTATATATTTTATAATTGCATGTTTTAATATTTTTTTTTTTTAAATGTACTCACCTAATGGACAATTGAAGTAGAGGTTGACCATTACACATAATTATTCTAAATGTTACCATTAACCTACAACGTAATTACAAAAAAAAAAAATGTTAATTTAAATGTTTGCATAGTGTTTCTAATATAAATCATATATATAATATCGGTGTACTTTTTGTTTACTTTTTTAAATTCTCTAAAGTTTGGATGTTTTTGTTTTAGTGCTGGTGGTTTAGTGACAGCTGTAGCGCCAGTTGTAGTTCAAGGAAATGGATTATGGATTGGATGGCCTGGCGTTACTCTGGAGGAAGGTGAAAAAATACCCGAATCAGATCCTAATGATACAACACCTACTGCCGGATTACGTTCTGACAAAGTGAGTTATTTATATTTGAATAAAAAATAAAACAGTCTGTACTAATTCACTTAAAAAATTGCTATGTTATATTTAGGTTATACCTGTTGATTTTGATCCTCAAACGTTTGACAGTTATTATAATGGTTGTTGTAACGGAACATTTTGGCCTCTGTTTCATTCAATGCCCGATAGAGCACAATTTTCTGTTGAAGCTTGGAAAGTAATGATGGATATATTTAACAAATACTTGAATTAAACTGATTCACAATTTACAATTTTTTTTTTCCAGTCATATTGTATTGTTAATAAAGAATTTGCATCCAAAACAGTGAGCGCCTTAGAAAATATGTCTGTTGAAGATACAGACTCTGGAACACCTCTTGTTTGGTTACACGACTATCATCTTATGTTAGCAGCTAACAGTATAAGAAATGTAAGATTGAATTTTATTTACTGCATATTCAAAATATATATTATAAATTAAAATGGCTTTAAAATTGCTGTTTGCTCTATTTTTATGTAATATGTACTATTATATAAAAAGTTTTTTAACATTTTGACTACAATAATTATTTTAGGCTGCTGATGAAAAAAATTTGAAATTCAAATTAGGATTTTTCCTTCACATTCCATTCCCGGCATGGGACATCTTCAGACTGTTTCCGTGGGCTGATGAAATTCTTCAGGGAATGTTAGGTAATAATGATGATATTAATACCATTTAATCTATTCTATATACTCAAAAATGTATTTTATTTTTAAGGTTGTGATATGGTTGGTTTTCATATTGAAGATTATTGTTTAAACTTTGTGGACTGTTGTCAACGACGGTTGGGTTGTCGTGTAGACAGAAAGAATTTACTCGTTGAACACGGTGGCCGAACTGTGCGCATTCGTCCTTTGCCCATTGGTATACCTTTTGATCGATTTGTAGAAATGGCAGAACAAGCGCCCACAGTAATAAGTACATCGTTACAATTGGTCCTTGGTGTAGACAGATTGGATTACACCAAAGGATTAGTGCACAGGCTAAAAGCTTTTGAATTGTTATTGGAGCGATATCCACAACACAGGGGCAAAGTAGCACTTATGCAAATTGCTGTTCCTTCACGTACAGATGTCAAAGAGTATCAAGACCTCAAAGAAGAAATGGACCAGCTGGTTGGACGTATCAATGGGCGTTTTACAACTCCTAATTGGTCCCCCATTAGGTATATTTATGGCTGTGTCAGTCAAAACGATTTGGCAGCATTTTACCGAGATTCAGCTGTAGCAATGGTCACACCGCTTAGAGACGGCATGAATTTAGTGGCCAAAGAATTTGTCGCTTGCCAAATTAAAGAGCCACCCGGTGTCCTCATTGTATCTCCTTTTGCCGGTGCTGGAGAAATGATGCACGAGGCTCTGATTTGCAATCCATACGAATTAGTTGAGGCAGCTGATACTTTACACAGAGCGTTGACTATGCCCGAAGACGAACGGATGTTGAGAATGAGATGTTTAAGACGTAGAGAAAAAGTACATGATGTTGATTATTGGATGCGATCTTTCCTAAAAGCCATGGGCACTCTGATATTTGAAGACGGAGATGACGTTTTACCGACTACTATGCAGCCGGTCACTTTACAAGATTTTGACGATTATCTGTCCAAGTAATATATAGTTATTTTGAATGACATGATATAATATATTTATTTACAACTGATTTTGTTTGTAGATATATCGGTAACACAAACAAACTCGCATTGCTGTTGGATTATGACGGTACTTTAGCTCCTTTAGCTCCACATCCAGATCTCGCCATTTTACCTTTGGAAACTAGAAGTGTTTTGGAAAGGTTGGCTAATATGTCCGATGTATACATATCTATTATTTCTGGTAGAAACGTTCACAATGTCAAAGACATGGTTTGTTCATAAAATTTTAAATCATTATCTAAGTATAACACTTATTAAATGGTTAAAATTATATATATGTACAAACGATATTAGGTCGGTATCGAGGGTTTGACTTATGCTGGAAATCACGGACTAGAAATTTTACATCCAGATGGCAGTAGGTTTGTGCATCCAATGCCTAAAGAGTATGAAGAAAAGGTCAGCGTCCTATTAAAAGTGCTTCAAGAACAAGTAAATAAATAAATTATTGTTATTATTGAGTCAATATTATGATATCAAGTACTAAAATTTAATTTTAGGTTTGTAAAGACGGTGCGTGGGTAGAAAACAAAGGGACTTTATTAACATTCCATTATCGTGAAGTACCTGTCGATGCTCGACCCGAGCTCGCGGCCCAAGCGCAGCGTATCATTGAAGAGGCGGGCTTTAAAGCAGGCCAGGCTCATTGTGCTATTGAAGCCAAACCTCCAGTACAATGGAATAAGGGACGTGCATCATTGTACATTTTGCGTACCGCTTTTGGCCTGGATTGGAGTGAACGCATTCGCATTATTTATGCTGGAGATGATGTGACTGATGAAGACGCAATGCAGGTAATGGATTAATTGATTTAATGAATGATAAAAGTACTGGGTTTAATATGATTTTTTTTATTTGAAGGCATTGAAAGGAATGGCAGCAACTTTTAGAGTAGCTCAATCTCAAATAGTGAAAACTTCTGCTGAACGCCGTTTGCCGAGCACAGACTCTGTGTTGACAATGTTAAAATGGGTTGAAAGACATTTTGGAAAACGATTGCCTCGCGATGACAGTCTCGGCAGTATAAGCAATAGCTTGCAAATGTCTCTTGGAGAAATGCAAATGGAACTCAGCATGCCTGAAGAGAAATCCCCGCAATAATCATAACAAAAGTTAGGGACTTGATATCTAAAGTTAGTTCTTATTTATTACACACAGTGTGCTAGTATTTTACCATTTGATCCATTCGATTGGATAATAACATCCAGTTTGTTTGTATACATGTAATTTTAATGTTTTATTTTTATACATGTATGCATTATTTATTATTGCATATGTATTATATTACCACGATATACAATCAACAAAGAAAAATGTATTCTATGAGTCAATTAGAAGTTAATTAAAAATAATGATGTTGAATTTAAATTTATAACATACAGGTATAAACATTTATTTTTTCTTTACATTCCTTCGATACTTAAAATTTTCAGTTTCTTTTATTTTATATTTGAATCATTGAAAAATTAATTAAACATTAATAATTATGTACCATCGAACAAAATTAAAAGTACAATTACATGTATATTGTTTAAATCCGAGATTATCAAGTTGTTGTACTTAAAACTATTTTAGTCATTTTTTATTACTAGTCAACTGGAAAATAGAACGAATGGAATCAATTGCTATACTCAATGAAAAGCACAAAACCTAACTAAAGTACAAGGTGGAGTGCCAACATTATTCTCTCTGAGTAATAAAAACTATGTTGTCAAAAATTAAAATTTTACATGCTATTTGTTACAATTTATATCATCAAAAATTGTGCCATAATAATTAATAATCTAAAACGATTTTTTTGTAATCGGGTAATGTTATTATGTGTGAAACTTATTTTTAGTTTTATTTTCATTGTTGTTATTAAATGTAATACATATTATTAAACTAAAATATTATTTTATTTACGATTGAACTATGTTTTTACCCAGTGGTGCAGATATTGGGGTTTAAACTACTCTTTTACAAATGGAGTCGATAATATATATATAGATAAAAGTGAAGATATGGTCTCGAAAAATACAAACAAAAAATTTTAGGATTCGTTTTATGAAAGACAATTTTAACAGCATAAAATGCACAAGGTTCACTATGCTCATAAATAATTTACACATACTGATAAAAACATTACGTGTTTAATAAGTAATAACATCAATTATAATATATCAAATATAGTATAGTTATAGTAAATAATTAAACTTACTTATATTATTAAAATAAGGTATATAGTAATGGGACGTACTAATAATATTGAATATAGAATCAAATAACAAAATGCAACTGACATTTACGAATCATCAATATGAACATCCTTGACATTAACTCCGGAAAATATTTCACATTTTCCATTAGGTGTTACCAGGACAATACTGAAAAAAAAAATCATATAAATAATCTATACATAACATATTTATGTTTTTTATAATAGTTATAGCACAAATAAAATGTAATTCTGTCATATAATGTATACCTAGTTTGTTTTCTGGAGATTTGTATGTACAATTATTTTATTAATTAAATAGTCTTTGTCTATAAATATTAGTTATTATAATTAACACATTTATGCTCCCTAGCAGCATCTATGAATATATGCACTCACACTCTTACAAGAGCATACTCAACTACATCAATTTATCTCTTGAATAATAGGTTATTACACATATACTTGTTACAAAAGGTTATACGTATATGTGGTTAATATATTAAATATGTTTACACTAAGATTAGGTAGTTATTTTAGTTAAGTATAGCAAGATTAGTTATTAATGTATAATAAATATAAATTTGATATCTCATTAAGTCCAAAATATATTTAAATCTAAAAGATCAAAATAAATATTATAAAATACCTCCAAAATGAAACTGAAAAGAACAAAATAGTTTATTGGACCACATTAATCAACTAGACCACAAAAAAATTCTTGATTGTTAATAAATAATAAGATATAATGAAAAATGTGTATCAATGTATGAAGTATAAAACAAATTAAACACTTATTAATTTATTTATAACTACAAAGCTAATAATAACCCATTTTGTTAGCTTAATTTTTGTAAGCTTAATTCAAATAAAAAGAAGATAAAAATATAGATCTATTCTTTATAGATATAAATTACACAATACAAATTATTGTGTACAAATCCTAATTTTATCTGTAATTGGTAAGCAATGACACATGTATAATGCATGTTCAAACATACTTATGGTATCTAAATTACAACTTGTCATAAAATACTCTTAAAATTAATTGATAAAATAAGATAAATGTTTATTGGTACCTATTTTGTTAACCTAATTTTGTAAAATATATGAAAGATGATTTTTTTAACATTAAAAATGTTTATATAACAAGTTTTGTGCATAAAAAAAAAAAGATTATACATAATTTTAATTCATTTCCAAATAAAATTTTTTCTAGTTATATTAACATTCCTATATATTCTATTTTTTCTGTATCCTATATGGATATATGAATTTAAATTAAATAATCTGAGCATAAAATATGTTAAAATAAATCAATGTATACATTTTTAAATCCAAAGTATTCTCAATAAGAATGGAGTAAAGATTATATATGGCTGTAGTTAGACCGACGCTGACGTATGGTTCAAATGGAGAAAGGGTTACTATTCTTTGAGCATAAGATATTGAGAAAGATCTGTGGTGCTTTATATGTAGATGAATTGGGGTGCTGGCGTAGAAGAACAAATGCCAAAATCCAAGAAATTACACAAAGTTCAAAGGTGACCAATTATATAAAAGCATGATTACAATAGTTCAATCATACGATGAGGAGAGATGAAACAAAGACTTTGAGGTTTAAGGAAGCTATGGCTTGACAGCTTAAATTAAGACTTAAGGACATTAAGTGTAGGAGATTGGAGGGAAGCTATTCAGGATAGGGATATATGAAGAGCTATGATGGTGTCATTAAAGACTTTTAGGGAGTTATAAAGATAAAAGAAGAAAAAGAAATCCATGTATAAAAATTGAATATCATCCTAAAAGTTAATTATGAATTATACAAAAGTTACAGACCAACACAGAGAAAATTGTTGTTCTTTGCAGAAATATTTAAAGATTAAATAAGCAGAATTATGATATTATAGACTATAGTTCAATATGGCACCAAGTAGTATGGTCAATTAGCTTTTAGGTTTTCCTGTGAGCAAAAAAAGCAGGTGATTGGAGAAGAAAATTGTTTTTTTATGTTTAGAAACATTTTATTTATCTTTAAATAACAAATAATACTTAGGGAGTTTAATTAATTATAAGATAACAAAATCCTAAATACACTCCTGATTGAAGGTTCCATGTGCCTCTGAAAAGATATACATATTTTCTAATGTGCCATAATAGTCTTTATATTTTTTATAATACAACGCAATATAAGTAAACATTTGGAAATTTAAAATTTTCAGCCCTTGCTTTACGTGCGCATTGTGCAAATCGTAGTAGGTCAAATTTAGTGCTAAATAAAACATTGTCACTGCGTACCTATGATTGTTGTTGCCTGTTGGCAAAATCACAAATATTGAAAATTGCTTCAATAGGACACAACTTTTAAATTTAAATAAAGAACAGAGTTTTTACCACTTCAAAAAGCATTTTAAGGCTAAAAATAATGTGTAACTCACCAAGTCTAAAGACCTAATGGAACTCAGTAAACATTAAATGATTAAACAGCCACACAAATTCCTAACTAAGTATTAAATACTTAAAAATTATTTTAAAAAAATCGAATTATACAAATCTAAAACAATTATAATTTATAATATACAAAATTACAAACATTAAATTAATCAGTGAAATCATATACATAAGTACCCATTCCAAAAAAGCGAACCAAATATTTTACTAAAAACATGATAAATATTTTTTTATTTAAGATTCATACATTGAATACCCAGCCTCACTAAGAGACTCATGAAGGAGCCCAGTTCTTATACTATTTTAATTATCTATAATTATAACATATTTTAACAGGTGGGTTATACAATTTATATACAATAGGTATATTAATAGATATGTTTGAAATGTGGTTGCAATAGTTCTTTTCTATCTAAAATACCAGTATTAAATTACCAATCATGAATCTAGATATTTATAATATATAATATTATAGTTTATATAAAACTAAAAGTATAAAATGTATTATTTGAAACAATAGACCGAAAAAATAAAATAGTTTCGTTAAACTACAATATAATATAGCCGTTTGTTTTGTTTGGGATCAACATTTCAGTATGGTCAAGACTTGAGAAGCGACGTAGCATGTCGTAGAGGGAATGACCGAATGTTCTAAAAATATTTCGAAATATAAACTACGTAGTTGTCACTATCAAGATGACACTATAGCACCGTACCTCTTTGTCACAGGGTCCACAGTGTGAACAACGCCTTTGGACACGTGTAGTTGTTTGGTACGCACCGTGACAGTTTTTCCGACGAATTCCAAGAGATCAACAGCATCGGCCGAGGTAAATGTGTCTTTCATTTTAATAAAAAAAACTAATATCTGTACCGGTATTAATAAGCAGTCAAATATAATCCAATACTAATTATAAAAATAATTTAACACCAACAACTCTTGCAGAAATTACTAGATTTATTTATATTTATTTAACCGCTGATTAAACTATTAAATATGATAAAACTGTGGCATATTAAATTATTTTATTCGAGTTGAAAAAAATCACATCAAACGGTAATTTCTGAAACGTTGATATCGATAGCATGATAACGACAACAGTATTATTTGGCGGTTAATTTGATTACGGCGTTGGAGGTTAGAAACGCGCCAAAAATGCAATAAAAATGTTTAAAGACGGTGAAAACTATACATTTTATTTAGTTTTACTAAAAGCATAGTTAATTCTATTAGAGTTTTTCATAAAAATCATTTATGATTATATTATACGTATACGTACATACTATTTTCGAATATGTGTTTAATAGTTAAATGATCAGTATAAATGTATACATTTTTCATCGCTTTGAATGTGCAATCTATTTTTTATTGTGAATGTCTGCAGTTACTGCTATCGGAATATAATATATTATATACTTATGAATTATTATTATTGCTTATGAAACAAAGTATGTATAAAAGGTATAAACTGATAACCCGCATATTATGCTATTATGTCGTGGCGGCTTTAGATTATACCTATAATATCTATAGCCATAACCGGCACATCACCGAACTCGGAGCCTCTATATATCATCTTGTCACTTTCCGATGATAATTATGGATAATTAAAGCCTTCAGATCTTACTCCTAAGGTATATAATTAAATTAATATCAGGTGAATTTAAATTCTACGTTTTATAAACATTAAATAAATTGTAGCAATAGCTATTATGTATACAAATAATTTCTCTATATATCTAATAGGATACTTGAACAGTTAATTCATCAAATATACAACCTCACCTATAGTTTTCCTACATTTGTAAGGAATTATGTCCATTCTTTATCTTGTTTTACGTTTCGGTTTTACGTTCCTTCATCCATCTTTTCTTCAGACTGTATGGTTGGTATATATATATATATATATATTCATTGTACATAATTTGACTGTTTGTGAAGTTTGATTTACATATTTATTTATCACCTATACTTATTATACTTTAATAATAATTATAAATAAAAAAATTGATTTAGTATAAGGAGTTGAAATAATATTGATACCATTTTATAATATATTATTATTGATGATACTTTTTATGAATCAAATATTCATCTTTATAATGTTTTACCGCAAACAAATTTTTATTATATAATTTATATTAATAGTGTGTGCATTTCAATTTTAATCCGTTTATAATAAATCTGGCATACTAACTTTAGTTGCATTTACTTTACTTTAGTTAAAATTAACTTGATATCCTGTTAGCTAAATATGTATATTATATTTCAAACGTTTAGGTTCAAATTTTAAAATGTTAAATGTATAACAAGAATCCTAATATAATATATTAATATAGATATATTTATATCTTTATTGAATTATATAAATTTGAACAAATTTAATTATATCTATACTTTAAAATATTATTTTATATTTTAACAGTGAAAATGACTGAAAGCCAAAAACAAGCTGAAAAATGGAAAAAACACGAAATCGAAGAAAACGTAGGACGCGATCCATGTAAGTATAAATTTATTTGAGATTATTAACATTTAGTTGTGTCTATTAGTTCCCAAGTTTAATAGACTTCGGTATGTTAGTTTATTAGTACCTACCTAGTACCTACCAATAATATCTAGGTACCAATGTAATACCTTAACTATACAACCTAAATTAATTTATTATCTTTTTAATCGTTAAAAAATATTTCACTATTCTAATGTCTAATTGTCTGTAATCCTAAATATATTTTAACTAACCTAGGTATACTTCATTCGTTTTCATATGATACAAATTTAAAACTACAAAACAGATTACATATTCTATTTATCTTTTCTGTATCACATCCCAGGTGTATAAAATGCTATGAATTATTTGTTTATACTTATACAATTCATTTTTTTATTTTTTTTATAGGTCAAAATAGTCAGCTATGGACAGGAAATTTTTATTTTGTAATTGGTGCCGATACTCAATTAGGTTGTGTATGGCCACGTGTAGAGCGCGATGCCACAGACTGGAAACAAGAAATGGACCTAGCTATTTGTGCAGTAGATAAAATTAATAATTTGACTCCAAAGCCTCAATTTGTAGTTATTTGTGGTGACTTTGTTAATGAAACGCCTCATAGTGAGTTGAATTTTAATATTATATATTAAATATATAATATATCTTTTACATCTTTTAAGTATCAATATTTACTTAACACTAGGCTTGATGTTTGTTTCACAGATAGTTTCATCTGTCACTCTCCTTCAATTTATTAAATATTATCCCTTGGTTCTTCCTACTCGTGTTGTCCGATTGGTAAATAAAAATGTTTTGTATTTCAGACGATTCCAAAATATTTGAATTACAAGTAAATGACTTTAAAAAGATATTTTCAAAATTACATTCATCGATATCACTTGTTTGTGTATGTGGAAATCATGATATTGGTAATATACCAAATGTAAAATCAATTAACAAGTAATTTATTTAAATTAAATGAAAATAATAATCAATTATTTCTTGTAACAGTTTGAATAAATGATTTGCAATTTTATTTAGATATCGTAATAACTTTGGACAAGATTATTTTTCATATTGGTGCGGTGGAGTACTTTTTTTGGTACTAAACTCTCAATATTATATAAACTGTAGTGAAGTCGAAGAACTTGCGGCCCAACAAGATCAATGGTTAACAGAAAAACTAAATAAACACCAGGGTCAAAGGATAATTGTGTTTCAACACATACCGTGGTTTATAGATGATATCGAGGAAGAAAAAGGTTACTTCAATATAGAAAAAATCATCAGAAAAGAAATGCTCGAGAGACTGAATTCAGCGGGTAAAGAATGATACTTTTAAACATAATTTCTAAGTAAAATTAATTAAATAATTTGTTCGAATCAGGTGTGTCTCATGTGTTCTGTGGTCATTATCATAGGAACTGTACTGGCTACTATAAGAACCTTGAAATAATAACAACTAACGCAATCGGAGCTCCAGCAGGCGATGACCCTCCTGGACTAAGAATAGTAAAAGTTTATGAAAACAATGTTATACATACCTATTACCCTTTTAAACAAATGCCAAACACTATTATAAATTAAAAATTTATATTTAAATACATGTAATATTATTAATCACAATATGAAATATGACAATATTATTAATAAGTAAATAATAAGTTATATACCATATGGTATGATAATATAACTTAATTACACTAATAAATATACTAAAATAGTATAATTTATTTATTAATTGTTAAATACAAAATTAAATAATTAAGTTATTATATTTTTAAACTGATTGGTCTCTTTTTTTATGTTTCTTGAATTGATCCCAAGGATGTAGTTCTTCTTCCACATTTGTTTCCAACAACCACTTTTTATAAAAATTCTGAAACTTTCTAAATCCTTCCTTAAAGTAATAACTATGAATGAAATTTGGAACATCTTTTTCTTGATTTTTCTGAAAAACAAATTTGATAACTCTAAAAACTTAACGACTAGAAAACTTTTTATGTTGAAAATATTCTATATAAATTTACTGTAATATTTTTAAATAAAATTATTATAAAGCCTAGATTACATTGACCAAGTTTACAAGCTACTAGTTGACAAGTCTAGAAGCAGGAGAGTCAGCAAGTAGAATAGTGATGACTGATGATGTACATAAAACTTTCCACTCGTTCATGCGAGTTCAACAATTTTACCAAGTTAAATTCATTTCATTTTTTTTTCACAATAAATAATAATTTTTTCAAACAAAACTAATTCTAATAATCTAGTAGTCTTATTACATAATATTAAAAAACCAGCAATATTTTTCAAGTTGCATACACAATTATTGTTCAGATGTTTTATGAATCCAGTACAAAATTATAGGAAGTAGCAATTTGTGTCTGTCACATGTAATAATATCTAATATCTAAACTTACTCGTTTTTTCATTAAATCTTTGATCGTATTATCAAATCGTTTTAATCGATCCATAAAAATTCTATTTGGTTTAATTTCTTCATGTTTAACCATATTCATCGCATATATTACATAGGCAAAGTTCATATGGTAACATGCTTGTGCCAACATTGTACCCAAAATTTCCGCATTCACGCTAGAATTTGATTAAGAACAAATAAGAAAAGGTTAACATGACGTTTAAGTTATATTATTAGACATACCGGAATCCATAGTCAGCGATAAGTTTAATGAGATCTTTGGATTCGTGTTTATTTTTACAGCCTAATGCTAGTACACCAAAGGTAACAATGTCTACACTTAAATTTTTTGAACTAATTAAGTTTAAAACACCCTGTTTGAAAATGAAAAAAAAAATTAGTACAAAATGTAAACAACAGCAATAAAAATAATTTGAAATGGTTAAATATTTTTATATTAATAAAAATACATGTTTTATACCTTTGCTTCTTCATAATCAAATCTAAGACTTCGCTTTTTAATGAGAATATTGCAAAAATCTATATCGATTTCAACAGAACTTTTCATTATTTCGTTTAGTAAATTCTAAAACAAAATAAAAATACATGATTTATTTGTACAACAAATGTATAACAGTTATTTAAAATAGTTAAACTTTAAAATAGTAATCTCTCTGACAATATACATTTAATGCCACTGTCAACTCATAGTTGACATTAGACCTATATATTTTAATATACACTTTCAATAGTCAGTGATACACGCATTATTGTACGATACAGATGGGCATTGAACGTGCACATATAGTTTAACAATACAGATTATGCAATTGAATATTAATTAAACGTTGAACATGAGAAAAGTGTATAGAAATAGCGACAACTTTTATCTTTATTGAGTAATTTTATTTCAATAAAATAACTCACTTTTTCAGCTGTTATTGTTGATGGGATGACTTCTAATAGTTGGGTAAATATTTTGATATCTGGTACAATTTTATTGGTTTTCATATTATTTAAAAATCCTGAACAACCGCCCAACAAAATCAATCTAAACACACAAAAATATTAAAGTATATCGAATAATGCATTAAAGGAATGTTTTACCTATCTTCTGGAGTTTTTATGTCAGATACACTCACGATGTTACCAAAGTATGGTTTGACATCTAACAGATTTGGCCTATTTTCAATAAAAGATAGACTATTTTCATCATCATTATTCACTAATGATGTATCAATTGTTTTAATTTCTGAAGAATTTGATTCTTCGAGTTGTTTAGATTCACCGTTTAATAAATGAGGATTATCAATGATTTGACCAATGACTTTACGTGTCTCAAATTCGTCACCAAGACTACATTCCCTTGTGCATTTTAGTAAAAGATTGTAAGTATATACCGAAGGACGTACACGTTTAGAAATCATTTTTCTCCAAACCTGAAAACCAAATCAAAATTATAATTAAAATGTTTTTGTACATTATAATTGGATTATATAATATATTGTTGGTATATTACAGCATTAATTATTGATACTAATAATATATTATAATCAATGGTTATAGTTTTATCATATTCTTAACAACTTGCCAAAACTATCAAAATTGTTCTATTTTCAAAATAAATCCATCTTAGACATATTATATTTTTGTGTGAACTTACGAGTAAAGCATGTCTAAAACCAGCATTTTTATCTGATATACAAGCTTGTAGGAGAAAATTGAACGTTTCATCTTTTAATTTATACTTTTTTTGTAACATTTCATCAACCAAAGAAAATGCTGTCAATAAATCTCCAGTTCTTCCAAAAGCTTTTCATGATAATAAACAAAATCATCACAATTTATGAATACAATTATTGAAAAAGTAAAAAGTAATTTATAATTCAAAACATTTCAAATAACCATATTAAGCATAGTTGTTTTCAATTTAAGATTATTTCTAAATCGACCAGAATTTTAAATACCTTTAATCATGGCATGGTAGATAAAAATATTAGGCTCAATTGATTTTAAACTCATTAGATTATGCAAATATTTTGCTCTTTTCAACGCATCTTCTTTAAAGGGAGAATTGGCACACGCATTAAATAGACAAGTGTAGGTAGCCGGTGTAGTTTTAATGCCACTTTTTTTCATCTAATTTCAAAAAAAAAAAATTAGTTATTGCTAATAATCTATAAAAATAATTATAGTAAAACGATTAAATCAAACCTGATTAAATAATTGAAAAGCTTTTTGAACATAACCGACTTTACCGCAAGAACCGATCAATAGATTAAACACATAATAATCGGGTCTTGCTTTTTCATCTTTTAACATTCTTGTTTCAAGTACGTCTATCGCTTCGGCAATCTAATAACAAATAATATTGTGCAAATCTATATCAAAATGCAGAAATATAATCATGTATTCTATACTTTGTGTTGCTTAATAAGTTCTTGAATTATTTTATGGTACTCGGTAATATGTAATCTTTTGTGTTGTTCGTCCTTGTCATATTGTATTATATCATCAGCTTCTGGAGGTAAACTGTCTAATTTTTTATTTATATCATTATTATCATTTAACGTTCCAAACATATCAGAATCGGCATCAGAATTTGGTAAAGTATTAAATGAAAATTTCTCAGTTTTTTTTCGAAAATCTTTGGCTTGTGAATCTTTGATCGTAGATAAACACCTAACGCTTCTGTAATACCGCAGGTCGACATTTGGTCTGATCGAATTAATACTGATCAAATGTCGCAAAATACGGTTGAATGCGATCATCTGAAATTAATCAACGTGTTATAACGAAAGTATAAAAATTAGCAATAAAATACTTAGACGTGCAAAAGTAACTTTTTTGTACGGTACTTGTTAATAGAACGATATCGATATCGAACAATTGTTTATTCATTAACTTACGTTTAACATATGTAGATTGGTCGAATGTTTATAATGTATCTATTTGAATCAATTTTTATTGTGACTATTGAATTCACACATTTTGAAATTTTTTTGTTTACTATCAATGGGCAACAAAAATGTGCTTATCAAGCACTAAGCACATGTCTGTGATAATACCGTGGTTCGAGATAATATTATCTTGAACCTTTCTTGTCATGACGTCATGGCAGTGGCATGAATCACGGTATAAGATTTTCGATCAAACATTTTGAAACATACCACTACATACCGCGATGGAGACAAGACGTTCTCTACATTACACACGATTTATATCATTTTATAGTTCAAATCACGCAACGATTTATATTCAGGGATGTGATGTTTCACAAATTTACAGTTCAACTGCATTGGCTATTAAATTAACTGTAGGTGAGGTGCCTCTATAATTATTGACTTTTGACCAAAGCTCAAAGATTATAGTATTTTATATTTATAATTTATATATTAAATTACTATGAAGTAATAGTAATATAATACTAAACGTTACGAATATTTTTTTCTCGATTTTATGTGTTGACTATAAAACACACGGACCCTGCTGATTTTATGTCCAATTATTTTCCAACGGTTATTTTCTGACCGTTTGTCGTCGTTGCACGCCTTGTTCTCGTCGGTAAAATAACTCCGTTATTCATTAATTACCAACAAAAAACAATAAGAAAGATACATAATTCAAAGCAAAGGTAATAACATAATATGATATATTTACTTTACTTTATGAATAATGCAATATAGAATAGATATGTATGTAAATAAAGCGATATAGAAATAAATAATAATTATTATTGTTATTACGTAAACTCAATTCGTTGTAGTCGCAGATAAAAATAGATGGTCGTGCAATCATGAGCAGGCGGCAGCCAACAATCGTGTTCAAAGTTCAAATAAAAGAACAAAATGTATTGGATTATTATTCTGAAGCCACCCACTACTTGGCAAGACAATGCAGGTAGAGTCGGAGAGGTAGGAGTGAGGTGAAACCATGTTGACTAATCGGATTTCCCTAGTCAATATCGGTTATTCAGTCTTGTTCGAATTCATCTTCGAGTGTTATCGCCCGAAATGTTTCTCATACTTTATCGTTGTTCTAGATTCCGAGTAAAGTGTGGAACATAATTGGTTTTTACTATGATGTGTGTGTTTTTTTTATTGTTTTATTTTTATATGTCTGTCATCGCATTATTTACCGAAAGAATTAATCTTATTTTCAACTTCAGGTTCATAGGTGGTTTCTGATAGCCAATATTGTCTATATAGTTTATACGCGGGATGGTCGATTTCAAATTTCCCTTCAAATCTCCTCTTGATCCTGTGGATAACGTGCTTATCGAAAATAGTTGTTTTTTTAAAAAGTCCTAAATCTATCCATAGGATATATTTGTAAGCAAGATTCTGAATGATCTTAGTGATATCCCAGAAAATAATTTATGTTATAGCTGTGTAGGAAAATATAAATTAATTTACTAAATTTCATTTATAGGAACAAGAAAAATAAATGTATTGTTCGTGCAAACCAAAATTGTTATATCATTGATTATATAGTAATTATTATAATCAATGGTTATTATTTATTAATATTGTAATATTGTAATATGTTCGTCGAAATATCATGCGTCTGAATGCTTTTTAACGAATTGACTATAGATATCTTAATTTTGTTATTCTATTTCAAACAAGTGACTCTGTTGGACACAAAAAAAGTTGACATTTGTAGACTTGTGGTAATTACAATTGCATGTAGGTGAGGGAAAAATAAGGGACAATCGTTTCGGACATCAAATTTCAAGGGATATCAGGATATTTTAGACTTATTGATGTAAAATGTACATTAAAATATTTGTGTTGATCATTAATTTAGTGCGTATTGAATGTACAGAGTGAATTTTCACTTAAAATTCTTCGACGAATTCGTCTGAATAAATTAGCCACTTAGAGTATATTGATGAATCGAAGATAACGAAATCAATTAATTATAATGAGGTACATAATTACGGATTTTGCTCATTAAATATCTAATTGTTAAATCTAAATGTTTTAATTTTGTATTTTGATTAATTAAGTGTATTATTAAACGTTGTATAGGTCTTACCTATATCTTTATGTTCTATTTATATTCAATATTGCTATTTATAAATTTTAAGGTACCGGATCTTTAAAGGGCCAAAAAAGACATAGAAAAACATAAAAGTACGTGTTCCCAATGCAATAAAACTCTATATATACCACTATTTAAGAATTGCTGCGTTGGCCATTTAGAATGTGCACCACACATTGTAGATTTTACAGTTTTAAAACGTAAAATGGCGGCTTTTACTCTGGATGAATGCCATTCCAGCCGGACGTTGATTCATTTCATGGTATACGGTTACACAATTGATAACAATAAAAAGTTGATACTCGACAGTAAAGTTGATAGTGCTGAATTTGACTTGTCGTAAATTTATGTAATTTCTCCCTAAGTTCTAAATACCGAGGAGAGAACCTAGTCAATTTTTTTATAATTATTAATAACTGTTTGCAAGTTTCAAATTTTAATTTATTGTGATCGACTAATGAGATGCAAAGTGTCATATATCTTTGACGTATGTTATGTTGAATTTTATTTAATTAGAAGTCGAATCAAAGATACCTTCTGTCTCTACCTACTTAGTTAAAATCGACATGGTGAACGCAGTTAATCATCATGTGCCCGTGGGGCCTGGCAGTACAGAAAATGTTATGCCACCTCATTATCTTCATGAGCTTCCTAATGAAGATGAACTTCGTTTGGCTAAATTGTTTGAGTCGCTTGACATGGACAGAAATGGTAAAATTGACATCCACGATTTATCTCATGCATTACATGATAAAGAGTATGCACAAGTAAGTGTATAAATTATATGGAACTTAAGTATTATAAAAAGTCCTATTATACTTACTTTTGTTGTATAGAAATTTTTAGAACTGTCTGACGCCACTAAAAGTGGTTCAATTACATTAGCCGAGTTTATACATTATGTTAAAGAACACGAAAAATCGCTGAGACTTAGTTTTTCAAACATAGACAAGAACAAAGATGGTAAGAAGTTTTTTTATAATGACTTGTTATTAAAATTTAATATTTTATAATACATAGATAATTTAGGTAATTTAAAATTTTTAGATTAACTTTTTTCTGAAAAAAATGATGACTTATAATATATGCGTATTTGTACCTATTTTATATACTGTGAGTAATTAAAAATAAATTATCTTTAGTAATTTTAAATAGGTTAAATTTTAAAATTAGTTATTCGCTTGTTTATTATTTCAAGTCAAAATTACCTTTTCTCTGCAAAATCTCTAAAATTTGAACATTTTTTCAGTATTACCTACTATATAATTTTAATGTTTTTATATAGTGTTTTACTTTTTACCATGATTTGTTGAAATTATAATTTTCACCATAAATGCAGTTTTGAGAAGTAGAATTTAATCAAAAAAAATTATATTTAAATCTATTTCTAATTACTTTGTTTTCAAATGTATTATTATAAAAATAATATATACATGAAACAAAATATTGTTAGCTTTAATGCATGTATATTATTATGATAACTTAATTGAAACAATTCACTAAATAATACATCCAGATTTAACCAACTTAAAATTTAGCTCTGACTAAATTACTTAAAAATTATTAAATATTTTGTTTTTTAAATATGAAATGGTTTGAATGTTCACAATTGCATTATCTTGACTAAACCAAGCCACCCAGGCTGAGTTACTTAAATAACTTGCTATGATATTTTACTGGTTACCCCAATTTACATTCAATCAGCAACTGTGACAGTCATGTTGTTTGCTATGAAAAGAAAATATATGACATAAAAGTGACATTTTGATAAAGATGGTATACTTTCTTCCTGCATTTATTCCTCTTGAATGCATTATACCTGCTGTCATATTAAAAAATAGGATTTACTATCTGTTTATTATAAAATCAATGCTCGAATAGAAGTAATAAATAGTTTGAATACTTATTTAATAAAATGAGTTATGAATAAAGTCTTTGTTTCTATTCATTAATCAATAATCAGTGTATTAAATAAATTAAAAAGCAAAAAAGACTGATAATTATCATTGTTATCTTTACACAACCTTATGAAACTACAGAAATTATACATACATATAGAAGTTGCTGTGAGTAGGGGCATATCCAGAATCCATTTCTATGGGTGCCATTTAATCAATATTACTAGTTACTTAATACTACTTAATATTTCATATTTTATAGAATATATAATTGGTAATAATGTCTTTAAGATAATTGTTTTATGATAAAAAAATTATACACACATGCACACATATATATGTATAAATTATTAGTTTAATAAATTATGTTAGTGTGGTCCAAAAAATTTAATTTATATTTTTGTAATTACCAGAATAAATTTTTTTTTTTTCATGATTGGTGCTTTAACTTTTAATCACTGCAATAACATTTTTTATTTATATATGAAATGATTGAACAAATATATGAAATACCAATAGCAGTATATAATACCTGTTAATCCATCAATTGATAATTAAATAACATTGACTTAATATTCTACATTTTTGAGTATAATAGTATTTATATCTTATCTTACTCATAAAATTTAATAACAAGGCATCATATTGCTTCTTGAAATATTTAAGTTTTTCACGTGCTGTATTGTTTTAACACAATATATTTTAAAAGAACCCGATAAAAATATAATTGAAAAATGTAGCGTTTTAGGTCATTTTTAACTTGTAACAAACATAAATGTTGATAATTTACCCGGCTTTTATTATTTTTTGATCATTTTCTATAGTATAATTTTTCTTTAGTTATTTTTATACTTGATCTTAGACTTTAACTAAAAATCTTACCATATTACTTTAGTAAAATTTCATTGCTATAAATTTGATATTATTGAAACATTTTATTATACGGGGGAGTCTTATAATGCAAGTAGTTTATGTTTTACTCTTATTAGACATTATTTGAAAATATCAATTCAATTTACATTATAGTTATAGCATGAAACTTGTTTTATTGATTTACTAAAAAAAAAAACAAAAAATAATACTGTTCAACCAATACATAAATATTTTTTAATTAATTGTGTAGTCTAAAAAATTATATTTTTAGTATGTGTTATTGTTTACACTATGTTGGTGTGCATATAGCATGTATATTTGCTCTAAAGTGGAATCAGTACATTTGGGGCCTTAGGCAATTTTTCCAGAAGGTCTTAAAATTTGTCACATCAGAAGACTTTTAATTTAAATAAGAATTTTTAATTTCATTGATTGAATTAAGGCCAACTTAACTAGGACACTAAATATAATAAAAGAACTTAAAAATTATTCACTTAGGTGAAATACTGTAACAGCAGCTTGTTTATTATAGTTACAAATTTACAATTTCTTGGTGATTTTGTAGTTTGACTCGGCTTCAATTTCATTCTTCAGATTATTTATCTGCCATATTTTGAACTGTTATAAGTTATAACATTTCAAATAGGTCGAATGATAATTATTTTTCAGGACATTTTGAATTTAAATTACAATGAATTTTGAAAATTTTAAGATGCTATTAATTTTACATAGATTAAACATTGTGAAATCACTGAAAGTACTTACTAAGTTGATGTAATATTAATACCATAAAATAGTAAAATTTATAGTAATATATATAATATGATAATTTTTGATAAATTTAATTAATCTTATTGGTATTAGACTTATTAAAAAGTGGACTTTGTACATGTTATAATATATTACCAGGCTTGGTGATAGGCATTATAGTTATGCCTTTCTTTCACCTGCTTACAATATACTATATATTGTGTTATATTGTTATAAAATAATGAAAAATAGTCATTGACCAGACTTGCCATTTATTCTGAATGTGCCGAGACACTATAAATTTCAAAACTGGTGTTTCGAAGGGTTCAGGACTTTCAAATATCCTTCTGGTTAGAAAAATATTGTTAAAGTATAACCTATTTCATTAATTTCATAAAAAAAATTGTAGATTTAAAAAATAAATAGTGTAATGTAAATATTACCAGAAGTCTAATAAGCTATTTTATATTTCTAAAATGTTGAGAAATGTTTAGTTATATTTGTTATCACTAAAATACATGATGTTTTTAATATTAATGAATATAAACGATTAAACTAATTAAAACAATCTCACCACCTGTTATACATTAATTTGTAGAGCATTATGTAGTTAAATTATAGAGATACCACAATACATATTATAGTTAGTATAGGATTGTTTTTTTCCTAAATGTCTTGATTCCAAATAATTCTGTGAGAAACTAAATATTTGTTGTCTAAATTGTTTCAAAACTTATGTATTTATTTAAACAGTTTTGAATACAATTTGTCATGTATTTCAAATACTATTCAAATAACATACAATTTACTTAATACCTTTGATTATTATTTTTGGTCTAAATACTTGAAATTATTAAACATTATTTAAAAAAACTAATAACAATAATATTGTTAATAGAAGAAAGTAAAATTTATTGTTTTTTCTATACCTTAAACTAATGTTCAATTTCGAGTCAATGGAATATGCTAATGTATTCTAAAAAATCATTTACCAACATAAAAAAAATCACTGGCAACTAAAAAACCAATTGAAAACTGTATAAAACGAAAAAAATGTTCTTAAACAGTATAAAATGTTAGTCCAAAAATAACTATAGACGTGTGTGTTGAAGTAATATATCATGTATATCATGTATTTTTTTTCTCGTTCCCAATGAAATAGTTTTATTTCAATTGTGTTTGCTGATTTTAAATTATTTTAATCGATTGAATATGAAAAAGCTCAAATAACTGATGAACTGAAATAAAAATCGTTAATTATTACGTAATGTACTCTGATCAAAAATAATACTTAAAAGTGTAGTGTTCCTTAAACAGGGACTTCGTTTTCCAATTTCAATTAGTTTAGTTCATAACTAGTGATTTAAAATTATAAATAGTTATTGACAGAACAATATTGAAATGATTTTATTCTATCATTTAATATCCCTGGGTTGTGAATCTATTGTAATTATTTATATTTGTTTACTCAATGTTCAGAAAAAAAACGTAATCTATCTATAACAACTATTAATTATTATTGTGCGAAATTGTCATTACTTTTTATAAAAATGTGTACATTTTATTTGTTAAAGTTTTTAAGTAAAAATAGATTATTAATCCTCGATTTTACCAAACTGTAATGTATACTTTATGGTATATTTTTTGTTTGACTTCTTGTAATAAGCTTTATATATTGCGCATTGCAGATATATAAATATATCGAAGTGAAATAAAAACTGCACTGCTATATTATGTTAATGTGATTTTATAAGTTACACCTACCTCGTATTTTCGAAATAAAATTGTGTAACAATAACAATTAACAATGAAAACATACATTTAAATCTTACGAAATGATATTCAATTTTAACTTAAAACAATTTTTTAATACCTACATATATATTTAATAACTTTGGTTTTTAGGTAAAATTGATCGATATGAGCTGATAAGAGCTTTCCAAGAGTTGGGAATTGAAATCGACGACGCTGAAGCCATAAAACTCCTTAAAAGGTTGGGCAATCGAGAAATTTAAAAGCATCAATTTTTGATTCTGTCGACCTAATTGATAATTGTTTTGTATTTTAGGATGGATAAAGACGGTAGTTTAGAAATTAGCTTCGAAGAATGGAGAGATTTTTTACTTTACTGTCCTTTCACAGACTTGCACGAATTGATTAAATATTGGAGGCATTCGACTGTAAGTATAAAATCTCAATAATAATTATATTATATTTTGGCTATTTCGAATTGTTATCTGGCACGATAATAATGTTTTTTTACTTACAATCGAATTATTAAAAGTAGCAAAAAGTAGAGAAATAGTTATAACGTTGAGAATGTAGTTAGATAATTATACGCTAGTATCACGTGTTTGAATGCCCCCGCCAATTGACATTCAGCAACGTTCCGTTTTAGACCTGTGCAAAGAATTATTTTAGTATACCGACAATATGATGTAGTGAATTTCGTTCGTGTTTTTTATATAATTATTTATTTGTTTCTTTTTTTTTAAAATTTTTTATTGAATGCTGTGTCGTTATGGATACAAATTATTATAAAATACTAAAATACTCACTCGATAATGACGAAATTGACGGTTTGTGTAATTTTGACTATGAAGAGAACTGTCTCTCCTCGTGCTGTGATATTTATAAATCGTATTTAGAACTTTATGAAAAAATAATTTCAAATGATGTAAGTACTTAAAAAACGTTTTTTACTTGATAACATTTTTTGACATTCAAAGTATTGATTTTTTATTATCTATACGAATTTTTCTTAAAAAAAAAAAATAAATAAATAACAATAATTCAATACACTGGTTAACTTATAAAGTGTGATACTTATTATATAGCAATTTATGAATCTTTTTAAGTTTTATTATTTTTAAATGACATTAAACTATTTCCTATTGGTAATATATTTTTTAATCATGTTGAAACAATATCATAGGTATAAAATAAAAATTAGAATTATAAATTTTCTTGGAAAAAAAACTAAAACTAATCATGTTTTTACCTATCATTTTAAAGTCGTAATGAATTCTTTATAGTGTAATAGTTAAATAATTTATTGAGACTTTGTTCTGCTGTTTAAATATGCAATTTTATCAAAAACTCTTCCTTGTTTATTTAATTGCATCAATCTTATCAGTAGTTTTAGATAAATGATATAGCCTACTAATACTTGTTTAGTGTAGTATTATTTTATGAAAAGAATTACTATTTTTTATTGTTTTAGTTGTAATTGGTTCTATTGTCTACAAATTTAAAAACCATAATTATTACCTAAAATATTTTTACTTGAAAGTCATATTTTTCTAATACTATACAAAAACATGTCCTTAATATGAAATAAAAAAAAACAAAAACATGTCCTTAATATGAAATAAAAAAAAATATTTAAATTAGTTAAAACAGATTAATATAAAATTTAAACAAGATTCAAATATATTGCTAATAATGTACTGTGCACTTGGCAGGTATCTGTAGGTTGAGCTCACATAATTCAAGGTCAAAATCGTTCTTGTTTGACACTATTAATAAAGTACAATTAACAAACAAATTAAACTTGCTAAGTAATGTGGGAAAATTCCAATCAGTTATAACTGGATTTTTTTAAAAATAATATTTTTCCATAATTTTATTGAAATATATTTGCAAAATTTGATCAGGGCACTAGTTGTTAATAATGATATAATGTAATATTTAAATTAATAAATGTATGATAAATGGTTATAATTTAGCTATAACTTATGTACATATTAGTATATTACATAACTGTAGATCCATTAAAATTTAATGTTACTAACGTTAATGGCAGAGTATTGAAAACTAATGTAAAATTTGAATGTTATAATATATCTTGTAAAGAGTTTATTAAATACAACAAAAATCACCTTTAATAATGTTAATTGTAACTAATAAACACAATTTGCTTCAAACAAAAATTCTTTTCATTTAACATTTTTATATAAGAATAATTAAATAATTATTTATACTTTATAGTATTATTTTAAGTAAATCTATTAGATATAACAAAAAAGTTTTAAAAATAACTTTTAAAAAAAATTGTATTCATGTACTGAGTAAATTTATTAACCCCCAATGTTAGTCAAGTGGTAAGAAATTTTCTCACCACAATATTATTTGAGTTACCACTGTCTATTTATTGATTTTTACCTTATGAATCTACATTCGTTTTCAATAACATATAATATAAAAACAATTCCAAATAAACATATTAATACACAATTAAAAATATATACTCAGACACAAAAAAATAAAATAGACATCATGGTAAAACTAATTGATTTCCCGTTACACTCAAAATCTAAAATAGATACTATCAATAATGTTTGAAACAATTTTATATGGTGTTCACGTTTGAGCATACTGTACTCATTAGACTAAAGACGCATTAAATGTCTGAATTTATATTCTTTTTACATATTTAAAATGACAAAATGAGTTATAGCATTTAATTGTACTTCAGTTTAGAGTTTAAATTAGAATAATATGTATTATGTTAATTGTGTGAAATAATATGTTTAAATATTTGTTTTTAAAATTATTTATTTAAGTTGAATGGTATCTAATGAAGTAATGATATATGATTTATAATGATATTTAAGTATAAACACTTAATAATGAAAATTTATTTTTAGTATATAGATATTGGGGAAGATATGAATGTACCTGATGATTTCACCCAAGCTGAGATGATAACAGGGATGTGGTGGCGGCATCTTGTATCTGGTGGTGTAGCTGGCGCTGTCTCAAGAACTTTTACCGCGCCTCTTGATAGGCTCAAAGTATTTTTACAGGTTAGATAATAAAATTCATTGCAAAACAATTGATGGTTTCATCCAATTTGTCAAACAGTAAATGTCTATAAATGTTCTTGTTATTTGATTTATATATTTTATAAACTGCAACTCTTGCATTACCAAAATTATTATGATAATTATTTTTATTCAATATTTAAGCTCAGGTAACAAGAAAATAATTTCAAATAAAATATTGAATTATAAATGGTAGCCTGCTTAAAATTAAAGAAATTAAGAACATTAGAAATAAACCTATTTCAAAATGTAATCTCTAATGTAAAAAGTTAAATTATTAAAACCTTAACAATTATCTTACTTTTCAAATCAAAGATTTAAATTTAAAATGTATGAAGATAACTTAAAAATGTATTTTAGGTGTATGGAAATCAACATAGCAATATAACTACATGTTTCAAAAATATGTTAAAAGAAGGTGGAAAACGGGGCATGTGGCGTGGAAATGGTATAAATGTACTCAAAATAGCTCCAGAGTCTGCGTTTAAATTTATGGCTTATGAACAAGCAAAACGCCTTATTCGAGGTTCGAGAACTAAAGACTTAACAATATTTGAGAGGTTTATGGCAGGATCACTTGCTGGTGGTTTTAGTCAGTCTTTAATTTATCCATTAGAAGTATGTAATATCCGTACATTTTATAAGCTACAGAATTATATTAGTAATTATTGTTTACAGGTGTTAAAAACAAGATTAGCTATTAGAAAAAGTAATCAATACAAAGGTATATTTGATTGTGTCCAAAAAATGTATTACCGAGAAGGTTTGCGCAGTTTTTATAGAGGTTATGTACCAAACCTTTTGGGTATACTTCCATATGCTGGTATCGATCTTGCAGTATATGAGGTAAATTTTTCTCGTAAAATCATTTTATTTTATGTTAAAGCCAGTTAAATTTAAAATTATTATTTTAATTGATTTAAAATAATAGCATAAATTATTAATCAATAATTTTAAATAATTAGGCATATTAAAAAATAATAATAAATTATTATACTAATTGCATTGATTTAATATTTTTTAACAATTAATAATCAATGATAAATTGTCAATTATTTTAACCATTACATTGAACCCATAAAGTTCCTCCCATTGATTAAATTCAATTTTTAATTTTCAACACAAAATTATTCCTTAATAGTTTAAAACTCATAAATGTATAAAAATTATAGTAAAAATATAAAATATTTAAAATTATATTATGGATATAAATCTCTTTTAATTGTTTTACTTTCTTGTATAAATGTATGATTATTGCACAATATAACTTGGACATAATGCATAATTGCATCATGCGTTTGTGCATAGTTTATTTAAATAATTATCTATTATCTTCTCCCGAGTTACCATAATTATTGAATCAAGTCTGAATTATTCGAGTAAGAGTTCCAAATTACCTTATCTTTGAATGGTAAACTTAACTTAAATGGTTTCAGAGTTATAGAAATTTAAGTTTATATTGGTGTTTAATAATATACATTCCTATATTATCGGGAAGATTCATTAAACTAATTATTTTTTGACCACATGTGTTCGTATATTCTTGTAGATGGATATGATTAATTAACTGTAAAAAAAATATTGTATTATGCAATACAAATAATAACTATAAATACTGTAAATTTATATTTGAAAATGTCATTTTTAAAAATTTAACACCATAATTTGTGTATAATATTAGTTTAATTAATCTAATTGAATCGATCATTAAAACTGGCTTTTATTGTATTATTCAAATTAATAATAAATATCAATGACGTACATAGTACATATCATTATTGACATATAAACGAAAATTAAATTTTTATATTATTTTAATAATTTTCAAACAATGTAGATAATTAATTTTTTTTTTAATATTCAATGCATATCATAATCAATGCTCTATTTATAGTGACTTAATTCACAGAGTTGGCCTTTTTTGTAAAGATAAATAGATTAGTGGAAACTTCTAATTTTACTAATAATTTTAATATTATATTTTTATTGATATTTGAAAGTAATTAGATGTTTTATTTGTAGACGTTAAAAAATAATTACATTTCCTCTCACAACAATGGTGAAAAACCTGGGATGCCATTACTGTTAGCATGCGGTACAGTTTCTAGTACGTGTGGCCAGGTCTGTTCATATCCTTTAGCCCTTGTTCGTACACGTCTTCAAGCACCTCGTAAGTTAATACTTCTTTATTATTTATTTTGTTTTAATTTATTTTTTTAATTTCAGACTTAGAAGGCCCTGATAATAGGACAATGATGTCTGTATTCAGAGAGATTTGGGTTAAAGAAGGTGTGGCCGGCTTATACCGAGGTATCACTCCAAATTTTATGAAAGTAGCTCCCGCTGTCAGTATAAGTTATGTCGTTTATGAACGATGTCGCGAAGCACTCGGAGTTACCATGTCGTAACATCAGTTGTTTAAACTTCTTCGTATTTATTATTTTTCTTTTAACATTCAATATTTCTCCTTCAATTTTTCGAAAACTATTTTTCAACATTATACACTTTTATTGACGGTGAAATTTCAGACTGTACGTCTTGAAGAAAGGTGATCTGAAAGGGTAGAAATTTTACAGAACAGTAATGGTTACCATAGCCATATAAGGTTAGATAAAAAAAAATAAAATATTAAGTTTGATTATAAAACCATGTTGAGAGTAAATTTTGAAGGCTTACATATATTATATATTATGAAATATTTATCAATTGTCATAATGCTTGTTTTTAAAATATGACTTTATTGTTACCAATCAAATTTAGGCTCAACGTGATCTAATAAATTCTCGTAATATTTTCTTAATTTTTTTGTCCCTAGCACATATGCTTTTTCTACCAACATTCCAGCTATACAACATGAGTTTTTCGACTTATTAATATTTCATAAATTAAATACTAAATAGTGTTAAGACGGAAACCTATAGAAAAATTTTATTCGTTTCTTTTAAAATACTTTGACTTAATCAGTTACACGTACTTAGAATTGGTGATAATTGTCTTTAGAGATTCATTTCTCGACTAATTAAAAATTATAAAATTTTAAGGAGATTCGTGTTACCTAAATCTCATTTATTCGTTTTGAATTAAACCGATTTTAACTCATTGACTCTTTTTAAAACGCTGCAATAATTATTTTTTTGTTTCGAAAGAATTGTTTAAGTTTGTTCCTAGTCATGCGTGACACTTATGTTTTGTAAAATATTGTTGTTTGTAAAACATTTTTTTTTTTTTTTTTTTGCTCTTGTTCAAAAATAAATATTTTTCAATTTTGTAAACAAGATTTATCTTATTGTTTTTTTTATGAATTATTTTTATTTATTGTTCTCGTTGATAGTATTTTAAATGTGTACATATTTTTTAGCCATAATTCAATTATTGTATAATGTACGGTGCTCAAATTAAAATTCATTAATGGATTAAATTAACCGTTGAGCAATAAAGTGTCAAAAAAGAATATTAACTTTGCTGTAAGCGTACACGTAAGTGAAAGTATTTACATACTAAATGGTTTTTTTTCTTTTAAATACTCATTCTGTGTATTTTTATTTTTATAGTTTATTTATTTTCATGGTGTTGAAATCGGATAACTTTTTACACATTGCACTTTTAATGAATACGAAAAAAAAATATCTTATCGTAATATAATAATAATTATATAATATATGTTATATATATAACATAAATCATTCCATTATAATTTATAAATTTATTATTATTACTACGAAGAAGTTTTCGAAATAATTATTTTCTAAGTGTTTTACTAACTATAAATTATCTATTATCTATCGCCGTTTAATATGCCTTTATCAAATCATTTTTTTTATTATTTATACATTCGAATGAAATCTGAGCCATGATTTATTAAGCGTAAGC
The DNA here is from genome assembly GCA_948098885.1 of Drepanosiphum platanoidis. Taxonomy (NCBI): domain Eukaryota; kingdom Metazoa; phylum Arthropoda; class Insecta; order Hemiptera; family Aphididae; genus Drepanosiphum; species Drepanosiphum platanoidis. The sequence continues at coordinate 3,644,152 of OX402539.1, forward strand.
ATTGATTTTGATTTATATTCATATAACTATTTAAAATTAAATTTCTTTTATATTTTTAGTCGATGAAAAAAAAAAATAAAAAAAATAGCTTAATATTATAATACGACATCTTATGTTGGTGAAATAATAAACGAATAGATAAGACTGAACTAGGCTTATGCTAATATTTAAAAAAAATTAGCACATTTTATGTGCAAGTACGCGTGACAACAAAACAAAAACGCGTTATCATTATGAGGAAAAGTTATTAATATAATTGTACTCATACGTTTTCCAATTTTATCTGTAAACTACATTAATTAGTAATTACAATGATTAAAAATTATCATATATAATTTAGTTAGCTTTGATCGTTCAATAATCTTTGGATCAGCTTAATGGAGAATTATTTTATATTGATATTTTATTTAATACTGTTACTAAATTAATGCTCGGTGCTATCCAACGGTTTTTGTTATTAACTATAATATTATAAAACTTAATCTCTCAAAATTAATTGAAATATAGTTTGTTTTTTTTCTTCTATTCAAATGTATAATAACATTTAACTCGTTTTGATTCAAGTATAGCTTGTGTATGTTAAAGGACAGAGATAGAGTTACATGATAATATTAAAAATATACTCTGATGTTTCACGGTATATAGTGGAGTATTTTAACTCCCAGTCAGAAAAAAATCAATGAATTAAAACTGTGGTTCTCAATCGTTATTGCGTCACACCACTAGTATGTCCCTAAGTAAAATAAAGTATGCCACTAATAAAATGATCTTCCATTGTTCTTTTAAAATATAAATTAACAAATGACTATGGCCCCACAAAAAAACTGGAAAAAATTTGATCTAAAACGTGTGTGAACCGACAGAAAAACTTAAATTGATGCTTTTGTTTAGTTGTAAAGATATTGTTCCCGTAGTGTAATTACCTAATTAAGTTAAAAATCTATTTTGTATAGTCTTTATTCAATACTTGAATAGTAAATATTATAATGTTTTGACGATTGATATTGATGATATTATTAAACATTTAAATTTTAAATGCAAAAGAACGCATTAAACTTGATTTATTTTTCTAGGCTCATATGATGATTAAAAGAGAAAAAAAGAAAGAGCATCGATATAATATGATATAAATATAGAGCACTTTGGGTCGTCAATTCTTGGCGTTAAATTCAAGGTTTCGTGGTGGAAAAAAGATTGACAAGCTCTGAGATAATGTAAAGTGAGCAAAAAAAAAAATTACATATTTTCAAAACTCGTTAATAATTAATTATCACTGTAGATGTTATGAAAATAAATTTTCATTTTTAATTATGTTATTGAAGAAATATGAATTATAACTCTACCGACCAAACGTGCTTAACACCACCAGTATGTCTGATTCTGCTTGACAATGATTATAATATAATTTTCAGGAAAGAAATATTGTATAACATTTATTTATTTTATAAAATATTAGTAGCATATTTTTATAACAAAAAGTTTATTCGTTTTAATCACATTTAAATCTCACAATAATTTTAAAGATTATATAAAAACAAATCAATATATTAAATAATGCATATTTTTTTTGCCGTCTTAAAATCAATTACATTTACATTAACCTATAGCCTATAACTATAACGATTACTTAATTATATCTTTTCTTGGTCAAAATTCAACATTGATGGAATAAATAATTCAGTAAAAATTTGCAAGAGGCATGGTCAAGTTCATAAATTTCAATGACCTTAGTAGTAATATAGTAAAGGTCAAGGGGGAAAAGAACATTTTCTAGTAGATTAGAATATTTGAAAATTTTAAATCTCTTACTTCTTGGTAAATTACTTGTCTTATATCGAACGTTAATATAAAATAAATACATGTTTAGTATGAATTTTATCGGGATTAACATTTTATCTGACACCAAAATTAAAAATTTCAAAAATAATATCCGTTTGCATGACCAATACCTTGTTTAAAATTATATTAAAAAAAATTAAATTCACAAAGAGGTTTCTTCTTGTAACAACTTGCTAGAAGCTTCGTCCAACAACCATTGTACTTTTCCATTTACAGGCTGTACACGGTTGGCTGGTAACGGTTCACCATCTTTGATCAGACGCTAAAAACATACCAATCAATAAGTATCAATATTATCATTCACTGATCATTAATTGTTCACACATTTTGTACAGTACCTTTATGATATCAGCTTTTGAGCTTCCGGTCGCTATGATAGCACAGTATCTAGCATTATTCAAGATCGGGAATGTAAAAGTAATTCTGTTTGGTGGAGGTTTTGGTGAATCAGAAATGGGTGCTACCCACACCGACGTTTCATCACACAATTTGTGTCCGGGAAACAGAGAACATGTATGTCCATCAGGACCGACACCCAATATCAACGCATCAAAACGGGGTAAATCATATGGTGCAAAGAAAACAGACATCTTCTGAATGTAATCTTTGGCTGCCTCATCAACTGCAACACAATTGACTATTAATTAATACAAAACCTAAAATTTTGCGTTAAAGTTATGCAATCTAACCTGAGAGTTGAGGATTGATTTTAATAAATTGGTCTTCAGTAATAGGAAGATAACCAATAAACTTGTCTCTGTACTGAGCGTATGTAGATTCCGGATCGCTGAATTCAACCAGTCGTTCATCGCAAAAGAAAAATCTCCATTTCGACCATTCCGTTTCAACTTTAGCCAAATGTTCGGCCAATAATGATACAATCGATCCACCTGCAAAAACTCAGGGTATGTAATAAACATTCTGAACAAGTGTTCTTTACCGGGCCATCATTTAATTATACCAAACTCTGCTACTTTGATATTTTAAAACCGATGATGCCGAAAGAAAGTAAAATTTCAAAATTATTTTTGCATTATAAATTTATAACTCATTGAAAATTGTAAATTTCAGTACCGTGTTTTAAACACCCGATCTATTCATCAATTTAGATCAACATTTTGTTCAATTTTTTCTCCTGGATAACTATTTCATAATTTATTTCACAAATTGATTGTGAAATAGAAGATTTCTATCAAACTCAATAGATTAATAAAGAACAGACTTAATAATTTTTAAATAACGCAAATAATATTTCCATCATTAAGTATCATTAACTTACCAGAGAGTCCGATTTTGAAAACCGCATTTCCTCCTTCGGCCAGCACGTCTTTGGCTAGTTCTGAGAGAGTTTTCGCCAAATCGGCGCCCAATGCTTGGGTACTCTCGTACGTTGACATTATTTTGGACGGCATTTCACAAAACGCTCGTTGTTTGAATCGATCTGCACTGAGAAGACGTAAAATGTAGGTTATGACGCGCGGTAATTCGGTGCGTCACGAGAAGACATACGTCCTAATTGAGCATTATTTTATCGGATGTAGAATTATTATTATTGTATTGTGAATTACAACGTTACAACTGTACAGCAATTTATTAAATAGAAAATAAAAATAAAAATAATGATCACTGATAAAAAAAAAAGTACTCGTTTATCGGTCTTTACGCGACGATGGAAGAGCAGTCTGTTAAGGTTTTTATCGAGTCATTGATATTAGCATCCATAATCACAGAACCACCACCACGGTCTTAGATTAGACGGATATCACGGAACAGATTTAACTCGCTGGACGTAAATACACAATATTATACAGTAATTTTTATATTGAAAAACTACGGTTCAAGAAATATTAAGTATCAAAATATGAAGTTCTATTTATTAATTCGAATCGCGTGGAATACGATTCGATCAGAGAGAGAGAGCGATTAAACCATAGAAAAGAGATTAAACTTTGATCTCGATGCGTACAAACTCCATTCGGGATTTTATCGCTGTTGCTCTTTAAACGTGTATGTATATAAACCCAATATACCTACATTATAATACTGCATAATACACATATTATATAGTAATTAATAGGGCCCGGAATTAATTGCTTTGAAAACGTATAAAACGTATTCATGCTTTATGCACTAATTACCATAAAAATATGTTCTAGAAATACCCACTCAATGTGAAATTAGTTTAAAAATTTATAGATAATAAAAATAAAACGATAAAAAATAATTTTCATAGTAAATACCTTGGTCATGCTAAATAAATTTCGTTTTTAATTAGTATAGTGAAACACTAAAATATGAGTAAGTATTTATTGTAAAGCGCGTTGCGTATTGTTTGTCCAGTATTCGGTTCGTCTAAACAGAAATTAATCGGCTTTCTATCTGCACCGAGTAAAAAATGTCGATTATTTTAAATATAATGAATATAATGTGTATTACGTTCTTGTGGGGAAAAAAAAAGGCAAATAAAGAAACTTTCAACCGGATGTTCGAAAATGTTGTAATTTTTTTTATTTATTTTTTTTATTGAAATCTAAATTTAATAAAGATAATGCAAACCGAAATCGGCGCATATCCATTGTCTATGCGCGATTTATTATTTCACTTGCTGTCGGGTGTAATTACAGTGCAAATGAAATTGGGGTTTACTTTTGTGATAAATCAAAATTAGTTTCTCATAACCGAGCGGTGCACCTCTCGACCGACTAGTCGTTGACGCGCCGCGATGACGTAAACTCCTCCTGAACCCCTAGTACCAAATCACGATTTTTCGTGTATTATTCGTCGTTTTAGCGATGAAATCTATCGAAAAGAACAATATTGATAAGAGAAAAATAGTCCCCTGGTGTCAGGAGTTTTGGATAGGCAACCTAACTAACATAATCAAACACCGCGAAAAAACCACGTCACCTCCTGAACTCCTGGTACCAAATTCTCGATTTTTCGACTATTTTCCCCGTTTTACAGTCAAAATAATAGTAATAATAAGTAATAGTAATAATAAATAATAGTAATAATAAAAAAAAAAAATCTGCGCGTGGGACCAAAACGTCAACAAGATTTCTGTCACTCAAAAAACTTATGCGCAGTACAGTGGAAAGTGACATTTGGACGATAACTAAGGAATTCCCAGTACCAAAATATGAAAATTCGGGGTGTTTTAGGGTTTTTACTCGTTTTCCGACGAATCAGTCGGAGAAAAATCGTCCACTGGTGTCAGGAGTTTTGGATAGGCAACCTAACTAACATAATCAGACACCGCGAAAAAACGACAACACCTCCTGAACTCCTGGTACCAAATTCTTGATTTTTCGACTATTTTCCCCGTTTTACAGTCAAAATAATAGTAATAATAAATAATAGTAATAATAAAGCCCTTTTTTTCCACTTTTACCCTTTTTAAACCCCTTAGGGTTGGATATTCGAGACGTACTATAGCTCAAAACCTTCCCCGAGACTTGGCCAATCCATTGGTGAAAACCAAACTTAAATCCACCGAGTACTTATCGAGATATGCGCTTACAAACGAAAAAAGGGCTTATTATTACTATTATTTTGACTGTAAAACGGGGAAAAATAGTCGAAAATCGAGAATTTGGTACCAGGAGTTCAGGAGGTATTGTCGTTTTTTCGCGGTGTCTGATTATGTTAGTTAGGTTGCCTATCCAAAACTCCTGACACCAGTGGACGATTTTTCTGCGACTGATTCGTCAGAATTTAGGGAAAACCCCCGAATTTTCATATTTTCGTACCTAACCTGACCGGGAATTCTTAAGTGGTTGTCCAAGTGACACTTTCCACTGGACTGCGCATAAGTTTTGTGAGTGACACATGTCCTGTTGACGTTTTGGTCCCACGCGCAGATTTTTTTTTTTATTATTACTATTATTTATTATTACTATTATTTTGAATGCAAAACGGGGAAAAATGGTCGAAAAATCGCGATTTCGTACCAGGAGTTCAGAAGGTGTAGCGTCGTTTTTGCCGAGTAATTGAGAGTAATAAAAAATATTGGTTGCCGCTAGATGGCAGCACTTGAGCGGAGGAATCGTCGCGAAAAAAACCACGTCACCTCCTGAACTCCTGGTACCAAATTCACGATTTTTCGACTATTTTCCCCGTTTTACAGTCAAAATAATAGTAATAATAAGTAATAGTAATAATAAATAATAGTAATAATAAAAAAAAAAAATCTGCGCGTGGGACCAAAACGTCAACAAGATTTCTGTCACTCAAAAAACTTATGCGCAGTACAGTGGAAAGTGACATTTGGACGATAACTAAGGAATTCCCAGTACCAAAATATGAAAATTCGGGGTGTTTTAGGGTTTTTACTCGTTTTCCGACGAATCAGTCGGAGAAAAATCGTCCACTGGTGTCAGGAGTTTTGGATAGGCAACCTAACTAACATAATCAGACACCGCGAAAAAACCACGTCACCTCCTGAATTCCTGGTACCAAATTCTCGATTTTTCGACCATTTTCCCCGTTTTACAGTCAAAATAATAGTAATAATAAGTAATAGTAATAATAATCAATATTGGTTAGAGAAAAATCGTCCCCGGGTGTCAGAATTTTAGCCGCTAGAGGGCAGCACTATAGCCGAAAAATAGTCATGAAAAAACGATGTCAGCTCCTGAACCCCTGGTACGAAATCACGATTTTTCGTGTATTGTTCGTCGTTTTGTCGACGAAATAGATCGAAAAGAACAATTTGGTTAGAGAAAAAATACTCCCCCGGTGTCAAGGGGACCTTTAATTAGTTGAAAATTAAAATGGACGAGATTTATCTCGATTATCTTTATTTTTATTTCTTATTTTATCTCTATTTCTGTGGTTTTATCTATGGACTATAACTTATATAAAATATAAATATAGTCCTTTTTTTTTGTTTTTGTTAAAGGCCTAATAGGGTTAGGTTAGGTTAGGCCGCAGCCCCAATAGAGGCCCCCCAGAAAGCTAACATTATAGTCCTATCATCGATGATCCTTAACTTGTCATATTTTCGGATTGACGGATTTCAATTTATCTTCAAAACCCTATAAATTACAACAAAATCAGTTGTTATAATTCATTCCTTTAGAATTCTAGTGAACAAAATGTAAAAGGAATGAACTCTTTTTTGTTTTTATTAGTAAAAATGGAAATACATGTATAATAATAAATCATTATTTATTATCAGTCTTGAAAAAATTGGGTCTATTGGTTGGAATATATTATTCATTTTAATATTGAATATCCCATAGATGTATCCTTTCTTGCTGAAGCAGCTGAAATCCTAATAAATGAATTAAAAAATATATAGAAATTTAAAATGAAATAAAAATGTTTGATGTCAATGAAAATACCTATGAATGTCTTTTATAAATTCCAATAATTTCATAAAACCAATTAACAAATCTTCTGACCCATCATCGATTGATTGTTGAGATCTTATGTAAAATGAAGTAATGCGCTTGTCTTCTACATCTTTACTTATTGTTCTATAAAGAAGTAAACTCTACAACAAAAATGATAATTCAATTAACATTGTAAACGTTAAAATTTTTAATAAAATCTAATTCATAAATATTTTTAATTTTAACTACCATATTTTTGGCGACATCCACAATCTCAGTTAATCGTTGATTGTTATCTCTGTTTTGTGATACTTTCATTAAAAGTTGACTGGTAAATGTATAAACACATAGTTCTAATGCATCTTTTAAACTTGCTAAATCCACATCTAATACATATCTTTCGTTAAGTGCTGATATAAGTGATGTCGAAGCCACTCCATGCTATAGAATAAACATAAATTATTATTTATATTATAATAAATGATTCATAAATGTTTGTTTTGAAAAAATAAATTATAAATTTGAGATGTTTTATAACTAAATACATAAAAATTTAAAAATACATTTTTATTTAACTTAACAGGTTTTAGAATTAAAATTTGAATTTTATTAAAAGATACATGATGCAAATTAATTATAACAGATATATAATAATCATTATAAATGAAAATATTAAGTTTATTTTTAATTTAAAAGCTTTATAAAAAAGTTGACTGCCAAATTTAATTTTTCTATTAAAAAAAAAAAAAACAACTCCCATTTAAATTTCTATTATTTTTTCAGTCCAAAAAGGAAACTAATTTATTAAAACAATAATATTATAAAACCATCAAGTACCCAAATAAAAAAATTTATTAAATTTCATTATTTTTACAAACATTTCTTTTTAAATTTTTTTAAATTACTTTTTGAGACTTTTAAAGTTGTATTAGTACTTGAAAGTGTATAAAAATAATGAAAATTAGAGATGAGTGGACACAAGTCACTAATGCGCCATGACAAAATAGATTGGTTTATGTCAACAGTAGAGATTTTATAGTTAAGATTGTAAAGTACTTAGGAGGTTATATTATAAAGAAGTTTCCTGTTGTCTTCTGTACAGAAGGATTAATGGCTTTTTCTTTATTTTGGAAAAGACATACCAATTGGCCACACTATTATTATAAAGCATTCATTTATAAAATTAATTCAATTTTAATAGACAAAATTAATGTAACAAACTGACTTCTTGTACATTACAGGTACCAAAAATAAAATTGAAATTTTACAAAAGAAAGCAATCACTTAGAAATAGGAAAAAAAATAATTAATAAATGTTAATTTTACTTACTCTAGTTATTTTATCGGAAAGAAATACAATCATTTCAATTAGTCCATCAATAGTAAAAAACGTACTGAATCGTTTATCGATAATTACTTCATTGCTAACAATATTTCTAAATATATTCGCATTACTTGTACCTAATTGAAGTAATGATACAATCTCAAATGGAGGAATCATAATTCGTACAAGAATTGAATTACAAGAATACATTATTTCAAAAAGACTGAAAAAATCAAGAACAGTTAGTTTAACAGATATTTACACAAACCATAAAATAAAATATACTCTTACGTTTTTCTAGTTGTATTGATCGTGGTTAAATCTTCTTCTGCAAATATATCTCCCCTAGTTTTCCAACCAGGTAAATTTAATTGAACTTTTTTATTTTTAAATATGCTTATGATTAAAGTATCTGGATCGTTCAATTGTAAATATGAACCATAAGCACAATCCCAAATAATTATCTAAATAAATTCAAAACCATTTTTGCCTTTTAGTGAAAAATATTCAATTCAATAGAAATAATAAAAAGACTTGAGATTACAATTTACTTACAATAATTTTTTCAAATGCGACGTAACATGAACCACCAATAGATAGCCAATGATAATAATATTCTTTTGAAATTATTAAATCCAACAATTTAATAACTGATTGTACTAGATTTAAATGGGAATTTGATAGTTTCATATTTTTTGGCTGATAAATGATAATTAAAACCGGCCGTTAATCAAACATTTTAGAGGTTTATTCTACAATTTAGTATATATTATTATATACTTACAAAATTTAAAATTATAGACAGGTCTGAGAATATTAAAGTCAGTTGTTGAATTGCCTCTTTTTTCACACAACTGTCACAATTCACTATGAAATTGAATAGCATTTTGAAATAGTTTTTATAAAAACATAATCGATTACTATCATCAAATTTTAGATCGCACGCATTCTAAACAAAACAAAACAAACAAAACTTGGTATCTTTTAAAACTCAATGTGTGTTGTTTACTTACCAAATTAGAAGTCACGTATTTGGCAGATAATCCGGCGCACAGATGCTTTACAATAAATGTCTGTGTACCGAATTGTAAATGGAATTGTTTCAACGACGATAGATATAAAAGAAAATCAGTTACTTCAACAGTGACAGAATTAATTTGATTTTCCTAAATGAAAATGTAAAATAAATTTTCTATAGTCAACCCATATAAATTAACTTATTGGTGAATAGGTAAAATACTCACTTTATTGCATTTTTCCACATATTTTAGCATTTGATTGATAGTGTTTGTTAAAAAATATGATTGACGCCAATTATTAGACAATTTAGCAATGACTGGTATGATTTTATAAAATAATGAATTTATCAGTTTTAGATTAATAAGAATAGACCGATGTCCATTATCTGTTACATTGATATTTTCCAATTGTTTTCCCATGAGCTCACAAATAATTGTGTAGATTTCATTGCTAAAAATATCTATGATAAAAATCAAATGATTAAAAACCATTAAATTTAATAGAATAGAAAACAATATAATGAAAATAAACCTTCAGGAAGAGCACCATCAGTTGAAGACGAATCATCAGAAAATATAATGTTTGTGATTTCATTTACCACAATCAAAACAGTTGTTTTGGACGTTTCACTTAATGCTAATGCTTCATTGTAATTGAGTAGTTTTAATATTGTCTCTCCATCATCCATCGTTGATTTGGAATTTAGAATACAATCTCTATAAACAAATAGTAAAAAATAAGTTTATAATTTGTTCATTCTAATATTAATTTCATGTTCTAAAATTTTTTATAAAATTACAATTATATCATATAATATTAAATAGCATACATTTTATTTCATGGAAAAAAAATTAAAAATTAGTTTATTTTATAGTATTTATTTTTTTTTTAATAACTTGAAATAATTAGAATTCAATAATTAGTGTAAAATAAATGAAATTTGAAAAAATATTGTAATAATGAATACTTACTTTTTCCACATTTGCAACATAATTAACAAAGACTCTGCTAAACTGACGATTGAACTTGTGTCATTACCTTTGAGTTCGATAATAAATAATTTTAAAATATGATCCACTACTAGATGTTTATTAGTCACAGCAGCGTCTCGGTTTTTTAATACTAACAATGTAAAAAACTTCCACGAATAAATCAACTTCCGTTTGATATCATTAAAATTATTGTTTTCTTCAAAATAGTTAAGGAATCCCTAAAAAAATAAAAATAAATGTATACCTTTTTAATTCTTAAAATCTATCTATACAATCCACCATTGTACAAGAATAAATAAGTTTGGACTATTCCAGAAAATATTAGTTGTATGTTTATGTTTAAAAACCTATTGAGAATTTTAAAAAACTTACTTTTAACATTGTGTTCAATCTAGTTTTCAAAAAAATGTCAAGTTGTTCTGCAAATTGTTTGTTGCTTTCAATGGGGCAGTAATGTGCTTGAAGTGATAAAATAGAAAATACTTCAGAATTTATTTCGGGTATCATTCTATAAAACATGAAAACAAGAATAAATGACAAATATAATAGCTAATTATTAAAAGTAAAAATAATAATAGAATAATAAAAAAATTAAAAAATGTATCAAGTCTAAATGCAGTTACTCTAAAAAAAACATAATACAATATATAATACATATATATAATACATAATATATACCTATGTAATAAAATAAATATAAATATTTACACACATTTATAATTTGATAATTAATAGAAAAATAATAAATATTTAAAGAATATATATATTTCCAGAAACCAGTGTAAAACAGTGAAAGAAGTCTTTAAAATATTAGGTAGTAATTATTGTAAAACAAAATATCCCAACATCTCAGAGAGAATCTAAAAGAAAAAAAATTAAAAAAAAATTAATTTATAAGACTTACTTAGTTTGAAAAAGAGGTTTGAATATTAAATTCCAAAAGATATTGTTTTGTTGTAAATAATTCATGGCTAAATTAAACCTGTTATACCACAAGGTATGTATTATTCCTAATATTTCAAGATGAACATTATTCTCTTGTTCTACTTTGAAATCCTAAATAAAATAACATAAAATAATTTATTTAGACTCAATAAAAATTACCCTTATGGATCCATTTGATTAGAAACTATTTTTATCCTTTATATATGCAATTTATAATATAGTAAATATTGTTGGGAGTAGTATAAATAATATAATGAGTCTTATTATAATATTATATATCAATATCGTAAAGATTTTCGGAAACATTAATTGTTAAATTGCTATGTTAATGCATTGGTATTAATAATGTGCTTACACAAATAATAATGAATACAAATTATTCACAAAGAATGATTAATAAAATAGAAAATGACTTTCTATAATATTAAAAACAGTTTCTAATCAATACCACAATTGTATTTAACACAGAATAAAAAAACAGCAGTGATAAAATATGAAGAATCATAAATAATAAATATTAGTATATTTGAATAAATAAAAAAGACAATTTTACTTACATCTGTCTCAAGTTCAAGTTCAATAAAACATAAAATGCTATCATCATTGTGTTGAATTTGTTTTTTTTCTTTTAAACAATTTTCAAGTAATTCAACATTCAAAATAATTTCAAACATCTTACATTGGTAAGCAATAGCATTATGTAAAAATTTTAACATTTTCACCTAAAATTCAAATTGCAGTAAAGACAATATTTTAGCATTTTACTTTTAATATATACATACAATATTAGTAGAATGTAGTCTGTGTAATTTTAAATAAGATAACATTTCTTTTCGTGCTCTGTTGTCATTGTCAAACCCCATGGAAAGACTGAAGGAAACAAATCTTTTCTGAACCGGTAAAAATATGATTATACATTTTTTACTTTGTACCAATTAAAATTTGTACTTACTTCGGCAAGTGTACCAAGAATAGTAAGAGATAATGTATTTAACTTATTATGGAACACAGTCAAGCGATATGATAATAAAACTGCAAGCCTCCTTTCAGGATCAAATAATGCTGTATTTATTCCAGGTTTTACATGGTCCTGAAAATTTAAAATATAGAATTTTAAGCATACAAAATACAATTATTTAATTTACTGTTTACATACAAGTGATTTGGTATCAATGATATAATTCAATATAGATAATGCAAATATTAAACATTGAATGTTCCTTTTTCCAAGTCCATCGGTCCAACTGTGATAATTATGCATTATTTTAATGAAATCTTTTTCTCCTGAAATATTTAGATATTAAATCAGGATTGTTTATTTATACATTTACATCATGATATACCATTAAGTAAATGTATATGAATTAAATTATATACCAAATTAAACATAACTTTACCTATAGAAGCTATATTTAAAATCATTAATGAGGCAATTGATGTAAGACTATGAGGCAGACATAAATTCATAACTTTTTTAATAAGCATGATCGAATCTTCTTCATCATTTTCTGGTTCTAATTTAGAAACAATGTAGATTAAACGCATACAAGCCCAACCAAGATCCATTTTTTCTTTGGATCCAATAAAAAAATCTGATACAGTTAATAACGGCATAATAGTTTTGAACACAAACATTATACCAGCTGTTGCACACTGGATTGTAAGCACATGATTGATCTGAAATGAGTAATTTTAAAATAAAATGTAAATATCTGATTAATAATTGAATTTTCTTTAATGAAACTTACTTTAAGAGAAGCATTGATCAATTTGACATACTGAGTCAAAACTGGATAAACTTCTGCTCCATATTTCAAAATCATTAATGCAATAGAATTTTGAGAAAAAGGATGTAAATTCACAACAGAATCCTCAGGACTACTCATTAAAAAGGGGAAAAAGTTATTAGCATTAAAGTAACACATTGTTTGTTCAGGAAAGCAAACAAGAATATATCTGGCTAATTTTAGTATTTCAGACACCACATCTGGGTCAGCCGCGTAATTTGAATCGATATAGGACACACTGAAAATTATAATATAAATTAATTCACTTATATTATAACATCACAATTAAAGCATTATACCTGGGTACAAGTGTCAATAATGTTTCGCATGTTCCAATAATATCATCATTTAAAGATATTGCAATATTTGAAATAGACTGAATTATTTTAATAGAACTGATGAGCATTTCTTTAGTACTAATATAAGCACTTGATTTTCGATCTTCATCACGACACTACAAAAAATAAAAATAAATATAAATCAAATCAAATTTTTAAAATAATATGATAAATTTAATTTATTTTTTACCATTCTAAAATTATTAATTGCAGAATTCAAAAAATAAAACACAGGAACTTTAATACTAAAGCAAACCATATCTCCATTCATAACAAATTTAGTGTTTTTTGGAATATCAATGCTATAAATTGACTCATTTACATAGAAACTATCGGTTAATGTAAATGTGTCTGTTTCTTGTTCATAAATATATTGTCCATCTGGTGGAGTAATAGTAGCATTAAATGTATGAATATTATTCATAAGTTTCCATACCTAAAAATATACTCTATTAAAATTAAATCATAAAATTTTATAACAATGTGCTTACTTTATCAAAACTTTGAGGCGCTCCTTTCATAATTCCAGTAAAGAGTTCAAATAAACTACATAAATTAACAGGATACATTTCAATAAATTTGTTTATAAACAAACCAATACCATTTTCCAAGTTATTGATTGTTTCTATTGATAATCTTGGATTTTTCTTTAGCAAATAGGACAAAAGTTTAATAAGAATTGGATCATAGTCAACCAATTCAAATATATTCAATTCTATACTTTCTATAATAAGATTTTCACACAACACTCTTCCCAACTTGTCTATTATTGGATGATCCTGAAGTTAATATTTACTATTAGTATTAAATATGATTAAAACATATTAAAAATGTAAAACTAATACTATTGATATTAAGTAGATAAGTAGGTATTTAATAGAAATATATTTACTTTAACAGCTGATGATTGGCATATTTCTAATAAAGATGGCCACAATTTTAATTCACTCATAGCTTCTGTATAAACTTCTAGTTTTTGAATATTTTTTAAGCCAAACTTTCCTTTAAGGTGAAGGAGTGTCCAAGCCATAAGCACAACACCATATTCACTACTGGGTTGGATCATACGAATTCTTTTATCAGCTTCAACGAATTCTAAATTAGTTGACCAAATATAATTTTCATCCCTTAAAAAAAGAATTATATTAAATACTATATGTGTTCAGGGCTTAAGAATAGTTTTGTTGTAAGTTTTACCAAAACTACAGAAAAAATCATTAATGAACTTTCTGTTAATTTTTTGTTTAGATTGTAAATAGTTAATTATATAATAATTGTTAGAGAGATAAATTGAAATTTACTTTAAATATTTCATATTAATAATCTTATTGTAAAATACTCACTCCCAAAATATAACAACAATTTGCAATGAATGCAATGTTTCTAAACTTGAAATCTGATTCATTAACTGCAAATATGTAGTTAGTAAATTGTTATAATCATATTCTAGTGTTTGGTTTTTTCCAAAATTATTATCCTAAACCAAATAAAATAATGTAACATTTTAAGAATAAATTGCAAAAATATGAAAAAATAAAATACTTACAATAAGATTAGTAATCCAGATATTAAAATCATCTTTTGTTATTTTATCCATTTTAATAGAAGTTAATACCATCAGTTGTAAAAGTTCAATTTGTTGATTCAAAACAAATGAAAGCAAATGTTTATGAATTACTCTTTGAAGAGGTTTATAAACAATAGTATCAAAAAAGGTTAATGAGCGAACATAAGATAATTGTTCTCGTAGTGAAATATACCATTCATTCCAGTTTTGTTTACGTACTATCTTTTTGCAAATTGTCTATAAAATAAAAATACAAAATTGTTTAACATCAATAAAAAATATGCATGTAATACTTACTGAATAGTGCAAGTTTTTATTTTCTGCTGCAGTAAGAATATACTTTAAAGAACGGAACAAAAACAATATTTCTTCATTGTAAAAATTCCATACATTTATGCATACATTATGTAATTCGTTTTCAGTCATAGTTCTATTCAATTCATTTTGACACACGAACTCATTATATTTATTGTACACAGTTTTAGCATCTTCTTCATTAATAAACTGTATAAAATGAGATCATAAATTACATGCAAAAGTTTATAAATGGATTTAAACATAAAAATAAAATAGAATTATTACAAGTAACTGGGATATAATAGGATACACCAGATAGTCTGTATCCGATTTATCATTTTTATAAAACACCAATCGTGATGAAGTATGGGATTTGAATTTGAGTATGCCTTTCTTCATATCATCCAAACCATCGCATATCATAGATTCAATGGACTCATCGGTATAATTGACGTTTAATTTATTTAACTTGTAGTAGAATTCTTTCCAAAAACTAAAAGTAAATGTAAAAATTATTAAAAAAATGACTTTATTTATGAAGTTGACAAATTAAATAAGAAATCAAACTTACATGGACTGTTTCGAACTCATTTTAAACACTAAAAAAGATTATTTTCAAAAGAAAGAAAACTATAGATATTTAACACTAAAGTAGTCTTCAAATGAAAAAAAAAAAACACTCGTTATTTCAATATGGACGATACCAAACAAATTAAAGAAACAATAGTTTATCACTTATAACGGCTAAAAAAGATTTAAATTAAATATTTTACAATTTTACTTTTACTTCCAAAAGCAATATTATACAATAACAAGAAACAAGTAATAACAATATCAAATTCAAACAGCTTTTCGCCTTTTGATTTTTTTAACGCATTTTTGAGGTTATAGTATTGTTTGATAGTAATATGGCCCTAAAACATGGTCATGGTACTCAATAATTGTTTAACCCGATTTGGTTATAGATATCAATTGATACATTTACGATATAATCGTGATTATAAATAGTAAAATACTAAACGCATAGAATAATGAGTATTAGAATACATTGTATTCTATGGTAAATATTTCATTACAAAACAAATACTTATTTTCTTTTGAAAAACATTCTGAAAATCTATTATCTACATAGACTAGGGGTGCGTTCCACTTGGACGCTTACGCGAATACAGCGCTCACGCTCACGCCTTAGAGTAATATTACTCTATGGCTCACACTCACGCTTACGAACCGTTCCACTTGCAAGACACGTTTATAATCGCTTTGATTACAATTCCAAGTGGAACGCGGTATGAGCGCTTATTCGTGTTATGAGTTTATCACTTTTCATGAATATAAACAATAATCAGCTTTAAATATTTACTTCTTATTGTGTCCGCGCCACAGATGTCCATCAAATTTGATATTTTCCTACTTTGACACAATTTGTTTTATATATTATTTCGAATATATATATTTCCGTTTTCGCTAAAATTCTATAAAAACACAAACGTCTGGAAACGCTTTATTACTGGCTCTTTCACTCAGAATCGTTTTTTTTTTTTTTTCAAGAGCATGGTGCATTTAATATTTTGATAACGAATTCACAAGTATTAATCGCCCTACCTGAATATTCTTGGCCCGTCCAACGTACTAATTATTTGAAATATAATTTATCAGTGTTAAATCTACAAGAGAAAACGTTTTTACATCGTATACAGTGTTTTCCCAAAGGTTTCAACCGACCGAGAATCGAAATCGGTTAGGTATTGTGATCAAACTTGACCTAACTTAAACGTTGTATTTTGTAGATTTAACACTCATAAATTATTTCTTATAATTAATACGTTGCACTAATCTCGAATATGTTATTCAATTCCGAAAAAATTCGAATGAAAAATCCGAAAATTTATTTGAAAAAACTGCAAAAAAAAAGTTTCCCGTCGACGGGATCGAACCACCGAACCGTGAAGATAACAATACGCGATCTAACATTTCGCCGGCCAGACGACAAATCAGTTAGGTTTCGTTAGGTTTCGTTAGGTTAAATTAAACCTAACACAGATTTGTCATTTTTTCGGTGCGGATTGTAATCTTCCCGCCGGCCAGACGACAAATATGTTAGGTTTCGTTAGGTTTCGTTAGGTTAAATTAAACCTAACACAGATTTGTCATTTTTTCGGCGCGGATTGTAATCTTCACGCCGGACAGACGACAAATATGTTAGGTTAAGTTGGGTTTGGTTAGGTTTAATTTAACCTAACACAGATTTGTCATTTTTTCGGCGCGGATTGTAATCTTCGCGCCGGCCAGACGACAAATATGTTAGGTTTCGTTAGGTTTCGTTAGGTTAAATTTAACCTAACACAGATTTGTCATTTTTTCGGCGCGGATTGTAATCTTCGCGCCGGCCAGACGACAAATATGTTAGGTTTCGTTAGGTTTCGTTAGGTTTCGTTAGGTTTAATTAAACCTAACAAATTTGTCATTCTGCCGGCGAAATGTTAGACCGCGGATTGTAATCTTCGCGTCTGGGGTCGGGGGTTCGATCCCATCGACGGGAAACATTTTTTTTGCAATTTTTTCAAATAAATTTTGTATGTAGTTTTTTTTTTTTCTCAGTTGATACTTATAATTTTATTACGAGATCACTGGTCGAATTGGTTTTTTATCACTTTGACAGACTCGCGAAAACTTTTTTTTTAAAAATTAAATTAAAGTAAATTAAATATTTACTTCTTATTTAAGTATTGTGTCCGTGCCACAGATGTCCATCAAATTTGATATTTTCCTACTTTTGTAGGAAAATAATAATATATAATATAAATAATTAAAACTTTTTTCGTCAATTTATTTTTGTACCATCGTCTCATCGATCAAGTTTATGAGAGATTGTTAAGTTTCGAGGAACGCTAAATTTTAATAAATGTTTGAGCTTTTTTCCTAATTTTTTTCTATTTATTTATCTATATAGTCAGTACACCTATTCAACCCTTAGGAAATAATTTGCAATTTGCAATTTTTACAATAAATTAAACAGTTAGAATATTATAGAAATAATTACGATATTTGACAATGTTCAATGTCTCTCATCATTGATTCGCTTATCTAATTATTTCGGAAACGCGGCAAAAATAGTAAGTAGGTAAGTATACAATAATACAGTCAACGATATTTGTAACTATGACTCACGGATAATAAATAAACAAAATAAAGAATATTTTTGGAATCCTCCCACATTAAACCAATAACTAAGGTCGACTGACTGACCAATTTAAAACGAACGAAAATACAAAAATAAACACGAAGGGATTGGCGAGTAATACAATATAGGAGTGTACAAAACATTTGCGTTTCATATAAATACTACCGTTCGCGCGACTCGTAAAAAAGTTCTCTGCAGAAAACATAATTTCCCATCATCATTTTTTTATTTTACAGAAACAGATCGTTTCTCTTCGGTAAGTTTGAATACATTTTATATTAATAATGATTTACTGTGTAGGAATGTGCATTTGTAGAAAAGTGTATCTATACTTAATTTATTGTGAAACAGATTTTTAATAGTAAAAAGTACCTAATGAAATAATGAATTCAATTTTGAAACTGTTATTCTTATTTTACATTTATACCTTTTTAAATGCATTTCATGGCGTTTTAATGATTGATTACCATCCATTCAAATTTCAAATTTTGTACATGAATTCAATTGTAGTATGTGATTATTATTTTTAATTTTGGTTCTAACAATGCAAATATAATAACGATTTATTTTTATAAGGAAACAATTAATTACTTAAAATATCAATTTTTTTATATGCGATAACACTTGATAGGTTTTTTATATTTTAGAATTTTTATTGCACATTAAATTCGCAGACCTAGAGTATTCGGTGTCGCTTATAATATCTAAAAGACGAAAATGTTTTGTTTCTTAATGCCTATATAGCTACCTGCGCTGGTTTTGTAATACGAGTCGAGTCCATCCGAAAAATATAATGTCTCTGGTACCGTTGTTTTACCGAGACTGGTGGGATGATTTCGAACGAGAGCGATTGCCCAGACGTTTGCTGGACCAGCACTTTGGTTTGGGGCTTCACAGGGACGACCTAACCAGCTTGACGTCTGCACTAGCTTCTGCGCCTTCACTGAGGTCGGGCACGTACTACAGACCGTGGCAAGGTGTACTCAACAGACAAAACAGCGGCACTTCGAGTTTGAAAACCGACGACAAACAGGTGCAGGTCATATTGGACGTGCAACAGTTCGGGCCCGGCGAGATCACCGTTAAAACATCAGAAGGAGCGGTAATCGTTGAAGGAAAACACGAAGAGAAGCAAGACGAGCACGGTTTCATATCCAGACAGTTCAAGAGGAGATATTTACTACCCAAAGATGTAGACATAGAAAAGGTCGTGTCGAGCTTGTCTTCAGACGGCATATTGACGGTCAGCGTTCCCAAAAAGGTAATTTCACACTGTGCGGGTAAAACGTGTTACTATAAAGTTAAAGTTTTATTGACAAAAGATTTTTTTAATTATTTTTATTTACTATCAATTTATAGCCAGTTTAAGTTGGGAAATTTAAAATTACACTATTTTTGCTACATCTTAGTAAAATTTAAAAATCTATTTTCAAAATAATAATTAACAACACTAACAGATTTAATTTGTAAATCTTTGCTAACAAGAAATTTTAAATTATATCATGAAGATTTATATCTTCAAACAGAAATTTTAATTTACTTTTTAAGCTTTAAATAACTTTTATCTAAAAATTAACTGATTAAAAAAAAAAAAAAATCATTTTTTTTTATTTGATATTTACTAGGAAACCCAACAATCGGGTGAACGCAGCGTACCGATTATTCAAACAGGAGTACCAGCAGTGAACGCGACTGAAGCCGAGAAAAAGGAAGAAACTCCCAAAGTTACTGAAATTAAAGTTGAACAGAAATAACTCATTTAACTTGAAATAATTTTGAATAATGATTATTTTTAACTTTTTGTATATGACTGTATTTCATAATTTGTATTTTAATTCTTTACATTGTATATTGCGATTTAATGTATTATGTTCAACGGCAAAGTTGTAGAATCACAAAATAAATGAATGATTTTAAGTTGAGCAATATTATTGGTAGTTAATAATAACCAATCAATAATGATACTTAAAGGCTCATTAAGAATAAAAGAATCTTTAAATTGAAATTGTTATTATGACTAATATTGTTAAATTATTTAATATTATTTAGAAATTCGCCATACGCAGCTGGATAATGTTAATTATTGGAGGATAAGGTCTAAAATTTAGATATAACCATACTCCTGACACTAGCCATAACATTATTATCTTTTTAAGCGTTCTAAAGTTTTAGATTTGAGGTAATTTTTATATGCCATTTGTAACAACTGTATTATTTCCTTATAAGTTATATTTAATAACAAATTAGTTATTTTAATAGTTAATTTAAAAAAATTTAAAAATAAAGTCATAATTTTAAAAATAATGATGATTTTAAATCTGTGTAAAATATATGTTTTGATTTAATAATGACATAAATTTTAAAGAACAATAACAGTATTGAATACGAAACACTCAAAAAGGTTCTTTTGAATGCAATGCTTTTCAAATTTATAAAAATAAATATGACTAACAATAAAAAAAAGAGTTATAATTGAAACAAGAATTTATAGCTTTTTATTATTTTAAATAATATTTGTAAACTCAAAAAAAAAATAACAAATTTTTACTTTAAATGCATATAAGAAAATTAATGAAAACTTTTAAGATATTACTAATAACAATGAATTTGTTTAAAAGAATTAATTATTAGAGTATTATTAATTAGTAGCAGATTTTAATACTTAAATATTTAGTGAAGAATATCTTCTAAAAATGGACACTTGATTACATAATGATTTTTATTGTCTAAACATTTGTTCACAACAGTGAACTCAACACCAGTGTTTTCATATTTTTCCAATTGGTCTAATTTACTGACATTAATCTTTTCGAAGGAATCTTGAAAAAAAAATCTTAATATTACAATATTGTTATACACATGATAATATATGCAATTAAAGTAATAAATAAAGTAGTACCTAAAATGCAAAGATAAACATGACTCGGATATAATAATAAATCTCCTGGGAGTTTTTTCATATTTCTTGGACTCAAAAAAGCAACGTTTCCCAAATCTATAGAATGGACTTTTGCCAATTCGCCAGGTTTTAATTGATCACACATTACTCGGTACCACAAACCATCTGAAATTAAATAAATATTTATTTACTGTTATAAAAATATAAAAAGTATACTTAATAAATACCTGGAAATTGGCCAAGACATACTTCATCGTTATGTGGTAAATAAGGATTTAAACTCAAGCTACAATATTCTTTTATCATGTTAGATAATGCCGAAAAAGATTTTCCAAACCACTCGTCTCTCATGTAAAATATTCCATCAAAATACATAACAAACGTCATGTTTAAAACAGAATTTTCTTCTAATTCATTCAGAAATAAATTCTTGGGAGAGCAGTAATCTCCCCATAATTCAACTATTTTTACATATCAAATAATAAAAATTAAAATCATTATGCTAAATTTACAAAATCACATCAATCTTAGTATTTAAAGGTTATTAAAGTTGAAAATGTTAAATTTGTTTATTAAATTGATACACATTACTATCTTTTTTTAATGTAATATACGTAATATTCCTTACTACATACCATCTTTAGATGTTTCATCTAGCCACGAAGGTTCAGTCAAACCAAATAATATAGAGTTCAGATTTTCTTTAGCAACTTTTATAGTTAAATCCACATATTTCCAACCTTCAATTTTTGAATCATCAAAGTGCTAAAAATTTATGAAAAAAATTTATGTATTCGTTTTATTTTCATTTTTACTTACTACAGTGAGCCTAACACCAATCACGTGTTCAATAAATTGATCAGCCATATACTGGATAGGATATTGTAAAGCATTTTTCAATCCCACTTTTAAATAACTTACAGGCATCTAAAAATATTTTATAAACTATTTAACATAAATACACATGTATTACCTACAAAAACGCAATAAAAATTATTTAAAAAATAGAAAATAAATAAACAAAGTAATTATATTAATATTTAACCTAGATAAAAATGCATTATAACAAAATAAATTTGAAATTAATGTTGTTGGACAAAATGTATGGTAATCATATATACATACACTTTTATACTCAAATGGCAATTCTATCATTTCTGACAATTTGATATTTTCTTTATAAGGACTATCCATATGCTTCACAGAATACATTTCTAATCCAAAATATTTATGTATTCTACCTCTGACATAGTTGTTACAACGGGCAGATTTAAATCCTACAATTTCTCCGAATAATGGTATTCTGTTTAAGGGTTGAGCTACAACAAAAACTTTTTTTGAATATATGTGTATAAAATCAAATTTTACATAGTATAAGAAATACATATAATAATGTTATTTTTACATAATTTTTTAAATATATTTAATATTTATTTATTATGAAATAATTACGATTTTTGTAACAATAAGTGGCTATAGAGTTCCAAGATGAAAAAAATTGTTCAAAATGTTCTTTTTCTTTTGATCTTAAGTATACCGAATTCATATCCTTTAATTTTAATAATTCTACTAAGCTTCCATTTTTAAAACTAACATATGGAACACCATATTCTTCTATACTAGGATTCCACTTTTTCAATTGTACTTTAATTTCTTTATTTGCATCATAAATAATTAAAACAATTCTTTCAGAAGATACACTGCAAATTTTGAAATCAAAAGGATCTTCCTAAAAAGAAAAATAAGTTCAAACAGGTAACAATTGTAAATATTTTAATCTCACTTTTAGTTGTAGAACCCAATTTTCTTTTGTATATATTTTAAATGCAAAAGCTGGTAATTGATTATACTTTTCAGGTAATACTCGTATGTCAATGGTATTAATTATTTTACCATAATCACACATAGCCACATTTACACTGTTTCCAGCTACTAATGTTACATATCCACGTCCAAACAAATTTATAGCATTATCTAAAGCACCCACTAACATTCCAACTTTCAAACTTCCTCTAAATCATTTATTAGAATGTAATTATCAGTAATATAGTCTATAAATAGTTTATGCACTTACATATTTAGAAAATCAGAACACTCAATTTCTTCACTTATGGTGTATAAAGTGTTTTGTATGTTTTTGCCATCATTGAAAAAAGTAGGCCAGCCAGTAAAGGAGTTTTGACTTAACATTTTTTCAATTTTAATCTGACCACCAGTACAATTTTCAAATCGATGATAAAAATCAAAATTATTTAGGTTAAATTGAAGCCTGTAATTTAATTGGTCATAAGTTATAGTGTATACTGTATAAGTGTTATAAACATTTATTTAATTACTTTTCTGTCTGATCCCATTGAGTATTAATAGGCTTCCCAAAAAGATGATCATTATCCAGATTGTAAAATTGAATTTTACTTGATTTAAGTTCTTTTGATTTTTCAATTAGGCTACTTCCAGAAACATGTTGTCCGAAATAAATAGACTGTTCCCTAAAGACAAATGTCAATATTAATATAGTTAAATAGTTATATATTAGTTATTACTAGGGCTCGGATGTTGTTTCATATAAATTTAAATCTGCACTTTTTTAGAGCAACTTTTTACGATATTCGACATATTTTAAATTTCAATGCAATTTTATTAATATTTTACATTTTACAGTCCTATTTAGAGTATATGGAAAAAATAAAGCAATAAATATTAATTTATAAAAATAATATTAATTTATTGATGAATAAACTAGCCTATGATTTTTTAATATTAAGTTGTATTGTGTTATTTATATTATGTATTTAATTCTCAGTATTAACCTATAAATACTCACTTTTGTTGACATGCCACTTTTAAGAGGTTATATTAGACAAAGAAGTTGGAGATCATATACATGAAAAAAAATTGGATAAATTATCATTCACTACAACACTAGAACTATACAGTGCCAGATTATTATATGTTGAACTAATTTCAAAAATATATTTTTAGCATTAAAATAATATAAATAATTGAAAACAAACCCAATTTCTGATGCTAACTCAATATCTTTTGAACCTTCTTCGATAGTTGTTACTATGTTTGAATTATCTTCACAATTCTCATTCACTACATCTTCATGATTATCTTTATCAAAGAAAAAATTTAAATTTTTAGAACGATTTGAGAGTTCAACAGTCAAGAAAGGTGGAAGATCTAATTTTTCACTTAAAAGGTGATACACTGAGCTGTGAAAATAATAATTTTAATTAATATTATTGATTACATCTTGAATAGTATAACAATTGATAAAGGGTTTATTTTTACAAAGAAAAATCACAGCAGTTAAAATAAGAAACCACTTTTTAATGTACAAATTCATAAAGACAAAATGCTTATTGTGACCAAACCTATTTATAAAAACTAAAACGTTTAGGTGTATTAGATTTCCAAACAAACTTAGAAAACAAATTATCGATTAAAAAAAAATAATTTAACTTTAAGTTATGTAAGGAGTATTTTGTTATATGGCCTGTAAATGACAGAACAAAATAAAAGGAAGTTACAAAAAATAAAAAGATGGACTTGAATGAAAAAAAATAATTTAAAACATGGGGACTAAAATTAAGAATAGAAGTTATTTATAAATAGAATAGGAAATTAAATAACTCAAAACCATCAAGAGTAAAACCCAATAATTGTAAAAACACCAAATGAAATATAATCTTTACATAACTAAAAAAATTTAAGGAATCAATCGACACAATAAGAGAAGAAAATCAATCCTTATATATTGATACTAGCTGAAATCTAATTTCTTATTAAAAAACCCTCAGCCTTTTAAAAAACACTAACTTTTCTTCTTCAAATTCAACAAATGCATGATTCTCATTCATTTTTTTTCGAAGTTTGACATTTTTAACTGAACCATATTTACTGCACAAATTAGTGATGCCTTCCTGAAATTATAATAAAATGTCAATCGATATTCTAAAAAACTGTTTACTTCATAATGTGTTGAATTAAAAACTAGTGCATAATTAATAAAATAATTCTCACCTTTGTTAACAATTTCGATGAATCAACCATATATATTTGACTAGCATGATTCCTGAAAAATGAAAAACGTATAAATTAACATCAAATATAAATTATTGTTCTAATATATGTTAAAAATATTTAAAGTAGATCGAAACTAGAGAAATTAGATTCAGTTGTTAACATAGGCAAGTATGTTATTAAGTGCCCGGGCAATAACAGCAGATACATTTAACTGACTTTATTATATTGTGTGGAGATACTACAAAATACACAAGTTTTATAGTGTAAACTTTGTTTAAATTTATTTCGTTCTAAATTAAAATTTTTGTTTTTTGGTTGTCTATTATGAATTGATTATTCAGTAATAGTTAATTTAAATTGAAAATTCTACTAATATGACCAAATTAACATTTTTATGAAGTGACTGTTCAACTAATTGATATTAAAATAACTAGGTAATTTGAAAACGATGAAAAGGTATTTGTTGTATTATCTGATTTTGAAATATTATAAAAGGGCAGTACAGTCCTAACTCAAGTAGTGTGTAGATTTATCATGAGCAGGCCTAAAACTTGAAATCTGCTTTTGCTTAAAATTGTAATGTAAGTTTGTTCAGTAAAAACTAAATATTATCAATTGCCAATAAATAAAATATGTAATAAATATAAGATTCTAACTCACTTATTCATATCCATTGTTTTAATAATAAAATACTATAACTCTAAATAAAACAAACACTCTTTATATCAATAACAAATATAAAATATATATAAAAGATGCACAATCAATAGAGGAGTTAATATTAGGTAAGTCTATGATGAGGAATACACTTGAAATTTGATACAATTATCAAATACAATTTAATGTTTTAACTATTATTACGTTATAAGATGTTAACTAAAAAAATTAACAGATTATTATTTTATGATGTAGACGAGAAGTTTATAGTAGATGTCACTGTTGTAATGTAGCGCGATTAAATCTAATGGTAGTGTACAAAATAGAAACCATACACTGCACTCGTATAAAAAAAAAAATAGTTTAGACTTTAAACAAAAAAACACTATATAGACTATGTAAGGGATGTTGAAATTAACGATGTAAAACAATTCGTAAACATTAAGTTGAATTAACACCAAGTTAACGAAAAACATTCATTTAGCATTTTGCGTCTTTTTAAAATATTTCTTAGAAAAAAAAAATATTATCAACCGCCAATAATCACCATGTGGTGCTATAACCACACATGGCTAACCTACTGTATATAGATAATATTTGATAATATTATCTATTATCTACATCTCTGGGTCAAACCAAGTATTTAAATCTCAATTTATATATATAGATTGCTAACTATAATATTATATTATATTTATTTTTTTTTTTATAATAAATATAAGTAGGATTGCAATAATAAATAATAGTTCTCATTTTCAATTCAATCATTGGGTTATAGAAATTAGCATACAGGATACTATACTAAAGATAACACAAACATAAATATCATGAAAAGGGCTCATAGATACTATTCTATAAACTTTGAGTATGATAGATCATCAAATGTCATATTTAAAATTGATGTTCAGGCCAAACTCACTTTAAACAATAATGTTATGAATCTTTTATGAGTAGAAATATTATTATTAGTGCATGTAAATGATATGCCATTGTCTTTCGTGTGAAGCACCGTCGTCGGTCAAAGGAAATGTGATGAGCAAGCTTCTTTGACCGGGCGGCGAGACTGCTCTTTGGGTATGAACGCCAACGAGGCAGCCTTAGATTAGTAATAGAGCATTCGTGTTGTACAGAAACTTACAGAACATTATATATGCAGTTTATATTCTCTTATTTGCACTAAACATAGTTCAAGTGATCTTTTTTACATCTTGTTTTTGACTTAAATCTATTCATATTTAGACAACCGAGGCGAGAGCGTTCTTAACAATAAAAACTTGGTAACCTAGAGAAAGAACTCTAGTTATTAAACAGAAGAGTAGATAAAATAATGGTCATAGATAGAAAGATATAGAGAACAATAATATGAGCAGTTGATTTTAAAACATTAAGAAGTTAAAGTCTTCCGTGGTGATTTTCAATAAAGTAAAATGTTTTTTAATTTAAAATGTTTAAACCATCAAACCATAAAGTGGATGAAAACAAACGACAATATAAAGTAATACACTTTTTAGTTTAAAGTATAAAAAAGTATAATAAACTGTTTTATAAATAATAATTTATTAATCATTAGGTGCTTATCAAAACAATATTCTTTTATAAAAAAAAAATGTGAAAAACTTCTTTGGTAAATTTCATTAAAAATAAATTGTGCCATGCGTATACATAAATTTGATTTATTTTACATTTTTCTTTATTAAAGATGATTAAAAGCCGTTAGCAACAATGCAACTTTTGAATAGTAGTAACAGTTAATAGCTTAAGAATTAAAATAAATACATTACTTGGTTTTGTAATAATATAAATGTGAGTTCTTACATTAATTTTACAAAATTAAATTTAAAAAATATAAACTTAAATTACTAACTGCCCAATTTTTCAGTACTTAATTATAAAATCTTAGAAGCAATGTTGAAAATAACTTAGCTTTCATACTTTAAAATAAACTTAATGTTTATATTTAACCCGAAAAAGAACAGTCTATAATAAAATTAGGAACAAAATTTTTTAAATATCAAAGGCCCCACAATAATTATAAGAAAGCATAAATTAATAGTAAGAAAAAATTAATTAAAACAACCAAAATGTAAGATGCGATTTTTTGTTATTGTGCGTATAAAGAATCCTTATTGCAACTGAGTACTGATTAGTTCTTTGTCAAGATCTTTGGCTTCTCCAAGTATTTGTAAAAGTAATTCATGTACAGGTTCAAATATTTTACGATAGCACGAATCAGTTGGATGTAAATAATCAAGCATATCTTGAGCACTTAATGTGTCATCTGATTGCAACAAGCCTGTATTAACAGTAATCACTTCTAGTCGAGATATCGATTTTACTTTTTCATGTATAATTGCATTAACTTTTGAATTACGAACACGTAACGGATTAGGTTTTGCACCACGAGGTAGTAAATCCTAGAAAAGAACAATTAATAATCAAATAAGTAAATACGTATATAATATTTGTTTTCGTATTAGATAATGATTTAAACACTAAATTTAACATTTAATTATTAAAATTAAATTTGTTAATTTTTTTTAAGAACAATATAGATACTTTAAAAGTTAATTGAAGTTAGTAAATGGTTTTTTCTTAGATTTTTATTTGTTTATTTGTTTAAAAAGATAATTGGCTCCACTGAAAAAGGTTCATATGGGGGAATTATAATTCAAGAACATTTTTATTTATCAAAATAATTCATTATTCAATTACATTAAATTGAAATGTATATGGTTTTTTTTTCTGATCTATAAAATATTTTACTTTTTTTCAAGTATAATCAATGTATCTCACAGATATAACTACAGATAATTTGAACAAACAATTACAATATGAAAAATGTGATAAAATATTATAATAAACTGTACATTTCTATTGATTTATCAAAAGCATTTATATTTTACATAAACATTTAAGAGACCAAATCTTAATATAGATATGTATTTTATTTTATGAAGGATTTCATTGTTATAAAAAAATTGTATTTGTTCAAACATTATGAAATAAAAATTAATTACCAATAAAATAATATAGCATTCAGGCAGCTTGGATCTGATTTCTTGGATAATGGTTAAAATACCTTCAGATATTTCTTCAGGAGTATTGCCAAAATTATTTGTACCAACATGAAGAACACATACCTAAACATTAAATATAAAACCATAAATGACAAGTTTAATTAATTCTAATATAGGTAAGAATATAATTTTAAAAATATATTCCTAGATAAAAAAAAGTTTAATGATCTATGATTATGGTGATCTAGTTACTTTTAAAGAGCTATAACTAAAAGCAAAGTAACATCTCACAGTTTTGTTTTAATTTTTATACCATATGAATGAATAAAGAAACATAGTTAATTAATTATAATATATTATCTAAATGTAAATAAAAATAGTTGTATAATTAAGAATATTTTAAAAATGGGTCTTAGCTTAACATGACACATATTAAAGTAGATATAAATAAAATATAGGAATATAGTATTTATTTGACAATGTTATCAAAAGTGTTTGTGTCCTATACAATGCCCAAAAATTTACTATACACAATTAACCTGATTAATATGACAGATTTATAAATATTTAAATATTATCTAAACGCCCACCAATCATATTCACGGAAAGAAATTATACCTATAATGCTTAAAGACCAAGATCCTATCATATTCTTATTAGAAGTTAATTTCTTACTTTAGGTTTAATATTATCAAGAATGCCGTTTTGGATTCTCCATAATACCCCTTGAGTGAGATCACCGCCAATGCCAAAATTTAAACAATGTAGTGGTTCGAATAAATCGTTCCATATAGGACATGTCTGTAATTTCTGTATAATTGAATCTCCAATCATAATGACATCTGGTTCACGTTCTTTAGCTTCAGATACATGCCGCTCATGCTGAAAATCAGAGACAATTATTAACATTAGTTAAAGTAAATGAACATTATAACTTGTTTACCTGACTTATCCATCTGTTGTCACCTTGTATGTCAATGGGAACTTCAGGAATTATACAAGGATTCATTTTTTCGTTTAAAATAAGGCAATAGAACAAATCTCAAAAATGTTTTATACACCTGTATATAATAAAATATTGATTGGCAAAAAATAGATCACAATTACGTATAATTTGAAGACTAATTATGAATATTATCGAATATTGACAAAAAACTATTAACGCTACTAATTACATCAATTGAGAGAACTAAAAATTAATATGTTGATAAAACACTGAATACATATTGTACATTTTACCATCATGTAGACATTCTGTGATATAGATAAATAAACCTGCAAAAAAGGGGCTATTTCTCAACACCAGCTGATTATTTTCTGATCATTATCAAAGGAATAATATTGATTAAGTTATCAAGCCACCAGGATAATATTTATTTTACCATAATATGGAAAAACAACATTCCAAGTATCGAATTTACTTTCTGAAGTTCGTTATTATTTTTAATTAATATTAATTCTGTATTTTATTCTAATTATCACTTCACATTTTATCCGTGACTTCTGAAAATCTTTGAATATTGAGTTAGTCACTTAGACAACTAACAATATTTAATATGTCTATAAGTGAACTCCCTTGTGTTTTCATATATAGCTGTTGTGACGATGATCCTTTAAAAACAATTAAATGTAAGTTTTCTTACACTATACTATGATTTGTTATTTATTATATATTTAATACACATCCCTTCCCTGAATCATTCTGGATTTTTGTGCACTTTTGCTGTGATGAAACCTTTAGTAATTAAATTACCTAAATTATTTGAATTAATTATATTTCAGTTATTTTCCATGATAATTATTTTTCCCCATTAAAACTTACACTATATTATATATAAATAATACACTTCATTCTTTTTTTGTCAATTTTTTCTGTAGTAGTATAATTGTGTTCCTCTGAATATTCTCATTGCCACTTATTTTCAATATTTAAAAATGAAGCTATTTGTTTTGTGTTTATTAATTATTATTGATATATTATAGTGTTGAGGGATGAAGAAAATATTGAAGTATGCAACTTTGAAGATAATATTTTGTCAAATAAATGGACTATTAACTGCAAATACTATACTGCTGATATACATTTTTGTACCTCCAGTAGTTTAAATGAACTACCTGATCAATTTGTACATAATATTAATGCAATGATTATCCTTTTCGATATGAAAAAAGTAAATATTTTATCATCATGATGTATACAAAAACATGTATAATATTCAATCTTTCTAGAGCAACATTCTGGAAGCCATGGATGAATGTCTACCTTTAGTTGGACAAAGTCAAGCAGATGTTTTGATATTATTGAGTGAAAAAAACATAGATACTGATGAAAATACGGCCAACAATTTAAATGCTAATACTAGTAATAATCATTTTTATTCATAATTGTAAAAATTCCTTTGACGTTAATAAATGTTTTTTTAATTTTAAGTTTTTGAATGGTGTCGTCAAAATCATTTTGAATTAGTTGTGCTTGAAGAAGTCGCAGATGAAATGGATACAACTGGAATTGAACGTGTGCGACAAGCTCTTTATGCACATCATTGGCCAAATCTCAAAGCCAAATGTAAGTTATTTAAATTGCATTTATTTTATGTTTAACTATATTGTATTTATGTTAAGGTCAAATTACACATCCTAAAACAAAAGCAATTATTGAAGATAGTGTAGTAAATTGTCAACTAAGTGGAGGGTTATCAGATTTAAAAATGGACACAGAACAAACACCCGAGTTGGATAGTGATTTATTTAGTAAATACAACAAATATTAATTGCAATATAAAAATGTATTCATTGATTTTTATTTAATTGTAGGTGAAATGTTTGAAGGAGATATTAACTTTTTTAAAACTTTTGACAAGGTGAGAAGGCTAAAAGAACAAATTTCTGCCATGCCTGATGAAGAAAGAAAAGATGCTGCTGAAAAAGCATTAACAGATTGCTGGAAAGCATTTTTTGGAGATGTAGATCTCTAATAGTTATTTATTATTTTAGTGATGTAAGAAGTATACAAATAATCAGATATAATATTGAACGGCAAATATATTATAGTATTACACAAGCTTACAATATAATTTATTTGTCTAATCTACAAATTGGATTATCTTGAACCATTTTTAAATCAACTTTAGGTCCAACAAGATCTCTGATATTATTAATTCCATATTTAATCATAGTAGGCCGCTCCAATGATAGTCCCCATGCAATAACATTGACTTTTTCTGGTAAGCCCATTGGTAAAAGCATCTCGGGTCTAAACATTCCAGAGTTTCCGATTTCTATCCACTTTTTTAACCCTTGATGATAACTAAATATTTCCATACTAGGTTCTGTGTATGGATTATAAGCAGGTTTAAATTTTATTTCAGCCATGCCTAAACGTTTGAAAAATGTATGAAGAACGCCGATTAAATCTCCAAGAGTTAAATTATAATCAGCTATTACTCCTTCTACTTGATGAAATTCTGCTAAATGAGTAGCGTCTAAAGTCTCATTTCGAAATACTCTGTCGATACTAAAGTACTTGGTTGGTTTAAAATCTTTAGCTAATCTATGTAACACACGTGCACTTACGGCAGTAGTATGAGTTCTTAATACATTTTTTTTAGCTTCTTCTAAAGACCAATCATAACCATATCCTTGAGAACCATATCCGCCTTTTGAATGCACTTCCTTTACTTTGTTTAAATATTCTTGAGGGAAGGTTTCACTATTTTTAGGGTCATCCAAAAAGAAAGTATCATGCGAGTCTCTTGCTGGATGTTGTTGAGGTTGGAAAAGTGAGTCAAAATTCCAAAATGAGCTCTCAACAAAATTGTTAGTAGGCATTTCAGTAAATCCCATCTCAAGAAATATTTGACGAATATCCGTGCGTACTTTTAATAATGGATGCAAACAACCAGCCATTTGGGGTTGGCCTAAAGCTTCAAAGTTATAAGGTTTAAATGGGGATGTCTTCCAAGAGCCAGATAATATCATTTCTGAAGTAAGTTCAGTTTCAAGTTTTACAATGGATGTAGTGAATTCTGGACCTTTACCTGTAATGTGTAATATTTATAAATTAAAAACAATAATTAAGCACAAAATAAAAAAAATAATGTACAAACCTAATATAAAACTTTTGATGATTACTTCTCGAATTAATTTCCTTTTTTTATAATCATTTTTTTCAGATTCAGACATGTTATCATTGAATCCTTTCAATTCAATCAAATCATTTTTGACTTTATCTACAACTGAATCAACTTTCTTAACCACTTTATTTGCTGTCCTGTCAATAGCAATCCAACCTTTTGACATGGCTTGGCTGAATCCAATCTTAGCATTTGGAAGCGACATCAATTCTTTCTGAGGTATTCCATCAGATGGGATGGCGTTATAAATATTTACTTCATAACTACCATTCAATGAAACTGATTCTCCTTCTTCAGTGAGTTCCAAATGTTTACTTGTCACAGGATCATCTGTGATAATATTTCCTAAAGCTAAAATGCTTTTCACCACGCCAATAACTTTCTGATGGTCCACATTATATTCTTTGGCTAGGTCTAATGTGCTTATGGTACCTTTAACATCCAAAAGTTTCAATAATTGCTCAGAATCCATTGCCAAATGATTTTGAAGTATATGATTTAATATGTAATTTAATAAAGCACAGTAAGCAAACGTATTATACAATAAAAGGTAAATGACTAAGAAATGACGCGAATCGATATTAAAACGAAATAAAATATGTTCAGTAGTTCAGTTGTGGTGACAGTTTCATCGTCATCGATGCCGCATTGCCGCATTACCAAAAACAATCTAAAAATTATTATCTAAATTCAAAGATTACAATGTATTTGTGATAAAAACTTAAATGGCAGGTTATATAAATAAATTATTGTTGAATGTCCTTGGAAATATTTATAAAATTTAAACGAATAGTCCGGGATAATTTCCCATCGATTTTAATTTCAAGGTTTATTGTTTATGATTAATTCTCAGGGCTTATTGAAGTTACATATTTCTGTTTTATAATGAAAAAAATCGTTAGTTGAAATTGAAATGTATGTTCAGGTCATAGTGATTGCAAAAATAGTAAAATAAAATGGTTTATTTTACGAATACCTATGGCTTTTTCTTAATGACTGCATTTTTCTAATTTTTTCTTAGTTTTATTAGTAGCTTGTGCACATTTTTGTGATATTTTGCAACGTTTTGGTTAATTTATTTGAAAAATAAGCTATACATTACATATTAAACAGAGTGTAATGAACTAATTTGGTGAGTACTAATTGGAGAATTGTATGTGGATCGAATTTAAAATAACTAGGACTAAATAGTTAAAAAGGTACAAAGTCACGATAATGCTGAAGGTATTGATTCAAATCTAAACATTTGAAAATATAATTCTAACAATCATTTTCGACCTACACAAAGTGACATAATCTTCGAAGATATTTATTAAAAATGTAATCGTTCAATGAAATTTCCAAACTTCTAAATTACCAATATAACTATTTTTCTTATAAAACAATTAGAAACTAATATATTTTTTTAGAAATTAATAAATTTTATTTATCAACTGTTATAAAATAAACATTTTTAATATTTATATACTTTAATCTTAACAAAAATGAATTAAGTATTAAGGTGCATAAACATTTTTTTTACAAATTTTTTGCATAGATATTTCAACAAAATGTATTTGCATTTTACATTTGTTTGCATGTTATTTTGAT
Source organism: Drepanosiphum platanoidis (assembly GCA_948098885.1). Taxonomy (NCBI): domain Eukaryota; kingdom Metazoa; phylum Arthropoda; class Insecta; order Hemiptera; family Aphididae; genus Drepanosiphum; species Drepanosiphum platanoidis. The sequence goes on from OX402539.1 coordinate 3,679,109, forward strand.
AATTTTTAGTACAACGTAATGCTAATACCTACTACAATATCGCATCATGTTTATATTTTAATTAGATGGTAACAAATAATAATTATTTTCTGTTTTATGAAAAAAATATACGATATATTCACATAATTTGTACAATAAGCATATGTGAATACAAAAATATGAAAAGCTATGATTCGCGTGTGGAAATTGACGGACATCGCGTGACTAATGAAATTAAATTTTATAAAGAGTGTCTCTCACCAAATATTGATTATAAACTAAAATATCAAATCAATAGTTACAGAAAACGAAACTCATTCTGTGACCTAACTTTACGCAATACATTGCGCAGTGTAAATAGTTATGCGTGTTAAAATAATAGGTACCTACGTCAAAGAAGGAATATTAGTATTTTAGACCTATCCCATTAGGCTTCTTGCATGTGAGAGGTATAGGTAAATAGTAGGTATCTTTTAGATCTATTTTCTCATGTATAACATCACATAATTAAGTGATTGTTTTATTATTTTAAAGATAATAATTTTCAACCGAACAACATAGTGTAGACGGTGGCGGATTCAGGAGTTTAACCTTGGCAGAACTTGAGATATTATGTAATCTTGTTCCGTGGTAAAAATAACCCATTTCTCATTATCTCTATCGTCATTTTTTTAAAATTTAGAATTATATTTGTAGTATATATTCTTATATTTGTGTAGCTCTGTCACAGAATTACTTTGTAGTTCTCTATTCTAAGTCAGTGTTAAAAAAACGTACTTAGTCCGTGAGTATATTACAATTTGTTAGTGGTGTTCTAAGATTATGATAGTAATAAAAAATACAAATTGTTTTTTACTATCAATATCTGTACTCTGTTATCACAGCAAATAGACATTCAAAAAAAAACAAAATTATGTTTATTTATTTTTAGCAAATATATAAAAGCACGGAATCAAAAGGAACAATAATAAACAACACATATTTAGGTTGGTTTCACTTAATGCGTATTATATAATAACATTTCTGTTAAAAATCAATTATTCACCGATATTTGAACTTGATTTGAGCTAAGTATTCACAATTGCAACATTTTCCTTACTTTAAATTTCTCTAATAAAAAATTCTAATGTATTATATTATTTATAACCAAATTAAAATAAACTAGTAATGACACTAGTTAGTGAGCAGGACGCCTCATCAGTATACAGGTATAGAATTTGTTGTTAACTCAACTATTTTGAATACATTTACTTATGTCTATATTATTTTTCTAGAGGCTGTTATTTTTGGAGCTGGTTTCCCTGGAGCTCAATGTCGTGGAAAATTTTACAAGAAGCCGAACGAAAATTATTGTCATGTAAGTACAACTCTTGTTATTCGATTTATTTTCTGTTTTATATTTTCTAATGTATGTATATTTTACATTAGATGTTAAATCACCGCACCGAACTCGTTATGTTAACTTGGGCCCAATAATCGAGCAAGAAGATAAAATATGGACATTAGAAGTGAACTACGAAAAACGTGAAACACCAGTTGTTTTATTACATGGTTTTGGTGCTGGTATCGGACTTTGGTGTATGAACGTTGACAAAATATCTAATAATCGTAGACCTGTATATGCCATGGACCTATTGGGTTTTGGTCGTAGTTCAAGACCAAAATTTAGTTCAGACCCTGAACAAATTGAACAACAATTTGTGAATGCTATTGAAAAATGGAGATCAGAAATTAAACTTGAAAAGTTCATTCTCTTAGGACATAGCTTTGGAGGATATTTAGCTACTGCTTATTCTATACAACACCCTGAAAGGTATTTTTACTAATTTTACATTTTAATGTTGATTTTTACAAACTGTATTTTGGTTTAGAATTCACCATTTAATACTTGCCGATCCTTGGGGATTTCCAGAAGAAAACAAAAATATTAAAAGCAAAATTCCTTGGTGGGCTAAAGGAATATTTTATGCTCTTAAGTCATTAAATCCTCTGTGGCCAGTAAGATTTGCTGGACCTTATGGTAACTTTCTTACTTTAAAAATACAATTAAGACTTTTGAACAAGAATATAGTATTTGTTAATTGCACATATTTCAATATTTAAAAAAAAGAAGTTACATTATATGCAAATTATTAGCTTTATTACTAAAAAAATATTTTTAAACTTGTGTGATGTACAGGACTATATTTACTTAAAAACTTCATTAATAACAATGAATATTAATGATCTCTTGTTTTGAAGAATTTATAAATGAAAATTATTTATTTATTTGTTGTTTCTTAAGGTCAATGGTTGGTTACAAATTTACGATCTGATATATTGAAAAAGTATGAACCAGTTCTTGGAGAAGAATCTTCTGTGATTGGAGAATATATATTTCAATGTAATTGTCAACGTGCAACGTAAGATTTTATTTATCACTTCTTAGTTGTATTATTTTATAATTAATAATTTAGGATTCAATTCTAATCTAATCACCATGATATAATAATAATACTTGTAATTCATTTAAAAAAATTCAGTTAAGTTTTGAAATATCAAAATTTGAAATTCAAATCTGAAGTAAATAATTCAAAAATAATGGACAGATATAACAGATATCTTATACTTTTATATTCCAATTGTTTTTTAGAGGTGAGAGCGCTTTTACTTCATTAGTTACTGGATTTGGTTGGGCAAAGAATCCAATGATTAATCGCATACAGTCTATTGATAAAAGGATACCCATAACATTTATTTATGGACAAAACACTTGGATGGATAAAAGTGTTGGCATAACAGTTAAAAGAGAATTACAAAATTATGTACAGGTCGAGGTACATATTTGAAAAATAATCCATTTATAAAATAAAAATTACTATTGAATTTCTTTTTTAGGCAATTCCAAATGCCGGTCATCACGTATTTGCAGACCAATTTGAAGAATTTAATAATCTAGTTGATAAAATTTGTCAAGAAAAAGTTATAGAAATCGAAGAGTAGTACAATAAAATTATATAAAATACAGTCTAATAATATCTTATTTTATTTATACACATTATATTACATTAATAATTTTTACAATACATACTTTTGTATAAAAATTAAATTACATAATTTTATTTAAATCCATATCATCGTCGTCCGATTCCAACGGTTTTACTTGACTCATTAGTAAAAATTTATCGATTTTATCAGTGGCTTCATCCATGTAGGTAGTGTAAGGCTCCAAGGTTCCACTTTTTCTTTTCGTCATCCTCTCCGTTATAGTGTCTAACCGCCCTTTGAGTTTTAATAATTTAAATTGATATGAGGACATATTTTTCAACGGTTCTAATGAAGTCAACGGTTCGTGAAACGTAGGATCTCTCAACGTTCTCATGATATTCGAAGTGATCAGCGCGCTGATCCACTTCAACGAATCCGCATGTGTATCTTCATCCTTTGCTCGTTTGACGTGAACGTGTATTGAGTTTCTTACCTCGTCCGCGGTCATTTTGGATACTTGATCGGCTATCGATGTTCCCAGTTGAGTTTTAACAACGGACGATGACATATTCAACACTCGATGATTTTAAATATGCAAACCGTCAACAATCGTATCGAAAATTCGAAAACGTTCACACCGTAAATTGGTAATTCGTATTTTTCGCACGAGGTTATATCTTAATCCGTGTGTTTACATTTCATAGTGTTATCAACTAATTCTCGGTTACTTGTTGTTTTATCACTACCCTGTTACTGGTTAAAACCATAGATAATAATTTTTACAAACCTGTTCTTTTATTATCTATGTTCTAACAACGGGAATTCAATAACTACCAATCTTGTAACACTGTTTCGATTATTATTATTACTTTATGGTTTTTACTTCTCGTTTTGTCACCACTCACCACCTCACGGCCATAGTGGCAGCTGATCCACAGAGCAGTGTATTTTGTTTTTAATTCCGAATGATAAGCGGCAAGATATCCACGAATTAACGACGTTTACCAGTAATCACTATTATAATAATAAATACAGTATTGCCGTATTGCTTGGTCGATTTATACTCATTCATCTCAAAAGAAAAAGTATTGAAAATAAATAATTCGCGTTTGTAACTATATACTCTCAGAGCTCATAACCGTAATAATATTTTATCGAGAAAAAATAACATAACAAATGTATTAGATAGTTTGATTACGTTTGATCGATTCCGGTTATTATTAATAATTTTTTTATTTTTTCACGTAGAATTCATTCTGAACGGGAGCTCGCGAAAATAAGATTCCTCGTCTATCTCGACCGACGATAGTGTTCTAGACCATAGAGTAATGTGCCATGTGATGACGAGTTTACATTGGATAAACATTTTTTCATAATAATAAATTATTTTTTCCGTTTGGCGGTCAATCTGTTTTTCGTATAACTTTTAACAATCAATATGATACTATTTTCACTCCGAGTCGATATCCATCAACATTTTTCGCGCTGATTATAATATTTTCAATGGTATCCAACATATTTGATAATAGTGTTCCAAACCATCAATAATAATATTGTATTTTATGTCAAAATTACCTTGTGTTAATAATTTATTATTAAAAATACATTGTTGTTCGATACATTTTTGATGACAAATTGAGTGTATTATAAAAATTGAAACAATTTAACGGTGAGTTATTTTTAAAATTTGTGTATGATGACATGTTTTTTGTACCTTACAATTTATGATTATAGAAATGGAAATAACCGAAGTGCTGCCGATAAAATCTTTAGATGAAGCTTTGTCCTGGAAACCATTATTTGATTCTCTTCCAGTTATACATTTGCAGGATCGTGCAAATTATTCCATTCATGGCGCAGATTATAAATGTCATGAACGTTTTATAACACCAAAAAGGTTGTATAATCAAGGCCTACCAAAAACATTGATATGTCACGACATGCAAGGCGGTTATTTAAACGATCGATTTGTGAAAGGAACTAAAAGTAGTAATGAATATACTTTTTACAATTGGTCCATTGTAGATACATTTGTTTATTTTAGCCACAGTTTTATTACTATACCACCTATTGGTTGGATAAATGCTGCACATAAACATGGAGTTAAAGTTCTCGGGACAATAATTACAGAATGGAACGATGGAAATGCTTTATGGTTGCAAGTATTTAGTAATTTAGAAAAACGGGATAACTTGGTAGATAAATTAGTGGAAATATGTAAATATTATAAATTCGATGGTTATCTTTTTAATGTCGAAAATGAATTAGAATTGGAAAATATTGAGAATATGATAGAAACCGTTAGCTTGTTAAGAACTAAATTAAAGACTGTAATAACTTATTCTGAAGTAATATGGTATGATTCGGTTAGTATGCAAACTGGAGAACTTAAATGGCAAAATCAGCTTAACAATCACAATAAATTACCATTTCAAGCTTGTGATGGTATATTTCTTAATTATAATTGGAAAGAAGAAGATCTTGTAAAATCTGTTGCTAACGCGGGAAGTAGAATCATTGATGTTTATGTAGGAGTTGATGTCTTTGGTAGAAATTGCATAGGAGGGCTTGACACTTATAAGTCATTAGAGATCATAAGAAAATATGACTTGTCTGTTGCTATTTTTGCACCTGGTTGGACTCATGAGACTTTAAGCGATAAAAGTAAATTCACTGCAATAGAAGATACATTTTGGAGAAAACTTTACCCATTTATGTATATTCATGTTCCTTCTACTCTGCCATTTTCTACATACTTTTGTAGAGGTTATGGGTCCAAGCAAATTGAAAATTATCTATTATCTTCTTTGGACTCGTGGTATGATTTATCGAAAATTAATTTTCAACCCTCTGCTCCATTATGTCTGGTTGATGGTAACTATCCTTGTATTTCTCACGTTGACGGAGAAGCAATAACAGGTGGCGGCTGTTTAAGATTAAATGGTAATAACGAAAACACTACTTACCATAGGATATTTGTTTGCCATTTTGAAATTAAATCAGCATTACACTTTGAAATAACAGTTAAAGCACTCAAACCTTACGACTCCCACAAAATTTTTCTGGGTGCATTAGATCCTTATGGAATGCCATATAAAATGGAATTTGGCATTTTAGGTGATAATAATATGTTTTTCAAGAACTGTGATGACTACAGCTGTGTGATCCCCAACTCTAAAATATATAACTTATCACAAGAAAACGGATGGTTATTACATAAATTAAAATGTGAAATGGTTGGAATAATAGTGGAAATCGCCATTGAAACTGAAGAACCCTTACTCATTGGACGTTTATTAATTAAAGATGGCAATAGTTTATAAATACTAAAAAAATCGAGATATTTATGATTTGTTTTAATCTTTTATTATGTAAAAATATTCTTAAGATACCAAATACTTTATTTTTTATTAATTATTAATTGGATCACTGTAAAAATGTTAAAAATAAAAATAAACTCATTTATACTAATTTTTGTTTGAATATTGGTACATCATTCATGTATGAAGATAAAACACCAATAACCAATTGAAACTCGAAGATTAGATAGCTACTCATTTTACTATGTTAGATAAGCCTAGTAGTTCAATTAAAGGTGTCAATTTTTATGCTTAACATTAATAAAACAGTTTTGTTTTAATTATGTACTTTTTGTATTATTTTTTCACTTTCTTATTTTTTTAAAAATGAGTTATCACAATAGATCAAATTCTTCAAACTTTCTTCAGGTTCCCTCTTCTGATGGAAATGCACCTCCATCAAGAAGAAGATTCGCAGGTATTATACCTATACGGCGACATTCTACAGGAAGTAGACATAGTGGTACCTCTCCAGAGCCTAGACGACCTACTAGAAAATCAACAATTATTCCACCTATTGGACTTACAACGGTAAACTTTAATATTCTATGTTAACTGTACTTATTTTAATAAGTATCTATCAAATTTTTTTTTGTCGTTAAAAACATTCTAAGAAATCGTGTTGATGAAGGATAGATTGGTTAGATATCCAAGGGCTCTTGCTATTTATTGAGCATATTATATTTTATTATAAAACTCATAAGTTAAGAAAATTTTTGTTTCTGGTTGTAAATCTGCTCTAAAAGTTCATAGCAACTTAATCTATAAATCTAAAATATTGTGGTATTTTAGAATCTTTATTTTTTAAATTGATTTAAATTGAAAGAAAAATACTGAAAATGTACTAATTTATAGTAAAAATATATATTTCTTTTGCCAAAATAAGATAGATAAGATAAATGAATAACACAGTATTTAAGGTTATTTAAATATTTTATTGGGACTCTTAAAAGAAAAAAAAAGAGGTGGATGGATAAAAACGAATCGTTTCTTATGGGATATTGAATAATAAGTTAAGTAAATAAATAATATGCTAGTGGGTACTTAGTAGCTTTATACATTCTACCGATACCGTATGGAGTATTGATTTGGTTATTAAAAGTAGGTAAGTTACGAACGTCTATAATACAAGAATTTCTCAAACATTTAAGTATTGATCATAAGATCCAAGCACTTTTTCGTGGGACCTAAAAGGCATGCCAATGGTTTTGCAGAATTTGAAGTTTTAAAATAAAATTTGCAAAGTTTGCACCTAGGGCACCACCCATAAGACCGTAAAGTATCGACAGATAGTAGATATAATCAACTCATCTCCGTGGTAGAACATTTCCCGGACGTTAAAATATTTGTGCATGACGGTTATATATAAATTTTTGATTCATGGATTAAACTAAAACAATATTGGTGATGTCATTACAAAGACTCGTAAAAGATTACACATTAGTTTAAAATGTATGAATGGAATCGTATTGAATAGATTTATCACGGTTATTCATTTAATTAATATTTATAATAAATGAATTTCGTTCAAAAAATGTATTAAAACGTTGGAAAAACTGACATCGCTTCGAAATGTACCTTATGCTAATAATTTTCAAACTACCAATCATAATAATATATCAAATAGGTAAGTATGTATAAGTATGTAGGTAGGTGTATAACATAATAATTAATTACATCACCTTATGAACAATACCTGATATGTTCCAATAATCATTACTACAAATGTATATCTTATCTAACTGTGAACTACTAATAGGCAAATAATAATACCATTAATCAACATCATATTTTTAAAAATTTGTCAACTACCTACGTCATGGTTTTATTTTATTCGTTATTCACCGAGTTCAGTATTTCAAATTCAACTCATTTTTAATTATAAAAAATAAAAACAACACCAATTTCAAAAATACATTCATTCAAAGTTTATTTATTGTACTTTTGATGAAACACCAAATCATTTGAAGATTTGTTCAAAACGATAACAAACCATATTTATATATTTTCCATGTAACAAACTCGGTATTTTCTATTTAATATAATAATATTTACCATAACTACATACCAAATGCACGGTATTACTAATTTAGCATGGCCAGCATGACAATATATGGATCTAGGTATTCAAAATAGTATTATTATAAATGATGTTATTAATAGAAACCCAACAGCATAGTTTATTTTCATTAATTATTTTATTTGTTGCACTTAAAATGAATTTTAAATCCTTTAATACCACTAATACGCATAGTATGAGAATTAGATAAGATAGATAGATGTCTAATTGGTCGCGATAATTTTTATAATGTTATGATAGTGCGTTAATTAGTATGTTTTCCTATAGTTAACTTTTCTCGCAGTGTAAAGGATCTACCTACTTTAAAATGCAAAATACTATAAAGTTTTCGAATTTTCAGTATTAATTTATCATAGTGTTAATATACATCAACTAGTGATGTCGCCAGAGATCTCACAATAGGGGAAAAAAATGAAACGACAATTATTCTTGAAAAATTCCTAAAATTTGTTCGAAGAAAAAACCAAACAACTAAATAAAAAGCATGATCTAGAGTTAAAAATGAAAATGTAATTTACAAAACTAACATTCTTGGTTTTATACCTCGTCACACACTGTACGTCATTATGTCGTACCTATTTCTACAAAAATTGTAGGTATCATAAACCTACTGGCTTTGCCTGCGCTAAATAAATATAGGCGTATACAATTGTGCACTCAAACATAGTAGTTTTAAACTATAATATAAATAAATTAACTATAGGTACCAGTTATTACGTTTGAATGAAAATAGGATTTATTTAATTTATAAGTAGGTATACCAATATCTCATAGTGCCATGTAATATATAGCTCGTATTGACTTATAGTAATAAGTGACTATGGTACTTCTAATATTTGGTACTATACTTTATTTTAGTATACTATTAAAAATCAGGATTCACGGTCAATCCGGATGTCTTGAGTTAGGGTTGTCGTTTATAAAACATTGTAACACAGAAATCTGGACAAATGGCAACCCTATCTCGAGTCGAATTGTCTGTTTAATAATAATTTATTTTTCCATGATCTATATAATTTTCTATGTAAGTATTAAAATCTTCATATAATTATTTAATTTTATTATTTAATAATTATTAAAAATTGTGGGTGTGAAATTTACATAAGATTCATTTCATTAAAATTACCTACCAAGTTATTGAGTTGAAGAAAAAAATAAGTTACTTTGCTTGATTATTATTAACCAGTTACATTTTTGACGTTTGATAAGAAAATAATAAAGATTATGCATTATTATACATATTATGTCATCATAAATCCATAAAATGTGCATACCACCCCATAGATTGTGACATAAATTTAAAGAGCAAAGCTCTCCAAGTGCATACATCCTTATATTGGTGCATAAAATCCATAGATTGGCTCATAAAATGGCTCATAATTATTAATCATTTTTGTGATAACGACGTAGGTATATTTTTCATAAAATATTTTCAAACAGAGAAGTAGTTACGATTGATTTAGAAAAGGAAAAATGAAAAGTGCTGTTACCACAATTTCAGTTCTACACAGTTCTATGGTTTTTTACTATACTGGTAGATAGTTACTCTCCAGTCTCCACCAGATACGGATCGATCAAACGATACGATATATATTACATTGTTAATCGTGGTAATTTATTATTAAATCTTTAATACATAGATTATTAGCTAATAGTTATGTTAGGTATTCTATAGAGTTGTGGGGCATGGGAACATGAGTAAATGCAATTTCACAAGGCGTGAGGTATTAATTTGTTGGACATTTTCATGACTGTGGTACTTTCACACTGTAAATTAAAAAAAAAATTACCAATTGGCAATTTTAATCATGAAAATATAATAGTCCCAATTAGATAATAAGTACCTATTACAATTTACAGTATGAGTATTATAATAAGAATAATTAGGTAGCCAATTATCAATTTAGTTCGTATGCGCATTAATGTGCAATCGCAACTTTGGATATATCTACAACATTTTTGTGTTGATAATTTGTAAAGACTGGAAAACATATGGTGACCCTCGTCCAATGGCCATTGTCCAGTGTTTTTTTATATCAGTCTATCTTAAATTTTACTTTACTCTACAAATTGTCACATATTTCCTTAGAGTAATAGTCGTAGGATAGTAATTGTTAATTGCGAATATGCGTCAATATATCGATGGTAGTCTATACCAGTGATTTCATTGCGACCTTATAATATTGGGTTGAATTGACAGTGGAAAATGGAAGCGACACGAACTGTGAGTTTTATTTCAAAATTATCATTGTTTTTAATATGCTTAATTAGGTATTTGAATTTTGGCCCTAATATTTATTATGTCCACCGCCCCGTGTAGTATGAACTAAGACGGATGTAGTTGGTAATTAATTATCAATCATTGATTAAATCCATAGACTTCTTGATATTAAAATAATGATATATTGAATAGTCGAAAATATATACATGGATTACTTTTGACTTTTTGGCCATGAGCTTTTAATTATTCCAATTAGTTTTTGTGATTTATGTCTTTTAAATTTATTTGTTTGAAGCCATTCCTGTTACCTATTCGTTATAATTATTTGTATTATTATTGTTGGCATAATGTGTTTATTCATTGTAAATTAGGTTTACTCTAGCTTTACATTGAGATGATTTTCATTTGAAAAATGAGTGCAATGAGTTTTAATTAAGCACGTAAATAATAAAGACTTTGAGTTGATTAATTTCTAATCTGTGTGATATTGATTTTTAATATTTAAAAATAATTGTCAAAAGTTTTAACAAAATACTATTTGTTTATCAAATTTTCTCTTCTTCCTACTTATCTAATAATATATTTTGTTAGATTTTTAAGGCTATTTCAAGTTTAACTTCTATTTACATTTGTTTGCCTTATTTAAATTAACAATATTATCTTTCCAAAGAAAGATAAAATGTAGACTTTAAGTTTTACCACTCCATATCATTTCCCAAACATCCTTAATTCTACCATATGTGTATTAAGTTTGTTTAATAATTTGTTTAGACTGGTAGATACTCAAATTATTATTGTATTGAATACAAAATATTTATTGATACTTACCTAACAATTTTCATTTATTAATCAATTCAAAAGTTAATTTTTCTTTTTAATGTGTTACCTAAGATGTGTGCTACTCAATCATTGTATTTACATTATGAATTAGTTAGTACAATCATAATTAACTACTTTAAAATATGTTTAGACTATTTTTTTTTAATATTTTCATTTTAAGAATAATGAAATTTGTATTTTATTTTTTACTATAAATATTTAAACTTTAATTATTTTTAAAATATTAATTTATTTTCTGAATGAATTTGATCGAAACATTTAATTGCAATAAGTTATTTAAATGCTTAGTATTTATTTATAATAAATCAGTATAAATAAGTGTCAATATATAAATTTACCTTAAAAAATGGTAATATTGAAGATAATTTTGTTCTGTGTTAGTTTGTGTTCACATTTATTAAGATGAAGGTATGCAAAACTGAAAAATAAAATAATATTATTTTAAATGGAATGTTTGGCTAGTCATCCTAAGATTATTAAATATGATCAAGGTAAAATGTTAAAAAATGTATTTATTTTTATTTTGCTTTTTTAACTTATAAAAATGTATTGGCAAAATCATAATAATCAATATTATATTAATTACTTACCTACTCTTGTTAAACTATAAAATTTTTATTCATTTTTAAAATACTTAAATATTTTGTTATGACGAATTAGGGTTATGTAATTTAAGAAATCAATTAGTTAGTCATGTGTTGCTTAGATCTTCTCTACCACAAATCTAGAGGATAAAATATTTTATACAAAACTGACCATTGGGTACATTTTATTGTAGGTAAAAATTTTTGAGTTTATTTTAACTTTTTAAGAAACATTCTCTACTTCCTCGTGTATTAGACATAGAATAATGCTTCATAAAAAAATGCTATAATTCTTAATGTATGAACATATTTGAAAAAATACCAGTTATATTATTATACTAAATACAAACTAAAATAAATAGTATGGATATTTAATATTTATTAATACTTCAATAGCTATTAAAGTTTAACCTTTTTTTTTTCAATTGCAATTTTTATAAAATGTCGAATTACTCTTTTGGGACCTTCTATTTTATAATTAGTGTTTCATTGTTTTATTTTGATCTTAAAATTATATCCCAATCAAGAATTTGGTCTCCAAACCTATAGATATTCTTATAAGGTTTCAAATTAAAAAGTTCTAATTAGCATTATATTATTATTGTTTGTGATATTTAAAATTATTCTTGCTGTATCTATTACACAAATTACTCATATTTTTCTACTTTTCTTCTTTTCTTCATAAAAAATTACATACTTCATAAAATCCTTTTGTGAATGAGATTAGAGAATAGGTAACAATAAGATTTGAGTAACATAAGATTGGTATTATCAAAGTTAAAATTAAAATGATTATTAAGAATAATAAATCATTTTTATATTAGACTGGTATTAGAATATTAGAAGTATCTAAACACACGAATGAGTCACTGAAAATATACTTGAGTTTGAATATAGTGTATTTTAATTGCTATCAGTTTATCTCTTATATAAGTAAGGTGGCACATATTACGAATAGTAATAGTTATTCACAGCTATTATGTGCCTTCCTGGTCAAACCCTCATGCCACTTACTCATTATAAAATAAAATAATAAATTTACTTTTTTGTACAAAAAATATGTAAGTATTGTAAATATTCAATAAACAAACAATTTAAAAGAAAAAAAAAGTAGTAGTTGTAAGTAATTATTATTACATTGTAATTAAAAAAATGACAAATTAGCAACTGATAAAATGTTTAGTATTTTTGTAGATATAATCTAATATTAATATTAAAAGTAAATATTAAACATTCAATGTTATTGTTATTATTATAAATCAATTGAGGGTAAAATTGATATTCTTATGTCTTGTGTCCTGTAAGAGGAGTATTGTTGATATAGTTACTTTGTATATTATAAACAAGAAAATAAATTTTAGTGTTTAGTAAACTGTGTATATAACTAAGCACATATTAATATTCTAACAGAAATATCACCATATTCAGAAAATTGTCTAGTAGAATATTAATTTGTTAAGAATTGTGATTTGAACAAGATAAAATGTACATTCATCTTAGATCTGAATCATGAATGATGCGTAACTGTTAATTTATATTTTATGTATTTTGTATGTCATTAATAATTAATATACTATACAAATTCACACTCGTCTGGGATCCGTCCGAGTTTACAATTTTATTTTATTTATAACTTACAATTTTATTTCAGTTATCAGTCGCGATCGAAATAATAACGCTCTGTCCGGATAAGTGTGAATTGTCAGATATAAAGTCAATAAGATAATATTTTTCTAAAACCCGGACAAGCTCTGGCCCAGACCAGTGGGAATCATCCTTAATTAAACTTAACAGTTTAACTCTTAGTTTAAGATATCTGACGGATAAGTCAATTTATCCATCAGTGAAATATAGGTAATTGATAAACCTACCAAAATTAAACTAATCTGCTTTAAATTTTCTTTAATAGTTAAATCATTGTTTTCAATATATTTTAATTTTTGATAAAATATTAATAATTAATATGTTATGACTTAATGAGTTAAAATATAAAAAAAAAATTGTAGGATTTAAGTTTGTTTATTTAATTAGTTTTAAACGGTTTTAAATTTTCCAAGCGATTTGTGTTTGAAACTAGAGTTCTAGATAAGACTGTTCAATGACAATTTTGGAAATCAAAGGACATTATTTAGATCACGATATTTAGACTTTCTTAATTATCAAGTTAAACTTAATACCTTTCTAGTAATGTTATATATTTTTACTCAGTATTATTATTTTTACTCCACAATTGCACAATTGTAATGATAAATATTTTCAGGATCCTAAAATATTCTAAAATAATAAATTATTGTACCTATATTGTATATTTATTATATGTAAAAAAAATTATCAATAAAACATTAAACAAGCACATTTAAAGCAAGCATGTTTTAAAATATCCAGTTGTAATGATATATTTATGTTATTACCGTAATATTATTGAATATTAATGTATTATATTTAATTTAGTAGGTATTAGTATTTAAAATATAAATAATAAATATACTTTTATTATATTTTAGAATCAAGATCCATTGCTTAGATTACGAGTGGTTGCTGGCCATTCCCTTGCTAAGAAAGATATATTTGGTGCAAGGTAAATAATATATATTTGTTATAATTGTATTTGTTTGATTGAATAATATTTTAATTTTAATAAAATCAATTTCAGTGATCCATATGTGAAAATTGAACTGAACACTATTGTTGGAAATGTAGCAATAGATTCTGTTTTAACCAAAACTAAAAAAAAGGTATATAAAAAAATATATTAAATGATAACAAAAATTGCTTGATAAATAAATAAAGTATAAATTATTTTAGCAAAATTTCTTTGTTTTAGATTTGTTGGATTTAATTATTTATTTAAATTACTAATATTTTAAATTTAAATATATGTAACAAATGTATGATTTGATTAATTACTGAATCTCAATATATTAATTGAGACATTTTTTTTTTCAGACCTTAAATCCTGTTTGGAATGAAGAGTTTGTATTTCGGGTAAGTTAATTATAGGTATAAATAATAAAAAAAATGGCTATCTATCATAAGTTCAAATTATCAAATAGGTTATTTGTATACATTTTTTTTTAAATAACATTTACACGAATTTTATGAATTTAATTATAAATAAGAATTTAAATGAGTACAATATAGGATGATTTAGATAAATGGAAGAATTAAGCAATGATAATAAAATTATATTTGTCATGAATTTATATTTTTTATAATAATATTATTCATTTATAATTTTTTCTCTATATTTCATTAATATACAATGTATGTTGATAAATTTTTAATTTTATCTACAGGTTCGTCCTCATGAACACAAATTAGTTCTGCAAGTATTTGATGAAAATCGTCTTACTAGGGATGATTTTCTTGGAATGGTTGAAGTACCATTGAATAATGTGCCTAAAGAAATAATTGGAAGAAATATATGCAGCCTTCAATATGTATTAAAACCTAGAAGGTATACTTGAATTTTGAAAACAATATATTTAAAATATGTTCAAATTTAAATATTTTTTTTTAATTATTTTAGTTCAAGATCAAGAGTAAAGGGTTTTCTTGAATTGTATCTGGCTTACGTGCCAGAACATGAACCTGGAACTTCTGGGCGTCTGTCTGCTGATGGCGAATGGGAAATGATTGAAAATGCTGAAGTTTTAAATATTACACATACGCCTTCAGTAAGAAATCAATTGAAAAAAATTTGATTTATTTAATGGACTTCTTCTTACTTTAAATTTGATTATTTTATTTTATTATAGTCTTATACACCAAATGCAATTGAACCACAAGGATCTCTACCTACTGGTTGGGAAGAACGACAAGATGCCAATGGAAGAACTTATTATGTAAATCATGTAGCTAGATCTACTCAGTGGGAAAGACCATTAATAACGTGAGTTAGATATTAATGATATATTATGTTTTAGATTAGAGAAACTGTGCAGGTAATTTTAAAAACAACCTCCAACTAAGTACTAACTAGACAACAATAGTTACCAGAAATCATCCGTAAAGTTAAAAATCAAACCAATTCTTTTGGATAAAAACGTGATGACAGAAAATATTTTTAAAAAGCACACAGTAATATCTATTCAGTTCTCCCTTCAATCAGAATCTAAAATCTAATAATTAATTAATTAGTTATATTATTGTTTTGAATAATTCAAAATGTTTACAGAACCTTATCTTTTAGAATTCAAACAAAATTATTTCTTTTTTTATAATTATCATTTTTAGGTTAGATTTAAGTTGATTATGTTTGAATGATAAAACTATTATTTTGTTTGATTATTTTAGTGATCAAACAGATTCGAATACAATTCAGAATTTAGCTTTAGCAGCCACTGAATTTGAAAGAAGATACCATATCAGTGTTGATACTCCAGAAACTGATAAAGGGGATCCTACTCGCAAAAAGGTAATAATTATAATTACAATAATATTTAATTTCTGTTTATAGTTAGATCATTATAATTAAGTTTAATATAGCAATGAATGTATTCTTAATATATGTGTTTTTTCATAATTTCATAATTTATGAAAAATTATTTTTGAGATTTTCTAAAACCTATGTTGCATCTTAAAGGCTGTTCATAGTGATGCAGATGATGAAAGTGATGATGAAGGATATGAAGAATCGGATCCACTTACTAACATTGATCGTCGACTTTCCAGTGTATCAGTATCAGCTGATCAGAATCAGGTATGCATTTATAAATTAATTTTATGTTGATTGAAACAACTCGAATAAAATACTTATTTCAGTTATTCTATAACATTGTTGTATATATTGTATGTATTTTATCTACTAGTTTATAAATAAAATTACAACATAAATATAAACGATAGAATTATTAAATACTTACAATATCATAAACTATATTTAGAAATAGAAATTAATTTATCTACCTTCATAAGGTTTTTGTGAATGCAATAATAATATATTGAAGTTTAAAACAATTATTTACCAATATCAGTTATTCATCCCCTACATCTCATCTGTCTTACTAATATACTTATCTATATAAATAAACATTTTTTTTTCTATGTTACAGAGTGATCAGGTTGATTCAAATAGTGAGCAAAGTAGTACTACTGTTGTTCAAGAAGACATTCCTGAAGGATCTGAAGGTTTACCAAAAGGATGGTCAATGCAAGTTGCTCCTAATGGGCGGACCTTTTTTATTGATCATAATACAAGAGCAACAACTTGGGTGGATCCCAGATCTGGCCGGGCAAGTTCTATGCCTAATCAGAGTCAACCACCTGCAACTGATCGAGTAGTTTCTACATCAGCTTATAACGATGAATTGGAAGCTTTGCCAGAAGGATGGGAAGAAAGAGTTCACGCTGATGGAAGAATATTTTTTATTGATCATAGTAAGAAAAAAATATTCTTTCATTTAATATATATGTATAGTTATAAATTTATAATGATGGCTTATAAATTAAATAACTAGTTTACACATTAGTATAGATATAATATTCTTTTCTTACACATTTTTATGGACTAAATTAGCTCTTAAAGAGCACAATGTTATTATTTTATAAATTTTACCAATTTTTAGATTGTTGGGAAAATAGTTGTAAAAAATTTCAATGAAATTAAATTAGGCATATCAAACTTAATGTCTTAATTAAAAACGAGACCAAATATCTATTTGAAAATGTTAGGTTGCAAAATTTAAAAATATATTAATTTTACAATTATATTTTAATTGCTCTTTTTTCATTTTTCTTAGTATCAGCTATAACTGTTTTTATAGTACTAATTTGGTCAAATTTTTTTATAGATACGAGAACAACTCAATGGGAAGATCCAAGATTAAATAATCCTAAGATTGCGGGTCCTGTAAGTTTGATAATAATTTTGATATTGTTTCTCTTTATTTATATTGATAAATATTTTTAATATTATTTCAGGCATTACCTTATTCTCGAGATTATAAGAGGAAGTATGAGTCTCTCAAAAATAGACTGAGTAAAATGGTAATAAAAACTAAAATTAATTTTCTAATAGTAAATTCTCAATATTTTAAATTTATTTT
This sequence comes from Drepanosiphum platanoidis, assembly GCA_948098885.1. NCBI lineage: Eukaryota > Metazoa > Arthropoda > Insecta > Hemiptera > Aphididae > Drepanosiphum > Drepanosiphum platanoidis. The sequence goes on from OX402539.1 coordinate 3,697,186, forward strand.
TTGTCAATTGTTCTTGACACTTTAAACATTGATATATATTATATATTTTAACTGAAATTATAATCATTAGACTCATGGGCCACCAGCTAAAATGGAGATAAAAGTTCGACGATCTAATATTCTTGAAGACTCCTTCCGAATTATTAATTCAATGAATCCAGAAAAATTAAGAGCAAAATTATGGGTTGAATTTGAACAAGAAGTCGGACTTGATTACGGAGGCCTAGCTAGAGAATGGTTTTTCCTATTATCTAAAGAGATGTTTAATCCATATTATGGTCTTTTTGAATATTCTGCTATGGACAATTATACACTGCAAATTAATGCAATGTCAGGATTGTGTAATGAAGAACATCTTCACTATTTCAAATTTATTGGAACTGTAGCTGGTATGGCTGTTTATCACGGAAAACTTTTGGATGGTAATTATTACATGAATAATAATGTCTACAATATAAAATGTGAAAATAATTTATATTTCTTTATTTTTGTAGCATTTTTCATTCGTCCATTTTACAAGATGATGTTGGAAAAACCTATAGAACTAAAAGATATGGAAAGTGTCGACTCGGAATATTATAATTCACTTTTGTGGATTAAAGAGAATGATCCTTCTGAATTAGATTTAACATTTTCACTTGATGAGGATAGTTTAGGACATACATCGCATAGGGAATTAAAACCCGATGGTGCAAATATTCACCTAACACAAGAAAATAGAGACGAATATATTAGGTAAATTTAAATAATAAATATTGTCCTATTAAAACTAATCCATACTATTTGATTATTAAATTTAGTTTAGTGATTCAGTGGAGATTTGTATCCCGTATACAAGAACAAATGAATGCTTTCTTGCAAGGTTTTGGTTCCATAGTACCTTTAAGTTACATCAAGATATTTGATGAAAATGAAATGGAACTTTTAATGTGTGGTATTCAAAATATTGATGTTAAAGACTGGAAAGAAAATACTCATTACAAAGGAGATTATTCACCCAATAATATTGTCATTCAATGGTTTTGGAGAGTAAGTAAATTTATTTAATATTTTTAATTTTTAATTTTTAAATCTTAAAATATCTCTTTATCAAAAATTACATATTATTTAGAAAAAAAAGAAGAAAAAAGTAAATCAATAGTTTTACTAATAAATTTGTCACTCCAACCACCTGCATGTTATGCTTATAGGGAAACTCTGTGATCGTACCTAAATCATTCTATTATTCACTTTTTAACATTACTTATAAATAATATTTATTTTAGTATTATTCATACCAAATGATATTATATTTTATTTAAAGACAATTAGACACAAATAAGATAATTTATTTAATTAATTAAATTCAATTTCTATCAAATAAAGTTTTAATGCTATCAAATTTTAGATGACATAATATAATGTTAAAACAAGTTTAATGGATTCAATTTAATTTATAAATATTTTATTGTGTATTATTGTGAATTTTTTTTTACCATTTGTTGTTTAGGCTGTTTTGTCATTCAATAATGAAATGAGGTCAAGACTATTGCAGTTTGTAACGGGTACATCTAGAGTTCCAATGAACGGATTTAAAGAGTTATATGGAAGTAATGGACCACAATTGTTTACAATTGAAAGATGGGGTACCAAAGAGAATTATCCTAGGGCACACACCTGGTAAGAACTGATATTGTTTAATTACTTCTATCATTGTTGAAATATTTTTTACTTTTGATATTAATATTTTTTTTTTCGATTATAGTTTCAATAGGTTAGATCTACCACCTTATGAGAGTTATCAGGAACTGCGAAATAAATTGATTAAAGCAATTGAAGGATCACAAGGTTTTGCTGGAGTGGATTAATGTGAATCCTGATCAATATATTATACAAAAACACAGGAGTTACCCTCTACCAAATGCAAATCTGTTACAGCAATAACATTTACCCCTGCAATAATCACATGTGATATGACTATAATATTAGTTTTAATTATAATTATAATCATTCCAAAGTGGAATAATCAAGTTTTTGTAATTAAGATATTTAGTATTATGAATTTATAAAATTGTTGGTAAACAATTTTTATGACGCTTTATTGGCGATTGCAATATTTTTTTATAGGAATTTAAAATTATTATTTTTTACTCTTTCATTATATTATCGTTTTAACTTTGGGTTTAACTCGTCATCAGGGTAGTTCTTTTGATTGCAATGTTTTTGCATAGGAAATTAAAATTATTATTTTTTACTCTTTCATTGTTGTCATTTTAACTTTGAGTTTAACTCGTCATCAAGGTAGTTTATATGGCTATGAGTTGATTTTGTAGAGTGCATATCATACTTATATGTATGGCTTACAATCACCTGTTCAACAAAAACAAAAAAAAAGAGACTTACTTAAAAATAAAATCACATTATTAGTTTCCGTTTTAGTCACATTTCATAAATGTTTACTCGATCATTATTATTCTGTATAATATCGGTTATATATTTCATTCATTTTACAATTGAATGAAGTTATAAAAATATTTTTTTAATTGTTGATTGATTATCGAAAGAGAATTTTTATAGAGGATCTGAATGTTTCTCGACCCTTAAATTTTTTGTAAAAAATGTTAAGCCAAAGAAATATGATATTTATCAGAAACAAATTGTCATCATCATTAAACCAACAGTTTTACTATTACTTACCGACAACTATTGGTTTTAGGGATACACGTTTGTCGTCTTAGTAGAACACGAAACTAGTCATTGCGACAATTTGCATTTTATCGATATTATGTCTTATTTGAAACTATATGTGTTACTCGACGTACACTTGTTTAAAAAAGTATATACAAACAGTTTAGCGTCTCAGTGTACCTATTGAGTAGAAAAATTTAGCGTTAACCGTAACATCTCTATTTTGTGAAAATACTTTAAAATTTATTTTTAATATATTAAATATTTTTATTATCGTATATTTTCCATTTGTATTAGCACTATATAATGATTTTTTTTTTTTACATGTGTCATTTGAAAGTGTAAACGTTTTGATGATCCTGAATTTCTTTTTAAATATGTAATCGTGTTTTATTTTTTTTAGATAATATTACATTGTCTTATTATATAATATTAATGTTTTAAAATTATTGTTATTATTTGTAATTTAACCGAAGTATTTTATTATTATATTTCGTATTAATTATAATTATTTTTATTTGAAAAAAAAAACTGTATTATTATTTATATATTATATTTTTATGACACGCCAATGAAGTATGAACAGTTTGATAGGTTTTTGTTATTAAATATTATTGTACTTAAAAAAAAAAAAAATTATACAACAATTATATTCACAACGCTTGGGCTAACTATTTTTCATTTAGACTATTTCAATAGCTTTTCAAACACCGGATTGCACTGAAAACAGTTTTAATTCAACTGTACCGATTAAAGTATTCGTTATATTAAAATGATTTTTGTTTTGATAATACTTCATGTTATTTAACTTATATAATAGTTTTCAACGAAGTGAACCTATATATTTTCAGTAAAATATGTAATATATATTTTATTAATGAAGTCAACTTAATGAAATGAAATTTTTAATTTTTCTCTAACCAAATTTATCTTTTCTCTAACCAATATTTGATATTTTCGATCGATTTCGTGGGAAAAACAACGAAAAATCGAGATTTTGTACCAGGGGTTCAGGAGCCGGCGTCGTTTTTCCGTCGAAAAATTCGTCCCCTTGTGTCAGGAGTTTTGGATAGGCAACTTAATTAACATAATAAAACCAAACGAAAAATCGACGTGATCTCCTGAACTCCTGGTACAAAATCGCGATTTTTTGAGTGTTTTTCGTCGTTTTGCCGAGAAATATCGTCCCCTGGCGTCAGAAATTTTGCCGCTAGAGGGCAGCACTATATCGGAGAAACTGTCGCGCAAAAACGACGTCGATTCTCCTGAACTCCTGGTACAAAATCGCGATTTTTCGAGTGTTTTTCGCCGTTCTGCCGACGAAATTTATCAAAAAGATCAATATTGGTTAGAGAAAAATCAATATGATTGAGAAATATCGTCCCCTGGTGTCAGAAATTTTGCCGCTAGAGGGCAGCACTATATCGGAGAAACTGTCGCGCAAAAACGACGTCGATTCTCCTGAACTCCTGGTACAAAATCGCGATTTTTCGAGTGTTTTTCGCCGTTTTGCCGACGAAATTTATCAAAAAGATCAATATTGGTTAGAGAAAAGTCAATATGATTGAGAAATATCGTCCCCTGGTGTCAGAAATTTTGCCGCTAGATGGCAGCACTATAATGGTATTTTATAGGTGTTTTTTTCTTAAATATATTTAACTCTACTATCAATTTCCTAAATTTGTTAGACTTAAGTCTTTTCTTTGGTATTTTACTATACTTATGACTGTAAACAAATAACAATATGATTGTTCATACTCCTCACAACTTTTATTTTTCAGAAACATTTTAAAAAAATAGCATTAAATATAAATGTTTACTATTAACATAGAAAAATATATAAGGTTACAAAAATAAAATAATAATAATAAATACAGTTACTACAATTAATTAGTACAGTAAAAATATTGTAGTATTTGTTATACAATTATAGTTTACATAATGTAACAAAGCAATTATATTCACAGTTGTCAATAATTGAGATTCATTGAGTGATGTACGCTTCAGTTACACTTAAAACATTATCAGTAATCAGTATTGAAATTAAAATCAAGTTATAATTATTGTTTAATTTTTTTTAATAATGATAATTTATATTATAGTTCATAGAGATAATTGTAATTTTCATTCATATTTGTTTAAAATAATTATTATTATCATTTTTATTTGTAAATCAAAATTTGATGCTTTGTTAAAAAGTTAATTATGTGTATTAAAGTTTCAATTATATATGTTATTCCGTGCTGTATTATAGTGTGTTGTATTTTATAATATATTTATGTTTGTAGTGGTTAAGATAACATTAATCATTTAAAAAAAAAACAATAAATTTTGTATACTTGAACTATTATTCAGAATAATTTTTTAGCTTAAGTTTACTAAAGCATTAAACTTTATTCACCACATACAGGTAAATAATTGACTAAACTATACCATTAAATTTAGTTAATAATTAAGTCCTTTGGAAAGTCAATAAAAATATAAAATTAAAATACTTAATAGATCGAATACTAAAAATAATGATTTAATAAAATCCTAGATCATTAATTCAAGATTAAAATTAAAATAGTTAAATATGGTCGGATTGTTTACGATTTTATGGACGGATTTGATTTGACTTAAAAAGTTAACTTAAATAACTATTATTGATCATAAAAATTGCGTTCATGAGGAGGATACATTTGCATTACCAGGTTTTTGCTCTCCCTTCTTTGATCGTAAGCGGTTCTAGCATCCTGGAAAAATAAAACGATTGAATATAAATAAATTATTAAAAAATAAAATATGCAGACACGTACCTTATACAAATATGTGGCTCCATAAGCGTGCACAAAAGCTGATATGATTGCAATATAATATGACCATGACAAGTGATTATACAATGGATACATGAGCCAATCACGTCTCCAGCAGTTTAATGGGAACAAGATTACTGTTATAAATATCAAGAAAGCTAAACAAAAATAAACTGTCATTAGCATTGAAACACATAAAATAAATTAGGATTAATTTTTTACAAACCAGATGCTGAAGTCGCTAAGAAACACGCAGCCGAAAGCATGTACTCATATTTAAGTACAAGGCGCTGTGGATATCTTGTTATTACAGCAGCAATCATTGCTAATGTTCCGAGTGATAGCAATAATGCCAAAGTCATACAGAGTTCCAAAAACAATAGCCATCCTTTGAAAATGAACAATAACAATGTATAAATATTTATTGACAATAAATAAATAAAAAACAATTTGAAAATAATTATTTACCTGGTAATAGCCATTCGCGAATAACGTAATAATCTTCACTAAAAACTGTATTACATCCATCGAAGAGTTTGTCAAACTGATAATGTGGATATCGATAATGGTCAAAACAGTATGTCCATAAACCCATGTGTTTAAAATTTATAAATGCTTCACTGTACGATTCTATCCAATATGGGCTATATATTTTAAAAATGGATTTATTAAAAAATGATTGCATAAAGCTAATATTTTTCATGAATACCTCAAGAATGCAATGACTAAAAGAAATCCTCCAATGTAAACTATGACTCCAGCATCACTAATTAGTTCTGAAATTAAGATACAAAACATTTAATTTACTAATTTACATTATATATAATACAAATAAACCCTAGCATAATATTAATTTTTTTAATTGATTACAAGATAAATATTTTCTAATTTATTATTTTTTAGCGAGTAATTTCATTTATTAAATTATTAATTAAAGTATTTGATCATTCATGTTGTTAATTATTGATTTCATTCCGAATTGGTTTTAATCAACTTTTTTAAAACAGATTAGTAGGTGAAAAAAAAATTACATTTCTAGTTTGAACACGAATGCACATCTTGTATGCTTATAGTAGTGTAGTTATGTTTAAAATCGGCATTGATCAATTATGTAAAATGCAAAAAATATATTTTACAAATAAGTGACAAATAAACAAAGAACTTGTTGCTACTTGTGATTAGTTATCAAATCAGAAATACATATAAATGGTTCATTTAACTGCAATTAATAGAATTGATTATTTAAACATAAGTCAATTTTCAAGGCATTATTTTATTTTCGAGAAAGTTCGTTTTAAATTTTAATATTTAATTTAATATCTACTACAAACTTAATATATTGTACTACGAACAAATACAAAATACATCACTCACTTGATGCTTTCGGGTAATCAATTTTGTCAGAACTCATCGTAATAATCTCTTGTAGAACGTTGGATATAGTGGAGAAACTATGTATAATAACGAAAATTATTGCTTTCTATGAACAAAATCAAAACTTAAAACTGAAATGAAATTTTGAAATAATTATTGTAAATTGTTGGTACACGCCTTAGATAAAATGTTTGTTTTGCTTATATTAAATAATGTATACCACCGTATAACACAGAGTGTACCAACCTCTTTGGTCATAGTTTTTTATCTCATATTCATTTTCAATGGGAAAATGTTCCTGGTTTGTGCACAGGATGTTAAAGACTGTCCTTGATAAATATCAGCTGTTGATCTTGCCAGTTTTCTATTATCAAAATCGCTTAAATTTACGTCGATTGAACTTTTCCAGTTCCTACAGTTTGCGGTAGTGCGGTTGTCCTCTGAAAATCGCCAATTCTTTCATTTGGAACGGTGAGTATTTCTCAATTTTCGTTGTTCGTTTCGACCGTCTTGTCATATGCGTTCTACCGGCTACATTACGATTGCATTATGTGTGCGCTCTGCTTACTAATTCTGAAATACTCGTAAATACTATGGTACAATGTATACATAATATATGTATAATGTAGTAAAAGAGAATAATATATTCTTACAAATCGTAAAGCTTTTTATTACTTTTATCGTTCACATCTCTGACAACTTTGTGAGCCACACAGTTCTCCACAAACATCTTTTGAGTATACCCGTTCATGTTTATTGGATTCGGAATCGATGACATTTTCATTATGTTTTACGATGTTAGAGACTCATGATTGTAGACATAATATAATAGGTTATCTGACTGTATCTTCGCCGTTCATCTGATTAAGTTGTAGACTCGACTATGACCTCGCTGTAAAATTTTATACATTATTGTGATGTCGCTTTTGGGACGACAAAATACTTTCGTAATTCTCTGTGTGACAATGTCATGATCCATTGACCATCTCTCTTGGTTTCTAGCTCTAATGAATAATTATTCGTAGTTAGAGGTACAGGAATAGATTGTTGTTAATCTTTCAAATAAGTCTATAAACTATAGTTATCGTATGCTTTGTTGCAAGTAGAGCGCAGAGAATAAGATAGTTGCATATTTTTATGAACAGCCTGTTTTAATTAAAATATTTATTTTTTAATCAAACAGCGATGGGGGGTCATCACGAAGACGAAATAAAAATTCCAGATTATAGAATATACAAAGTGGATAGTGTACCAGAGCTTGTGAAGGTGAAGAATATTCTTGCTGCCGAAGGACTTAAAGACCCATGGTTGAGGTAAAATATTTATTATTATTTTGTAAACTATAAATTAATAATTTGTTCAAATTGTATGCATGCACCTAGTATCCAATTATATACTTATTATATATTTTGTTTTATAGGAATGAAGTATGGAGATATCCTCCTGACAGGGGCAGTCATTACCAACAATATTTCAAATGTTGGGTCCGCGGTAAACCTGGGCTTACATATGCTCTTGGATTCGCCACTGTTGCAATTGCTGCAGATAAGGCTTATAACTATTTTTACCCACCAGATCATCATCATAAAAAACCTTATTTTCCATCATCGACTCTTTAACTTAAGTCAATGGAATTCAAATGATATGTTTAGATAAACAATAATTAAATGAAAAATAAAATGCAGTGTAATTTTTTTTTTAGTTTTAGAATTTGTTTGTATCACAAAAAACTTGTATAAATAATAAATATACTATTCAAATATTTCAATTTGTAGTCTTTAAATTTATATAGTATATAATTTATTTAAAAAGTATCACGATGGGACAAAAAATTCTATTTTTATAGTTAGTTGCCAAAATAATTTAATGGAATAAACATGCTTTTGTAAAAAATATAACTATTTGTTTTTGAGTATTATTAAAATATACTCAACCTCAAAAATAAAACTAGTGTTTAATAATACAAGAGGAGACACTTGAATGTTTTTGAGGGGTTGCCCTATTTATTTAAATTTTATTTATGTTCAGGGGATCCATTTTTAAAATAACTCTGTATAATATATGCTTTTAATGAAGTTTATTTTTAAGCGCTTGTTTTAAAATTAATTGAGTGCTTTGAATTCTGAACTTTAATATACAATATTATTTAATTTAATTTTTACCACTTTTTACCCTCTTAGATTAATTATATCAGACTAAATTTATACACAAAACTTACTCTATGATGTCTTCTTTAGTTTTAAAAAGCAGAATGACAGTTGGATAAGTAGTTTCGGAGCTAACCATTAACAAAGATTTCCATATTCGCTTATATAGTATAGATGAGGTAGTTCTTTTTATAGAAGTGGAGTTAAATTTCGAATAAGAGTTCTATGATGAATATAATTTGATCCATATTTATGGTTGATTACTTAAAACAAGATGCTAATCACCTAAAAAAGTATAAAAATTACTTATAATTATTTATTTATCATTTTTTATTAATTGTTGAGTGTTTTGATGCTGAATCAACATTAAAAACAGCATCAATTATATATATATTTTTTTTAATATTTGATTTTGATGAAATAATTGATACCTAAGATCATAAAAAATATAATCATGAAGGTGGTTAAGGCTTATTTAAAAAAATATTAGTAACTTTTAACTTGAAATCAATATTTTAAATTGATTTTAAACTTAGCTTAGTCAACATTTTTATTAAGGATAATAAGAAGTATTTTCACAAATTTCGATATTATTATTTGAACAATATAGTCTGATTAACATGGGTCAGAAATTGTTAAAAATATAAAATTATTTTTGGCATAGTACCCGTGACAACTAGTTGCAGATACAAATGTTTCACACCAAATTCAAGTATTGTAAAAAATGAATTTAGATTTATCACGGGCCATCACAGATTTTAATCATTAATTTTATTATTTTGATTAAGTGATAAATTAAATTTTAATTGTGTCATTAAAGAATTATAATTCTATTAAACGTTGTTTACCATTGTAAAATAATAAATATGTTTGAATATTACTGCTATCACTGTCGCCGCTTCTATAAATACTGACTCACTTTCGTGCTTTTCCCATCAGTGTTGCATGCTGCCAATGTCCGTTCACAACTGATTGGAATGCATTTTGTTGAAGGAATTTGTTAATTAATATCATCGATTATATATTATCATTATTATATAGTATCAATAATAAATGTAAATATATATTAATATATAGTAAAATTATTACATTACTAATTGTATTTTGATTATTCTCACTAATATTCCTGCCTCATATTCCAATTCATTATATGACAATTAAAGACATTTTAAGTGAAAGAATGTAGTGGGCTATTAGATATTTTCTTTGCTACATAGTAAAACATTGGTTCTTTCAAATGAGCTGAAACTAACAGTGACCTTTCAAAAACATATAAATTTATATATATGATTAAATTTTTTTTGTGCAGCGGAGAAAATATCCAGTAGTTACTAGCTTGCTTTGGAATTCCTTTTCTTTTTTTATTTTACAGTTAGTATTTTTCTATTTTGTTGTCCTTCAAATTTTATCAATGAAGAAAATGAAAATATATGAGAAACATGGAAACTGCAACAAAGAAATGTAATACAAATATATTGCAATAATCTAATTAATAATAAATAATTGTTTTTGGACCTAATCTAAACACGCCTATCGACGACGTATATTATAATATGACACATTTTCTTTCTTTCTTAAGCAAATCAATCTGTTTGTGGTTGTGGAATGTTAAGGTGGTTTTTTCATTCGTGACTTGTCTCAGATACACTGAAAATAAATAATCTTGTGACTCACATACATTTTAAATTAACAATAATTTAATCAATAAAACATGTACAATTACATTGGTAATAACATTGCAATGTTTCTGATTTAATAACAGATTTAAAATTAACTTTATATTAAATTGGTATTCGGTCAAGTCGTATATTTCCGCTGTATTTATTTGAAGATGAGCAGTTCATCGACTACACTGTTCGATCTACCAAGTCCGATTTGCCTCGTTCCTAAGGCACTCAGCAATTTTGGTGACGAAGTTGCCAATTTGGTCCTGTTGTCATGGTACTCTTTGGCAAAATGCTAAATAGAATAAAATATATTGGTGAGATGAGTTCTGAACAATCGAATAATAATTTTGTTACATTGTTAATTAATAATTATCAAATGGACATTATAAAATACAATACAATTTTATTTGCTAGTAATTTATTATTGTTTTAGAATATTTATTTTTAAATATTCTATCTTATCATTCAAGTGTGTAGCCTTTTTGTAATTGTATTGAAAAACTAAATCCACTTTTAATTTTCAAGTAGGTTACCTAGAAAATCTATTTTTCTTTAAATGAAATGACAAAAAATTTATGTTTAAATTTTAGATGTAGAGAACATTTATTATTTCAACTATAAGTATGTATTGACTGTTTTTAAATTTTCTTTAAGGAAAAATTAAGTTACGCACAAATTTAATAGTTTAAACTACACTTATTTTTTCATCCTAAGTATTATATCCCTATCATAGTATTATTTTCAAATAGCAACCTATACTAAAGAATTTAGAAACTCATAAACTATACATTTTTATTCATACATTTTAGTATTAAAATTGTAAGTTTTTAATTATGTGTTTGTGTATAGTTCAACAAAATTTAGTTTTAAAGTACAGAAGTATTTATTGGACAAACAAGAATACAATAATCACACCGTATTATAATATTTAATTAGAAATTAAAACTTTACCTGTAATTTATATGAATTGAACATTGTCTTTTCTCTTTTCTTAATCATATATTCCGTAGGTAACAGCCATCTGTGTTCGTGACATTCTTCTGCTGACGGTCGTTTACTAATGGAGAAATTACAAATTAATTAATTAATTTCATGTACCAAACAAATAATATGATAGCCATAATCAGAGAATAAGAGAGCTTTAACCCCTCAAATATTTTTTTAGAATTATTATTGAAATATTAACTGCCATTTTATTGTTATATGTGAAAATAATTGTTGAACAACAGATAATACTTATGATAAATGAAAATTAGGAAAAGTATTTAAAACATTAACAGAGGCTACGGCTATGAAATTTGTGACTATTTAAGGGTTAAAATGAGTTCAAATATTGAAGCTTTCTCCCTATAATATCAGTAGTAGTTTCATTTCACACTTACGTTGGTGTTCTTTTGAACAGTAACATTAAAAATCTTGTTGCCTCCTGCGATAAGTCTTTGTACAAGTATTCAAATCTATAGCGGACAAATGTGATATTTTGTCTCGTTTCGGTGTCATTAGATCCACGGAACGGTGACATTCCGGATAACAATGTGTATGCAATCACTCCAAGCGACCAAATGTCCGAGTACGGGTATGCAGGTTCGTCACACAAAATTTCAGGAGCTGCACAGAAAACGAATGTGAATGTATTACAAATTTAAAACCTATATAAATTTATTTTTTATGTTTTTCATAATTGTTATCATTGTATTATTTACCCGTAAAGTCTAACACACTGTTTGCTCCCACAACTGCTCCCAGCTTACTGACTTTCTGCGCGCATCCGAAATCTATCAGTTTCACTTGTATGGTCCGCACTGAAGCCATTACAATGTTATCCGGCTGCAAATCTAAATGAGCATAGCCACGCCAATGTAAGTATTGTAATCCGTCCAAAACCTGTGGAATAAGTAAAAAACACAAGTGTAAGTTAATTCAGTGGCATATTTTACATCAGGGTACCAGTTGAAACTTAGAGCTGCAGAAAATTCAAGTTAAATAGAAATTTTTTTCAATCATTTGAAACAGCATATTATATGCATAGTTTCTAAAATTGTTTAAATGTTCATAAAATATGGGATGGAAAATCAGTCTAAGTTTAAATGTTTAAAATAATTTTATATGATTTATATGTAATGAATAAATCATGCCCATTGATAACATTTAATTTTCCCAGTTATGATTATCATCACTGCATTGAAATTTTATGTCGTACAATTGGTATTTAACCACGGAACTTTGAAGTATTACAAATATTAATAATACCTGAGTAACGATAGTGGCGACGGTTTGTTCTGAATATTGTTCTTTAGTAGACAAGTAAGTCAGTACGTCTGCTCCTTGTAGTTTTTCTTGTATGAAAACAGCAACAGGTGCGTTTTCAAGTCTAGAATTTAAAAAATAACATGGATTTACTTACCAAACTAAGTATTTATTATCTGATACATATATATATATATAAATATATAAGTATTTACATAAAGAAGAAGGGTTAACTTAATTTTTATTTACTACAGAAAAAAGAGAAAAAATCTACAAAAACATAATGTTTCTATAGATCGAATATTATTGTATATTAGTGTAAATAGTAAGATAATAATTAAATATTGATAGTTACTTACTTAAAACCTTCAATAAGGTATGCTATTCGTTCGTGTTTTAAAGTCTTAAGCACGTTAAACTCATGTGTAACTTGTGCTGCAGTATCAGGTGTTATTTCTGATAATTTTGCCACTATAATTGAATCGTTTGATGTATCTATTCCTTTAAGTATTACGGAGAATCGCCCTCTGGGAATAAATATTTAAAATAACATTATAAAATATATCATATGAAATATATTGTAAATAAATAAGTATAAGATATACTGTCTTACCGAGCAATTTCAGAAATAAAACGATATTTTTCAATAGGAGGCTGTTCAGCCCATTCGATTGGCTTATATTCAAGTGAATAATCCAAATTATTACGAGGCTCATCGCCAATTATTTCCCGTCCACCTTCGGTTATCATCTGTAGATTCAACATTGCCGATGGCACTTCCAATTTTTGAGCATCTAGTTGCAAACATTAGATTAGTTAAGTTTTTGAAATAACATTTTTGATCCAGTCTTTAATTATCAATGAAAAACTTACCTGGAAAATGGGTTCGAACAATTTCCGAAGCTGGTCCTGTTGGACCCCAAGCAATACGGTTCATAGCAGTTAATCTGAACTCATAATTAGTGTAAGCTCTAAGGTTCTGCATTAACCAAAATTCATGATCAATATTTTTGGCTACCAACTCCCATTCACTTTCTAAAATATACAGTTACATCATTTTGGCAAATTATTTAAAATAATTAGATTTATTCATAAAAGTTTATTTTATTAATGTTCTGTAGTATGACATTATAAGTAAATAAAAAGATACAAACGCTGTTTGTAAGGTTGCACTCTGGTACCTATGTTAATCCTAGAGTTGGCGGTATGTGAAATTTTCCCACCGGTATTCGGTATGTGTTTACATACTGGTTTTTAACGGTATACCGGTATGTCGGTATTTATCAATAAATACTGCTTGTTCGGTAAATACTGCTTGTTCGGTAAATACTGATTGTTCGGTAAATACTGATTGTTCGGTAAATATCGCTCACTCGGTAAATACTGAAAGACTGGTATACCGGTATTTATAAATATCAAAATACTGGTGACTCACCGGTATACCGAAAATACCGCAAACTCTAGTCAATCCATCGGGTTTTTGGTCATTCAAGAAGTCTTGTTTTAATTATTTTATATATTTATAATCTTTAAGCTACTACAGATAATATATTTCCATAATTTGATATATTTGTGTAATAAATGATTAAAAGTTAATATTATTTTTTTTTTAAGTACCTATTGTACTCATAAAAATATAACACAAATCATTACTGATCTTGTGATTTTATGAAATATTTAGTTTTATTACTTGACTACGTAAAATTAAGTGGTTTGTTTAAAAGTTTAGAAACTTACCATTTTCTCGGATTTCCAATTGATAACATAATATTGGAGAATTTCCATCACATTTTGGATGGTTCCACTGCAATAAAATTTCCGTGTCAGAAAATTCTTTCACTACTGGAGCTTCCATAGACCCAGGGGCGTGGGCTAATACGAGCCTTTTAACAAAACAAAACATTTTATTAACATTTTTATCTAACATATTAGGTACATGCAATTAAAATTAAAATATCTGATCTAACCGAGCTCGAGCTGTTGTTTGTCCAAATTTATTTCTTGCCACAACCTTATAAATACCCAGATCCAATTCTGTTGCTGGATCTAATCTAAGAATTGATCTTCCGTCATTGTCTTCCAACATTTTTATTCTATGACTTTCAGTCAGCACTATATCATTTCTATAAGCAACCAATTAATTTGTATTAGTACAACAATATATTTCATTCATAAAACATTCAGACTAACTTAAACCATTGAACTAATGGTTTTGGAACTCCCACAGCTAAACACATAAGATCGACCGGCTTGTCAGGTTCAACGGGTAATTTCTGTGGCTTTTCTCTGAAGAATGGCGGTTGTCCATCAATTCTTGACTCTAAAATCGCTTCAGCTTCTACGTGAGCAGTCGGTCTGGAGCCTATTTCTTGTTTAAGTCTTCTTAGCGTATATATGTCAGCACCGTATTTACTGATTCTTGCTTTTTGTTCATCTTCGATTTCTTCGTCCATGATATCAGTAAACTTTCTTCTTTCACGAATAACAGGCGCCTAAAATAATGTTATTTTAAATGCAGTAATGTATTGTAATTGTTTTATCTTTAATTACCTCCCAATCTAAATGTGAATCACTTCCTCCTCTATGTGTTAAGCTTTTGTTGGCAACTTTCATATACTCCCTTAAACGCACGGGGAAATTTGTGTCTCTTAGTTGTAATAAATATGTATCGGGCCCATATTGATAATGACTTTCTGATTTAATGATTCCAATTTCTGTATCAATTGGTTCTTTGGATGGCAGTTTATCCTTCCATGATGGGACGTGTTTCACTGGTTTCTTGGGTTCTGGTTCTGGAGTGGGACTAGGAGTCCAAGTTAAACCAGGTGGATAAATCATTTTTGTTGGATGAGTATATGCAGAAGATAAAGGACGGCGTCTGTACCAATTTCTACAAGAGGCATTACTATACCAATCTCTATAAAAATAATTACAATATTATTAAACATTCATTGATGAAATTTAAAAATCATACTTGAAATTGTTATAATAATTTCGAAGAGAGTCAGTATTTATTCGACTGGTTTCTGTCGTTACGTTTTCACCTAACTGTAACCAAGGATGTTGTAGGGCACGTATTACATCCAGACGATCATTAGGATTGAATACTAATAGTTTTGAAATGAAATCTCTAGCTAAATCACTAATTTTGGTGCTAAGTGTGTAGGAACCACTTTTCACTCTATCCAAAGTATCAGCGTCGTTTACGCAACGGAATAATGAACACCCAGTTAAAAGTAAATGAGTTATCACTCCGACTGACCACATATCAGAGGAAAGGTCTACTCCTTCTCCTTTAGCTATTTCAGGTGAAATAAACTCTGGCATGCCATAATCGACTGGTTCCAACTTTCTTCTATTGATCTTTCTGCTAAGTCCAAAGTCACACAACTTTAATGTATCACCTCCCGGATGAGATATTAACAAATCTCCAGGCTAAAAGTTAATAATATTATTAATGTATCAATGACTTTCATATAAAGTTTGAATAGAAACACTTACTGTCAATCCCAAATGAGCTATTTCAAAATCATGCATGTGTTTTAAGGCCTTCAGCAGTTGAATTATGTATAGAGCTATATCATATTCTGTGAAGTATGAATGTTTTGTTAAAATATCCAAAAGCTCACCGCCTCCAGCTCTATATTTTGAGTTAAGGAGATCATAAATATTTTATTTTAAATGGCATATAAACACATTGAAGATCATTAATATAATTAATTAATTATTAGGGTAATTTCAAAATTGATAGTACATTAAACATTTCGGTTCGTTTAATAATAAAGCACTAAGGTTAGATAACTGATAGTTCAAATACAAACTGGATTAATAAAGAAGAAAAAGTACTGTTATACTAATAACAGTAATAAGTTTTGTGCTTCAGATATATTTTACATATTAAAAACATGCGATTGATTTTTAATGGTGGTAATGTTATCAAACCTAACCTGAGCATAAATACACCTTAGTTAAAGGGGTGACAAGTAAATAGGACCGAGATTTAAAAACATTGAGAACCACTTATCTAATAGAATTAAATAGATAGAAAACAAAATATAATTAGGGACCGAATATATAAGGGTACCAAAGTAATATTATTTCATCTTCCTTAAATTCATCAAGTAGTATAATGTCTTAAAATATTGACGTGGTTAAATAAATCTAAATTGTTTGTTATATTATTTATAAATTACAAAATTAATAAAAGTATGTTTATATAGTAAAAGGATACAGTTCTGTAATCAGAGTGTATACTCTTGTAGTTTGTAATGCATCGTGAATACGAATAATTCGTCTGTTGCTTAGATCGGACATTATTTTTAGTTCGTTGTCCATTAATCTCGTCAAGTGATCTCCTTTAGCGTGCATAATTTTAGCAGCGTAATTTCTACCAGTGGATCTCTCCACAGCATGATATACAACACCCTGTGTACCACGGCCCAATTCGTCTCCAATATCGTATAATTCTGACAATTCTTTTTTCTTCCATTTAATTTCCGTTTTGCCATTATTTGTATAATCTGATTCTCGGTCCTCGACATGTATAGCTACTGACGTAGATATGGATCCAGCTACATTACGAGCACTTATACTGTATAAACCCTCATCTTTCATTATAACATCTTCAATACGCATTATACAAACATCAGGTTCTACTTGTTCAATCTAATAACAAAGCACACAATTTGATGAGTATTTAATTTTATAAATACCGAGAATTATTCACTTACTTTAACTCTAGCTGAGTCTACCAACGGTTTCCAATCCTTGAACCATTTTATTTCTGGATATGGAACACCAATAATTCTAGCTTCTAATTTACAGTTTTTACGTAAAGTCACGTACATTTCTTCTGGCCTCTTTAAGAATTGGGGATATTCAGCGATTTGTAATCGAACTCTCTGCCTAGCTGTCCCATGTTCGTTTGTAGCAACAGCTTCATATGTTCCTACATCTCGATCCAACATTCTTTAATAACAGATGCAAACAATCGTCAAAACCTTTATTTTTATAAGAATAATATTTCGTTATGAAAACTAACTTGTTAATAAATAATGTGGCTTGACCATTTCGTGTGTAGCTCGAGTCATAACGACCACCCATTTCAATTAATTCGTTATCAAAGAAATATTGCATTTTCGGTTTTGGATATCCATAAACAAACCAATATAAGTTTACATTGTGGCCCTTAACTCCATATTGTGTATCGTGTTCTTGATGCAAGAACCTGAAATTATTATTTTAATAATATATATTAGATACTAAAAGACTCGGTCAGTAAATTTACTTTGGTGCTTGAGCGTAGTTATCGTGAGGAGGTCTCTCAATATCAAAATCTTTAGGGAAGTAAGGCGATGATTCTGGCTTAAAGACAGTCCCCGGAGATAGGTAAGGGGTAAATTTAGGTGGTTCTGGCTCTAGTTTTTCTCTAAAATATAAAATGAAACATAAGACAAAATTTAAAGATTTCAATTATTATTTTGATTATACCTGTATGTTAATACAAATGGTGAAGGATCACTAACTCCATAGTTATTTTCAACTCTTACTCGGAACTTATAATCCCTGAATGGTATTAAATTATGTACATCACAAACACAACCTCGAATACCAGCTCTAATTGTAGACCATTCGCCTTTCGGCTGTTCTTCCATTTCTACTAAATATGTGACCGGAGTCCTTGGAGTGATTGGTAATGAAGGTTTCCATGAAAGTGTGAGTCTTTTATCTGTCATACGAGTTATTATCGGAGGATCAGCAAGTGGCAATGGTGCTCCAGTTGCACGATACCGATCAAAATCTTTGTATAATTCACCAACAGGGCGTTTTGAACGTGAATCTAATCCATCTGTAACAAACATTTTATTTGTTGATTATCTCATTGTTTATTTTTGAATGATAACTTACTGTCGAATATAATGCTTGCTTCACAGTATGCTTCTCCGTGAGGATTATAAATTCGCAATTTATATCTACCAGAATCAATAAGCGGATCAGCGTGTAATATTTTCATTCTTATCAGACCCGAGTCTTCTTTTTCCATCCTGACTCTTTCCGTTTCATATAACCTGTTAGTATCAAAGAACCACTCGTATTCTGGTTCTGGCCATCCAGTAGCGCATGCAGTAAATTTAGCAGTCATTCCTTCAAAAACTTCGCAATCACCGATTTTTTTCATAAAGGAGGCTGGCTCCTGTTTTCTAGATTCATCAACACTAACAAAAAAATTGTATCATAAAAGTAAGTTTGAATATAGACATACACATGTATATATTACATTCGAGGAGCTATGGCCAATTGTGCTTCACATGTAGCAGTTCCGTCGCGGTTAGTAGCTATACAGCTGTATAATCCTGCATCATCAGCATTGACATCACATATAGTTATGCTACAAACTTCACCATCACGTTTTATTTTATATTTGTTCCCGTTATTTATTTGATGGCCATTTTTATGCCATAAAATACTAGGAGACGGAACTCCGGTAACTCTAGCATGGAATTTGGCGTCTCTCGAAAGTAACTAGAATAATAATTATTCGAATATTAAAAAAAAAGAAAAAAAAACTTAATTATTTCCTGCATCATACCTGTTTGTTATGTGAAAAACGCTGAGTGAAAACGGGAGCTTGATAGAGTTTGCGAATGCCGACTTGACAATTTGATATGGCAGATCCTAGTTTATTCGTTAGAGTGCAAGTATATAGCCCAGCATCTCCTGTGTTAGTATCAAGTATCTCGAGTCCGACTTTATAGCCGTCACAGGTAAAATGAACTTTATTGCATGACTGTAATATTTTTCCGTCTTTTTCCCATTTAACATCTGGTATAGGGTTGCCAAGGAATGGAGCTAATAATGTTAGTGAATTACTTTCCTCTACTGTAGTATCTCTGAGTCCATTTAGGAAAACAGGTTTAGTCTCCGACGAATCAGGACTTACTTTTGCTGTAATTAAATAAAATATATCAAAATAATTTTAAATGTTTAATAACCTATTAATTATTTTTGTTTTAAAAAAAAAGGAAATTAATATAGTTTTATAATTGAATATAAAATTATTATTTTAACGTTTATTTTTATTTTCTACTTACAAGTCACTGTAAGATTTGCTTCCGATGTAGTTTTTCCATTTTCATTTGAAGCAATTACTGCGAGTTTTCCTGCATGTTCAGGACCAGCTTTTTCAATTAACAAATAATAGACCCCATCGGATCCACTTACCATTTTGATCTTCTCACCATCAACAAGTAATGGCTTATCATTTAGTGACCTTAAATATATTTTATACTTTATAATAATGAATTTAATATCTAAACTAGGTTAAAAGACAAAATGTATTAATTACCATGAAATTTCTGGTAGTGGGAACCCGGATAACTTGAACTGTAATTTTGCGGGGAATCCATCAACTACCTTAGAATCTCTTAAAGGTGTAGTAAAAGATGGCTCTGAAGCTGCTGGTTTTACTGTAACTTTTGCTTCAGCGGAAGCTTTGCCCAATTCATTCGACACAACAACTTTATAGTCACCAGCATCTTCAAGTGTAGCTTTTTCAATTACTAAAGCAATATTGCCATTTGGACCCATGACAAAATCTAACTGAGGACAAGGATGTAACACATGTCCTTCTTTATACCATTTTACAATAGCATCGGGATAAGCTAAATATTGAGCTTCGATTTTTAAAACGTCACCCTCGCTGATATCAACTGGTTTTGGATGTTTAACTATGATTGGTTCTTTGGGCAATTCTAAACAAATAAATGCAGACATTTATATTTTAGTGCTTAAAACGTTGGAAATAATATTAAATACATAATAAATCACACTAAAATTGACTACATTTTTCTTGTATTAAAAAATAAATCAAAATCATAAGCATTCTGAATTTAATTATTTTTGATTGAATTTTTTTAATTTAATAAATACACTCCTTAAAGACACTGGAGGCAGCAATAATAGTTAAGTAGCATCCTCCTAGTATTTTATGATTAAAACAATTTATAATATATAGTTTACGTCTAAGTATTTATAATATCTACCAAGGTAAAAAATAAATTGTATATTATAACAAATTTTAAACTTACCATTTACTACTAATGCAGTATTAGTAGCACTGGTGCCAAAATTATTAGTTGCTATAACTTTATAAGCACCACAATCTCCTTGTTCCACTTTATCAATTTTTAATACAATAGATCCATTTGGACTTTCTTCAAGTGTAATGTGTTGTGGTTCATCATCATTTGTAATTTCATCTCCTGTATTTTTAAGCTCTTCACCATCTTTATACCATGCAACACGAGGACGAGGACTTCCAATGAGCTGTGTTTGAAGTTCAATAGGTGATCCTTCAACACCTTCTGTTATTCGTTCAAAAGGCTTTACAAATGAGGGCATTATTTCTGCCATTGTTAAAATAGATGACGTTTCAACTTCACCAATCATGTTAACAGCTTTAACTGAGAACTAAAACATACATTAAATATTTTAAATTAAATCAATATAAATATTTTGATATTATCTTACATTTGCAATATCTAAACCACTGAAATGATCTATAGTGAGAGTACTTTTAACTTGGCCCTCATCATTTGTATGAACACTGATTCTTAAATCAGGTATCACCACTTCTCCGTTTTTAAACCTGAATAAAATTTATATTATACAGTATATCATTAAGAAAATAATTTATTCTATTGAATATTACCATGTTACTTTAGGTTTTGGAATTCCATTCACCCGTACAGATAGCTTAACTTCTTCATACTCTTGTATGGTTTTATCTTCCAACAATTTTACAAATGAAGGTTCTTCAGCTGAAACATTAAAATTATTAAATATATTAACATTGTAATCACTCAAATAATACGTTTACTTACTGTGAAGTTTGAGGTTTGCAACAGCAGTAGTTTCGCCCACTTTATTCCATGCTTTTACCATGTATTCACCTTCTTCTTCTGGGAATACATTTCCTATAACTATCTTGAACTTGGTTACATTAGAATCCAATTGTTCACTTGTAAGATTCACATGTTCTCGTTTTGCTAAATCTTTTCCATTAATAGTCCATACAATTTTTGGTTTAGGTACTGCCTGGATAGTCACTTCAAATTCAGCTTCCATTGAAGGTATCACAGTGATGTCTTGGAACCCTTCTATTTCTGGTTTCATAACAATGTCCAATCGAGCACTACATTCAGCAAAATCAAATTTGTTGGTCGCTTTTACTCGGTAAATACCGGTATCACTAAGTTGGGAAGTCGGAATAGTCATTGTAAATGTACATTCCTTAAGGCCATTTGCTATTTCAGTTGAATCAACTGTAAAATCAGCATTGACTGGGTTACCGTCACAAGTCCATTCAACATCAGGAATGGGATCGGCTATGAGTGTCAATGACCATACAGCTTTTTGACCTTTAGTTATTTCTAAATCTGATATCGGTTTTAATATTTTTGGACCACGAAGCAACTCGACATCTTGTACTTCAAGTTTTGCAGATTTGAAATCTTCTCCAACTTCGTTAGTCAATTTACAACAATATGAACCAGAATCAGCAACTCTCAAATCCTGAATAGTTAATTTAAATGATTCTTCTTCAGAATCATTTATTTGGATATTTCTAGTGTTTGATAATTCATCACCATCTTTAAACCTAAAGTGTTAAAAATATTACATCAATATTAGTTATTATCATTTTAATCGAGTTGAATATGTTTTTACCATTGAACTTTCGGCTTAGGAACACCACGAGCGTTGACATTGAATACTTGTGTGAGAGTTTCATAGGTGACAATATCGTTCATACCAGATAAAATTTCCGGGGGAACTAAACATTTAAAATTAAATTAATTTTTTTTTTTTTTTAAACAGTTATTTTTTTTTATTAAATGACACTTACCAATTGATTAGACAATTAGATGACATTAACAAAAGTGTTAGAAAAAATAAAACCAAAGAGATTGTTGTTATGAACTAAACAGACATGGAAAATAAAATGTGTTAAAATAATGCGATTATTAGGCATACAATAATTATAATTAATAAGTAGCTGTAATAACCTGAACAATGACGATTTCTGCACGAACAAGAAATAAAAGACGACACTGACGTTATTTTTACATCTGAAATTTTGTATACCTCTTAATTGCGTAATTCCACATGCAGATGTATCTTTATTTCCTTCACTTTCTATGTCTTCAGTTTTCATTTTTAATGATTTGTCATCTGTTTGATCTCTACTGCCAGTAGAAGATTCTGTAGGTATTTGAACATTTGTTTCATTGGTATTTGAATATGAAGTTTCTACATTGCTGGCATCATTTTCTTTTAATGACATTTTTTCACCGTGGATATCTTGATCTGAAGTTTCTATATTATTAGCAACATTATCTCTTAATAGTTCTTTTTGGTCACCCATATCTTTATTTTCTTTCAATAATAAAGTATTAGTTGTATCAACAGGACTTGTTTCTTTTTTATTTGAAACTGAAGTTTCTATATCGTTGGCATCATTTTCTAATAATGGCATTTTTTCATCATGAATATCTTGATCTGAAGAAGAATCTAAATTACTGGTATCAATTTCTTTTAAAGGTGTTTTTTGACCATAAATATCTTTGTCTGAAGTTTCTATATTACTAGTATCGATTTCATTTAGTAGCAGTTTTTGACCATTAGCATCTTTGTTTTCATTTAATAAAGGAGTAGGCTCATCAGGACTTAAATCTTTCACAACATGATTGAAATTGTTATTATCATTAATTGGATTAGATTCTTCGAGTAATTTTTTCGAGTTATTATCTTCTAATAGTTCTGGCATGGAGTTCAGATTATTTAATGTCTCTTTATCTAATAAAGGACATTTATTGATATCATTAATTGTAGAATTATCAGGAACAACAGTTGAATCATGGACATTATTATCTGGAGTTCTTTTCTCAGTATCAGATTCCGTTTTTAAAGTTTTCAAATCGTTGTTTTCTAAATCACCAGAATTTTTGTTGTTGTTATCCAACAATTTGGGCGATCTAGACGTTTCTATATTTGATATTTTGGAATTATCAAAAGCAGGTATATCATTATTTTCAAACAATTCGTTTTCTTTGTTCAATTCTGATATTGATTTATTTTCAACATCATCAGAATTTGTAATTTTTTTTTCAAACGGAGTTTTTGAAACGCTTGGTTTTCTACCAAAATAATCTTGCACTTCGCTTTCATCAATTGATGGTGATTTGATAGAACTTGTTCTTTTGATTGAAGGTTTCAATGATTCATTTTCTTTTAAATTACAATCACTATATTCATGGTTTATATTATCTATTTTAGAAGATTTCTTTTGTTTATCAAAGTTAGAGTTTTGGGGAGTTTCAGTACACATTGCATTTAAAGCGTCACTTAACATGCTAGATTGTTTTATTAATGATTTTCTTCGTTCATCAGCTTTAGACATCTGTATATTATTGAATTCGTTTAATACATCACTACCTGTTAACATTGGTGAATTATCAAACAAATCTTTTTCTACATCAATCTTATTTTTCAAGGAATCAATTTTTTGATTTAAAATATCATTTTTAATAGGACTTGAAACTACATTTTCAATTAAAGTTACATTTAATTCTTCACAAGGTGCATTATTTGTTTTAACAGGTTTTTGTTCATGTTTTTCTGCATCACTTTGGAGAGGTGATTTTGAAACTGAATCGTTTTTTATGGTTGCGTTATTTGGTTCATCCGAAGAAGTATCAGATGAAATAGATTTTTTTAAAGTTATATCTCGTTTTGGATATTCACATGATATCGATCCCCTTTTAGATTTGTCAGAATATTCATTTGTGGTCTGTTTGGTAGTCATTGAACACTCATCACTTTCTTTGAGATAAGACACCTTGGATGGCAATTCATTTTTTGGACTATTAGAATATTCATTTATAATTTTTTGAGGCAATAAAGAGTTATCACAGTCTACCTCAGAAGATAATCTTGACAATGAATCTTTTTTAATGGTATTCGAAATATCATCTTCAGGTTTTCTATTCATCTTTTCAATTTGTGAAGGTGAATCATTTCCAATCGTATCTGTAGATAAATGACCTGTTAGAGAATTCTTTTTTGATTTATCTAGATTACTAGTTGTAGTCATAGTAAATTCTTCTGACATTTTTTCTGTGATCGATGAGTATTCTTTTTTATTTTTTATGTCAGTATTAGAAAGCACCCCATTCATCAAATCATTTGACGTCTCGCTCATTCTTGTACTTTCTTCTAAAGATGATAATCTTGAAACTGATCTTGCTTTGAGTGTAGATGCTTCACTTAACACACTATTGCTCCGTGAATAAGTTTTGTCGGTATAACTGTTTTCGAGAGTATTACCTTTATTTTCCTTTCCTAATATATCTTCTAAATCATTTCGTTGTTTTTGAACACGTTTTAATAATTCCTTTAATGAATCGTCATCTTCTTCGTCAAAACTCTTTGCTCGTGATGGTTGCTGTAAGTTTATATTTTCCTTCATTTTCTTGATCTCATTTCGTACTTCTTCGTGTTTTTTAACACTTTCCACAACCCAAAATGGCTCATCTTCTTCGTCCGAAGCAGTGTGTATTGATATTCCTCTTTCTATTTTAATTGGTATAATTCGTTCGTCCCTCGGTTCTTCCACAATACCGTAAACATTTTTATATTTAGTTGATGATTCTTCCCAACTGATTTCCACACAACTAAATTCTCCCGATTGACTGCTCATTATAACTAAACTTTCTTCAGTTTTGATAGATCGATCACCATCTGCAATGCGTTAATTACAATAACCTAATTTCAAGATTGTTTGGACACAATAGATGCCCCCACCGATTCCTGTTAACATATTCCTGCTATGTACCTACCTATATTTTTTAATGATGAAATACCCATTTTTCTATCTTCCTGCACATTTATTTCAACTAATCTTTCCTTGGTACTTTCTGAGCTGTTGATATTGATTGGCGATAACACTAATAAATTTATGTATTTAGTTTTTAACATTTATGTATGTCATTATAGCTACTATAGCAACTTTAAGCTTTTAGCATATATATACGTCTATTCTATTAAATCCAACAGATTCTTGTAGAAAACTATATAACTAAAATATATTTTATTTACACAAAATATTTTTAAGAACACTGACTTACCTTTTTCTTTTTGATCTATATTTTCTTTCGTATCCTCGTTAATATTTTCATCTAATTTGTCATCATCATCATTAAAAACAGTTGAGTGTTTGGCTAAATATGTGTTGAAGTCATGCAAAATTACAATGATCAAATTTAATAGAAAAATACAAAGTTCACAAAGGATATCAGTAATAGTTTATAAGGGATTGAGTCAATCAAATTTAAAAGCATGCTTCAATCGTGCTTCATTTAAACTACTCAAAAATCAATACATTTTTCAAATACAATAGGTTTCATACTTGTTTGTCAAATGTTTAATTTAATGTTAATTGACTTACCTAGTACGTTTACTATACTCTTAGTAACAGCTGTTCCCATTTCATTAGTGGCTCTAACTTCATATTCTCCACCGTCTTCTACTTTAACAAGATTAACGGTGAGACTGAAGTTTTCCACTCGTTTTTTGTCTTTTGATATTTTGATGTTAGCATCACTACGTAATTCTTTGCCGTCTTTATACCATGTAATTTCAGGAATAGGACTTCCAAAACAACTAACTTGCAATTTAAGCAATGCTCCTTCAGTTACTTCCATGTCCCTTAATTCTTTCTTAAAGTTAGGATGTGCTACATACCATTTAAAATAATAATTTAATTATTGAAACACTTAAACATTAGTTTAATATATCTTCTTACACATCACAGTAAGAGTTGCTTCTGAATCATAAGTTCCGATTTCATTTGTTGCTCTACATATATACGATCCAGCTAGTTTGGTTTTTACATCTTTTATGATAAGCTTATGATTATCTCCATCTTCGATACAAGTAAATTCGGTAGTTGTTTCTGTTATTTCTTCTTCCTCTCGGAACCTAGAAAATTAATATAAATTTATAAAATGTTGATATTTTTTACACATACATATCTTCACTTCAATTAAAAATTATCACATTACCATTTAACTGATGATTTAGGATATGAATTGAGTTTCACCGTGAACTCTACGTTAGTATCTCCTTCAACTGCTTTTATATCAGTCATAGGAGTTTCAAAAATTGGAGGACATTTGACAAATAATTCTCCTTCACAAGTATTTTTACCAAACTCGTTTCTGATTTCACATGTATATTTTCCAGAATCTTCTCTTGTAAGATTACTTATTAGAAGAGTATGGACATCATCTACAGAATTTATTTTTGTATGTGATCTGTCAGCAATTATTTGCTTGCCTTCGAAATACCTATATTAATAAAACGACTATGTATTAATTTCAATGTTTTTCATATAAGATAAATTGTTATGTTTATTACCATTTTACTTGAGGTGGCGGGTCTCCTTCTACTCTAACGCTTAAAGATACATAATCACCTTCTAGAGTTTCTACCTCTTTAGCCAATGCACCAATAAATTGGGGTGGCATTTGAAGATTAATTCGACAAGCATCAGATATTTGACTATATTGATTTGAAGCAACAACAGAGTATAACCCAACATCTTCCATTTTACAATCTTGAATAATTAAAGTGTAGATACCCGATACCTCATCGGTAACATATTTTAATCGATCAGACTTCTTAATAGTTTTACTATCCTTATACCTGCATACAAAGAAGAAAAAAAATGATAATTAATAAAATATTTGAATAATGATAGTTATATTATATAATATTTTACCATTGTACAATTGGTTTTGGAGATGCCTCAATTTCTACGGTTAATGTTATATCATTTCCTGTAACACCTTCATAGTCAACTAAATTTTTCTTGAACCTAGGAGCAGCTTTAATCAAAAGATTAATAAATCCTGTAGATGATCCTTCACTATTCTTGGCAAATATCTTATATTCGCTTTCATCTTCGACATCAACATTTTTTATTACTACAGCAGCGACTTCATCTTCAAACATGGTTTTTACACGTTCACTTTCTATTAATTCCTCATCATTCTTAAACCATATAATATTTGGTGTGGGGTCGCCAGTGACTTTGGCTTCCAAGATTGCTGTGCTTTGAATTTTGGTCTCGACTTCTTGATTGTCAATAGTTACTCTCGGAGCATATGGTATGTATATTTCTTTAACAACGCCTAAACAACAATCGTAATAAGTCAGAATTCTTTGCAAAACGCGAAAATCACTTTATAAAATACTATACCTTGTACACTAAGTTCAGCACTGCAAGATATTTTTCCATGACTAGTAGAGGCAATACAAGTATATAACCCGGCATCTTCTGGTCTCACATTTTGGAAAACTAAAGCTAAGGAATCCTCGTCATCCTTGTACAATACTTTGAACCGTTCTTCTGGGTTAAACGGTTTTCCATTTTTCAACCAAGTAAATTTAGGAGTACCATCAAGTACTTCAGTTTGCATTCCAGCCCACAAATCTTTTTCATCTAAAGAATACAATCATGAGTCTTAACCCGAACAATTATTAAAAATAATTACACACTTGTAACAGTGACAATGCAGGAACACGATTCTTCTGCGTATTTATTACTAGCAATTACTCGGTATTCGCCTGCATCTTCAGGTTGAACATCAGGTAAAATTATCTCATAAAGCCCTTTTTCTTTATTGACTTCTAATATTTGCACTCGTAAATCACCTTCAGATATTTCATGATCTCCTTTGAAACTAAATAAATGTGAAATACATTATAAGATATTAAGAAAGAAAAATAAAACAATTGGGTTAATTTACAATCTTAATGTAGGCGGTGGGTTTCCTTTTATTTCGATCATAAACCTAGCATGAGTGTTTTCTAAAAGTTCGGTGTCAGCAAGCTTAACAGCGAATAACGGAGCATTTGCTTTGGCTCTTGCTTTTTTCTCATCCGCTGTAACTATAAGTTTACAAGTTAATAATCAATATTATTTTTTTTATCTTGAAACACTTCTAGTGACTTACGATTTTCAACTATTAATAGAGTTGAACTTGTAGACTCTCCAATATCATTTTCAGCTTTAATTGTATATGTTCCCGAATCTGACATAATTACTTTATTTAATTGGAACTTATATAGATTGTTCTCTTTGTCTTCAGTTATATTAGTTCGACTAACAACACTACTTGGTAGAGGCATGTTGTTTTTCAACCATGTGACATTTTTAGCACCCTCAATTTCACATTCAAAAATCGCATTTTCACCAACTAGTATAAATAAAGAAATAATTAATTGTACTGTTCAAGTATTTGATCTTGCATTATATTAATAATAAGCAATTGCAACTTATAAAAATCATAAATCATAATCATAAAAGATTTTTAATACGCTTTTCAATCTACTTTGGCCTGGGTTAAAATAAAAGCATATTTAAAAATAAATTTAAATTTGCATTACTCTCACGTGTTTATCACCTGCAAGAGAAGATTCATAATTCATTGATCTTCCAGATTTAAATTCACCCTTAGTGTCCCACCATTCTTTACACTCTTCAATAATACCTTTTTATTTAACGATATAGTTTTATCAATGTTTTGTTGTAATTATAAATTTAAAAAAAATTATATCTAAAATTGTATTTAATAGTATAAAATAATTTTTTTTACAAACCTCCATGATTTTCTCCTCTAATATTGGCATGGAAGTATGGTTTTGATACTCCTTCTATATATTTTAATGGCTCAGATTCAATTACTTCATCAGCTGGTGAAGGAGACCTTTCAGGTGGAGGAGGCTCTACAGGCTCTTCTTTTACTTCGGTTATATCTTGTGAAACTGGCATTTCTTCAACGACCACAGGCTCTATAAATTAATTTTATAAGAATGAAATATGTTAGTAACAATAATGGATTTATTTTATAAAAATAAATTTAAAGTAAATATATTTTTTATATATAAGAATATTTTTTTATTCTCAAAATGTTTAGTCAGTCAATTGTTTATTGATCAAAAGTATTGTTTGAAAAACTAACTGTTTATTGAAGAATTAAGAATGCATTTTAATTCTTTATGATGTGATTTAAGACAAGACATGGTAAAAACTAATTTTTACATTTTCAAAAGTTATTAGTAGATACATAATATTATTATTATCTAATATTATTAGATATGCAAATTATAAAAATATAATATAGTAAAATATATTTTTTATCATAGTTTTAAGAACTCTGTACTAAAATTATATTTTATCATACTTTTTTAAACTAAAAATTAAAAATTTGTTTTGAATTTTTATTCAAAACCAAAACACCTATTTTAGAATGTTGTCTTTGAAAAAAAAAATGCCTGTGTTTATTAATGTGTAGCTATTTTTACTACACTTTTTAAAATTAATGAAAGTTTTAAATTTATTCAAATTTGTTTTTTTATATAACAAATTTTATACAAATTTATTAAAAATGGATATTTTTTCTTTGAAAAATTGTGTTTATAATATAGCTATCTTAATTAATTTTTTTAAAATTAGAATAAAATTTTGCATTTTTTAATAAAAAAGGAAATTTTAAAATATGAAATCAAACTAAAAATATTGTTTTTATCATATCTCTATGAGATACCATGTGAATTACTTAAATATAAATTCACGGAGATGAAAATAATGAAGTTATAAAAATAAAAATTTTAAGATTTTAATATTAAAATTTTTTCTGTTTTATATTCCTATAACTAGAAGAGATTAATTTATTAAAATATTGACTAACCTTCAACTTTAACTTCAGGTTCCTCAGGTTCCGGTCTTTGCTTAGGCTCCGGAGGTGATACACATTCAAATATTGGTTCTCTATGAGGAAGTGTTAATGGTGGACGTTTTGGTTCTTCAACGTGTTTCAATGGCTTAGGTGCAATTCGTCTTTCAATAGGATCCAGACCTTCTTCAATTTCTGCAGATATATCCAACTCAATTCCTTTGAGTGGTTCAAATAAGTCTTCGTCTTTTTGTTTTTGTACTCTAATGTCGTCACTGTGATGTTCAATATTCGTTACTAAAATACAAACATTTTTATTTTAAATTGGCAATGTTACTAAACAAAATAAATATTAATGATTAATAGCTTGAAGCGTTTAAATATTTTTTAATTGCGCAATCTAATACAAAATTTTATTTTATTTTCTAAGATTCTAGGTGTAAATAAATTATATTATTTACTTTAAGTCATAAATAGCACAAGCTAATACATATTTTTATTTTTTTTATAAACCTGTTACTGGAGATTTAATTTTTTCTGCAATAGAAACATATTCTCGCTCCCAAAATTGGTCCTGTAGATCTTCTTTTTCACCTTTTAATTGATAATTCCATTTTATAAAATTTTGATGATTATAAATAAAATGTACGCATTTGTGTTTAATAAATTATTGGTAGTATCTTTTGAAGTGAATGAAACTAGGTAAGAGATTTTATATCAAGTAAATCTTGATGATGATAACTGTTTTCTTGGTAACAAATTGCTAAAGAAATTAAAGAGGAGAAGGAAAAGAAAAATCGAAAATTTATCGTGGTTATAAAATCTCCTTTGAAGGAAATGCATAGTTGTGAAGAACTTTTGCCTCAAATTTAACTTTAATAAAATTGAAAAAAGTCTGTAACTTACGTAAATCGTTTTGGTGTTCTTCAATTTCTGTAATCCATTGATCTCGAGTGAGATCTTCGTTAGCTCTAAAGGTGAAAGGATAATTGCCGATTTCTCCTTGATTATGATGAATAACCCACACGCGTTTGTTATCTGGAGCTGATTTTATAGTCACTTCAGGTAACTAAAAAACAAAAAAAGAATAGTGATGTTTTTAATTAAATGTACACTTACTTTAAATTTTATAATATTACCCTTATTATGTCTTTCAACACAAATACAGATTTATCTTCAGTAATTCGACGAACTTTACAAATTAATATTCTAGATTTGAATAAAAAGCAGTATCGTTGATGGCCTTTAGGATCATCGGAGTCTTGCACGTAGTACCATCCCTATATTTTTTGAACAATTGTACATTAGTAATCAGATGTTTTTAATTGTTTAAATGTTTTAAGTAATAAATCTTTCAATTCGCTATAAAATATCTTATAAAACACATGTTATATTAGTATATATAAATATGTATATATATATATAGATATAAAAACTGACTTCCACCAAATTCGACCTTCAGTGTTATTTATAAACATTTGATGGCTAATGACGTAGTACACTTACGTGTTTTAATAATCGGCCCAATTTATGTATAGTACCATGAAATCCTTCTATATTAGATACAAATTTGGTGTCATTAAATCGGTGTGGAATAGATAGCATCAACTCAAGAGCCCTTTCTAAATCGGTAGTATCTTCTCCAATAAGTAATGAATACTTAACTAGTTCCTGATAAAATACAAATTTCAAATATTCTTTAAACAAAGTTTATTTTAAAATTTAATGATATGATATAATATAATCATTAATTTCTATTTCTTTATTCATCAAAATTGTATGGTGTGAAAATGAATTAGTGTTGTGAGGCAATTTTATTGTTTAAATTATGTTAAATTTTAGAATTATCAGTTAAATGATGTATAAAAATGCATTGAATAGTTGAATGATGTAGCTTTTATAATTACTTTATTAAATGAAATAGCAAAAAAAAAAATTTAATTAATAGTTAATAGATTATAATATGAGAAAATTGTAATTTGATAAATTATATAATTTATAAAAGTTAATATTCGTTTTAATATTAAGTTAGTAAGTTCATATTATGTAGATTATGATACCTTTAGGCATCTACATTATAGATACATAAAAGCAGTATAGAAAAAATTAACAGAAATGTGAAAGTTTGCATGGTGATAAGTTTATCTTAATTAATGTTAGTAAAAGCATGAATTGTCAACAGAACATAGAATTTTCGATGAGTATAATATGTATAA
Source organism: Drepanosiphum platanoidis (assembly GCA_948098885.1). Classification (NCBI taxonomy): domain Eukaryota; kingdom Metazoa; phylum Arthropoda; class Insecta; order Hemiptera; family Aphididae; genus Drepanosiphum; species Drepanosiphum platanoidis. Next base: position 3,730,097 of record OX402539.1, read on the forward strand.
TTAATTTAATAGATAAAAGCAAATATTAAAGACAATAAAAAAAATTAGAATAAAGTATAAACACAATTTTTTTGTTGATTTAAATTATATTAATAAAATAATAAAATCATTAGTAATTATACACTGTTAATCATTTAATTTTTGTAAATATTAAGATTAAATTTAGATTATTATGCATGATTATAAATTTCCTGTATTTTCAAAAAAAAAAATATATTATTTAAAAAAACGTTCTTGACTAACCTTGAGTAATAATTGATAATCATTGATTCGTTGTATTGGTAATTTTAAATGTTCTGAAAGAGATTTTTCATCTGCAAATTTCAATCGTTCATCCTGAAATTTTCATAAAAATTAATACTTAATGCTATGGTAATTTTTTTTTTTTTTGCTGGTGACCGAATTCGACCTGACAAGAGACAGTGTAAAAATATACTGCTGATGAATTTTCAGGAAATCTTCACAACAAGTGTGAGCATAGTATGTATAAATAAAAAGTAGTCTTTGCAGCTCTTCCGTTATAAACGTGTTCATGTATTTAAAATAGCGCGTTTTAAAAATAAATAATCGCACACTAGGTTTTCTCAAGATCTATTAATTGACTTAATAATTGATATATTCAATTAATATTATACAATATGTTTTATATTTTTTTTCATTAACATTTTAAATATAATTGATAATAATAAAGTAATAATAAATTTAGTAATTAACAATTAGGATAACGTAAAACCTAATTTTATTAGTAAATGAAATAATATTAAGACATTTTTAATTTTATTTTTGGGATTATTTGTACTTACAAGTTAGTATCCTCCCTAGATCTCCCAATAATAGTTTCCATAGCAATACTATTGTAACGTATCAAAATTAGACCTACATTAATATAATTCATAATAATATCAAGTCTGCCAAAAGAGAGGCGCTCATCATTAGTAAATATAAAATCGCCACCAAAGGATATTAATAGTTTTTCTGCATAACTATCACCTTACTTATTTTTTTTATAACCAATATTATAACAACATCTAACAGATAAAGTTAATTTTTTGTAACTAAAACTTATTAAAAATTATTTACAGACTACTTTAATAGTAAATGACTCAAAAAAGACTGGACGATCTCACCGTTATGTCAATTTAGACTATTTAGAGGAAATTTGTGAAAATCTGGATTACAGTGATTTAATAGAAAAATTTTCAAAACGAAAACAAGAAAAATTAATTTTGTTTAAATTATTATATTCTACTTTTTAATAATAAATATAATAATTTAAATATATGAATTGTATAATTACTTAATTTTTTTCCAGTATTGTATAATTAAACAGTTAATAAAAAAGTTCATCTATGAGTACATTTTAATTTATTTAATTTATTTATCAAATATGTTATCTAATAACAATTATGTAGTAGTTCTTAATATTTCTCTTAATTATAAATATGGCAATTGAAAGGTGTGAAGGTATTTTTAAGAAATTTTAAGCTGGATTAAGTTTTAAATTAAATAGAACAATATTTAATTAATTTAAATCTTTGTTATAAAGCTGAATGAAAATTAAAAATAATAATTTTAGATTAGGTCAGAATGGGTTAAAAATGATATTCTGCCTTGGACATCCCAAATTCTAAGAGTAACCCTCTGATATGCATTACCTTTCATTTTTTTTTTTTAAATAACTACCCCTGGGGTGGGGAGGGGTTTACATTGCTTCCTTAACAATTGGTGATTGGGGTGATTATTTATGATTAAGACATTAACAGTGCCTTATAATTTTTCATGACATTAAATCACACTATTTAGTAGATTTAAGTAATAATACTGATAAATGAAATGCACTCAAAATTAAAGTTACTTAATTTAATTTATTTAAATTTATTGGTACTTGCAATATCCCAACTATGTATGAGATAATTCAACAAAAAGAGTAAAATAATAATTTAATGAAACAAATATAATATATTGGCAGTTATATAAAGTTAATATAATTTATAAATATTTAAGTTGCCAATGGAAAACCATAGAGTATGGCGTGGCATATTGATTGATAACTAAGGTCAGGCATGTAGCCAGGTTTTTTTTAAAAGTTGTTTACTATGTAATAAGGGTCTTTTACATTAATTAATTAGGTAGAACTTCAAAATTTAAATGGTAGATATGCTGTTAAAGGTTTTCAATAGTGAATGATTGCTAATCATCTATTTTAAATTTTTATTAAATTATAATATTACCATTTTGTACTATTTAATCATTTTTTGGCATCCCTGACCTATGTTCCAGGATAAAATTGTTTTTTACTGTCGTTTGTTGGAAAGAGATGGTATATTCAGTATAAAAATGTTAGGAAATATCATACCCTGTCTATTTCCAGCAACAGGATTCTGTAAATGGCAATTAGCCAATACTATGGTTGTTTTATCAAACAGTGTGTACTACAAGCTAAAAGAAACTGCTAACAATTGTTATGTAATATATTAAATGAGAACATATTTTAGGTAACCAGTGTTTCGTTCTCTGCTCTACTAAAATGACTTAATTATTTCCAGAGTTGTATAGGATGCTTTTATAATTTCAATACTAATTTAGTGTTAATATATTGATTTGACCTCTTAACAATGTAAATAATGGTTTTTATCTAAAATGTTAATAGAAATATCAAAATTCTTTTAATGACTTATTGATCTAAGTTAACATAAAAGTATTTACAATTTATGTAACATGTATCAATTAATCGTGGAATATGTAAGTATGACAAATTTTGATAAACTAGGTGTATATTAAATTTAATTGATGTAATTTCTAACTATTGAATACATACACCTAAAAATATTAAACTATAATAGCATAAAATAGCTTCAACATTCAGTTTTGAAAAGGGAAAACATTTAACCATTTTCATATAATTGAAAATTCAATTATATTACAATTTAAATAATCTTAGATAAGACTGGCAAATATCCAAAGCCATATTATAACATCTGTTTAACATATAACCAATGAGCTAGGTATTCAAAGTTAGCAAAAAAATAAAATTATGTTATAAATAATTTTTATTTATAAATAACAACTATATATTATAGGGTGTTAAATCGTTCAAAATAAAATTAGTGAGAAAAGACCTATATATATATATATAAATGACAATGAATGGGAAAATTTTTTTTTATCTTGGTGAAAATATTAGTAATTTTGTATATTTATCTTATTTAGATTTATAAAAAAAAATTGAATCTTTTTATCATACATGGTTTGATAAAACTTCAGTTAGATGTTCAAACTAGTAGAATTGGTTAAATTTTTGAAAATGTGGACTTTTGAATAAGTTATACTAAGCTATATAGAGATATTTATATTCAATATTAAAAATATGAATCTGATATTGATTGTAAAAATTCCAAAAGTGTTAAGCTTTCTGGAGATGTTTTTCAAATATATTATTTATATTTATTAATATTAAAATTATGACACAATAAAACATAATTTATGTTTTATAAATGTTATTCATAATCAATTAAAAATATAATATTGCTATAGACTAGAAAAATTATAAGATCTAAGTAGAATAAAACTTGGGCTTCCTGGCTACCATACTAAAATATTTCTCACACAAATTAAAATATTATATTTCATACATTAAACTTACTTCAAAATATTCGCGCATATAATAGTTAGCTTGCAAAAACTCTTGTGCTTCTGGTTCTGTTTGACAATAATTTACATGCTTGTCAAAATCTCTCTCCTACAAAGAAAAAATATAAATCATTATCATTTTCAAAAAATGTTAACTCAAATAAATCTATTTTAAATTCAATTTATCATTATCAATTAGCAGCAAATAACTAATAGGGAGTAATATTTTTCATTGGTACTTGTTAAGTATACTACCTACATGGCTACGTGACATTTTATGTCAAAGTATACTTTTTGTTATTCTTTACCTACAATTCTATTAACGATTCATAATAATAAGAACTAAATATTTTTATAGTTATTAAAAATTAATAAAAGTAATAAATTAGGGAATTAAGACAAGTTAATTAAATAAATATATTTATTCATTTTTAACACAGGAATACTTACTTAAATATTTATGAAATACCAATTTGTTTATAATAAATTTAATATGTAACTATTATTAAAATATTAAATTTTGCAGGTTGACAAACATTTTATATATTGAAAGCTAATAGATTTTTGACATAGTAGTTTCTTTTGCCACGAGAGACGTGACCTGGGGTGTCTCAACGCTGTATGAGGTCCAATATACTTAATAATTAAATTGTATTCTTAATTTTTCAATATTGATTATAATAATATTCATCAATGTACCTATCAATAGATATATATATAGACACTATTATAGTATTATAAATACTATCAAGAAATAAAAATGATTTTTTTTTTAAATTAATTATTATCAAAAATGTAAGTAAAATAACATCCTATGTTATTTTTGTGCTACTGTAAAAAATTACAAGGAGTAATATTTAGGCAAACAATTTAGCGTACTATTTCATGCATATATATATATATAATTTATAAAAACATATTATGTAAAAGCTTAACTTTAGGAATTATCATAATAGAGATAAAATCTAATTTAAATATTTATTTGTCATCTTGTAAACATAGTATTCTATATCTCATCTATTGATGATGAGAATATAAATAAATATATTTTTGTTTTATTATGAATCTAAAAGGCTTATAATTGAATATTAATTTACTTACTAAACGAAGAAATGTCCGTCCCATAGTTTTTGGTTCACTAGCTGCATATTTTAATCCAGCAATAAGTACTCTACAACATTTTATTGAAAATAACAAATTAATAAGATCAACTTATTTTAATATTTAAGTCATACAAAAAAAAAAAAAAAAAAATTGTATTCAACTTACGTATTATGAAATAGTGCTATTTGTTTTAAATTATTGAATATAAGATCTTTATTATCCTTTACTTTTCTAGGCGCACCATTAAATTCTAACGGATTCAAATATCTGTCAACTACTTCTTGAATATCTTGTCCGAATTCTTCTTCAGTTTCTACCAACTCTCCAAGTACAACACTAAAAAAATTAATTTTATAATTAATATAATCTATACCTATTAATAAACAATTAGTGAATAAGTTTATATTTTCTAGCGACATTATTTTGAAATTGGACTTAAGTTGATTTTTATTATCATTAATGATCATAGAATTCTTCAGAGCGATTTACTTTTTTTACAATTTCTATATTGGTATCTGCCTTTATATTTAATTTGTAAATAACGTTAAAATTGAAATTTAACTATTTAATTATTTAACCAATAACTATTATTTACTAGAGAGTAGACATTCTTAGTAGATATTATGGATGATTATAATGAAGCACTTAATAAAATTTCTCAATAAAAATTAAAAATAATTATTGTAGATGAGTACTGAATTTTTAAATTGTATAAAAATATTACAAGATTACATGGATATTTTCTAACATAATACCAACAAATAGTTAATTTATCCCCATTATAATAATATATAAGTATCTATAATTTTTTGCATTTAATAAAGAGAAAATGTTAAGAAAATATAATTTTTTTTTAAACTACTGTAAGACAGTATAGGTGGTCTAAAATATTCCAGAAATATACAGAATTAAATATCTAATGTTAAATATAGGTATTTCTGTTAAACAGACATTACTGTTTAATGAACATTGCATCAACAAACATAAAAATTGCATATTTCAATGCACTCTTTGTTTACCAAAAATATACTTAAATTTTATGTATTTTCTATGCATATACATGTGTTTACCTAATTAAGAAAAAAAGGAAAACTCCTAACGAAGAAATTGTTTTTGGGAATACCTTATACTTATAAATCCAATGTAAGTAATATTAATTAAAATATACAGATTTTAAGTTGGTATAAATCCCATTCTATCAAAAAATAAATTTGTGGTATAAGACAGTGGGCATAATTGTGTAATGAAACTATTCTATATGATAAATTTCTAGACTAAACAATTTATCTTACTCTCTATTAAATTTCGCTTCCTTTCTGGATAGGTTTTTGCCTGGCGCAGGAACTACTGCAGTTGCTCTAACAGGAGCATTAATTTTTTTAATAATACTATTCGGTACATATCCCATTTTTGTTGGCTCATCAAGACTTTGAACCAATGACCTAAATTAGAAATAGAAATATATAATATATTAATAACAAAACATCAAAATAGTATTAATTCAATTTTTTCACATATTTTTATAAAAAAACAATACTAACAATATTATATTAGTTACATTATCGATAGCGTAAGCTAATTATACAGTTATTAATAAATAATGTAAATAATGTTACATTAATAAGCTTATGCATTATTTAATTATAATTTTCAATGCGTTTTGCAAAGGGTTATTTGGATGGTAAATGCTTTAATTAAAAATTTGCACTTTTTAAAATTTGAACTAAATTCATGAAATTTGTATCTTAAACATTTATTTTTAAGTACAATGTGTGTAACCAGCCAAAAACTATTATATTTTATTTCACACTAAACTACAGTACCACTGTAATCGTCTTGTTTCTCATCTATCCTCACTTACATTCCTTAGGATCCCCCACGTTGTCTTAAAAGACTGGCGTCGAGATCTCTCAGACTAATTGCTCAAATTAATTAAATAACGAATTGGCTCTGAAAAGTTCTATCTGTAGATAACTTAATTCAACTTATAATTTTGTAATTATTATTAACTTTATTTACATATTCATGATTTATCATATTTATTTCATGAGTTACTAAACACAGATTGTAAGTTCTCTAAATAAAGTAACATAAAAAAAATAAAAATATATTATGTTATAAATGCATTTAAGAGTCATGTATTTTCAATAGACATTTTGTATGAAAAATTATCTGGCAAAACTCCTAAAGATAAAAAATCCTTTTGGCTTTTGGTGGGCGTACAATGAAATGTATTATGTATATAATATTATACACAGAAATTCAACGGTCCATTAGATTGTGACAAACGATTAAATCCTTTAGTCTAGTGCCACTATTTCTAAGACAATGCTATTATTTATTCAAGGTCTATTGAATATTTTATACAATGAAAATAAAAACTCAAGTATAATCTTTGTTACGAGCAATATAAATAATATAATATATATATATTATTTATAATTTTTGAAGGAAATTTTAAGATGCAAAAGATTTAGAAATGTATTTATGGATAATTTTATGAATCATTGCGAATGGAAAAATACTCACTAAAACCTATTCTGCAATAATATTTTTACTCTAAAATATACTAACCTAAATTAAACATGAAAAATGTTATTTAATTTCTCTCCTTAAAAACACAATTTAATAAAATTTGAATTTTAAATTAAATAATTCTTAAAAAAGAGCGAGATACATACAAGACTTAGATGAGATACAGGTGACGGGTGATTGATGCTGGTCGATTGATATTATAAATTTGAGACCATTGTACCATTGTTCTCGAAAAAAATGATTCTGAGTAAATGTCGTTTAATTGATATTCAATTCTCATCAAAATATAATTTTCTTACGCTTATGAAATGTTTTCGCTTCATTACATATATTACATCATACTATACGAGTATTTGGTAAAAATTTCAATTCCCTGGGATCAATACTTTTCGAGTTACGATGAAAATGAAAATTTGATTTTATCAAAAACCGGTGTGCCACAAATTTTGCCCTTTTTTCATGTATAAACTGTTGGGAAATCCGAAAAATGATCACTCTAAAGTACCAACTAGATGCAATTTGCTATTAGAAACCAATGCTGGAGTTGAAAATTGGACCATTTTTCGGGTACTTATCGTGTACAGGTGCATAGATTTAAATCAACTGATAACATTTTTCAAAGGCATAGTATAATAGTTGTTATAACAATATAAATTATTTTAATTTTAAAGACAAAGCAAGGTGTAGCATAGTTATTAAACTTATCGGTATTCATATTCAAAAATTATTATTATTAATAATATTTATTGTTACAATGATTATTTATTGTAAAAATGTTGTAAAACCATAATTGTTTCTATATGGAAGTTTGAATATATATTTGAAATGTAAATCTATGTATGATAAATTTTTAAGATAATATTATCACACAATCAAAATCTAACTACATTAAAACACTGTATGTTTTAATCAGAAAATTGATTATGATATATTTATGAAATGTATTTATTTTTATTCTACACATGTGTATAAACTTTGTTACATTAAAAATTAATGTTTAAACGGTTTTTATGAGTGAAATGCAAATTAAAGATATTATAAAATTAGGAGGAACAGGTAGTAATAACTATTAAGGATGATAAAATATTTCTTATAAATCCTTAAACCATATTTAAGTCAACCAACTCGGATTGTTCATAAAATGTATTTATAACATTTAAGCATACATACTATTTGAGAATGTATACGGTTTATGATTTTTCTCAATAATTGCAAATTTATTCGTGGGCTATATTTGAACTTATAGGTTTGTCTCTGTCTAAATGTATGCTCAAAATAGGAACAAGTAAAAGCACATACAAATAAATTGATATTTTCATACATTTTTAAGATGACATTATTGTATTTGTGAAACTAATTTAATTTCATTTCAACGAGTAGGTTTGTGCAAATGCACACACAAATATAAAAAAATGTCAACTTTTCAAACTCTTTTGAATTATATGATAAGTTATATAGGTAATAAGTTTTCGATACTTTACTCAGTGTTTTTTTACAATTTGATTTTGTTCTTTTTTCAATAAAACTGAGATAATTTGGAAAGCAATGTAAGTGAGCGTAACCTCAAACAATATTGGTTAACCAAAATCTGCTTAATGAATGAATCATTTTTGAATACGACAATCATCAAATTAAAATTCAAACTGATGACACATCATTTTCTTGAACCGAATTGAGCAAATGTTCAAAACCCAATTTCTGCAATTCACTTTTTTAATCAATTTTAACAAATAATTAAAATTTGCATATTACAATGACATTTTTTTTTGTTCTTAATGGTTAACATACTTGATTTTACACATTTATGTAATTAATAAACAATAATATATATTTACAATTCACAAAATTTAATTTGTAGGTAATTTAAAATATTTATGATTTATAACACTGTAAACACTAAATAATATTTTATAATTAAAATAATTGTTCATTTCACACCAAATATTATCAAGTTAACATCCATCCTTTTTTTTCATTATATGAAATCATACACTTGGTATTCATTTAAAAAACACAATATTAAAAGCAAAATATTTGATGCTATATAAAATGATGCTTTTTAATGTTTACGCATAGTCCATAACATTATTTACAATGTAATCATTACAAAAATAAACATTTCTACATTTTTGTTTTATTTAAAAAAATACTAATTTAAGTTCTTATTAATAATTATAAATATTGAATATATATATATTCTAATCGTTTTTCAAATAATATCTTAACATTTTAAGCACAAACAAAAAAGTTTATTGTTTTCTTATTATTTTTCCCACAAATATGTCTAAGAGATAGTACAATCAAATAAAAATTACAAACAATAATATTTAAATTGAATCAATAATACAAAATTATAAATATTCTGGAATAGAACTCATCTATTAATCTTTCATGTATTTAATGAAAAGCGCTCAAGTTATTGGAACACACGATAAATAAATTTGAATATTAGATTTAAACACCACAGTCCACAATACTAGGTCAACAAGTCTCACATCAGTCATTTCACAGTTCACAAACTTAAAATAATAACAATATCAGTATATAATATTATTATACCCAAATTTGAAATGTTTTTAATTTCAAATTCAAATGATAAAGTTTACAAGTGCACCTATATGAATGTTTTGTATTCTTAGTGGAGCACTTTTAATATCCTAGATCAATGCGGACTAACCCGTGGCTGGTGATGAAATTTTTTTTGGCTTTTGGGCTTATGAACATGTATTCATAATATTTTAAAACGTATAAAATATTAAGATTTTTATTGGTTTACCATCTCTTTGCAGAACCACCATACCAATATGAATGTATAAATTGGCCGTGAATTTAAAAAGGTTTGTCCACACTGACATAATAATTATTATAATAAAACATATTAAAGAACAAATTAGTCAAAGAAAAAGTCTGACTATTTTGATTCAAGTTTCTAAATACTTAAGCAAGTATGTTCAAAATACAAAAGCTATAAAAATGTCAACACTACAAAATTTAAATAAAACATAACATCATATTCTATGTACTATAACTACCATCTATATAAAAAAAGCAGCGTAAAGCAAATAAATAGCGTCGCAAGCCAGGAGTTTCGATAAATGGACATTTTTTACCCGTCCGTTTCCAAGGGCTTGTGTTTGGTCGGATGTACTTTATTTGGTCGTACTGACATTTTATGTTTGGCTGCTGCATTGTCCAACAGTAAATTTCGTCTTACCTCGGCGCCCCTGATAACAAATTATATGTAAAGAACGCTTAAAGTCCTTGCATAGAAAACAACATGGCCTTCACAGTAACTGTATTTGGTAGACCAATCATGATTTGACAGTTTCAAAGCCACTGCCAGAAATGCTCTAATTATAGGCTGTCCATTCGGCCTCAAGTCACTCAACTTCGAATAAATATACTCGATTCGTAATGTCTGCGGACAATGCGTATACTTGCCAAAAAGAAATCATTGATTCATATTTTTTATCAACAAACTTCACTGATAGTAATTTTACGAGTTAATTTATCGACGGACCTATACACTCGTGAAATAACCATTAATAATACGATTTTCTACTTTGTAAAAATCTTATTAATATTGATAAATATAATAAAGTTTTTAAACTTATAACATATTTATTTATATATACTAGGTACTATACATTTCATGAGGTATTAATTTTTATAACAATATTAAAAGGTATGCAGGTACCGGCAAGTTAGAATAATTCGATACAAATCAACTTACATTGATGGGTCATCTTCCGATTGTTTTAGTACAACAACTTTATCACCAGGCTCTACAATCAATTCATCTTCTTCGTCAGCACCTTCAACTGGTTCTGCCTCGTAGTCTTGTAAAACTTCATATTCGTCTCCTCCGCCCTGTAAGAATAAAAATTAATTTTTTTGTTTTATATTGTTTAATACCGTAAAATTGATCTTAAATTATGTGATTTTAAGTCTATAATATTTAACCTCTCCGATTGTCAATTGTTTATCATCCAAACTCATTGAGCTACCGCGGGTAATAGTTTCTTCGTCTTCGGTTAGTGTTTTTTGTATAGCACAGGTATACATTGAATATCTTCCCGAACAATAAGTACGGAGGTTTAAAGCATCCAATACGTTCATAGGTTCAAATTTGTAGATGCCCTTTTCGTCCAAAACAGTGTATGAAACTTGTCCTGTTAAAACTGATCTAGCTGCTTCTCGTGGTACTACAGCTTGAATGCCATTTTTAATTATAAGTAGAATTCCCATTTTTCTTGATTTAACCATAAAATCTTCCATGGCTAAGCTATTTCCAGGACTGAACAACTCCATAGGAACATCAAAAGATGTTTCGACATTTGTTTCTGGAGGCAGTAATAAAATTCCACTTTTTCTGACTAATTCACGCAATTTTGGATCCATCCTGGCTTCGATAGGATCGGCAGACATTCCATTCAAAGTTTCACTAAACTCAGGTCGTTTTTCGGCCAATTTCCTCATCACTGTAAGTCGTCTTAAAATTTCTACTGTTATTTTGTCTGATGCTAATATGTCAGCAGATTTTCGGTCGTCTAGTACATCCATAAGTACCTTAACTACTTCTCTCAATCCTAATGCTTTAGCTAGACCGACAGCATCGGATAATAAACGATTGAATTGTTCGCTTTTATTGTCTTTTAACATTTGGTTAACAGTTATTTCACTATTTTTATTAACAACATTAACTATTGCCCATTGCAACGCTTCAATTGCTTCTTTTTCACTGTTTACTTTTTCCATGTTTATTTTTAATTTTACTTCTTTTAATAGTTCTATATTTTCTTCTGCTATATGTTCAAATGCAGAACGTAGCTTAGCGTCTTCTGAATCACCAAGAATTTGACTGAATGCTTCAGCAATATATTTAGATTCAAGTTCAGAACTATTCATAATTCCTTTTAAAATATTGACTTTGTTTGGATTTTTCAAATCTGTTACAAAACCGTCATCAAATATTACTGCATATATTTCATTTAGAGCTGTTATAGGACTCGATTTAACAGTTTGAAGTAAATTTTCTATAACTTCAGCAACATTCTCATTTGATTTGTCTTGTGGCAATTTTTTTATTAAATTTTGTACTAGTGGTGATCCATAGTAAGCACTTTTTAAATCTAGTTTACATAATCGATTAATTATGTGTGCCAGTTTGATTGTATTGTCGTTATTAAATTCTAGTTTTTCTGCAACGTCATAAGCAACTTCCATCGAAGGCAATGTGCTAACATCAACTTCTGGAAGTTCAGCCGGAACTTGCCTTCCAATACTCATCCCTGCTAACGACAATTGCTCCAACATTTTTGAATCTAGTGTCATTTCTCCAGTTTGTGTATAATAAGAAGTTTGAGGAAAGCTTGGTTGAATTACTTTTAATTCTTCTGGTGAAACTTCAAATCCTTGGACACTAAACTCACAGCCGCCATCATCTGCATCTTGAAGATCTGGAGCAATAAATCTTAAGCCTTCTGTGGTTTCAACTACTTGACCCGGTACAAAAGTTACACAATCACCAGTTTCTATCACTCTCCCTGGTACAAATCTTGGTCCTTCCACCGTATCAACAACTTGTCCTGGTACAAACCTAGATCCTTCTTCTTCTGTATAAATTATCTGCCCTGGTATAAAAGTTGGTCCAGCTTTTGTTTCCACTATTTGGCCGGGAACAAATTTGATGCCATCTTTGGTTTCTATAGTTTGACCGGGTACAAATTTTGAACCTGTTTCTGTTTCTACAACTTGACCGGGAACAAACTTAGGACCCGCTTGAGTTTCAATCACTTGCCCTGGTACAAACTGTTCTCCTCTATCTGTCACCACCATTTGCCCAGGTATAAATTTTTTATCAACCACAACACCTGGAACGAATCTGATACCATTGTTTCGAATTAGTTTTCCGGAAACTATTTTACCAGCCGGTAAACCTACTTGATCACCCGGATAAAATTCCACTCCGTAAGCAGTTTGTACCATATGTCCAAAAACTTCATCAGACTTTTCACCTTTCGGGTAAAATGAATCGTTTGTTAAAATTCCAGATTGTACTTCATCAGAACAAATAACTTCTTGCAGTGATTTTGCTTTCGTAAAATTAGTTGTACCACTTTCTGAGTTTGACATTTGTCCTAAAATAAACTGTTTATTGCCAGAGTTATCTGTTAAAATACTTCCAGATACAAATTTTACTCCTTGGTCTGTTTCTATACTTATTCCAGCAACAAATTTTGTATTTCCATTATTATCTAAAGTTGTAATGCCAGGTATGAAAGAAATTTCATTGTTACTTTCTACTATTCTTCCTGGAATAAATTCTTTTTTGTTTTCTTCGACAATTGTCAACCCTGGTACGAAAGAAGATCCGACACAAACACCAGGAATAAATTCCCAGTCACCATTTCTGTTTAAAATACTTTGTCCGGGAGTGAATTCTATGTTATCATTATTTAAAGTACTTTGTCCAGGAGTGTTTTCGACATTTTCTTCATTTGAAAACTGTCCAGGTACGAATTTTGGTCCATGAATAGTCATTATAGTTTGTCCGGGAATAAATTTTGATTCTTCTCCACTTTTGATTATCTGTCCGGCAACAAATCCAATACATTCGGAAGTAATAACAGTTTGTCCAGGAACAAATTTTTTTTCTCCTTCTATTATCATTGTTTGACCAGGAACGAATGACTCTCCTTCTCTCGTCACAATATTTTGACCAACGACAAACGACGATTTTCCAGAGTCTTCAATAATTTGCCCAGGAAGAAATTTTGGTCCATCTAATGTTTGGACTGTAATACCGTGTACGAATATTTTACCATTAATTGTGTCGATAACTTTACCAGGTACAAAATGTTCTCCGTCTTCAGTTTTTACGTATTGGCCGGGTATGTATTTTTCAGTATTTGCAATGTTTATTTTAAATATTTTAGTAGAACCTTGACTTGTAGGAATTATTTCTTGAGTGCCCAATTTAATATTATCAACCAATAAACTAATTTCATTGATCGTTAATAATTTATTTAAATTATCTTCGATTAATTGTTCTTCGATCGCATATAATTCAAGATCAGGTACAATTATTGGAAGTTTGTTAAAGTCATTAACCAAAGGTTTGATCGGTGATATTATTGGAACCATGGGTAGATTAGCAAGAGGTGTTTCATTAAGAAAAGTTTGATGTACCACGCCAGGAAATGCAGAACTGAGATCTATAATATTTGGTTCGATTGAGATCGGAGAGGGTAATATATCAGTTTGAAGTTTTAAATCGTTGTCAATGTCTCCAAGTATTATACTCTCTGTAGTCGGTTTCACAATATTTTTTATTTTTGTAACGCTTGAAAATGTTGCATTCATAACAGTAGGTCCAGATTTAGTAGATTCAATCTGTTTTCTTTGACTAGCCGAAAACGTTATTCGTTTAGATTTCAGTTCTTCCTCGTCTAACTCCGCGTCGCTTTCTTTTTCTTTATCTTCAAATATCTTTCTTCTCCAGTCGTCTTTGATAGGTTTTTTCTTTTTTGGCCTGTTCCGAAACCCTTCACCTTCCATCAGCGTCATTCCAGTTACTTCTATAGCTTGGATTTCTAACTCGACCGTTTCGCCTTTACGCAGTTTGAGTAGTACTGTATCGTTGGTTTCTGACATCATTACATCTTTGACGTCTCCGTCTCTTACTGCGTTCTCCAAACTAGTCGGAAAAACCAAACTACATCTACGCTTGTCCACCGCGTACACATACTTGTGTTCGCCAGTGCTCTTCGTTTTCAGTACCTCGGATAACTCGGAGCTTTCGTCGATTATTGGAAATACGTACCGATATCCGTTTATCACAACATGCTTTAGTTCGGATTTCGCTTTCTTCCGCCCGACCAACACTGGTATGTAATGATGCGCTGGTAATCCATACGACTTTCCGGTAATGCGACAGAACCGTTTCGCATCGGCCGGTGAGATTGGCGGAAGCAGCGGGAAATAATTTGGTTTTGGCAAACCACGGCTCTTGCCAGTAATACGACAATACGTTGACATTTTAATACCATGATACAAAAATCATTAAAAAGAGACCATAATAATTGACACGTGTACGCGGACCGCGGACGCTTGTGGATGTAAAATGATGCGAACAGTTACTCGCGTCGGAACAGACTGTTTATACATTTCTGTGGTAATAATACGTTAGAATGGTCTTTCAAGCTAATTTCCACCTCTGGCACAAGTCGCAAACCGACACAGCACGAATCGAACCGAAATGTTAAAATTTTAATGGCCCAAACCCTCATATCCAATGGTGCCAGAAGTTGTAACCGTGCCAAATAACGTAGACACAACCGATGAGTTTGAAAAAAACACGAGAGAAAGATTCATCATGGTTTCTTTTGTATTTATAAAAATCTTTACATTTTAAGAATGAAACCGAAGGACACGATCAAATTTAAAACCAATCTATTTTTAAAATTAACAAATCATTATTCAATCGCTTATAAATTATATAAATTAAAATTATCAACCAGTAAATATGGCTCTGAACCTAAAGCCAAATAATATATAAAAACGAAAATAAACCTCATTTGTTTGTATACATTTATTATACAACTAATAAATGACCATAGGAATATTAATTTAAATACAATCGTATTATTTTTGCCAAAGTTTTAAAAGTAATCTAATTAATAATTGTATACTCACTGCTCCTTTTTTTGCCAAAATAGAATTGAGCTCCGACACATAAGCTAAAATTAAAAAAAAAAAAAACAATTACTTAAAATAATAATTTAAAGAGTAAACTATTTTTATAAACAATGAAAAAATTATAATTTACTGGAGGAGTTGTATATTTGACAAATATCGTCGATATTTATATATAAGTATAGAAAGAGCTATTGAAACTGACATGGGCACCATATACCTAATAAATATTAGTATTTAAATTATTTAATAATAAGCCGTAGAAAAAAATAAACCTTTTGCAATATTCAATAAGTATAAAAATAATTAAATTGAAACCACGAATAATCCTAATTCCAAGTTCTTTGTAAAATATTTAAATTAATATATGAAGTCAATTCATACACCTTTTTTATTAGTGAGCTTCAAAATCTCCATTTATTTAAATTATACTTAATTTAATTTCAAATTACGACAAAGGTTCTTGATTTCATATTAATTTAAATAATTTTTATCTATATTTTTTATCATAACTATTACAAATTGAGACTTGAGTAATCTTACATTTTAATAAGACATAGTACATTTTATTCATTTGATGAAATATTAAATTATTAACATTAGGATTATTAAATATTTTTATATTATGAGTATATCTTAGCTAATTGTATTCAAACAAATAATAATTATTAATAAATTTAGTTTGTTCATAAAATATTCAAATAATTACAATTGTTTTAAAAATATTTTATTAATTTCATATGGACCAATGTATAATAATACACTCTCGACATTAATGCTCACAAAATAATTTTGTATTTAATGGCCTCAGACCTTTTATATTAATATTAACGTAATTTATAGAGCACCAATGTTTTTTTATTCAAAAGCGTGACTAAATATTAATATACCAGTGACAAAAAAACATTTAGATGCCTCTTCATCGCTCTATTACCAGCGTGAAAAAAGTTATCCCGTTACCATACAACCTGTACCAAAATATATAGTGAATGTTATCTTTACATGTTCTGACTGTAGGGACATGATCGTCAACAGTCAACAACATCACAAAAATTGTTTCTATTTTTAAGCACTCAAAAAACTTGTTCGTGATGTTACATAATATTCTAATAATTGCCTTAGTTAGAAGTCGATAACCTATAGAAACAAAACAATGTATTATAGAGTTGAATTTGTATGGATAATAAAAATTATTAATCAATTAAAAAATGATTTTGATCGGAATTCAATAATAATATTTCATAAAATAATATTTTCAAACATTATGCGATTGAATGAATAAGTTGTTTACCGAGATTTTCGAGATAGTTTTGATACAATAAACTACAATAGAATATTAATGAACTTTAGTAGATAACAGGAAAATTTAAAAAGATAATTTTTTTAGAGTTGAAAGCACATCAATTATTGAATAATTCAACATAAAAATATAAAAATTGTACAGAAAATTATTAGTGCTAAAATAAATAGGTACCAAACTGATTACGATTAGTACTATCTAGGATAGTGAATTTTCATAATGATAGTACTAGCTAAAGATAATATATTACACAATATAAATGTTTTTTTTTTTGATAAAAGTAGATACTCAAAATTGACAAATAAATATTCATAATAGGTACCTATTTAATATTTATACATATAATATAACATAGGAATTAATTGTGATTTAAAGAAAAAAAAAATTATTAGATCAGTTTATAGTTTTATATTTTAATAAAATTCAATCTATTTACTTGTGTATTTATAAGATTATTTTTGTACAGGCTGTAAATAATAAAACAATATTTTTTTAATTAAAAAACAAAAAAATTAATAAATTGAATGTATTCCTACTAGGATTCTTGTTTTGTACATTTTAAACATTTAAAATGGCTAGTTTTACAGTGGCTTTGATCAAAAATAAACATCCTGAGAAACACACAATGAATATTTACATTATAGTTTTAATAATTTATGCTATTTTTGTAATATCGTTTCTGCAATTTATTCATTTAACTTGTTTTATGTCATTCATGTACATTGTATATATTATATTATTCTTACTAACAACCAAAATTAAAAAAATTGAAGAAAAATTTGGTCACCTCCCAATAAGTTATTTTTACCTAAATAAACATTTGTAAATGCAATTGGTATATTTTAGTTCATTATAAGATCATTTCTATTCTCAACAATTGTTAATCGATATTTTTAGACAATTTTTCTATTTTATTTTAATATTCAAATCTGTAAAATTTGAAAATTTAACTTTTAAACATATAAAAATGTAAATTTTTATCTATGTACGATGATTCTGACAATAATTTAAATATAATAAGTCAAAACGTTCCTTTTTTTATAAAATGTTTCAAACTTAAAATTATATTGTCTTTGGGTATTCATTGTAACAATTTATACCATAGAAAAATGTCTAGTTTGGATTTGAAAACTGAGGTTTGAAATTTTAACTTAATATATTTTATTATTATGTATGTATTTATATTTAAAAATTTTAAGTACTTTCTTTCAATTTTTTAAATGTGTACCAAATATTGCAAATATTTCTTTTGAATGCAGCTCTAAATTACTATGAAAAATTAATAAAACAAAAAATAAGTTAATTTGAACACCAAATTAGTTTATGAAATAAATGCTAGAATTAAATCTATATGTCTCAAATTATTTTTATATAGCTATTTAAACATTATTTATAGGCATTGATATTTTTCTTATCAAAATACGTTCAAGATTGTTTTTTAAATATAATTTAATTACCATACAATTAAAATACTAACATAATATAATGTTTATGAAACCATCAAAATAATGATTCAAGTGAAACAGATGGAATTATGTGCTCATTATATTGTACGAAAGATTAGAGTAAGTACCCTAAAATTAAACTGTGGTCCATAAAAATAGGAGTACGAAACAAGATTTCAAAACGTACACATGTGTTAAATTAAGATAACTGATTCTACATCCTACTTCATTCGCTTCATTATCATCTGAATATTAAAAAGAAGTCAATTAACTTAATTCCTCATCTGATCATACATTTAAAAAGTTATTTAAAAGAATTAAAAATAAAAATAACTATTAAAACTGTTGTCTCCTATTCTTTAGGGATGCCAGGTTCTCTTTGTGTTTCTCCTTACGATTCGGCTATGATATTTTTACTATTTGATTTATCACCACCACAATGCAATACACGTAGTAAATGTCATTATAATAAAATTAAATTCTATAAAAATATTTTCCTGAACTAAATTCAAAACTAACCAAAAATGAAAATGTTATTATTTATTTATAATATTGTTTCATTGAATAAGTGAATTTTTCAATTTTTTAACACATAACTAGCTTTATTTATTTACGGTTAGTACTTCAAAAACATAAATACAAAAAATTATATAATTCATATTTAATGCATGTTGCATACTCATAAATCATATAATAAGTGCATATTGCAAGCGTACCGACAATAATATAAATCAGAGGCAATAACGTAAATGTCTAGCTAATGTCAATTCCTAACATTAACAGCCAATATCGTTCATACTATCATACTGCATACTATATACTATGTAATTAAAATTATAATTTATTATATTGTCAATAAATTTACTACTATGTATGTAAATTAGTGGTCCCAAACTTTTTTTGCCCAAATTCATCAGCAGTGCTTGACTGTGATACCACAAGTAAAATAAATAAAAAATTATGACCCGGCAAGAAAGTCGAGCCTTGCATTTAAGTAACGTGGTTAGCCCATCTAGAAATATACATGATATTGAATTTTAACACTAATTTCCAAAATAATATTTAAGTATTAATACTTTACAATTTGTATAGTAAATTTAATACAATTTAATACAACTATTGTTTTACACTATAGTGGGTTCTTTTTTCTTTTGTATCCGAACAAACAACATAAATATGACTAAAGTCAAATTTCTGAGAGGAGGGGAGTTAAGCTCCAAACAAAATATTAAAGCAAATAAATTAGAGGACTAACCCTACTTCCTTTTAAAAAAATACAATTAATGGGTTTAATCATAAAAATAAAAATGGTTCAGTATGAACTGTTATATTTAGTTTTTATATAATATCATTAGTGTACATAATTGCTATTAAAACTATAAATAGTTTTATTATTCTTTAAGTCATATGTTTATTTTATAAATGAGTAAGTATACATATCAATAAGAATAATAGTTAATTTGTCCATTTATAAAGCTTAATTTGCTAAAAAATTTCTAATTTACCTATTAAATTTAAATATATAACTTAATTGACAGCTAATTTATTTTAATGATTGATAACATTTTGTTGTCTAAGAACATGTTTTGAGCTGATTTAGAATTTGTTAAAAATAATAAAAAAAATTAACAAACTTTGGATGGGAAAAATTGTAGCATTCAGAACAATTTAGTATTAGGTTTTTAAAAATATGAAACAATAGTTGTCAAATTACAATTTTAACTATCATTTTTAATAAAATGTGTCATCGACCAGCACTACCCTAATTTTAATAACATATAATTATTATAATACTAATGATGTGGAGTTTAATTTAGAACCAAAGGACATATTTTGAATTGTTGACATCGCTAGTAATTATATTATATCTTGTAGAATTTAAAAATATATGAAATAAACATTTATTTACTCTAATTATTTACTATTGCAATTTGACACACTATGACACTTAGAATTACGTGATGTCACCATGACCAACTGATGTACGAGTAAGATGAAGAATATTAAACAATTTGTTGACTTATAAATTTTAAAGAACCATGTCATACTGCCATCACATACTCATAAAATATGATTGATTAATTTTTTTCCCTGTCTAATACTTATTATATCTTATTTAAGCATTAATTTATGTAATCTTGAACATGTTCTAATTTATGTAATCTTGAACTTGTTCATTAGTGATTAGAATATTTTACTTTGTCAATATTTATATAAATATATTTGTACACCATTTAACTGTTGTATTATCATTCTTTTTATCAGGTAATTATAATAAATATTTATCAATAATTTATATTGGTTGGTTGTTTAATGTATAATCCACTCCTATATTAGTTCATCCTATGTAATGAATTAACCACCCTCAAGAAAGAAGAACAGATCTAATCTGTGCCAAAAATTACATCATACAATTGCACATTTAACTTTTAACGAAACCCATGTATGATTGGTAACCAGTAGGTAATTATAATTAATAATTAAAACCTAATATAAATAATACATTTTTATAGTAAAAATATATAAAATATAAATAATAATACAAATTTGGACAATACATTTTTAAACTATAGTTTCAATTTAATTTTGCATGTTTCACATTTTTTTTATTCATAAATGAATGTACATTTTAGCATAGAATTACGGGCCCTAATAATTAGATTATTATTCAATCAGTACTATTACCGTGATATATAAGAATATAAGGGATAAAATAAAACTGGGTTGACCATATTTGTTTGATGTTGTACAATGCAGCAATAGTGCAAAATTAAATAAATTATAGTTTAAAAATATACATAATATTAATATTATTTAAACTACGTTACCAATATAGTGATGAAACTGTTATGCTTTTAACATGGTTCCTTTTTTTTATTGAAAAGTAAAGTGATTTCATTACAATTTTAATTGAGTAAAGTAACTTATTCATTTTTAATGTAACTATTTCATACTGGTAAATTATAAGTTTTAATATCAGAATACCTGTACATTAATGCAATATAAACATTAAACTTATGACTTAAGAGTACAGTTTAAATTTACATAATTATATTTCTTAAATACTTACGTTGTTTGCGTCTAGGCATGTTGCTCAATTATGTGTCTTGAAGTTCACTCCTGTAACAATACATTATTATTAGTTATATTGAAAATTTAAATCTTAGCCTTTAAATAAAATATATTGATAAAATAATAAATAATGTTTAATATTTTTATATTAGTACTTTGTAAATTCATTGATTAAATATTATTAGTATCAATAATCAATGGTAAATTATATTTATAATATAGATATTAAATACTCATATTTCTTTTAATATTTCTATTTTCTTTCATGTTTCTTTTAAGAAATATTTTAATTATTCTTATTTTTTTAAGTATTATGTGTACTTCCTTCTTCCTAACATACTTAAATCAAAAATATTTATGAGCAGTATTAAAGCATTTATATTTCATTCAACCACATGACATAACAAAGTATAGATGGACCATTGAAAAATTCTAATAATAGAAAAATATTGTGATCAATTGTATCTTAATAGCAATATCTTAGTGAATAAATAATAAGTTTTATGGAGTTTATGAGTTTATCCTCCTGTCAACATTTTCGTTTCACTGCTAAAATTATATGTACGTCATCATGACGAAATCGTACAAAAAATTGGGATAACTATACCCTACGTGGCTACGTTTAAGATAACCTATACTATGTTTAAATTTATGTATACATTGAAATAGATACAAAATGTGATGTAGCTATTTAGTTATTTATTAGTAAGATTCGGGACTTAAGCAGTAAAATATTATAATAAACGCTAAAATGTACACTAAAAAAACGGTAAATCCAAAAAAAAAAGTATTTCAATTATTTAATTTACAAATATTAGTCGATTTTCGTTGTACTTTCTTTCATAAGACTTTGCAAAATAAAACATACCCATCAGGAGACAATATTTCAGATCCAAATTCGAAGACACAGTTTCTTAAACGCGCACTATAGTAACTAACTTTACTTTCCCCATGGCCCATATTAATAATTAGTTAATGTTAAAAATTACACTGAATGAGCACAAATATACGGAAATATACGGCGACAAATAATCAAAGCGGACTGAAAAATAAACAGAATTAATAATTACTATATCACTATTATCAGTCGCAAGCCGTCCAAACTGTTTACTGGGGGATTACCCATTGTTTTACACGGATATGTAATAATTTTATAAATACAAAAGACGATAAAGGCGATAAGAGCCATCCTATTTTCTAAAAATAAAATTATTTATATCAATATACGAAAATTATAACGAGTTTTGAGTTGTAACAGCAAAAATAAACATTGATTACATTTTAATAACTATTTTGTTGGATTAATTTCAGTGATCGGTTAAATTTTTTTAGATTTTTTTTATAATTTTGCAGAATTTGTCAAAATTTGCAAAAAAAAGCATAAAAGCAAAAAATTAACACTCTACAGCAAAATTTATGAAATAAGCAAAAATGTGCACATTCATATTTTAAATTTGAATTTATTTCACACTGTTATATTTTACAATAAATAACAAAAATATGTAAATGTTAATATGCAAATCCCGAATCCTGTTTATTAGTATACATTTCAAATAGTCAAATATCTCATCAAGGTTAAATGGTAATAATGGGGTATTGGGGTCGACTCAAGGTCAAAAAAATATCATAGTTGGTCTGGTTCCCTAAACTTCCCTTGTTATGTGCCTAAAATCATTCGCTCTTTTCACTAATATTCAAATCAAATTAATAAAATACCAAAACCCACTTAAAATTAGTTAGGTAATCTTATCATACAATTATCTTCTTATCCTTAAATCCTAGCATAAAATAAACTTTTATTATAATATGACTCACCCCTTAACCATTTAATTTGCGAAAAGTGTTGACACAGTTACTTCACAAGGATTAGATACAGCTTTTTTGTTATTTAATATATTAATTTCTGGGTATTTTGGATGTCAACAAATTCATAATATTGCTGATGATCTTGACTCACAATCCTACCATTGCTCTCTCACACATCCAAGTTCTTACTTATCCTCCTCGAAAGACGATATAAGTATTAATAGTAGGTAATTGATCACGTTATAGTTTCCTTTGCTTCCTAAGCATAATAAAATATAAACTGAAATTTTCTTTTTACATTTTTTATTTAATCCGTTTAAACGTTTAGTATTTAGTTCTATGGCTTGGCAAAAATCACAAACGTTATCAGTAGGTATTCAATGATTCAAATTATAAGTCCTTTTTACTTACTAAAAGTTTTGTTTTAAGAGTATTTATACTAATTTAAACATTTTAATATAATTTTAATAAAAATAAAAAAAAACTTAATATCAAATTCGAATTGGTTAGATTTCATAGATGTATTATATAATAAATAATAATTAACAATATGGTAACAATTAACATTAATTTATAAATATAGCTTTAAAGCTTTATTATTTAATATTTACATTAAATTATATGTGTAAATTTAAACACAAATTTAACTGCTAACTGCTAAGTAATTATTCACTGATCTAGCAGCTCTTAAAATTTCTAAACACGCCATATATACATTGAGTTAAATATTTCTCCAGTTTATGAAACAACTAAAATTAAAATTAAATGCATTTCCCATCTTCAGAACCACACGAAATCTTTTTAAATAACTTGTGGTCTACAAGTGGTCCAGCCAACCCGAAAAACTATTGAATCGTCGTTACCTACTATAACATAGTTGTGAGCCGTTTTATTTTTATTTTATAAAAATTTTATTTTCTAACCCCATAAAACACACCGTGTATAATATACATTATTATTATATTCATAAATTATTATGAATTCTATGTAATATTTAATCTAACAAAATATGGGCAAAGGCAATATAAATATGAAGTTCATATAAACAAAAAATTCAATTAGATATCTATGAAAAAATTTATTTTAAAGTTATAAGAAAATCCTGTGCAAACACAAGAAAACATTTTTATGTTATCGCCACTAATGAATTTGTAGAAATTCAAATTTTAAACATTTACAAAAAAATATAGTTTTGTGTTATAATTTGTAATTTCATTGTATTTTAGGAATTTTTGGACCGTTTTTTTAGAAATTGTTGGGAAACAAAAAACAAAATAATAATGAATAATTTAAAAACTAACACTGTTATAAACTTAATAGTTATACCTAAAATGTTATAACATATTTTTCTAATCTAAATAATCTACACATTAAACTATCATTATGTTGAATATATACAATGTGCATAAGAGTAAATTACTTTTGTTTATTGTATAAAAAGTTGGCAATAAGCTTGAATTTATAAATTAAATTTTATTTTAAATAAAAATAATATATTTTTATATATACGAGTATAAATATTAAAATATATATATAATGGCATGTCATAGGTATAGCATTGCATGTGAATTTATACTAATAAGAATATTCAACAATTCGAAATAGAGTGAAAAAATAAAACTAAGAATATTTTTGATTTAGAGCTACTTATTAGAATTTTATAGTTTATTACAGTATATATTACGAGTAAGTATATACTTCTATCTGACATATTTGGAGGTTTCAAAAGATTTTAAAATACTTGGTAAATAATTTAAAATATATAATATGAATAATCGAAATTGGTACCAACTTATTTCTAAAGTAATAATATATTTCATACGTATTTTTTTCTCAAAAAAGTATTTTGATATTTATTAAATAGGCACTGTAAATTATAATATTCAATATAATTATTTAATTTGAAAAGTCCTAATTATATAAGAATTAAATTAGTAGGTACCAAAATTCATTCATTTTAACAATATGATTGCAAGTAGAAGATGATATATATTTGAAATTTGATAAAAAAAACCCCTTGTAAATGGTTTGATTATAACATTTTCATTAATTTTAAATTTTTTTATTTAGGCTATAAAATCAGTTCAAAATTATGAGGATTTCACAAGGAATGTGCATAAAAACAGATTCAAGGTTAAAACTTTGGAGGATATTATTTTACATATTTATGTAGGTTAACACGTGGAATTTAAAATCGGAAGTACAACGGATTGATAAAATTAGATAGAAAATTAAACAGAGAAATACAGATTTGGTATATTATTATGGGAAAATATTTTCAAAATTGACATCGTTCATTATTTCTCATGTTTATTGTAATTAAAAACGTATTTTATTTACCTTTTTATAAATTATTTTGTAAAAATACCTTCCAATTGTATGTTGGCAAGAAACAAAGATACATACAGTAGTACAGCACCCGTGTAATTAAGCAGGGTCGCCTTAACAGGATAAACAACAGTATTTTTAGATGCACATTTTTGAATCGCTATACTTCTTCTTGTACAATGTATAATCAGAATGATTTTAAAATTCTTTTTTTTATTCGTATTGATCAGAATTGGTATTAGTTTTAAAATATTCTACTTTAATTACATTAAATTAAACTTTAAAAAAAACATTTGCTTTACCAGGGTTTTTCTTATTATAAATAATATTAATTATCCCCGAGTACTGAAAGTTCCAAATAATATTTATTTGTCATGGTGTTACTTGCCATTGGTTCTAATGTCCTTAGAACATTTACATTTATAAATTGTAAGAAAAAAAATAGATCACGAGTAAGCAGTTAGTTAAAATCTACATTAATTAATTATAAAGATACAATGAGAGAAAATTTAAGTATGTTAACAACATTTGTTCATTAATTATAATTAAATTCAACAAACATGCGAATATAGAAACAGAAATTGAAATTGAAATGAATGTTATTCAAATATTATAGAAAACTATTTTACTGTTTTGTATAAAATATATAATATCTATTCATAAAAATTGGAATTAAGCTCGGAAACAAAACACATTATAGTTAATAGGAAGATAGTTACTTACCGAGTGCAGCGTCTTGAAAAACAATCTGTTCAAAAGCTGTTCACATTACACTCACTGACAAAAACTAAAAATATAAAAATTTTAAAAACAATTTTAAATTGAATATATGCATAATATGTTTGTATAATATTTGAAAAATAATTAACAATATAATACCCAATAAATTTTGAAATGTTTATAAGTTTTATTTCGCGGAATATTACGTTTTTGAGCAGCGGTCGACGATTGAGTGGTGCTAATAGCAAATGAGGGCGAATTGAAATATTTTGGTACTTAGCCAAACGTTGGCCAATATTAACCTGACAAATTTAGATTTTATACGTGAATATGTACGTTTTAAAACGTCTTGTACTCCAATCAATATCATTTAAATGTATATATAATAGTTTGGCATTTATCATATGTTATTGTAATTGATGCATATACTTCATAATAATAGTAATGTACAATGACTAATTATTAATATATTGTAGGTTAGGAACTTAATATATGAATATATAAACTATTTATTAACTATAAATAATCATTAACTAAGTATTATGTCCAAATGTATTTAATTCAGTTTCTTATATATAATTAATATAAGCACATACCAAAAATAACAATTATTATCAAAATAGTAGGTACTAAAAATAACTCTACCACGTGTAAGCTGGAACAGTGCTTATCACGCTTCACCGAAAATTATAACTGTAAAGTATAATAATTCAAATTAGAAAGTTATAATAAAAACGAAAACTTTTAAAAAAAATTCAAATCAAAATGTTTATCAATTTACAAATTATCTAAATATTTTCAAGAAAATGGATACTTATTAATTATTATTCTATATCATTTTATTAATTTATTTATTTTAGAAGGTAATAAATATTTTTCTTAAAAGAATTATATTATGAATTGAAGTTTTGTATTTTAATGTCTAAATTTACAGATTTTTTTAATCTTATTTTTAGATTTAAAGAATTATAATTTAATTTAAATAGAATATTTTACTGTAAAATTTCAATTTCAATACTTAGAAATAACAAAAAATACTGCTTATTTATATTGAATTTATTGATTTTAAAATGGTGATTTTTTATTATTATATACATATACTCGTATATATACATTTGAAAATAGTCTTTTTTGGATAGAAAGACTATAGAGTATAATTATCAAAAAAAAAATAATACCTTAATGTTTGCATATTTTAACTTCATGGATTTTAGATAATGAATTTCAGAGACCATGGCGTTAACATCTATTGTTTTTCATTATTATATAGATGTAGTATAATTGGTAATTATTATTGATATGTTGTGATTTTCATAGATGGTGAATTTTGAACTCTAAAAAACATTTTTATCATTATATTTGTAACATTTATTTTGAAACAGTTACTAGTCAATAAAATTTAAGTATTTATTGGAGAAATACAAATCACAAAGACAAATAAAGATGCATTGAATACAATAAATGGATTTTAAAAAATTTTATACATTTAATACATATTTTTTAATCATTTTACATTTTCCTAAAATTATCTTAGGTATAGCCGGTATAACCTTTTTTTCTATCTGATAAATAGAATTATAATGAATTTTTGTTATATCAATTAATTTAAAATTATATAGTATAATCTCATGAGAATGCATAAAATGCAAAGGCGCAAGTAATGTATTTGAGAAAATACAATTACATTAAATACAGGTTTTTTAAAAATATATTACAATATTACTGCAAGTATATATATATTGATTTGTTAATTCAAAAAAGTATTGTTTAAACTGTATAAAAAAGTGTAGATCCAACCACGAATACAATTATTTCATTCAATAAATGGCTTCTACATTATTCGATAAAGATTACAATTTAAACAATAATATATATTATATATTTATTAGTTAAACTACAAGAAAACTGTTTATTGTAAATGTTTTTTTATTTTATGTCAGGAATTAGTAAAAACAATTTACAATCTCGATTAATGCTCAAAATTCTAAGTCACATAAATTATTTAATTTATTTATATTTATAAAGCAACTACCTATTCAATTTTTATTTTGTATTTAATATTTAAAATCAAGACTAAACAACCCTAATACTAGCAGTATAGATACTGGCAAGCTACAGTTGTTATACCGACTCCAAATTTCTATCCTTGCATTTTTAACCCATTAAACAAATTAATCATAAATAATTCAATTAAAAAAAAATCATTACCAGCTGTGAGAAAAAATTCAACTTAAGTTCAATATTTTCATTCTTGTCGGAAAAATTATTGAAAAAATTGGAAAATGACCTAGGTATTTGAAGTACCATCTTAGTACTTTTTCACAGATTTTCCATCCAAAACCAATACATTCCTCACTTTACTCTAAACATAAAAAAATATATACAAATTAAAATAATTGAAACCCTTTGTTACTATGTACCTATTTCATTTTAATATTAGATTAATGTTTGGTTATTCTAATGTGTTTAATATTTTTGTTATTATTTTCAATGATTGTGGAGTTTATCCTTGATTTTTATCGCCAAGAGTCATGTTATGGTTTGTATTCTAAAAATAATTTTACTGGGTCAGTGGGTGTAGGTTATTTAAATAGTGTACAATATGCATATTCATCTACCTTCATCTTCCGTACACATTATGTATTGAATATACTGTATCACATATGTATTTATACGTGTACACACTATATACACATATAGTACAAATTGAATAAGGACATCGAACACATTTTTGGCGGACTATCAATAACATTTTGACTTTTTAACTATAAGCAATGTATGACACTTAATACACCTGAAACTCGGTTTTATACTTTATTCTAATATCAATTTACCAATAAATGTATTTGAATCAGTAGATTTAAATATTGATCCATTATTGGACTTTTTCTGTTTTTCCATAACACTATCTTTCACTATAGAGTGCTTTAAAAATTGTAAAAAGACAAAACAAATATGAAATAGTTATAGATTATAAAATATATTTTAGAGTACATTTAGATAACTTACTATACAATTTTGAAAACTGTCAAAAATCACGGCTTTAAATTCGAGAAAATTAATTTACAAAGCGCTAGATTTTTGTTTGTTGAGAAAAATTGTTTGCTGCATATTTTTACTACTCTAATAGAAATTAAACTAATTAATTTTAAAGATAATCCGTACATTTTATTCGTAGGCGAGAATTAGGGAGGGAGATTGGAATGATAGAGGAGACTACATACTATGAAAATTTAAAAAAGTTCCAATCGATTTCACCTCATTATTCCTATTTCTGGGTCTGCCATTGAGGTGACTTATTTGTAACAATTACACTTCTTATGATGACATTTGAAAAAAAAAATTACAAAATTATTTATTATGAATGCAAGTTAACGTCTTTTGATTTCAGTAGACGATTGGAATAAAACAATTACTAAATATTGACTAGAGAAAGACATAGATTTTTACCCTGCCTCAAGATCCTAGGTGCCAATCCCACTGTTGCCTTACTAGATAATAAGCGGTGATACGATTTTTGATCCATTTTGAATGTTGTTTTCGAAATTATTATTAGCTAAACTTCAAGTTGCTTTATTCAGTAATGCACCTATGTATAAGTTGGATAAAAAAAAATGGACCATTGACGAGTTAAGAAATACATAATACCTCATATAAAAGAATACTTATTATCGAGTATTATTTGTTCCGGAAATTCATAAATTCCAAAAAAATGGACCATCGATGAGTTAAGAAATACATAATACCTCATATAAAAGAAAACTTATTATCGAGTGTTATTTGTTCCGGAAATTCTGGTGAGACATCTCATCACGCGCTTCGCAATTCTATGACTTTATATTTGAAAACCTAAGTAAAATAAAATAATTCATTAAAAAATTCAAAATATATTTATGTATTTGTGCCGACCGTGGTTGTCTGCATTTTGTAAATAACCGTGGTGTCGACCATTTAAAATTAATACCATTGTTCAACGTAGATATTATTATGTTCACATGTTGACGGAAACCTAGGTGCTTCGGTAGTTTAGTACCAGTTTCTTTAGAAATTCGTATGAATAATCACGATTTAAAACCAAATTTGATTTTTATATTTAATTTTGAACACGGCGATTTACTGTGAATACTACACAAGTACAAAACTGTTATAATATTAAAAATAAAAAAAATCCGAAAACCCAGCTCCTTTTCGCGGAGTCAATGACCGGCTGTTTAATAGTTTCATGGAAGAAGACATTTTCGACCAGACATGGGTTTTTTTTTTTTTTTGATACTATTATCACAAAACCGATTAACACTTCTTTTGATATCATTTTGTTTTCAATGTTGTGAAGTTTTTCTGTGATCTGTAATAAAACTTCATATAAGTATATATTATACAGTTTTCGTTAAGTAATTTTATTTATATGTGAATTAGGTATTAAAAAAGAATGATTAATAGTTAACTCATATTAATGGTTGGTAAAATATTCGTTTGAATTCAGTTCTCCATCATTTCTAGTGTTTACAAGATTCAAAATTTTAAAACCTTCAATATAATTTTATATATCGTGTCAATAACTTTTTAAGAAGCACATAAGCAAACATAATAAATTAAAATGGTGAGTTTCTCGAATTATTACCATAAGATTTATTTTCTATTGTTTTAGAATACATTCACGAAAGCGTACAATTTTAATGTTACCTATGGATGTTTTGTTGCACATGATCAACATAGTTTTACGCGATAAAATTATTATTTTATCAATTTCATATTTAAATACTTTTATATATTATTTTGTTTTTAGTTACAAAAAGATGTCAAGCTAGAAAATACGTGTAAAACGTGGCATTTAGAAAAGCACATTGATTTTCTACAATCTTTCGGCAAAGAAACACACAAATATGTAAATAATAATAATAATATAACATAAACAATATATTATAACACTATAATATTAATATTGCAAATTTAGGAAAGCACCATGATGGAATTCCTTCGTATGTCCGGTATGTACTGGGGCTTAACAGCGTTATACCTGATCAATGATGGCAAAATACCAAAGGAAGATGAAATATTTGAATATATCAAAAGCTGCGAACAAAGTTGTGGTGGATATTCACCAGCCCCAGGTCATGATCCACATTTATTATATACACTCAGCGCTGTTCAAGTTAGTAATATTCGAATTGTATAATATGATATCAGACATCTGAGTATTATAATACCTATTTTCCAATTTTTTTTTTCTACAGATCAGTTGTCTGCTCAATAGAGAATCAGAATTACCAGTTGAAAGAATTGTGTCATATATATCTAAGCTTCAAAAAGATGATGGTAGTTTTACTGGAGATAAATGGGGAGAAGTAGATACTCGTTATTCGTTTTGCGCGTTAGCCTGTTTATCACTTTTAGTAATTATATTTTTAATACTCATTTGGCAATCTTTTATTCAGTGATTTACATAAAATTAAATTTGTTGTAGGGTAAACTCAATGAAATCGATTTAGCTAAAGCTATACACTTCATTCAGAGCTGCCAAAATTTTGACGGTGGTTTCGGTTCGCACCCCGGAGCTGAAAGTCACGGAGGCTTAATATACTGCTGTGTTGGAGCATTATCTATTGCTGGTACTTTTGATACTCATATGGTTTAGATTTATATTACAATAAAACCTCAATAATTATCTGTGACATTCATACCGTAATGTGCGTCATAATGTTTTCAAGTATTATTTAAAAGAAAAAAATAAATCCTAGATTATTCGGAACAAACAAAAATTAATAATTTTTTTAACAATTTTATGTATAAATAATTAAAATTAAATATATTTAAGATTTTATTTAGATGTATGAATGTAATAAGAAATATACTTTTTTCTTTTGTCCATGTCATTTGATATCATTTAACCTTTTGGTACCGTTGCAGATAAATTAATTGAGGTTTTAATGTACTACTAAATAAGTTTATTGTTAACTTTAATTCTAAAAATATGAAAACTTACAGGACGATTGGATTTAGTGGACTCTGACACTTTAGGTTGGTGGCTAGCTGAAAGGCAATTGCCATCTGGTGGACTTAATGGTCGCCCTGAAAAATTACCTGACGTTTGTTATTCTTGGTGGGTGTTCTCCACTTTAAATATTTTAGGACGCGACAATTGGATTGACAAAGAAGAATTAAAAACTTTCATTCTTGCATCTCAGGTAAAGCTGTTAAATACTCTAAATATTATTATACAATTTTAATGTACAAAATTATGATTAATCAACAGGATAGTGAAGGCGGTGGATTTAGTGATCGCCCCGGGGACGAACCAGATCCATTCCATACTCTTTTCGGTCTTGCAGCATTATCACTCATGTCATATGACAACATTTTACCAATTGACCCAACCTATTGTATGCCGAAATCTGTTATCAACCGTTTAGGTTTAAAACCTCAAATCTTGTCCCGCCCTTAATTATGTATAGTAAGCATGTCACTGATAATTTATTGATAATTATTAAAATCTTATAACATGTCCTATGCATTGTTATTTTAACTGAGAATGTTTTCATTTATATTATGTAATTATATAATTATATAATTGTCTTACTTTTCTACACTATTCTTTTGTAAGTTTAACTTAAATGTATAAATCAAGTAGTTTATAATGAAATGGTATTGAAATAAATTTAAAAAATATATTTTCACAAGTGAAACCTGTTTTAATGTCCCATGCTTGGCGTGTACATTTTTGTATCGTATGTTTTCCAATTTCAAGGTTTTAGTTCAGATTTTTTTTCAAATACCTACGAAACAAAACATACAATTATTTATACTCCATAGAATTCAACTCACGTATCAAATATAAATGTATGCAAAAAGATTCATCTCAATTTCGGTTTCCCATCCTTATGCCGTATGAAACAAATATAACATTATGACAAATCAATTATCAATCAATATTGTACCTAACCTACACTGACTGCTGTTTATCTATGATGGAGTGTGATATTTTACAATTATAAGTCATACTCATTTGATAAAAATGTAATAATAATAACTCTGATTTTCCTCATATAAAATTAATTTACTTTGCTGCTCGAAATAAGGTCCATATTGCAACATTTTATTTTGTTTTGTGTTTTTTCCTATTTGTTTTCGTGTTTTACGAAAAACAAAACATGTGGCAATTAATAAATATTACCTTAGTATGTTCTCATGCTCTAAATTTTTTAATTTATAATAAATATTTAAACAATTTAAACTATATAGAAGCATTGTGGATAATAATACATTTTCTGAAATAGTAACACGATGTTCAAATAAAATAAATGGTGTAATAAATTGATGTATACGTTTTGTATATGATATTTCTATATATTTATTATATATATTATATAAAATTTAAATAAAAACTTCATTATTACTTCTTAATTATTTAATAATTTTTCAGACTTTGTGATTACGAATTAATAAGATTATATTATCATAAATATAATCATAAGTGAAAAATATATGTTGACATTTATAAAATTACAATTTTGTAATACTTACCACAACAGAACGATCGCTTTAGATGGCTTTAATTGAAAATAAATGTATTGTGGGTTATAAATAATAATCTTTTGTTTCAATTTCTCTATAAGATCATTATAATAATAATTAATAATAAATAATAAAACAATACCTATATTTATAAATATTTAGGGTAACAAAAACTGTCACTGTATGTCACCCTAAGCATAGATTAAATATACTAAATCTATCTGTATACTTAATCTATGCCCTAAGTTATTGCATCATTTGAATGTACTTTAAAATAAGTTAAAATAAATTAAATTAAGTACCATAAGATATTTAAACAAAACATACATAAAGTACCTATACAATAGAATAAAAGGTAACAAATATCAATTGTACCAGTGAAAAAAAAAAGAAAAGAAAAATATTCACTATACACTAATGAACATATTTAATGCATAAGTACACCTGATATACTGTGTAAGAACAACAAGTCTATTTAACGTTATCTCTTGATGTTCCAATCTTCTTTGATCATGTCAGCACCTTTCTCTCCGATCATAATCGCCGGACCATTGGTGTGAGCCGCAGGTATTTCCGGTATGATTGACGCGTCCACGACTCTCAAATTTTTTATCCCGTGTACCCGTAATCTCGGGTCTACCACTGCCGAGGGATCTTCCTCGGGTCCCATTTTGCATGTGCCAGATAGATGATAAATCGTAAAACTTATGTGACGAGCAGAACATTTCCAATAGTCGTCGGTGTCGAATTCATGTATAGCGCAACCGGGCAGCGGAGTACCGAGTATTTTAGCACCGATTTTTTTCATCGCATCGGTCTCTAGCATTTTTTGAACGATGCGTACGCCGGCTACCGCCACGTCCAAATCTGTTTCGTTGGCGAAGTAATTAGGATCGATCAGTGGATGATGAAGAGGATTCGCATCTTTCAACCACACGCGGCCTTTGCTTTTCGGTCGCATGATCATCGGGAACACCATGAAACCGTCCATTTTCTCCGTGGGCTTGTAAACTTTGTTGTAAACGTCCTTTTTCAAACCGAACAGCGTATGTGTAAACGCGTTATCCGAGTACAAGCCTGACACTAACAATAGTTCTAAGTTCGGATGTCCGTCCTCAAGTCCGGGTCGATCTAGATCCAAAAGTGCCAATGCCTCTGCACCGCCCGGTACTGTAAAAGGGCCTCTATTTTGACTTAAGAAATTGTACAAATTAATCGGGTTTCTCATTATCCTGTCAGTTTTTAACGAAATAGTGTCGTTTACTATGATGGCCAAATTTCCCAAAGCCACATGGTCCATCAAATTTTCACCAACTGGCAGATTTTTTATCAACGGAATTCGCATATCTTCTAAATGTTTTTTCGGTCCGATTCCTGATAACATCAGTAACTGTGGTGAATTTATGGAACCTCCAGAAATAATCACCTCTTTCCGTACATATACTCTGTATGTTTTGTTTTTCGAAACGAATTCTACCCCCTTCGCCGTTTTAGTGGCACCATCTACTAGTATTCGTGTTACCATGGTGTTTTTTCTCACGTCTAAGTTTGATCTGTTTTTTGCCGGGAAAAGAAAAGCCGTATTAGTACTGCAACGACGGCCGTTTTTCATAGTAACCTGGAATTATCAAACTAAACATGAAATGACTTACTACGCTTGGAAGTACATGTTTTTATCAAAATTATACCTTATGCTTTTCCACCAATTTTGTTTTTAAATCTTTTTACTTCGTTATATTTTCCCTTACTGTTCTACTCCTATAGATTGGGTGAGTCGTTAACTTAAAAGTTGAAATTTAATTACCTGTATATAATTAACGCCGACTTGTTTTACGCCGTTGACATCGACGACAGGAAGTCCAATCTGCGATCCGGCGTCGACAAAAGCTTTTGCTATAGGCGTTCTAAACGGGACGTCAGTTACTGATAATAATCCATTCTGTCCGTGATAATCCATATCGGCTTGCGATAAATGAGCGTTTTCGGATTTCATAAAATACTTTAGGACTTCGTCGTAGCTCCATCCTTTGGTATGACAAAAAATACAAATTTCAAGCTCAATTATGATGACGTTATTTGATTATTTTATTTACCTGTGTTGCCCTTTTCTGCCCAACCGTCGTAATCTTGCCTGCTACCCCGTGTATATATCATGTAATTCAATATACTACTGCCACCCATGACTTTACCTCTCGGAAATTTACATTGTCGATCTTCAAAACCTAGTCAATCGTTAAACAATTGAATATCATTTACGTAAACTTTAGTTTAAAAAAAAAAACAACGTAATTAAAAACTGTTTACTTAAGCAAGAATTAGTCATCGGGATCGTTTTATATTTCCAATTTATCGACATTGTTTGCAATTGTCCTGCTACTGCCGGAATATCCATTAATCGGTCTGCATCTTGTCCAGCTTCGATTAGTAACACTTTCCAATTGTCTATCTGTAGTGATAAAACATTAAAATATTTTAAGTTCTATATTTTCATACATACAACATGTCAATATCATAGGTGTACATCTTAGTGTGCTAGCGGGTGCATAGCACAATGGTTTAAATATTTAAATCATCTATGTATAAATATAAGTTTATATTATATTAAATACTGAAACATTTAGTAGTTAACAAGTTATATAGCCTACTTACTACTTAACATAAACTTATTGAACTATATTGAGCTCAAACATAAAATTCAAATTTTATTAGGTGGGTACCTAATTAAGTTTACTACTTAATATATTGTTTAAGTATACCTAATAAATTAAACTCATATTATGACGTACAATATACTCGTCACTTAATTTATAATTTATACTAACTTTATAGCTTATAAAGTTATAAAACTAGTAAGTTACATAAAATTTCAGAAATTAATAAATATTTAGAGAAGTTTTTCTCCTTTAAAATTATTTTTAGTGTTGTTTACATTCATACTATCGTACATATCGATAGTAATTATTTTGAAATGTGTACAAAAATGATATAATTACTTCAGACAATCTATTAGCCACGACCATTCCAGCACTGCCTGCACCGACCACTATGAAATCATATTTTGTTTGAATTTCTGTGTAATCAACACGTTCCTTGGTTTCTCGCTTTGAAATTTCTTCAGCATCCCATTGTAAAGGCAAAAATAACGTCGATTCCGATTTATGAACTACACAGTTAATAAAACAAAAAATCAAACATAAAATAGATAGCATTATTTAAAAAAAAAAAGATGAACAACTAAGAAATAAGTCGTAATCGACGTAGAAGACGTGTAGGACACAGTACACTAATTATAAATTGACTACCTAAATATATTCATTGCTAGACTCTTTTAAATGCAGAGAAAGGGAGGTCATTTAATTTGGTAGATATTATTTAATTATTTATTTTCTTAATATTCATTGGTTCGACTATTAGCGCTCAAATTGATATTACTCACCTTTAATATTTTTATTGGCTATTTATAGGAATTTTAAACATAATATATTTGCAATATTTAATTCTTAAATACTGAATACAGAACTTTTCATGGAAATTATAAATGAGTGAAAGTAAAAAAAAAATTCTGTGGATCTGAATAACTCTTACCCTTTTTATCACGACGTTGGACCCGGCTTACGCGAACTTCCGGTTCGCACGTCTAGAATGTCCGTCTAAATTCTAAATTACCATCTCAAAAACTTTAAACAATAGATACTTGAAAATATTTATTTGAAAAACAAATTCTACATAGAGCCTACATACTACACTTAAAGTAAATTATAAATTCTATAAAGATAAATATCTGCTATATCTCATAGACGTTATACGTCTAGAGTATATGACTAATCTACACTCGAAGGTACTGGTATAGTGGTATGTATGGCACACTCGTATAATAGTCGTATATGTGATAATAATCTGATAAATTTATAAAAAAATATATTAGGTGGTAAACCAAATTATAGGTATTTAATAAGTTAGGTAAGTCGTAAATCATATAAAATACGTACATATACTATCATATATACGTATTATATATATATACAAATCACTTATTTATACTTATATCTAATGATATCATTTGTATCAATACTTAAAAAAATTTAGAATAGATTTATCTAGAAAAATAAATATTCAAAATCAATTTAATGATTTTAACTTAAATTACTGCTTCTAATAGTTTTCCACGTATTTTCATTTTAGTATCCATCTGCAATAATTGACGTTGGCTGGTAAATTGATGTTTCCCTAAAACATTTAATCTTATTATTAAATTACAATGATTTTACATTGATAATTTTAACTAGTGGTTTTAAAAAAAAAGGTATTTTTAATAATATACATAGGATATGTATATCATAGCATCAATTAAAGAATATTATTATATTATTGAATCATAATTTATTCTACAACTAATGTTATGAGTTTATGACCATATAATGTCATAGATATACCAAATTTTTCTAGTACTTATATAATTCACGTTTAATTTAATTACAGAATATTGAACAATTAAGGTTAAAGACTTATAATTAATGATATATGCACACGTACAATTATATTATTACTCATAATGCAAAATGAGTTATGTTTAAATGTGTTCGTCAACAAGAGTAATTCATAAGCTATTAAGGTATTATGATGATAAAGATGATTGTTGTCAAATATAAAAGTACGAAAAATGCAAGTAAATAATATAGTTATCTTTCTTTTATGACTATGCGAGTGAACTTAATAATTTTACACACTGAAATTTCATGTAGAAATATCAAATTTGATTAAAGTCATTAATCAATTATGGCATATTTATTTTAAATATTACATTTTAATTTTAAATTAAATTATTGATTAAAAAGTTATCTTTTAATAATAATACAATTTTTTGAAGGATTACACTTTTTAGTTTATAAAAATTTATTTTGAAAAATGGCCTTCATATTAGAAGTTTCAAAGTTTATATTTTGTTTTTAGCACAAATGTCTCTCATTTTTAGTTTATGTAAGTGAATATTCTTAGTTTTTAATGCAATTAATTAACAGTCCTGTTCGAATGTTATCCAATAGCTACAAGTAATGAATATCTTATAAAATAGGTATTTAAAATTTTGATCAATACAATTTTGTTACAAATTTAAAATTTAACATCTTAATGATCGTAAAACAAGTAATTTATGATTCATGGACATTCCCAATGAAGACCAATAATTGGTTAATTATTAACGTCACAAATGTTTATATAATTTGCTTATAGTAGTATTATGTTATTATACTTAAATATAAGATATAAATAGACCCTAGTAATATTACTATTATATAAGAATACTAAGATAGGTACTAGACGTGACTAATGAACTAAAATGATTACAATTCTAATAGATATTTGTAGACATGTAGCTACGTCACAATTACTTTGTTTGAAAATAAATCCTTACTCATACCAATATAGATTTTACATTTAGTCCATGCGTTATAATATATTCTTTTTATAGCTATATCAAGAATTTATGAAGCTTTCATATAAGCTGGACCGATATTATAATAAATTGTAATAAGAAAATTATTAGAAATTTACGAAATTTACTAGAATAAAATATAGATTACTGGGGCACATATACATAGATTATTCTTACATATAACAGCGGATTAACGACCTAAATGTTCCAAGTGCTTTTCCTATCTTAGATAGAAAAACAAAACGAATAATATAAAACATTATATAAAAAAGCCGACATGTGGTGTTATTGGTTTTGATTGTTCCAAATATTGATAAATCAACCACTGTATTAAAAATCGAGTTTGATCAAAGTCGGAATAATTTAGGTACATAGCCATTAAAAAAAAAAAGATTCTTAAAAATGATTAACTTTGTGACATTTCAAATTTTCAAACATTTATAAAAAAATATATTGACTGTTACAGATTTTCTGTTTGTTTAATACTAAGTAAAAAGTAAAATACTTTAGGCTATCATAAATATAAATTGAATTCATTTTACCACAAATGAAAAAAAGCTATTTGTAGAAGTTGATAATTTTGTGATTATTTTCAATATTAAAATATTGCAATAACAAAACAATGATACTAACTACTTCTACAGATACTGATATTATATTATATTTTAATATAATATGTCACATTTAACCAATCTTATTATTAAACTAAAGTTTATACTTAAAAATTATTTCAAAATTAGGTACCTCAGTTGATAGTCATGAGGATGAGGTGCTTTATACTGATTGAATATCCTGTGGTAATAAGAAAGTGAATTTTTTCTTTTAGCACAACACATCATTAATCCCATTGTAAATGGTACTGCCAATAAGACACCAATTAAAATTCCAACCAACAAAATTCCGTCTCTTTCAGGTCGATTGTTGTATGCATCTAAACATCGCATATGATAATGCATATGATTTAGTTCAAAAATAGATTTTCCTCTCATTTCAATTGGCTCATGGCATCTAGAATACGATAATTATATTTAAAAACAAACCAATACTTATATTTGATGTTAGTTAATTACGTGAAATCTGTTAGGAATTCCGAATGTTTAGATTTTACCATTGGAACTAAACTTGATACAAGCCATTGATTTACACAATCACATACCCATTTGTTACCTTGCAAGTTCAATTCTTCTAATGTATCCCATCTACTCAATAAATGGCTGTCTAAGTATTCTAAGGCATTATAACTCAAATCTAACTACAAATGAGTTTAAAATGATTATAAATACACTTTACAAAGTTTCCCACAAAGATTTACTATTTTTAAGCAGTGGGAGTTATGTTAACTTACTATTACTCCTCCTCATTAATAGTAAATTGTCATGGAACACTCTGTATATTATAGTCTGTAGGTAAATGTACCTACACAGAACATCCCATACAGTTCATTAAAATAAGGTAATGGACGCCTCATTACTCCTACTACTTAAAAATAGTAAATCTTTGTGAAACTCGCTGTATAATAGCGTGTTAATGTTTAATTGAAGTACGTACTTTAACTATCTGAGGCCATAATTCACTTTCCGATCCATCATTTAATTTGTAGCTAAACGCATTTAAATCTATTGATGTAAGTTTATTATTATGCATGCAATGAAATTCCTCGAGATTATTGAGAAGACTGAGAGCACGTGGTCCAATAGTGGTTAGTTCCGGCATATGTGACAAATGAAGTACTTTTAGCGATGACATCTTTGGGAAATTTCTTAAAAAGTAAAAGTAAAAAGAAAAAAAAATTGTAAAAATAACATGATTATATGAAGTTAAAAATCAAGTTTACATACAAGATATTATTTATTGGATTATAACTTAAGTCTAATCTCTGCAATGCGTGTACTTCAGACAATCCATGCGGAATATTTGTGAATTTATTCTTTGACAAATTTAATGTTTCTAAAAATCGAGGAGTGTGTAAAAGATGGTCGGGCAGCTCATTTAGAGATGTATTAGATAAATTTAAAATCTAAAATGATAAAATTTGATTAAAAATCAATTTAATTAATGATTATATGAATAGTTAATTTTATACTTTTAGCATAGGTAACGAAGACAATGCGAAACTTGTTGATCGATCAATAGTGATCAAAGGATTCCCTGCTAGAGACAATGATACAAGATTACCAATCTCTTTGAAAACATGAGGAACAAGCGAATGAAGATTATTGTAATCAAGACGTAAATGAATTAGACTAGTTGGTCTCAAAGAATCACCGCGATTAATCTGTATATCAATGTAAATTAAATATAATTAAATACATAATTATTCATTGCAAAACTGTATTGGTAGTAAAATCAAAACAAATACTCACCTTGAATGTATCTTGATTTAATTTGTCAGAAGTCAAATAATTGTAGCTAAGATCGAGTTCAACTAGGTTTCTTAAATTTATAAAAGCTAAATCTTCAATACCGCTTATTTTGTTATGTCGAAGTGATAAAAATCTGACTTTAGACGATGGGAACTTTTTAATAAAAGTAATATCATTATTATCGAAGTGTATGAGTGTTGCATTTTTTAAATGGTCTGTGTGATCCCCTAAGTCTAAATCATTAACTAATCCATTTTCTGTACAATTTATTATTGAATTTTTACACACGCAAGTATC
This sequence comes from Drepanosiphum platanoidis, assembly GCA_948098885.1. NCBI lineage: Eukaryota > Metazoa > Arthropoda > Insecta > Hemiptera > Aphididae > Drepanosiphum > Drepanosiphum platanoidis. The sequence continues at coordinate 3,772,337 of OX402539.1, forward strand.
ACACATAAAACATTCACCACTGATTGCACATGTAACAATGATAATCAAAATACATCTGGCCAAGTTTTTAGACAACCTGAAAAAGAAACAATAAACATTTATAAATCGAAATAAAAATAAACACCGAGTTACTTATTTATTCGGTACAATTAATTGTAAAAATAATAATAATTTTATACTAACATCTTAATGAATAAAATAACTACTAACAATATTTCTAGTTGAATTTTAAACGATGAATAATAAGTAAAATTTATGTGATGAGCAGAACAGAGTCGAGAATTTCGAGTGCAAGATAAATAATAAATATAAGACTTATCATTAAATAAACATTCTCTTAGATTTCAACACTATTGTCTAACGTAACGTAACTAATTTCATATAGCTTCATACTTATATTTCAGACAAAATACATATTGTAAAGAACCTATAATAAATAAGTAGGTAGGTATAATAACAACAGTGTTTTTATGATTATAAAACAATATGAATGTAGTATATAATATTATACAATATAACTATACTTGTTTTTATTTTAGGTTTATATTATATTATAAGCATAGGAGGATATTTATAACTATTTACTAGGTTATTCGTAATATAGTAGATATTATGAAAAGCAGGAATTCTTTTTTCGTAGATTTATAGTGGCCCACCCAAGATCTTTATCCAACCGGATGTTTATGAATAAATGACGTGAATCAAAAATGCTTAAAAATGATGCCCAATTTATTTCGCATGCCTACTAGGTAATGTTCCCTGTAGTAATATTTATCAGTTTTATTAACTTGGACTTTTTTTAATTTAAGAAATAAAATAAAAATCTCTACAGATCACATTGTAGAGTAGGTGGATATTTAAATAGATAGGTATTAGGTAACATAGAATATAATATTATATATCATGCTGGCAATGATACAATGCTGCTTATGAGACCAGACTCAAAAGTTAGCACTCCCAGAAGTGTTTTCATTGAGTAACACTAAATCTTTTAGAAATATTAAAGATATTTAAAGATACTTAAAGTTTTTTACCTGAATTTAACAAGGAACATTTCATCTATTAATAACTTCAACGATTGCCATGTTAAAACTAGGTAAATGATAAAAGAAAAACGTAAAATTAAAATAACTATTAATTTTATAACAATCCGTATTAAATTTTCGTATATACATCAAGGTATACATTTTTATTAGAGTTATGACTTTGGTAGATAATAATATACCGCGGTTCTTTCTAAAGGTATGAATTATTATTGAAAATGGACGAAGTTTTAATTTTCAATCTATAGGTTATACCATTGATACCGGAAATAATTACAAAAATAAGTTATTCCATGAGCTTTTATACCAATAGATACATAAACGTTGAAACCTAACACGAAATTGAACTTACCTGTACATGATGTTAACCACTGCGCTTCAAATAGAGTGAATAGAAACATTTTGAACTTTATAGGAAACTACACCGTTACAGTTGTGTTACAATGCATAACTATTTTGGCTGTAGGAAAAAACAACAATACCAAATACCAATATGAATAAAAGTTTAAAATTTGAAACAAATATAATTATAGAAATTTCAATTACTCAAAGACCTACGTAATGATTCGTGCAAATTTGTTCTTTATACCATTCTTAAACGCGTCGATTTTTAAAGATTTCAGAAAAAAAAAATTGTTAGTCGGGTAAAATAAAATGGTTCCAGATAGAAATATAAATTAATAAAACCAGCATTACGAAATCAATGTTCAATATCATTTCTGAAAAAATGTGATGTTTCATTTCCTAGGAAGCAAAATAAAAATATAAAAATTAATATTACACACAGCAGATTAATATTCTGTGCAAGAGATGATAACATGATTGAAATACCCAGTGTATAAAATGCTTAAATACTACTTCCAAGTGAAGTCTTGAGTTCGTTTGTTGTGCTTGAGTTAAAGTCATACTTATTTGGAATAAAATCGACCACATTAGACGAATGAATAAAGTAAAGTGATAGGTAGATATTGTGTAAATTCCACTGGTCTATAAATTGTCATATATACCTGGTAACAAGTAATCGATCATTGGTTTAAACATGACCAAAATTATCATTGACCAAGTTGTCTACTGTAAACACTAAACAGGTAATTAGTAACTGTTATACCTAAGATGGCGGATATGAGGTATTTGTGAGGGGGAGAAATAAGCAGAAATCTATTAGAATTAGAGACATAATTAATAATCATATGATTTCAATTTTTTTTAATTATAGAGCACTTGAAAACTATTAATAAATTATCGATGTAACTGTAAAATTAAATGGGTATCTAAATTTATGTTATGACATTAATTGAAAATAATTTAAAAATTAAAATAAATTCTCAAACACATTGATATACACATACACACAAAAAGAGAAAAATTTTATAAAATTATTTTTAGGTACTTCTAAACTGTATACAAGTATTTAAATAAAGATCTAACTAATGGGAGGTGCCAAGGCCGCTATGAACCCCCCCCCCCTTAAATCCACCACCGCTACATCATCCCAATCTTATTAATTGGCGTGAAGGTGCATTTTTTGGGCCAAATTCAGCCGTGAAATCTCTCCCGTTTGTTGTAAAATATTAAATTTCAAACATAGGTAAAATTTAAATGTCAAAGTAATCAACTTATACATACTAAACAATTACCGAATCAAACTTCAAACTTAATGTTCTCATCTCTGGTTTTTTTTTACGTAACTTGTACTAAACTCATGTCTTCCAGAAATTCTTTATTGAACTTTTTTTTCCAATCATTGGTCATAAGTGATTTTCTTTTGGTCATAAAAATAATTTGTATAAATAAGAATAAATATTTTTATATAAAAGTTCTTAGCGATCAATAAAGTATCAATTAATTTACTGAACACTAAAATTATGTATTTTAAGATTTAAAATTGAATACTTTTATGGAAAGAAAATATTATAAAAAATGCATATGAATTAAAATTTGCATATAGTATTAATAATTGTTCATGTCTGAGAAATAAAAGTATTGAAAATTTGACATTCACGTGTTGAGATTAAAAAATTTATATGATCAATTATCATCATTATTTGTAGTGTAGTGTTCATGAATACTGTAAAAATAAATGTGCTATTGAATATTATAACAGATTACAAATACCTATTTTTTACCATTTTAAAAATATTTATAGAAAAACTGATTGGACTGAATATCTCTTATATTTTTGGTTACTTTTACATTCAATTTTCAAATCACAATGTTAATTATTTTATCAAATTAATTGTAATTGTAAAAATAGATAGAAAAAATCCAACTTTCTTAAATTTATATTTTATTTGTGTAAACCAAAATATGATCTTTCAGATGTATCTTTTTTATGACTATATTTTTAATTCATATTTAAAGAATAGCTGTTGAAACAGGATAATTTTACAATTAAAAATAAGAAATCTTTTGTCCAGAATCTAAAATACAATTTAACCATTTGATTTCAATTTGTTTGGTTTTAATCAACCAGCATTATTTAAATATTTAAAAACTATCTCGGAAACATTAATTTAATAGTATTAATTGTTTATCAATAGAAATATTAATAGTTTAATTTAAAGTAATGAAATCAAACAGATAAAATTAATATGTTAAAATAACTTTTAATAATACATTTATTTCCCATTAATTTTGGTAATCAAAAATTAATATATAGATTTATAAAACAATATATGAGGTCAAAATAAAAACTTAAAATTTGAAACAATTAACATTTTACATTATACTATACGCAATCACCATCATTAAGATTTAGCTACTGTTCTAGTATTTTGCTCCGTCAAAGGTTTTTGTCCTCCTCTTCTTCTTGATTTCTGAGCAGGCTGATTTTCATTATCACCAATATTCTATAATAAAAATATGCATAAAATATACAACTAGTAATTGTTATAAATGTAAAATTTCAATATATATTGCATTACTTGTCCTTGTGCTTGGGGGTTTAACTTTTGAGGTTTTTGTGATTGCCTAAAGCCCAATTGACCTGTAGGAGGAGGCACAGACAACACATTGCCAACAGCTTTTGTTCTGCCTTCTCTGAACACCAATCTTTGTCCTGGCCTTAAATACTCGGGGTATTTAATAAATCTGAATCTTACTTTAGCCTTGTCTCCTGTTCTCAAACATTCTTCAGACATGCTAAGTATAGACGCTGTTTGTCGAATACTACCACAATGAACTATACAAAAATTAACACAATTTTAGATAATTACTGAATGCTATTGATCTATATGTACCCATTGCTTGGTAACGTGAGCTAATGGTAGTTGGATGATGCAATACAAGTATCTCTCCATCAAATTCCCAAGTAGCTGATGGGTTAAGTGATGGAGACACCATGACCATTCCTTTTCGAATTTGGGATCTCTTGATTTTTTTTAAAGCAAAAGACGCAGTTTGTCCAGCCTTTACTTCTCGTACGACCATTCGTTTACGATGTATACTTTTCACTGCAATAGCAACAAATTGGCCAACTGGGTCAGGTCCCAGCATAAGTGTATCATTTAATCGAATCGTTCCACATAACGTCGTACCAGAAACTACTGTTCCGACACCCTAAAATTTAAAAACAAATTTACCCGATGCATTCTTTAAGTTTTTAATATTATCTTTATTCCAATGTAAAATGTACACATACGGGCACAGAATATGTGTCATCTATTTGAAATTCAGCTGGATCATTGTCAGTAGACATTACTCGTGTGGTCAAAAGGTTCAAAAACATTTTTAATAAATCCAAGTTTTCACCATTCACATTGGAAACTTGAAATATCGGACAAAGTCTAAAAAATAAGTATTACAATTATTGAACACGAAATTAAATAAATATGTAAAGTATACATGATCATTTTTTTTAACACTCCATTCATACCTTTGAGACACAAAATTTGTAGCACTCACAATGACATCATCCTTTGTTTTTACCATTACTGGCACTTTTCTACAACCTGGTGACTTGAGAATACGAACTAATAACCGCAATGTGTCTTGTAGAATATTAGGGGGACACATATCAATTTTGGTAACAACAACAAATACGGGAACACTCAGTGCTAATGCAAGACCTAAATGCTCTTTTGTCATTCCAATTATTCCAGCATTTGCTCCAATCTAAATGAAGTCAACATGTAAAAATCCACCAACACACAGTTAAATTTAAAATTACCATTAACATGCCAAAATCCGGCATATGTCCAGTCATACCGAAGACGGTGGTTTTTAAATAACGTTCGTGTCCTGCTAAATCAATAAAGGTGATCACCTTTGTCGATTTCTCACATATTTTTACCCAATCTAATGAACCATGCTCTGGCCTATTCACGACTTCTCCCGTGCTATTAAATCCAAGAATATCGTTGCCAACAGAACTAGTACGTCCAGATTCCATTTCATGCTTGTGTCTGAAGAGTTTTAATCTCGCATGTCCTCGACCATTATCTAATTCACCATGTGTCAAAACTCCCAACAATGTTGATTTTCCAGCATCTACGTTTCCTACAACCGCTACCCTACACAATAAATAATACAAGTCAAAAATGAACTAAAGTTTTACTAACAACTGTAAAACTGTAAACATTTTATTACCTTATTTCAAGAAAATCTTGAGATTCTAATCGTTTTCTGACAAGATACTGAGCTGTAAATGTTCCTCCTTCAGTTTTTTCCCTAAGGAGAACACAATCTGCATCTTGAGTTGCTGCTAATGAATGTAACGTAGCCACAGAGGCTTCAAATTCATCGTTGGTCAAACCACATCCGTCATCTCCAATGCCTACATCGTATATGGTCTCTCCGTGTCCTTCTTCAATTAGTTCTTTAATCCTAAGCTGTAATGTTTCGAATTGTAGTTCCGATGGACTGACCAAACTGGTCTGCAAATAAAAGTATCACATAGTTATCCATACATCCAATATATCTTTGTATATGCTAAATATGAAACGTGTGTGTCTGCCATATTGATGAAAATAATTTTACAAAGTATGTAATTTAAGTATATTCAAGGTACAAAAAAAATATGTTCATAATGTTCTATTGGATTTAAAATTAAATGGCATAACTATAAAGCACACTGTATAAATTGTGATTTCTAATTTTGAAATGCATAAAGTTATTCTGATTAATATGACCATTAAATTACCTTTCCTCGGACACTGGAATAGTCCATTTTTTTCGCAGCCATTTCACCTAGCTGATCGCTGTCCAACAAGGAAATGGTTTTATCTGCTGTGTTTGGAGTTTGTTCGACTATGTTCGCCATTTAAAATAAGAGTCGAGTCGTCGTTTTCACAATTATTTGGATACTATCGACAAACGGATAGGGACTTCATGTTAACAAACTATTTGTTTTTTTTTCAGTAGTCCAAAGGGGCAAATAGAAAAACACTACGGGTTACGGTTTACATTGCAATATTATTAGACGAAAAAAACTGTCGAAATTAAAACTTAATTTGTCGAAATGGAATTTGAACCGACGCAGTCAATATTGTACCACAGAACAACACCGTCTGTCGTGTAAAGCGAATACGGACGGGGACGTGTAGGTAACAGGCATATCGTTAAAACCAAATTAGTGTTTACTATTTAACGAGTTCTAAACATAAATATTTTGACACCTTGTCAGTATTTCAGTAAAAGTTATTGTTGCTCAGTAGTCAGTTGTTATCAAAACATCGAAAATGTAAACGTACTAAGAAATGCGTCATTCGGTGCATGTTGGTACGTGAATTACATTATTATCGTCATCGGGTCGCGATCGACTCAGTGTAGCCGCATTTCGTATACGATTATTTTATTTTATTTCCCCACCTCACAAACCGTGGACGAGAATCCCAGAGGTCCGGGTCGAGGTATGACGATTGTTCTGCTCCGGTCGCGACCATATTATAATATTAATAGAAAAAATTGGTCCAAATATCTGTTGGGCTAATAGCCTAATCGCCGTCAGCGCGCCAGAAACGATAGGTACGCCGACATCACAGAAAGGAGGCCTAGAACGAATCGAGACGGCCGCCGCCGCCTCTCGACCGATATAAATTAAATAAAAAAATGACGTATAGGTGACACAACACGCGTCACGTTCTCGCCGCCACGCGCAAGTACACGTTGTGTAAGAGAAGTCAACGCACGATAAAAATAACATCGATCGGTCTATAAATATCACAGGCTTTCTATCTGTCATAAACACTATATAGAAACAGTAGAAACTAGATTTCGATCTGTGATAAATATTTCATATTTCATAACGTTCGAAAATAAATATCTTTAGTGCGGTGCACCACAGATTCCGTGTCAAATGGTGCCATGGTGGTGATACATATTTAGGGACAATATTTTTTTATGGGGGGGGGGGAGAAGGAACTTAATATTTGTCGCGAGTACGCAAATACCGCGGGATAGAATAATACTTGGCTTGTACTCACCAGACCAAGACACAAACACACATGTTTTTAAAAGTGTTTTTGTTTCAAATCGAATGTCTACGAGTCCAATTTTAAATAACTTGGAGAAATGCCCCTGCAAATAATAAAATATATTCTTTAACTTGAATTAATTGTTTGTCTCCGACCAAGTTATTAAGGTTCACTGTATATATACACATATATTATAAAATACATATTGCAATCAAATCACAGAATAGATTGTTCTACGACAATCACTATAAAATATAATCAAATGTATAAAAATTAAACTAAATAAGTACAAAACTGTTCCTTAAACAAAAAAAGTGTACATTTTTTTGTTATTCAATTGAATAAGAAACAGTCAATAGTTATTAAATAATAAGTAATAATTATAAGTTATTAAATAATAACTTGAATGATCAAAACTAAAAAAACTGTAAAACAGTTAATGACTATATGACAATTAATGTATAGAACACTGTTTTATTTCAAAATAAATCAGGAAATAATTACATAATCAGCATTGTATTGTAATTGACCAAATAACACAAACATTAAAATCAGTTGTTTCACAAAAATTGGCTAAATATTTTAAAATACTTATCAAGTGTACCTTAATATATAATATTTAACTACAGTGTGGTTTATTCAATGTCAAACACTTACATGGGACGAGCGTTATTGAATAAATAGCCCATATAATTAAAATGGATAATTTTATTTATTAATATGGAAAAACTGTTATAAATAATTGACCAAGAAATATTAATTTTTCGAATGAGGTCACTTCTGTGCCTGTGCACTTTTTCAATTGTGATTTAATAATACTTTCTAAAATAAATATTAAAATGGTGCGATGACAACAACATTTAACAAAGTGAATGAAATTTGTTTATTTAAATAATTCAATATTAAAATATAGTATGATCTTGTTTGTATAAAATTATTATTTGAATTTATTATGAATTCAGAATCCAAAAAAAAAAACAATAGATTTTGGATGCCTCATTAAATTAAGATAATTAAATTCCATAAACTAACAATTATAATTTACTTCCAGGAATAAAATCAGTTTTAAGAAATTCATTTAATGCGATTGACATTAAACCATTACACTATATTTAGACACTTTAAAATAAATAAGTACTGTATGCAAAATAGATAAAAATAGTTTACTCTAACATAACACACAAAATAAAAACTTCCACTTTATTATTATTATGTTAAAAAAAATAGGTTTAAAAGTTAAACTATTTTATTTTATTTTTAAATTGATTTTACAACCAATAAAATAACAATAAATTAATATTTTCTTTATGCAAATTTATCGTATATAAATTAGTTGTGTGATGGGGAGACTTACAACTAATAAGTAATACAAAATTAATTATAAGTATTGATGTTGAAAAAACAACAAAGACTATTATTTTTTTCAATTCATCCAATGAATTCTTTCAATATCCGACCTATGCTTAATTCATAAAATAATAATCTATACATACATAAATTTATATTTTATTCTGAATGACTTATTATATTAATTAATGTTAACATGTAATAAAATAAAATATGTTTGTTAAATTAAAATAAATAAAATTCAACATAAAAATACAAATAATAATAATAAAAGAATTAAGTTAGTTAAGACAATACTTTCACAAAAAATGATTAATGATTAAAATATTCAAACACCATTTGGATAAATCTAAAAACTTCTTTTAGGAATGATGTAGGAAAAATAATAATCAACTCATCTTAATAAATTAACTAATACAAAAGAGGATTGTTATAAAGGATAAAAATAAAGATTTAAAAATAAAAACATTCTAAATAACAAGATAATATATAAAAGAGCATGAGATCCAGAGTAATAAAACTGCAGCTAACGGAAATTTCAAATGCTATCATCAAAAAGAATTTTAAAAAAATAAAAAAATAAAAATAATAATATTAAATTAATATGAATATTTTATCGTGTCTTAAAAACATTGAAAAGAATAATATTTTATTTTTTTAATTATTACTCTGCCAAAAATTAATTAGTAATAATGTCATTTCAGTTGTGTCCTATAATTTACAGAAATCGATTTTAACGAGACAATAGAACATTTATCCAAATGTAAGCAAACACACATCTTTGTTAGTCAATAAAAAAGAAAAACGTGTTTTACATTAGATAAAACAAAAGAGAAAAAACTAAAATATATCAGGACACAAATATTTCATATGAAATAATATTTCTAATTGTTCCCGATATATATAACTCTTAATTAGAACTCAATTTAAATAAGTGAATTTACTATCTGATATGAGAGAAAAATTCACGATAGAAAATGAAGGATATGAGCATTTAGTTATGTTACTTATCAGTATTAAGTTCCAATCTTTCCTCTAAAAGACCCTGTAATCTTTTGGTTATAACAGGTGGAGAAGGAGTTTTTTGTTTTGGAACCGGTCCGTCATTGTGCTCCTCAGTAATATTTCTCTTCTTCGCAATTGTTCGCATTGTTATCATGTTTATATTTTCCAAGTCCTAAATGAACACAAATGTAATAAATTAAATTATTTGGATATACTGTTCAGTCCTAATATAGATTATCAACTAAATAAATAAGAAATTGTTTCTCATATTTGTTTTTTATCCATAGGGTTTTTTAATATATACTATTAGTCTTTAATACTTCCTTTTACATAATTTAATTCTTACAATAAAATAGAAATTTACTCACTTTTTTAGGACTTTGATTTATACAATAACTCAATGGCCTGATTGGTGATGTAATTGGGCTTGCCTGAGCTTCCAACCTACGTATAAATATTGGTAATCGATCATTGACTCGTCGTGTAGTTGGCGATTGCAATTGTGTCTTAGTAGTTGGCAAAGGAGATAATGTAAGATTATCATTCTAATTAAATAACAAAAAGAAATAAAATGTAATTTTTACAAAATAAAAGATAAAAGTAAAATTTTAGAAATCTTACAGTATTAGTAGAATATTTTAAAGCATTATCTTTAACCACTTGAACAAATATAGTATTGTAAAATTTAATAAGATCAATACGTTGTTCTTTGTCTTGTTGTACTCCTCCAGTTGCAACATGCTCTAAAAGAAAAAAAAGATAATCACATTTTTCATCAAATAATAACTTAAGTGTGTTTTCCTAATAATGATATATTAACTAATGAAATTAATAATTAGAAAATAATTTATTTTTTAGGGAAAATTAGAACTATTTAAGATTAATTCAAATTAATTTATTTAATAATATAATTAAGAAATATTAAATTTTTGAGTTTGAAAAAATTTAAATCATATTTTAATTACCTTGACTAGGATTACGAGGAGAAATTAAAACACTTCTGTATATATGTGATGCAGATTGAGGCTGATTCCGGTAACATTTCATAATAGCTTGAAAAGACAAATTTAAATTGACCACCTATAAACATTAAAATATAAATTAAAACTTTAAGACAGTCTAAACAAAGCACATAATGAAATATTTTTAGCGTACTCGACAAATTATGTAAATCGTACACATCAAGATCTGATCTAAATGTCTATCGCGCATCATAGAAGTGTGCTCAATAATAACATGTTCAAAGCAAGTCCAAATCTTCCGCATTAAATCTTCATCACTGATACTCAATTGATAACATAAATCTTGCATACGTGTGGAAGCCACATAATAAAACTATAATCAAAGAAAAACGTTTAAAACATCTGTATACCATTGTAAACTAAGTTTTTAAATTTTTTAAATTCATTCCTTATAAAAAATGACATCTCTTAATGCTTGAAATAATTTAGATGATTTAAATGTGACAAAAAAATAATTTATCATAAAAGTTTCAATTCTTAAAATACGATATTGAAGTAAATCAAAATCCATAATTGATAATATTTTATGTTATCTTAAAAATCTCATATAAATAAATATCAACCTTATAAATCAAATAATTGATTACGTAGAGGGTATAAATGAAAAAAAGATTCATTGATTTCATCAGGAATAACTTCTAATTAATATAATGAATTATGTCTAGAATTATTCAAGAAAATAGTTATAAAAGTATTTAAATACAAAAAATATCAAAAGATTATGAAACAAACCTTTCTGAAAAATAATCCTAGAGTACCAAATCTTTTTAGTGCATTCGTTGCACCATTATTTCTTAATGCAGCTGAAAAGTGTTTATTTTCATTTGCAGTAAATTGTTTGCCCATTCTTATATTAGGTTGACCTGGTGCTGGAGATATAAATCTATCAGAAACTGGACTGTCTGGGAATTAAATAAATATAATATTAATTTATGAATTAGCAAAATTTTAATATCAATAGCAAATAATTATAAAAACAAACCTTTGTGTAAAAAACGGTTATTTTCAATTTTTTGAGTTATATTAGACATTGATGATCCTCCAGCAACATTAACTAGAGCAATATCATCATACCGTGGAATATCATTTTTATTTTTCTCAATTAAATCCCATAGTGGACTTTCAGACTCCCATGATAAACTATCTAAAACTTGTTCTTCGACCTAATCATGTTAAACGATAATATTAATAATAATAGTAATAACAAAATAGAAAAAACAAATAAATCAAATATAGACTTACACGAATCAAATGTTTAACCATATTTCGAGGTAATTTATCTTCTACAAGAACAATTACTTCGATTACTTTAAAAAAATTGTAAGGATGGATCTGTAGAGCATTAAGAACCCAGGGAAATTCACGCTGTGTATTATAAGCAAATATTACCATTTCTAAGCAGCACGCAAAAAGGGTCTCGTGAAATACAGAATGACAAATCAACATCTAGAAAATTCACATGTGAAAATAAAATTAGTATTCTAAGTTCTAAAATTTATAACAATATAATACATACTTTAATATCATATTTTGGATTTTTTGTTTCTTTAGCAATTATATTTTCAAACAGTTTATAGAACCATTTTTTGGCTAATATTAATCTCTTTTCAGCAAAATCGTTATGTAATTCTGAATTAATATCTCCTTGACAATATTGTGAACAAAATTTATTCCCTAGTATATTAATTAGATCTTCAATTTCACTTTTTAAAGTTTCTGAACATGACCTGTTTTAACAAAACAAAACAATTATAAACAATAAAACATTCCTGTTAACTTGTATTAATAATTTACTGTAATAATGTGTATAATTTATTTGATGGAAGAGGCACGCAATCTGATAATATGGATTGTATTTTGAATACCATTTCTGAAGCATTTTTTACTGGAGTGTTCTCATCAAATGTTTCATTTTTTTGTTTTAAATGATTTCGGCCCGTAAGAGGAGTTTGTTGGTTAGACAAATTATTCTAAAAAATAAAAATAAGTATACAACCATGCATATATATTTAAGCATTTTTTGTAATTAACAATCATTTTTAGTACTTTTTTGTTTTTCATTTCTTTAGCCAAATCATCAGTTGTACATTCATTTGATGCTCCAATTTCATTATTAGCATTATCAGCTGTAAAATAACAAATGCTCAATTTAAAAATCATATTATATAAAATAAGTACATGATGATTTTTTTATTAATTTTTATTTTCTATATAAATTCTACGTTTTTCTTTATATATAATTAGAAGTATTTGTAATTGATATTTTGTTTATGTTTTATATATTATTTTAGTTGATAATTATATTTAATAAATTTAAATGTTTTCCAGAGAATTTCAATTGATTAATAACCCAATAAACAATAATTTATAAGTATTTAAAATTTAGATAAGATTTAAGGAGAAAAAAAGAATATTTAACTAAATTGATGTAAATTAATAATAATAAAAACAAATCTGTAAGCAATTAATTAGTAAATATAATTAAAACTTATACTAAATTCAATAAATTTGCTAATGTATACACTGTATTATATCGCAAATTTCTTACAAAGGAATATTCGCTCATCAAATTCACCAACACTCAAAACATATTGTTCATAGTACTTATTGATTGCTTTGTAATTGAAGTCAAAATTAACAACGTCCAAAAGTAAGTTTAATTCAGGATCACTTTTCAACACCTTATGAAACAAAAATGTTTGTTTAGCAAGACAATTTTAGTTTAGCCTGTTCATTAACAGAATAAGAGTACATCAGACAGCCAATGAAAACATGTCGCGTCCGTGCATACATCTCCATGCCTTCCCCATCAACCCATTGTTGGGAAGAAATATGGTAGTGAATAATCGGCGTATCAATAATTTTCCGATAATTCGGGTATAGGTTTTGTCGGGCCGGCAATGTGCATAAGCTTAGTAGTGCATGCATGAACTGGTGTACTCTTATTTTGAATAGAGTATATATAGTATATAGCTTACTTTTCTTTCAATTAATCTTTTCAGGTTAGTTTTCCAAAAGTATTCTTTTATTACTTTTGCATCAGTTGTTATCCCATCATAATGTTGACATAAATAATCAATTATACAAATTGGCCTAGAAGGTGGAACATAAGAATCAGCTTCAAAATCATGAGGTAAGCCTAGGAAAAAAATCATAAAAAATTAAAAATCTGTACAGATATAATTTATTGTTATATATTACCTCCGAAAGATTTATTCAATAAATCTTTTAAGTCAGCCATAAGAATATTTGCATACACATAATCACAACAAGCCAATAATAAATGATACGAATTGACCAAATTTTCACTCAAATCAGCAATTTCTGACTTGGCAACAACAAACAACGTCCAACAAAATTCAAAAAGTTTGGATGATGAACAGACCACTCTGAAAAAATTAATTAAGTAAATAAAAGTAACTCTAGGCTTCTAAATATCAGAGAACATACTTTTGCTTTTTAGAGAAACGGGACCTAGTTTGTTCGTCTTTAGAACTGGTGAACATAGCTGCAAATATAGGTTGAAACTTTTTGAATATGACCATTGAAACAGCAAAGTTTTTTTCCAATTTATCGATTTTACGGCGCAATTCTGGAGGCATATTGATCATGTCTGCCCACTTCTTACTTTTGCCGATAAAATGTATAAGACTAAACAAAATATACACAAGATTTAAGTACATATTGAACGTGGTAGATTTTATCCACAAGGTGTGATGAATTTTCTACCTGATGTTGCACAGACGGAGGAGTCGCGTCAAACTGACTAAATTTCCTTCGATCAAGGTGTCACTATCACCGACCGTGTGTTCTGTAACATTGCGACAGGCAACGTAAACGGCACATGCCAACCAATGACTCGGATCACCCTGCGGCGTGGACGATAAAAAAAACAATAGGACGAGATATGATTAACAACACGGCCCAAAGTGAGACGACGAATGTGCTTACCTCTAACGAATAGTTCTCCCTGACGGCCAGGTACGTTTCCCACGCCCGATTGGCCGCGGTCTTGTCCAAGTTGAGTCCTTTGCACAGGTCTTGGTACTTACTGTTGTACACGTCTGCGTCCAGTGCTATGCCGACGGGTACGCCCATCGTGTCGAGCGTCTCACCAGCCCGGCAGCTACTCTCCGTCGAATTGTCAGGAACCGGCACTTTCGGGCACGCGCGCGCGTCACGACGACGATCTATACTTCGATCGTTTATTTCTATACTTGATTATTATTATTATTATTATTGTTGTTGTTTTTACTATTACTATTATTATTATTATTATTAACGCGTCGAGCGTGTGTATCAATCGCGGTGACGGAGTGCGGATAATGAGGAAAAAAAAAAAAAAGTTAACAATAATAATAATCCGCAGACCCGTACGCACACAGTCGGCCGGGACGAGTGATAATTTTTTAGAGCGAATGGCGGGAAATCAGGCGTACAACAAAAGCAGACGACGACACACGCACACGCCACGGGATGGTTTACGCGCGCTACCGCGGTGCGCCGGCGAACACAGGTCGGATTGGCGGGCGGAACCCGACGGTGACGTCACGCCGCCGATGCAATATCGACGAGAGACGTCTGTGTGTAGCGCGCGCTTTTTTTCCCTTGTTGTCGCCGCCTGGAATTGGAGGGAAACCGCTGTTGCCGACGCAACGACTATAAAAAAATAAACCCCGCTCGCTCCCCGCCCCCGCCGCTATGTGTTTCAATAGCACTGTGTCACTGTGTGTGCATTTCCTCTCTTCTCAACGAGCACAAAAAAAAACTTACCAGGAAATTCTCAATTGTCGTGGAAAATCATCGCTTATTCGTCTTCTTCGTCATTCCTCCAGTTTGTCTTTATTTAATAACCCATTATGTTCTTCTGCGTATTACACGACACGAGGTCGGCCAGGCGTCGTATACTTCAGGTAGCCACCGTGAGACCCGTTGGCCGTTTCCCAATATTATCCTCCCCGGCTTCGTTTCGATCGCTACTCCGTTCGTCTCTAATGGCTTTACATTTCCAATCGTACATCACTTCCGCCCGATGGCTTCACAAAAACGTTTCAATCCGATTGGTTTTTTATTTATTATAAATCAATAGATTAATTTACAATATAATATTGTGACAATTCATTGTTCTTTCATTGGCATTTACTTTTACTATTTCCACCTATTTCCACCTCTTCACATACTTCATCCGACCAAAAATGACCGTGATATTTTTTACTACTGAACCTATGCAATAGGTACTTGAACTCCATCCAATGCATCTGAGCAGTCGTCTTAATAATAAGCTTCGACTGATTGATTCCGCTAAAACTACAAACCAATGTTTAAGTTTTATTCCAAAATAAAATATTATCCACGCCAAGTAACAAAGTATAAAACTATTAACAGTTCGCATAAAGACCTAGATTTTTTATTTTAACTATGCAGCTCAAATATGGGTTTTTTTTATAGTTTTAATTTTTTATAAATTTAAATAAACAATTTCTTAATTCTTATCCTGGGTCTAATGTCTATACTATGATAATATATAGTAATTGATAGTGTGATTACGCACACAACATATGTTCATATGACGTCTACATCCTTATTAAGTATTCCATAGAGACCTGTAATGGGTTAGAAAGACTTCTGGGTTTTACCATAGAACACTAGAAGGTGTAACTTTACATGAGTCAAAGTCATAGAGTCAATGGCCAGAGCTTGATAGTATTTATACATGACCGGAGCTGTGAATGTGAAATATATGGCTGTACAATCAATTATTATTGATTAAAAAGTGAATACCTACTAATGTGTACCTACTTATTTGTTTAAATTTTTAAGTGTTTTACCTTTTATTCGAATTGTGCTCTTACTGCTCTTTAAGCCCCGAAAGACGTGAGTTACTACATTTTTAATACAGATTATATAGTTTTAATTTAAATCAAACGTAACTATTGACAATTTTTGACATTACTTTTTGTAATTAAAATATTCTACCTCATCTATTATTATTACTTCTAATATAAGCTCTCATTAAAAATCAGTGCAAACACTTTCAAGTATGACGAACGACAATTCAAAGAAAAATAACATTTATATTTATGATTTACCATATACCGAACGTAAGAAATTGTGTGACATAATTGACATGAACGAAAAATGGGAAGAACTAGGTAATTGTATATTCATACTAAATACATATTATAATAATATATATATATATTTAAATTTTATAATATTTTCAAGGTGGAAAGTATATGAAACTTGACAATGCAACAATTCATAAAATCAGTAAAGCTCCTATGCGTAATCATTCTCCTACTGATGAACTCTTAGGTATATGGGGAGAAAAGAATCATACAGTAAATGATTTATTTTATATTTTACAAAAAATGCAGCATTATCAAGCTATGACAGTGATAAAACAATTTGGTATGAACTTTTAATAATATATAGTTTTTCATTTAATTTATAAAATATGTGTTCGTAACTGTGTATTGTATAATTAGGTTTGAAGTTTAATTTAATTTTTATTATTAATCATTTTGTTAAAATTTACTTTTTTAGTTGATCAAAAGTATCATGATTTGCTTAATCGGAACAATAGTATAAGCCTCAATACCTTAGTCAACAGTGAGAGTAGCAGAAATTTTCACGTAATACAAATATTATTTATTAGATTACTTTTAATTCATATTATAAATTAAGTACTTTCAGTATTCTTCCCACCATAAACTAGAAGCAAATATTAAGATATGCTGTTTATTATTAATTATCTTATTTTTAGGCGAATTAGCTGTTAACTATTTGCAATTCCATTATATTAATAATTTATACCGTTTTTGGCACATCATTACTAGTGAATGGTGTTTTGTAGTAGAGTTAAAATAAAGTTTATTTTTGTGAAGCCTTCAACATATTCATTTTTAGTAATAACTATTTCATAAAAAATGTTCCATATATAAATATAATTTATAATCATTTGTGTGATTATTGTAACAATAACAAAACACATGTGACCACTTGAAGTTTTATTTTTTCTGGCGGGTAGTGAGAATATTATAATAATTTATAAATGTAACTGTCAAAATTGTATATGCTTAAAGATATCGATACAAATTTCATACTGAATATATATATATATATATATAAGTATGTATAAATAAATAATTTAAATTACATTAGATACTAGTTTGGATTTATTTACACAGGATGTTGGAAAAAATATTCAATTTGATTCAAATAGTAACCAAAGAAGAGATAGTAGTTTAAAACATCAAAACTTACTTTCGTCACAGATGGCAAATAAAATAATTGATTCAGATTTGTCTGAAACACTTTCATCGGCTGAAGCAGTCACACCTTTGATCACATATGAAGAATTAGAAAAGGCATCCAACAATTGGAATGAAAAATTTAAACTGGGAAGTGGTGGCTTTGGAGTTGTTTATAAAGGCATGTGGAAAAATACTGCAGTTGCTATCAAGCGTATTGAACCTCCGGTTATTATATGATTAATTAAACCAATTTCTTCTTTTTTTATCAAGCATTGAAAAAATAACACGATTTATACATTTTCAGAAAGGAGCAAAGAAACAATTTGATAGTTTAGATGCTCAAAGAGAAGCTTTATTAGAACTACAATATTTAAGTTCTTGTCGACATGATAATATTTTGTCACTGTATGGATTTAGTATTGGTGGTGAAAAACCATGTTTAGTTTTTCAATACATGGTTAATGGTTCTCTTTTAGATAGATTACGTTGTCTGGTGAGTTATTAGTTTGTATTATAAAGCTATAAATGTATGAAGCTTTTAATTTCAGTATAATAAATATTAGTTAATTTAGTGGAATATCTTAATATTTTAAATGACTATGAACATAATTATTATGATAATAATTTACCAATTTCATCATAAGTATATTGATACATTAGGTATTTTAATGGTAAAACGGCGGAATACTGTAATGTATGCTTTTTTTAAAAAAAATTCAATAATTTTGTATCATGGTTATTTTACTGTTGAAGTTAGCACAGTTTGAACATTTTATGTTGAAGATTTGAAATTTTACAATTATTTTATTTTCAGAATGCAACTCAACCGTTATCTTGGCGGACTCGTTTTAATATTGCAAGTGGATCAGCTAGAGGATTGCAGTATTTACATAAAATGGATAAGACTTTAGTTCACGGTGATATCAAAAGGTATCCATTTAGCTTACCTATCATTCTATAATTTATAAATAAAATAAACTCAATTTTTAAGTCTTCCTTGTCCAATCATAGATCTGATCTTTTGTTATCTGTTTTATGAAAGTGTTCCTATATGATTCCTGTTTTAAATTTTCCTTCTTTACTTGATTCTATTTTGATTTTATTTAATTTAAGTTTTTTTTCGGTCCAATCTTATTTCATCATTTTTAGAATTTCAAACTCTGATTATGCTACCTAAATGTATGAATTTGTTTTATGTCATTGCTTTTGTTTGTCACTTATAATTATGAATTATTTAATAGTGCAAATATTCTTTTGGATAAATACTTTGAACCACGCATTGGTGATTTTGGATTGGCTCGTGAGGGACCTCTTCAAGAATACACTCATGTAGATGTTACTCATGTTTATGGAACAAAGCCTTATCTTCCTGATGAGTTTTTACGAGGCAAAAAATTTTCAACTAAAGTTGACACTTATAGTTTTGGAGTGGTTTGTATTATGACTAATTTTTAATTCATTTAGTTTAAAATTGAATTAGTTTAAATCTAACTCTGCCAATCTCAATGTTTTGATTTGTAATTTGAACTATTGATGTTTGATTGATTTAGTTTGGCTTACTACTAGGAAGACTTGTATTGAGTTTATTTACTAAAAGTTACCTAAGTAAATACATTCGTATAAATCTTCTACTACTTTCCAATGTATGTAGTTCATTACTGAAATAGTCAACTTTTGATAGTTAAAATTTACTTATTTGTTTAATATATAGTTAAAAATTAAGGTTTTCTTTTTTTCAAATATATTTGTGAAATTTGATTTCAGGTCCTCTTTGAAATTGCTACTGGACTAGGAGCACAATTCTCTGCAACAAAAATAATAAAAGAACCAATATTTTTGGTAAGCTTATTGTTTACAAATTATAAAGTACCATTGTTGGTGATTAATAATTTTCATTTAACATTTATTATTTTATATTTTAGAAAGAGTATATTTTGAATTATGGAGCTCCAATTTCGAATCTTATTGATAAGAAGGCAGGAACAGATGAAAATAATGTTTTTGATTTTCTTATATCACTTGGTAAAAGTTGTGTTAGTTATAAAGCTAAAGATCGTCCAGAAATGGAACAAGTGTTCATACAGTTGGAGTCTAAAATGCTACAAACAAATCATCAATGTAAGTTGTAGCTTAAAAACTATAGTTTTATTGAAATTATTTTCATAAATTAAAATTAAAATATTGCTTATGATTTAAAGTTACTAGTGGTATAACTTCAATTCGTGAGGTATCAAACGAAGAACAGTCAACATCACCAAAAGAACTGAATACTGTAATTTGAATTACTTCATATTTAATTATTTCTGACATGCTTTTAAACTAACACTAGTGATCTAAGTCATTACTCATTACATAATAAATTTAATCGTGGGGTCATAAATATAAAGTAATTTGGACATTTTCTTAAAAATTATATTGTATTATAGAGTTAATTATAGAGTGTGTCATCAAATAACTTTATTATAGAAACTTGATAATGGAAATCAAGGAACATCAGCTATGACATCATTTGAAAAGAGACTTTTCTCTCAAACATCACTCACTAGTACAATTTCTGAATCTGGATCCTCGGAGTTTTCAAATTATAACAATACATTTATACCTGAATTCCAATTGCCCAATGCTAAAAATATGGATTCAAATAATGAAAATATAGATTCATCTAAGGACGAAAATGTAAATGTAAGTAAAAACAAATATATCATGTTTTTCAAATAACAAATTTCATTGATCGCCCATGCAATCTATATGTCATTTGTTGTTTTTACTATTAATACCTTTCAAAGTATTCTACAATAATTATTTGTTATAATTCCTCGTGTTAATTAGAATTTGGTGGTTATGCTTTTGCCATTAAATATATCAATTTATTTTTGAAATAAAAAAGATTCATCAGATCTATGTAAAGAAAGAAAAATTGTATTATTATTAACTAATACCTGCATAATTAAAAAAAAAAAAATTGGCAGATGACAGTTATCTATGCGTTATATTTTTGATCAATGTTCTTAAAATATCTGTTTTCTAGAGTTCAATGAAATATCTACCAGGCGAAATTTTACAATTACCGATGGTAACAGCACTGCAACTTTCTGAAGAATAAAATGTTTTGTTTTTTGTAATGTTTATTAATATTTTTAAGAAATTGAATTTCAATAATTTTATTATTTTAGTCAATTCCAAAATTTATGGACATACTTTTGTAAGTATTGTTTTTCATTCCAATATTTTATTTTTATATTAATATGATTTTATTTTTATTACGTTATATCATCATATTAAGTTAGTTAAACAATTAAATGTCTTTTATTGTATTTTTTAACCATTGAAAAGTGTTTTTTAAAATATAAGTTTATATCATATATGTTATTTTATTACAATTATATTTTAGTTTGATGACAAATAATAATATTCTATTGATTTTTTCCTGTCATCTTTTACTCCCAATCAGTAGTTATTTACCAGTATCAACACTGTACATGGATGTAGATGATTTGCCTATTTAATACGCCGCTTGGTAAATAAAATATATTTGATTTCATAATGAAATTAAAATCTAGTCGTTTCACACGAAACCGCTCGAAAGAAAAACAATATTATGTATGTTTTCACACACGACGACAACCACAAATCGGAAGCGCCACAGACGGCGACAGTGGTGGTGGTTTTATTTACCGCAGAACGAGGCGACTAAAAGTCTTGTATAAATAAAGATACTATAATTTAATTTGACTTTTCACCCGTGACCGAAGTCGCCCCACTGTTTTTGTTATTAGCTGCTCGGTACACCTCATTTACCTCGCCCCCAGATGCCGATAGGATAGTGTTCACACTAAAAAAACAATTAAATATGGATGTTGTAAGGTGTTTAAAAATATAATTACAATCGCCGTGTTGTGAAAAAACTTCTATTTTACTGTCGACTTTTGTTTTATTTCTTTCTACTGTTCCCTTATAAAAATCAAATATACAAATTAATAAAATACTGTAAAATAGCATAGTGATACAATTTATAGGCATATTATTACAAGCTAATCGAAAAGATTTCCATATCGATGACCGAATCAAACATGTTGTCCAATGTCTGAATATCATCATACATTACACTAAGAAAAATACATACTAACATTAAAAAATATAAAAGCTATCAATCAATAAATTATGAGCTATAAATCTATAAATATAATATGCAGACACATTTAATCAACAATTTATTTACATATATTTAACAACAGCAATTTTACAATGTGTGTGTGTTTGTAATAATACAACTCATAGTTTCAGATAATCATATTATTAATGATAATGATAATCAAGAATAGTAGGGAAAGAAAATTACTGTACAATATTTCTCATATTCAGTCTTATTGGGAGGCCAAAAAAAAAAAAAAAAAAAAGTTAATAAATTAGGGAAAAAAATTATTTCAACATATTAACCCTTTGAATGTAAAAATGCACAGTTTGACGTTTTGCAGAAACCCTGTTTAGCATAGTATTTACATAAGCGACCGCCCGATCTTCCATTGCCTAGATGACCGCCTCTTCGGTTATATGGACCTCCTCTATTGCCTCGCTGGTTGTTACGGTTCATTTTTCCTCGATACGAATCATAGTTGCTCCCTCTAGGATTGTCCCATCTTGTGTGGCCACGACCTCCGCCTCTTTCAAAATGCTGTGGTGGTGGCCCATTGTTGTTAGGCGGTTGCTGCTGACCCCAATGTTGTTCATGCTGCATTTGAGGCCCGGGTGGACCCATCCATTGTTCTTCTTGAATAGGCGCTTGATGATGTTGTGGTGGTAGTGGTTGTTGTTGTTGCGATGGCATAGGTTGTGGTTGTTGTGGCATTTGATCACCCATATACATCTGATTATTCATCATCATTTGATTAGGTGGAATGTACATATTGTTTGACGGTGGACCCATTCCCATCATATTCTCTGGTGGTATACCCCAATTCATTTGGTTACCACCATACACTGGGAACTGAGGTTGTGGTATCATCATATTGGGCATCGGCATTATATTATTAGCCATCCCAATGGGAAATTCTACATTTGGAGGCTGATCACCTTTAGGTTCTGGCCACATTGTTCCTACATAATTATATATAGCTACTGTATCTCCAGACATGTCTTCTAAGGGGATGTTCAACGGTTCGGAGAGTGGTGCTATTTCCATTTGATCAGGTTCTTCTGGTGAATCTGGTACCCTACACAAAGAATAATGTTATAACATGTCCAAATTAAGTTCTTTAATTATTTATGGTATACGCTTACATGTTTCTAGTAAAGTAAAGAACTTGCAGAACTGACTGTTCTCTAAGAAATTGTTTCTTTTTTTCTTGACTACCACTTCCCGGTTCAATTGTTTCTTTACCAGGCTCTTCTGGTATATCAATTAACAAACTATCATCTAAGCATCGCCAAGAAGTTTTTGGTTCCATTTTATCATTAGCACCTAAAAACATTTTTTTTTTATAAATATCATATCTCTTTATGTTAAAAGTACAATTTGCTTTATATCTTACTTAATTTTCTGACAGCAATAAAATTTTGTCTTTCCACATCACGTTCATGCATTTCCATAGCTTTAAAGTTCTTTGTGACATTCACTAAAAAAATTCAAAATAATTTAGATTAATTGCATTTAATTAATATAATTCATTTCAAAAAAAATGCTCATCATTAAACATAATCAGTATCAAATAATGGTGTAAAACTATTAACAGAAGTATCTACTGTTGCACTTATATTTTAAAGATTTGAATCAACAACCTGTAGTGAGACATAAATATTGATAAAATAAAATAATTTAAGCTTTCAAAATAAATGTATCTAGATTTTGATTTTGTTTTACTCCACTATATTGTATTTGATTCAAAATTTAAACTTTCAGTTTATTTTTAAAGTGGACAGGAATTGCTAGCTGGTCAAAAAATATTTAAAAATATTTATAACACATATTTTAATTTACTTGACTAAAAATGTATAATATTAACATACCTCGTTCAGTTTCATCATGTTCAAAATATGAAACCTGCACCAATTCATTTTCTTGTTTCCAAGAAACAGATTTCTTTGATGATTTGTTTCTTACATAGATGAGGACACTCTTCAAACCAATTTTGGTGTCACCCTTATCACTTTTTGTTGATTCATCAGCAGCTAGACATTGAAAAAAAATAATAAATAGATTAACACAAACCTATTTAATCATCACTAACATTTAAGATAATTATTTATTACTAATGTTTATATTTATATTCTTTTCACTAATCCTTATTGTGCCATAAGAATACAGATTGTATAATTTTCTACATTAAAAACTAAATAATAATAAAAAAAAAAAATAAATAAAAACTTACAAGTTTTGTCTTCTACTGTTTCCTCAGTTTTATCAGTGTTGAGAGACTCGGTTGTAGAATCCAATAAAGTATCTCGATAAAACTATAAAAATAAATAGCAATAAGACTTTGAAAATATAATAAAAATTTAATAATAATTTACTTTTAATTGAGGTGGCTTTTCAATTATTGGTTCTTCTTTTGTTTCAGGTTCTGGTTCAGGTACAGGTACCACATCATTTATTTGATTCTCAATCATTAATGGAACATACTCTGAAGGCATGCTCGGTTCAGAAAATGACAATGATTCATCACTATTCCCCGAGGGTAGTGGTAGTGGTACAGATAAAGAATCCAAATCCAATGTCGAAGGAGAATGGACTGGAGACTTTGGTGGTGATGCTAACTCAGGTTTTAAAGATGAGTGTGATGGCGACAATGGGGTGGCCAAAGCAGAGTCTTGATTTTTTTTCACTGTTTCTGTTTTAGCCTTCCGTTTTTTGCCAACTTTTGGAGCCGAGTTCAAAACATTTAACATGGCATCCATAAACAAACCACTCTCTTGTATATTAGCTGTAAGATAAAAAACAAATAATTATTAATTTAAATTGTAAACATATTTTGAATACATTTGTCATAATTGTTTTAATTAATTAAACATTGGTCTGATCGATTCGCAGTCATAGGAGATTAATAATAATTGCCATTATGAACATCAAATATAATTAAGAAACAATAATATATCTAAAGCAAAAATATCTTTAAAAGGTTCCAGGTTAATGTTTTGGGAAAAAGTACAAAGATGTCTCATTGTTTAAAAGACATCTTATTAGGTTTAAGTTCCTTTCCACAATCATGTTCCAACACACTGCAATGTTGTGTAAATGTGAAATATATTTTACATTTTTGTGTACATTGAACTTACTATACATTTTCTTTAAAATTAGTTAATTCATATATATATATATATGTCTGTATGTGTATGATTAGTAATATGCAAACACCTGAAACGAGGAAAGGATATGTTAATAAAAACAATTCACATATTTATAAATAAGGTTTTTTTTATTTATGTGTTTTACAATAATATAAAAATAATTTATAATAAAATTAATAAAATCTATAAGTAACTTGATAAATATACAAGATTAATGAAATACTAATTCATTAACATTCCATTTTTTTCAAACAATATTGGGTTAAATAATTAAAGAGTAGAGATAAAATATCATGATTGAATAATAATAAAAGTACCATTAATGGTTTGTGTGGTACTGATAGGTACTATATTTAAATATTTAACTGAATAACAAATGATTTATTTGAGTTATATGTGTATAGAATACTTTGAGAGACATAGTTGAACAGTCAATATAAATGACCTACATGATAAAATTCTTTTATTTAAATTATACTCTAAAAAAAAAATAGAAAAGACTTCCTTAAAAATGTAAAAGAATAAGAAGCATTTTAATCTGTAATAGATATGTTTGATCAAGTTATATTTTTCAGTAGTATTTTAGGTTTAATAATGCAAAATTAGATTTATCAAAAACACCCACCTCACCAAAAATTTAAACACCCACCTCAATAAAAATTAGGAACGAACATATAGCATACTACTCTCTAAGAATCAATTTTCTTTTTTTTAATTCAGTAGATAAATAGTAAATAAGTATTATGAAAACAATACTTACAGTCGGAATATAGCATCAACGAATTAAAGTTAATTTAATGTTCAATGTATCTTTTGTTTGATGATCGGTATTACTCAGTAAATAAAATAAAGAGTTACTAAAATCAAATCAAAAAGTTTATTTATAAACATAATAAAATATGTGTTAACATATAAAAATCTTAAAATTGTTTGATTTCATTCCCGTTTTCAATAGCCAGAATTATTTAATAAAAATAAAAAAAATTTAAATGTTTTTACACCAGGAATTTAAGAATAACATAAATGTATCCTTAGAAAATAGTAAATTATTGCCTGCATTCAATGGCTTTTAATATTTTTAATCATATATCAACTATTTCAAAAAAAAAGAAAAGAAATATTTTAACTTGAGTACTTAAGCTGGTTTCTTAACTATTTAATTCTTAACTAAATAAAAAAAGTCTTTTCTAAGTTTTCTTCAATTTGTTTTCATTAAGTAAATAACATTAAAAATTATAGTTCAGTTGCGCTACAATACTGAAGGTAACTTACAGTTAAATACTTTTAAAACAAATGTCTATTATTATTTTTTTGACTAACAGTTGGATTAAAAAAAAATTCCTAAAAAATGGGTTTAGAATATAATTTTGAGCTTCATATAAGTGGTATATCTTTTTATGCATTAAATACACAACATTATTTACCATATGGAAAAGCTGTTACAATTAAATTGTAGAGGTATTTTTTAATTTCAAATATATTTTAAATTTAAATTTTAAAAATGTTGAGATTTTTATTTTTAACAACACAAGATTTAAAATTAATATTGAATATTACTTCATTGCGAAGCAAAATTAATTATTATTTTTTTAAGTCTTTTATTAGGATGTCAGAAATAACATGTCCAAAAAAACTAAAAAAACAAATATTTCATTCTATTCCAATCTATGTGTGTGTAAAAGATTTTTTAATGTAAATTATGCTATATCTAGGAAAGTATGCTTTTAATTTTTATTTTTTCGAGTAATATACACTAAATATTTCTCCACATTATTTTATAGGTATTATTAATAATAATAATAATCCCTTTTATGATTTGAAAAAAAATTATAATTTAAGTTTTCGTATGGTAATCTATACCTAGTTGTTGTTTTTATAGTCCATACCCATCAGGTTGGTTTGGCGACTAATTAAAATTGTTTTTCACGATTAAAACTATTAAATACTATGTATTTCCAGTAGTTCCCGTAGCCTTCGGCACTGGGATCGGAGATTTTTCGTTCTCGGGGCTGTCACCTGCCAAGCAGCAAAAAACCGTCAATGAACGGGGTTCGAACCAGTGACGGCACGCGTCAGCACTGCCGCCTTATTCGGCTCAGCCACTCTGTCTCCCGCCAACTATAATTTTATAAATATCAATCCGATCTGGCAAGAGATTATTTTTCTAATTATTTTTACCATGATAAATCTAATATTAGTTTAGCAATTTATAAGTTAAAAATAACTTAAAATTTGAAGAAACGTTATTTACAAATTATTCAATCATGGACGTCCGTAGAAACTTTTTGAGGGAGGGGCAAAGATTACTTGACAATTTAAAACTTTAATTTTCTATATTCAAAACATTTAAATTCATATATTCTCTAAATTTTATAACAAAGAGTTTAGTTGTAACGATTACGATATTAAAATTAAACAATACCAAAAATCCAAGGGAAGGCAAATTTAATTACCCTTCAATTACCTCCTCCCCGCGAACGTCCATGTTTTAAATCTATACTTCTCAGGTTAAAACTTTGAATATGAGCTTATAAATAATAAAATAATTATCTGGCAATAGAAAAAATCTCTTTCCAGATGTAATAAAAAATTAATAATAGATTAATATTATTTTGCTAAATAAAACCTGATACAGTGACGTCTTTAGATGAGTTAATCTAGGTATAGCAACCCCTATTCAATTAACATTTTGTGATTTTCTGTTCTTTAAATAAATAACTTCCTCTAACAGACAACACCTTTTCGTATACTCAAATTGACCTGGTCACTTATTTGTATATGCACGAGATTACATTGTCATTCATTTTCATACCAAATATTGTCAAGTAAAAATATGCAATTACCTATTTATTTGAAAACGGCAATATATATTACTTCAAAAGTATTTATTTTTTTTTTAAATTTGGAAAATAAATAAAGATCTTAAAAGCATTTTAAGGTATCACCGATTGAAAATAAAAATATCATTTATTTTAACTATGAAAACTAATGAATGAAATAAACTCACAAAAATTTTAAATATCTTATAGCACGAAAAATCGAAATCTTGAAAATTCAATCATCACTAAATAATGGTAATATAAATTACTTCATTAAATTAATATTCAGTGAACAGTCCAGGCATTTATTACTAATATTTAAAGAATTTTTTACGAAAAAAAAAATTGAAAATTAATATAATGACCGCCCAAAAGCATTAATTAGATAAAAGTTTGCTACCAATGATGATAAGATTAATGCTTCTAATCGAAATTCTAAAATTAAAAAAAAATCCATGTTTCATTTAATATCGTATTAATAATTAAGGAGAGAGCTGCAAGGAGCCACAACAAAACGTAACTATGAAAAAATTTGATGTATCGATTTTAATGATTGGTCAACAACTGAAGGCTATGCATAATTCATTATAGTGCAAAGGGTCCGGTGGTCTTTCTAAGAATTTTTGAGACTTTAACATTTACATTTAAAAATGCATTTTTTTTCATCAATCATACTTTTAAAAAATTAATACATTTCTTATTAGGTTAATTGTTTTTAATAAAACAATTTAAATAGTTTTTTTTTAGCACAAGGACTAAGGTAGAAATCCTGAGAGGTACTGATAATAATAATAATAATACTAAGATATTATTTGTATATAAATACAATTGTCTTAATTTCACGAACACAATAAATAGGTACCAATAAAATGGGAATACTATATTACATATCATGATTTACAGTTCCAAATACTTTCTTTACATTTTATTAGTCAATCAAATATTTGATTAACTAATTAATGAATCTCTCATCAATGAATAGTCATAAAATCAAATGATGTTTTCTTAAAAATACAAGGCGAGTAACAATCAACTAATTATTATACCAAGTTGTTATTATTGTACTAAATAAATACTGTAAATTGTACTAATAAATATTTGTGATAATTATAATTTTAAAAGAAAGCTGAACAATCGATTACGAAATTTAAGTAAATAACATTAACCAAACAACATAATATGTAATGAAGATTGAGTGTCCTCCCTCTCCAAGAATCAACTCCAAGGAAAACAACAAACCTAAATTCATCTGATACCAAAATAGAAAATTAGAAAAATTACCAGTGACCAAACTTGAAATTTATAAATATCTCAATATCAATATTAGGTTTCTTTATTAAAATAATGAAAATCTAAATTCTCATTATTTTGGTATAATTTTACCATTTTTAAAAATATCTTATTACTTATAGGACTGTGGACTTAATGCACTCAAAAAACTTTTAAAAATGTCTTTCAAATTTCAAAAAATGTATTATAAATTTATAAATCAAAATTCTGAAATATAATAACACAGTTCACTGATCCCAATTGCATATCTTATTGAATCATGAAAAATGTTTACTAATGTGACCAGTGTAACATATGCTTAAGTTAACATTTTTAAAGTATAATATGATATTATTTAGTATTAAGAATATAAATTAGATAGATTCTATTCTGTTAAACACATTTCCTAAAGCATTTTAATTGATATTTCGAAAATTTAACATTTTAAAAAATGCCCAATATTTATATGGCAAATTGTTTGTGCAAATAAAATATAATTAAGTCCAAAAATTGCCATCAAAAGATGAAATTTAAAATACTATAGTAAGTAAATGTGTCACTTGTTCGGTACCTGTCATATTTTCGAATACTTTTTGATTATGAGAACGATGTTCCTCTGAAAAATAGCACTTTCGTCTATAGTGTGTTCATTGTTTTCAACAAATGTCCGAATTTTTGCACAGCATTTTTCTCAGATCCAATAAAAAATATGTTTATCATCTGTTTTTCTCCGTTACCTATTTATTTTTTATATAAAAATAAATATGAATACTATTTAAAATTTCGATAATCATTTTTAAATTTTAAATCAGTAAAATCACACATAAGGGTAAGGAAACTAGTGAAAACTAATTTTACTCAGCAGTCGCCATTGAAGATAAATTGAGATAAAGTTTCACTTTAGACCTTAAGCATGTTTTAATAAACATCAAATCACACATAAGAAGTAAGTTTAATGAATCACAGACTATATTCTTCAGTAAAAGTCATTTGTTAAGTTGAAATTTAAAATTTAAATAATATAAATTAACAGTATTTCATTAAGACATACATTTTTAATAAATAGGGAAAAATTTAGAAAATTATAAAAATATTTAAACAAAATCATGAACATTAGATACTTTTGTTTTATGAAAAGATACTTTTTTCAAGAAAATAAAATATGTTATACCAAAACGGGTAAATTCTATATGAATTGATAGTTTAGAAGGAAAATGTAATAGAGTTGAATTGAAAACTAGCTCATAGTTAATTGCTATGAGCTATCTCACACACATCATAAAATGAAGGTCAAATTTTTACTCTTGTAACAAAAATTAATAAATTTACTAAGTGAAAGCAAATTTATATTATAAATTAAATGTATATCAACTCATATTTCAGAGAAAAATTGAAGAAACAAATTATGATCACTGGTAAAAGAGTTTAAAACTGAATGAGAATAATTTGTCCATTGTCTTATTTATATTTAAGCAACTAAATATCATAGGCATATACTTTTTTAATTTGGAAACCAACACTTACTAAATTCAAATATTATATCAATGTATTAAATATAAAAAATTTAAGTTCCGCATAATCAATCATTTTATTATTATTAAGATAGGATTATCTTATAACTATCAACCTGTATTGATCGTGCAGAATCATATTTTTTCCAAATTGCATTAATCAGTACAAACCACCAATGTATGTAGCTTTTTTTAATACTTTCATTGGAGTAGGTACCTAGTATACTTGATTAATTTCAAGACTGTAATATATGAACTGATTTCATTTTCATTCTAATGTTCATTCTAAAATTAAAAATGATAACTTAAATATATAAATATTATTTTAATAATTTTTTTCTTTTCATTTGTGAGTAAAACAAAATAGATCAAAACTATCACCTTAAATAGCCTAATATATTAGTGAATTGCTGGTTCTGGCCAAATGTTGTACACTTAATTTGAGAGTTTAAATTAATTTGTTTTCGAAAATGTGTAATAAATACTTAATAAATGTAAGAACCAATTAAAATATGATTCCAAAATATTATTACTGGTCTGAAGTTCCGATGCTAAAATTATGACTGGAATCTGTGTCTTCAAATCCTTCTTCCAGCCATATTTCTTTTTCTTTGTGTAGATATGATGCTCCACGTTGAAGACATATTTTTAACATATTGTCACATCTTAATAGCCTTACAGGTATACGAAAAAATAAACAAATATTGTATCTGAAATTAGAAATGTGTTTATTTGCACCAGACACTAAAGGTTGTGCCAAATATGCTAATAAACTTGAACATCTAATTTATATCACAGATTATACATTTTGTATAAATAATTCTTTGAAAATGAACCATAAATATTAGTTCATATAATATATCCAATTATATCCACTAATGAGGCGAAGTTGCTTCAGCAAATCACTACTACCTGGACAAATACAAAACATATATTTATATTACAATAGTTAAGACCATTTTCTACCAAGTTTATATCTTAATAAAAATTCCCCTAACATTGTTCAATAATATAATGAATACAAACAAATAATTTTAATTTATTTTTAACCTATTATTGGTAAATGTAAAAGGGATTATCTCTCTTAGATAGTATTTCAATGTCAGTTGTAAATATTATGAATGTTATTGAATTAATTTGATATTATTAATACCTTAAATGAAACTTTTAAATATTTACGAAAAAAAAAGTAGTGCTATTTGTTCCAAAATGGTTATTTCTGATTCAAATTGATATTATCATTGAAGTGAGCAGAACAAGAATGTGATTCCAGCCATGATGAGACAAACATCAGAAAGTAACCAGACCAAATACCGATTTGATAGACAGTTAGTCAAGTTGTTTAACAATTAATTTTAATTATTTTAAACTACATTTTTTTTTAAACAAAATTGTTATGATTATTAAGCAATTTACTATAATATTAAAAGCAATGGGAGAAGCATGACAAGAATACCAATTATAATATGAAGTATATTTTACCAACAACAGGATAGTAAATAAATTAAAATTTTTTTTAATTTATAGAGCAATTAAAACTATTTTAAATTAGTTAATTATTAAACGAGTTTAAGTTAAATTAACAAAAAAACATAAATAATATCATTTTCAAATTTTGTGAATTACTGGCTGATTTTTGGATAATATGACTAATTATAAAAATTAAATGAGATAGTAATATAATAGAATTTCATAAAAATGCATTAATTAAAAAAAAAAACTGTAGTAAGATATACTCACAAATAAATTCTGAATATTCTGATTATTAACTGATGTTATTTTTCAATTAGAACTGGTTATGTATGGAACAATTACATACCAATTGTGTAGACAGGTAGACAGAAATTTTCAACCCTTTTGACAAAAAGTGTCCAAATTGTTACACCCAAATCAACCAGTGACACAAAATTTGATATAACTACTAAATTCAACAATTTAGAAAAATAGTAAATAAAAAATGTATTTTTTAAATTGAATATAATATATTGAATTAAATACAAACATAAACTGTTTATTATTCAACCACTTACCTTAGTTTTGTTGTATACATAATATTAAGAATCCAATACTTATACAAATTTTTGTAGGTATAAGTTTGTATTAGACTTAATTTTCAAGTTGACTGAAATGAAAAGTGGTGGAGGGGGTGGGGTGACTACGAATCGACCAATTTTATAAGTGTATTTAAGTGTGTTAGTGTTTAGAGATCTAAAATGCATACATAAATGCATACATAAACACATAAACACATACACTTAAATACACAGACAAATTTTAAATTAATGAATTCATTTCTGAAGGTGTTCCACCTGAAGATAATCCTGAAATATAACTTGTTACAATGATTATTCATTCAATATGTATAGTATAGCACAGGTTATTTATATTTAAAAGTAAACTAATATATTCGGGAAGAAATTGAATGATGTATTAGTGTCAGTGATAAATAAAGATATGTAAAATAAATTTGAAAACAATAAAATTATTTTGATTTGAAAAAATGCCACCTGATATTATAAGAGCAAAGTTAAAAATGTCACATCATATTGAGTAATACTAATCAATATAGTTCAACTGATATATTATATCCAAACCAAATAAATAAATCGAATCAGTTTTTTTTTTTTAAATCAATTATTTTAGAACTTTCTTTCTTAATAGACAAAAAGTGTACAAGTCTAATCGTAATACATTATATATTATCATTGAAAAAAGTTAACCTAATTGAAATCTTCAAATATAATTGAACAGCCCCTGAAGTAAAAGTAAGTAAGTAACCCAAGTTATGTGAGTAAATTAAGAGAAAAACAAATATTTTATGATGTTCATACAATGATGGTGTATACCATCATTATTTGAACCTAATAATATTTTTTTAAAATATTGTGATTTCAAAACAAAGGAATGTATCAATAATTAACTAATTAACAATTTAATTTTATACATTTTACCCAGCTTTTAAATGTTATAATTTTTTTTTTAATAAAGAAAATTTAATTAAGTTAATTTAATGTAAATTCATAATTATTTTAAATTTCATATTTATCACTGACACTAGTGTTCTATCAAAATAATAAGGGAAAAAATGTATTATTAATTGTAAATTTAAGATCTTACGTGGCGGCGGTTTTTTGACGTCTGTAGGAGAAGAACTTTTGAGTTTCTTGTCATTTGGAGAACATGCTGGTGGTGACAAACTCCTCTTCTCAGCTTTTGGTAAAGATAAAGTTGTTAAATTCTTGGTTAACTTTTTAGATTGAACTTTGGATTTAGGAGGAGGTGGTGGCTGTTCTTCAAGACCAATACTTCGGAATTTTGACTTAAAAGTTTTAACAGTTGGTTTCTTTTCACCCACAGATTCTTTTTTTTCTACATGAATAGAATAATTTTTTTTCTCTAAAATTGTCTTGGATTCAGGTAGTTTAGGTTTAGGAGCTGGCAGAGGTAATGGCCGTGATTCTTTTTTTGAGTCTGAGCTAGAGTTAGAATCACTATTGTTTTTTTTAATATCATTAGATAATTTTGATTTCATGAATTTTTCTCCAGATGAAAGATTTTTTAAGTTTTGTTTTCTTCGACTCTGATGTTTGGACAAATTAGAACTACCATTTTCAACTTGTTTATCTTCGTCAGATTTATCCTCAGTCATTTCTCCGATAATTCTTAAAAAAGGATTACCATTTTTATCTTTTAAACGTCTTTTTATCTCTTTGGTTTCTTCAGAGTCAGAATCTTTGATTTTATTTTTGTCTTTTTCAATCTTAGGTTTTTCTTTACTTTTATCATTGTCATCTTTAATCTTAATATTTGTGTTCGATTTATCTTTCTTTATCTTGACTTTCTCATTTTCATTTTTACATTTAGTTTTATCAATTTTTGTTTTAGTATCAGAAGTACTATCACTCATTGATTCCGAAGAAGCACCAGAATCAATTTTAGGTATACTTAATGTTAAATTTACAGCTACCTCAGGTTTAATGTTATCTGTTTCTTGTTTTAAGTTAACACCTTCCTTATCACTCATCATACTATGCCATTGTTCAGTTTTAACAACTGTTAACCATTTTTCAACTAATTGCTGTGCAAGTGTTTTCACATCTAATAAATATCATTAGGAAAAAATAAATAAAAAATTTTAATTTAATTATAAATTAGATAGTGTTAAATTTAATTTCTATTGTTAAAATATTAATAAAATTAAAGATGTTAAAATCTTTGTTAATTTATATTGAAATGATATATTAAAACTAGCATAAGAAACTAGTTAAACAAATTAAAACAAATAATAATACAAAATTTCGAAATTGATTATTTTATTATTATAAAATCATTAATATTTATAATTACCTTGATTGGTGTGAGTTTTGGATAATTTTTTGACTAATTTAGGTCCTCCATTAGCTTTTAATCTTTCCATTGTAACAGGTACAATATGAAATATTGTTAATAAATCTTGTATTAATACAATATTGTCGGTTTCGACAGCATCCTTTAACCAATTATAGATTAAATTCCAGCCACCGGCGTCCATGAATCTAATAATGTTTAGATTGTAAAAAAAAAAATATATTACTTTAGTAACTCGAAATTGAAGAATGCATGAAATACAAATACAATTAGAACTGTTGTAATATGAATATGAATATGAATATGAATATGAATAATATGAATATTAACATAGTTACGAGTAAAAAAAAAAAAAATTTATTTTATAATCATTTAGCCAGAAAATAAAAATGATTAAATGATTGATGAATTTTACAAAAGTTAAAATTAATTTATGGAAGCTAATATAATACAATTATTTTTTATTTTCGTTCCTAAATAACCGACTGAACTAGAATAAATAATATTAGTTTATTAAGCTGTATTAAGGGTATCAATTACATTAAAATTATTGTTTGTTTAATAAATTAAAATAGTCGTCCAAAAATAATTTTTCTTTTTGAATACTTATTTTACTAACATTTTTACTTTATTTATATTAACTATAAATTTGTTTAAACCAATTAAAAAAATTACTTATTTGAGAAAAAATTTGATTATGATTTTTTTTTTCAAATAAAAGGTTCCTATGTTTTCTTCTAACATAATCATTTTTAATAGAGATATATAATTGTTACCTATTATAAAATCTTTATGTTATAAAATTACTATTGATGAAAATGGTTAAATCCGCTGGTTTTTTAATGCATATAAAAAAACTCAATCTAAAAGGAATGTTTATTTCATAAGAACAAGTATTATAAATACTTTTAAAAAAAAGTTTGTTAAATAGTAATTGACTAAATTAATATAAAACAAGATATCAAAGATTATATAAAAGTAACATTAAATTTTAAGCAAATCTGTAGTACCCAAAGTCTCTAAGTCACATTTATCAAGATCTAAGAAATATTTTTAAATAAATAGAATCATAATCACAAATTTCCATACATAACTATATTAAGTATAATATGAAGATACAATCACAAATACTGCATGGTAACTAATCGGGACAAAAATAAAACAGTAAATTAACACTGTAACAACCTTTTTTATAAAATGACTTTGCATCAACATAAAAAAAAATTATATTATCTAGTAAATCATCTGAACTATATAGACATAAAATTAATAATATTATTTATTATATTTATTAAAATTGAATGTTTTTCAATATTATTAAATTGAATTTTTGAAAATATTATATTAAGATATTTTGAAAATCTTGAATTTTTTTTATCAACTATTCAAAATCTATTTATCAATTTAAATTTTGAGTAAAATATGAATGTTCTTTTTTTTTAAATATAAAAATTTTATTAATGTTATTTATTTAAATAGAAATTTAGGAAAACATTTCTCAGAGTAATATAGAAATTATATAATACAGTTTAATAGTTGATTGTATTTTCATCTCTTAACTGACTTGAAAAATAACTTTCAAATGTTTAATTTCTATAAAAATATAATACAGCAATTTTAGGAACAAGTTATTATACAAATTTCAAAGTATACCAATTAAAAATCAAATGATTTGACTCATGATTAATGATAATGTAAATTTGTACAAATTGGGTAGGAGTACCCAAAAATTGTTGATTATTGTAATAAATAAGATAACATTTTCAACAATAACTTTGTAGCTACAGTTTAATACTGCATAGCACATGAAGATGGATAGCATTTAAATGATATATATATATATATAAATAATTAACAGTAAAGCCCAGATTTTTATTTTTTTACTGCCAATTATACATGGAAAATTCTTTGATTTTATCAATAAATAAGATCAAAAAATGAGTCATAATAAGTTTAAAAATAAAATGAAATAATTTATGTTAGAAAAAAAATTTAGATAATAAACTGAATATTATACTTGTGTATCAAGATCACAAAAATCACAGTTAAATAATTGAACAAATTAAATCAATAGCTTAGCTTAATTAACTCTTGCAGTACAGAATTACCAATGTGTAATTTTCTAACTCATGTGATATCATGATATATGATAATTATTTTCATAACCATCTTAAAATAAAATCTCAATTTTATTTACTGTCAATTAATATTATAGATTGTAAAAATTTAAAAAATTTTTTTTATTTAAAGTAGTAATTATAATACATAACTTAATGTTTTAAAGAGTGTATTGTTTTAGTTTTTTGAAAATTATAACTTTTTAGCTAGGTCTATAACTAATTCCAAATTAATTTAATGATAATTAAGTTTTTTTATCCTAATATTTTGTTTTGAGACCTTGAATTTTTGTTTTTAAGAGTATGAAAAACATTTAATATAGTATAAGTTACATGAATATTAATCATATTCATTTATTTTTATTGAATATTAAATTAAAGAAATTGTATGATAAAACAATTTTTCAAATATTTAAATAATAATTTATACTTACATGTTTAAAAGATGTGGTGAGGATTCTTTTAAAATGAAAACATATAAACTTTTACTGACAATTTTTTTTGAAAATTTTGCCATCAATCTGAAACAAAAATAAATAACAATATACAATTTCATATTCTAAAACATATTATATATTTAACAGTTAAATTATCTTAATAATGAAACAAAATGAAATAATTAATAATAATTATATAATTTTTAAATACCTTACAAAGGAATTGACATTTATTGAAATTAATACATTTATTAAATTTAAATAAAATATCAATATTATAGAGAAATTTGATTACAAATTGCAATATGAAAATAAAAAGTTAAGACTTAAAATTTAAAAATCTAAGAAATTGATATATTTTTACTATGAGTATAGAGGCAATACTGTCTAGAATTGCAATACACATTTTCTTCATTTTGTAATATAGTTTATTATGTATTACATACAAGTTAACTAAAATGATCTATTAGTAAAACAATCTAGTTAATAAATTGTAATTTTGTTCATAATTTACAAGGAAAATATTATTTTGGTCAAAAAAATATATTTACAGCAAATATTCAATTCTGAGATTTAAAATTTCTTTAATCTAATCTAAGCTTTGAAAATCACGAAAAAGGCATATGAATTTATCTTGTTCAATTGTAGTAATTAATCTATTAGTAATTATATATATGAACATATTAAAGAAGTAAATATATATAGATATGAGTATATATAAAAAAAAATATACATAAAATAAATAAATAAAGATGGTCAATAAATTCACCATATACTAATGATGTAAATAAAAAACCTATCACTTAATTTATTAATAATAATAATTTGTAATCTACTATATCAAAATGATAGCGTTTTTCTTCTTCTATAAAATTAAAGTTGGTAGTTTAATAACACTAAATACTGTAATAATAAAACTAAAAGGAAACTCAGTCAGTAAAAATGTAAATAGGTTTGTTTGTTAGAAATATTTTAAAAAAAGAAAAAATAATATCAACTACAAGATAATGTTATTAGTTTATTACTAATTTTATACATTAATTATTTATAATACAAAATTGAAAATTCATAAAAAAAAAAAAGTTTTCATGTTATTATTTTGTAAAACAATTTTAAGTCTTTACATCAAAATGTTTTTAAAAATGCACAGTAGATGTTTATATTGTTTTATATGGTTATTGGTATAAGTCTACACTTTTTATCTGTAGATATCATTGCAAATTTAATAAAAACTAATATTATGTATTCAATAACATTTATGTTTTATTAAAATAGATATATTTTTAATTTTAATCAAAACATTTTTGATTTATTGTTACTAGTTATGTCTCCATACAGCAAACCAATTATACTCAATGTCTTTCAATCACAATATTACATAATAGTCAATAAGTATTTAATTGATTGGTTCAAAATGGATTAGGTTATTTTGAATATTATAAAATTTTTAACGTTCAAATAATGTCTTAGAAATAAATACCTAACAAATAAGATTTCATATTATTGTAAAAATTACTTAATGTCAATTTATATATTATATTAGAGCCGACAAGAAAACGACCCTGCACCAGTCAGCATACATGTGCGTAATTCAGTCATTCTATCGTGGGCCATAGTATAGATTTGGAGCTATAATTTTGGCTGTTAATCTTAATTAAGCTCTAGTCTTAATGAATTATAAATTATTTTATAGATACAATCAGCACCTTTGAAATATTATATTAAATACTACATTTAGATAAGATAAATTAAGAACTTTTACCAACAAATTTATTGATAGACTTGAGTCTTTTCAAACTTGTTTCAAAGAATCACTATATTGCTATATAGTTTGCTATATCACTATAATTGCTTAAAAATATCCAATCTTTAACTCTGAAATATATTGAGGTTTTAACCTTTAAAAGAAAAACTGACTTAATGTCTAATACTGATCTACAATTTTTAAAACCTATTCTGGAAATAAATAGTTGATGCCATTTGCTTTATTAATCATATCAGCATAAAAAACCAAAATCCTCACAAAACTTCAAAATATTTTCTTTATTCTAAAAATCAATATAATTTCCATAACTGTGACAATGGATCAATGAAAATACTTAATGAAGTTGGATATAGTAAAAAAATCAATTTAATTATAATTTAACATTTAAACGACAATTAATCAACAGTATACTGACATTTTTTATAATTTGGTTTATTGATGAGTATTTTCACAGTAATTAAAATATATCTATTATTAATATCAATATTTAATTTCACGTAAAAAATATTTGAATTAAATTTATACCAACAATAGTTTTATTTATTAATACATCATCAAAGTAGACAGATGCCAGGGGATACTAGGAGAGCCTAGTAAAGAATTCCTGTAGTAAATTGGCCAGTGTTTTTCAAAATATAAGAGGGTAACCAATATGTAGTAATACCATATTTTTTGAACAAAATGTAAAAACAAAATTCAAGGACAATTTAAAAGATACTGAAACAAAAATTATTAAGATAAATTTACTAATATACACACGAAATTGCTTTAATGTAAAAATAAATATGTCAATTAGGTATTCTTTAATATATTAGTATAGTATACCTAATGCATTAGTACATTTATAAGAAACAGAATTGAAAAAGCCCCGAAAAATGGAAACAAAAATCTGAATTGTGATTCATGATGGAGTGTCAATATATGCAGCACTTTTCAACAATGGTCAATTCAAAAATTGTTGACTAATAACAAATCCCACATCCTCCTGTCTTATATAGTTCCATATATTTTTTTCTTTTTTTCGAGATTAAAATGCTTTTAAAAAGAGTAAGATTTTAAGTTGAAAAGGAAATAAAAGTGAATATGTATAGAAAAGTGTAACCTTAACTACAAAAAAATACCAAATAAATGTTTTCAATAAGAAAAATGCATTTCATTGATTGAATTACCAACTACAAGTAATTTTTTATGTCATGTTTAGTTTTATAATGTCCATACGAATTTAATTTGTTAATGAATCAATTTAAACAATGATCAATTAATATTTTGCATGTTTTTGGAGGAAAAATATTTGTATGATATTTACAATTGAATGGATGAAATCCAATAGCCTTTATGTTGCTCAAAAAAAACAAGTATAAAAGTATTGCATAATTATATTTTGTTTTTAATTTTTAATTTCCATTGCATCTGTATAAAACAAGTTCAGTTTTTACAGGCCAAATAAGAAGGATTATATTACAAACACTGCAAGAAATTTAACAAAATCTAAGTATGGTTATACCTAGATATTATTCATAGATGACTCCTAAAATAATACTTCAATTCTATGACAAAAAAGTTTGTAGTATGGTAGGTACTAGCATTGATCAATGGTACAAGTAATAATGCTATTCATTTAGTTTTATTTATACATTTAAAAAGGGCGTTTCATAAAAATCAATAAAATTATGTTATTTTTCTAAAATAATAATTTGAAATTTGAGAAAAAAATTTCTATACGACTTTGTGAGCAATATTTAATGTTAACCAAATTTTAGAAATAATAAATAATACTTGATATTACACGCTAGTACTATACTATTTTAATAATCAATGACATCAAATGGCAACAACTACTAACTAATTTTAGTGTCTTCTTCAAAATGACACTACAGTCGATTCCACAAGAGATCGTGCAGGTTCTGCGCATGTAGAATGAAGGGCCTTGGGCATTGGGAATTGGACGTGGCAGTGGGCGTGGCAGCCGCTTGTGCTGCCCCCTGTGACGGTAGTTCCAACGCCAATCGGCAGGAATTTGGTGGGGGTATGCGCAGAATCAACGAGTTTTGGTATTTTTTCAGCATGATCTCTCGTGGTACAAACTATAGTCGGGAGCACGATAAATGAGCGTTGGCCCCCGCGACCCGTTGTTCGTACCCACTCATGTAGCCATTGGTTCCCAACTTTGTACCGTCACGCTGCCGTTACGTATCGTATTCACGGGCACGAATAATGAGCGGTAACCGGTTTTCGACAGGCTTTTAGTTTGCTAATTTGATAACCACTTTAGAAAAACAACCGCTTGGCGCATGACGGGCAGCGTTCATTTATCGTGCTCCCGACTATATAGTAATATGTTATGAACTATGATTGTTTATTATATAATATTGATAAGATCTCAAAACTCCAGTGCTATGTACCAATTTTATTATAATTACATTGAATATCGAAAAATACAGTTAAAAAGCATAAAATTATAAGACTAGCGGCTACGTGTAAACTATAATTTATGTCATTTTTAAGTATAAATAAAATGGGGTCTATTATTTTTAATTACAAAATATTATTAATGTATAAAATAATTAATTAAAATTATAAAATATGTTTGATAATGATAAATAAAAAAAAATAAAAATAAGACTTACCTAGAGTATTATAAATTATAATAATGTAAAAAGTGCATATAATTTACGATCAGTTTCAAATAAAATTTTTCAAGTATTCGTCACCACTTTTTTACATTATTATAATACTCTAGGGCCTAAAGTCTAGGCAAGTCCTATTTTTTATTTATCATTATTTTAAACCTATTTTATAATTTTAATAAATTATTTTATATATTTAATAATATTTTGTTTTTATTTTATGAGTATTGACCACTAAACACTATTTATTTTGTTTTATATTATTTTTAGTCCTAATTATTTGATACTGCTTGTATTATAACAAATATAATGAAAAATGGTTTTTAACGAACCTCTACATATTGATTGATGTAATTGGCTTTAAATTCGGAATAGTAGATAGCAATATATAATGTTGTGGCCATGAAAATGTTAAAATGCATGTAATAGTGTACCTCGAAATGTGCAATTGTTTACGCAATGTTGTACTCATCAGATCGTATATCTAAGATGGAGGGTTTTTTAATATAAAAAAAATAATAAAACAGAAAAAACAGTAAATTGATATTTAAAAATGTATTAAAATAAAAATATTTAATGAACAATGAAAATAAAATAAATAGTATGAAATAAATAGTATATATGAAATATCTTAAACTATTATATAATATGAAATTATTCTCTCAACTTAATGTTTACAGTAGTCAAAAATTTATTTATCTTATTACATAAGATAGTAATCATTTTATTTAAAAATTTATAAATATTTATATACATTATTTATATTGGATCTATGAATAAGAATATTAAAATTTAATTTCTTAACTCAATATTTCAACAATAACAGTTGGACATTAGTTTGATCATTTAATAAACATTATTAATACTAACTTGGTTACAAAACGCTTATAAAAATAATATTATCATAATATTATAATAATATAATAATATATATAATATTATTCATAATATTATCCAACATAAATCTTTTATTTTAAATTAATTTTATCATTCAACACGGACTTATTCTTAACTTATGATTTGTACATATAATATAAAAATTATGTATTACCTGGATATTTGC
Source organism: Drepanosiphum platanoidis (assembly GCA_948098885.1). NCBI lineage: Eukaryota > Metazoa > Arthropoda > Insecta > Hemiptera > Aphididae > Drepanosiphum > Drepanosiphum platanoidis. Next base: position 3,815,659 of record OX402539.1, read on the forward strand.
ATTGCTTCTGGAGGACCTTTAAGGCCACCAGTGTTTGTATCTAACAATATTCTTAAACAGTTTAATAACTGCATAGGATCGATTGGAGGCTGAAAATAGAAATATACTTGATTAACATATTAAAATTAAAACAAATTATTTGTAATTATATTTGCACGAGGAAAATTTATTTAGATAAAATATTTCATTGCAAGTCATCAATATGATTATAAATCTGATTTTTAACACAAGCAATGAATAAAAAATGCTTAAGATTGTGCTACAGTTAATAATACAATCGTATGCTAATTAATAAAATTAATAGTGATGGGCTGACTTAAAATAATATAATTGTTTCACAAATAGTTAGTTCATAAATAAATTAAGGTTTTACTCAATAATAATAAAATAACATAATTTTTCTAATTCTTAAATTATTAAATAAATACTAATTAAGGGAAAAAATTGAAGTTTATTATATATAAAAAAATTCCATAAATGTTATGCAGATATATTTTAGAGTTTAGACTAACCAATTTAATATTGTTTTATAAAAGTTCAAGATTAGATAGGTATTTGAAGAAAAAGATATTCTTGTATCTTACCTAGGTATTTTATTGATAACTTTTTTCATTAAATTTATTCTCTATCTTTAAATGGTTAAAACATGAGTTTATTTTTGAACATAACTACCCACTAATATCGACATTTATTTAATATGCTAATTATATTTGAAACATTATCTTAACATTCAAACAGACGAACTAAAGAACTCGACAATTATTTCAATGAAAGAATAGTGAATAGAGAAAAATAAAGAATAATTAAGTTATAATTATAATTTTATGTTTTTAATTGATTTGAGTTAAAAAGAATCAAATTTTGTGGATGTAGCATTCTAATGAGAGCTCATAGTTTTTTTCAACTAAATGGAAATAAGTAATTACTAATTAGAAATTTAAAATAAGTATAAAAAAATTAATAGGAAATATAAATCTGAACTTCAAGAACTTAAATAATCTGATTTTTTTTTAAAAAAATAGGAACTTTGAATAATAAATTTGCATATTTATAAAAGCTGCAAGAATATTTATATAAGTGGATATAGTATATAGACCCTATTTAAACATTATTAAAAAAATTGAATTTATGGAAGCTAATAAAAATAATGATGGAAGAACTATAATTTATTCAGTATTCAACTACAAATATGTTTAATAATTATGAACAAATATGAAAAAATCTTAGTATAAAACTTCAGTTGTTAATCCTTGGAAATTGAAGATTGCATGAAAATAAATATATATGGATGGATTACCTCCAAAAAAGACGATCATAACAAGTTTTCAAAAATAACTGTCATCGTATTTTGAATATATATTATGACGTAATGGTTTTTCGTGACGTCAGAAAACGTTTAGTTTGAATAATGGAAAGAAACCAATGAAATATGAAAATCACACGTCAATGATAGTAAAAATAAATCATGACTGAATAGAAGTATATGAAATGAAGAAATTGCCTAAATGTAAACAAATTAACAAACATGTGTTCTATATCGCTTATATTAGATGAAATTTGAAAAAACTTTACCAAAGGATGTTTGAATAATTCAGATCGTAGACAACCCGAATCGAGTCCCTAATTACAATTAAGATAAGGAAAAGGAATTTTGAAAATAAATAAACACACAATAATCACACATGTAAGACTACCTCTCCAATAATGTTTCATACAATGTAAAAATAAATGGTCAACCAGCAGTTTTATACTGAAACATATTATTTATAACCATGTTATCGCCCAATTGAAATCAACCCAAGGTCTTAATATTTTATAGAGCAGGTCAATTAGTACCCGCGAACTTACCATGGCGTTTTCGTATTCGTCTGAATGTATTAGGTATGACGATTTATCAAGTTTTGATCGCGGAGTTTTTTAAGGAAAATAAAAATTAATTGTAATTAAAAATACTTCCAAAAATCAAATCATAAGATAGAAATACAAATTACGAAAAATCGTGTTTGAGATGTTCCCAATCTCCGTAGAAAGTAAAAATTAAATTAAATTAAAAAATCGATCCATTTGTTCCGACGCCGTAACAATGGCCGACATGGCAACGATCAGCAGTGGTTAGTCAGCGCCTTCTCGCACGTCGCAATTTACGTTATCAATATAGATACGAAAACAATATGGCGTCCTCGAGGAACTTCAACATCGATTTGACAGCAAATAGCCGAGGCGGCCACAACAGTGAACCCGTTCTAGTTCCATGGTTGTTCTCCTCATTGTAGCGTTTTTTTTTTTTTTGAACTGGAAAAGTTTTGTTTTTTGCTGCTCACAAAACGATTTCTCAACGTGTAACCATTAGTCGATACAGCTAGATATATGTATGTACATAATGTCTACGGCTTCAGTACAGCATAATACAGCAGCGGAGAACATAATAAAATAATAAAAAAATATCGACGAAACCGATATCATAGAACGCCGTTTCGCGAACAACACACATCCATACAAACGAAACGTAAAACACAACAGTGACGCGCCATGTTTGGCGTGAACGTTATCTTTTCTGACGGCGTGTTTCCTTGTCGGGCGTATCGATGACGGCGGCGGCAATGACGAATCGATGCGATTTATTCAAATATGTGAATAATAATAATATTACGACGAGTGGCTCCGTGACGCAGACGATGACTTCTCTTCGAAAATCCTAAGCCTGCAACGCGTTCAAAATGTTTAAATCGTTCGATAAAAAAAACTAACTAGTGAACCACTGACATCCACACACAGCTGTTTCTCGTACTCACTCACTGCCTCAATGGCTACTGCGCAACGAACAAATTAAATGATAAAACGCCAACTCTGTTAAAGGCTCGGCTCGCGTACGTTTCGGTCGCGCGCATGTCTGTGTTCGTTGGCTGCGGACGAGGGCGGGATGGGCTAAATGATATGGTCTTTGGGTATCCAACGCGAATCATATATTAGGTAACCACGGTTGTAGACACTGGGTGCCAGTGTGGACAACTGTGAGCAGAACTGGAGAACAAATAATAACAGTTATTCATCATTCTTCCATGACTACAAATCATACAATAACCTACAAAAGGACAGTGCAAAATTGTTCGCCTAGATAGCACTAGTGTAGCTCAAAGATGAATTCCCTCCTCCAGACCCGCCCACTATGACTGTGCATAATTCCATGCTGCTCGTGTCTGTCCTCCATGGCTCCTTATCAAAACGTCTATTATCAAAGTTCGCGGGGGTTTACTGCTAAAAAAATAGCTTAAACTTTAAGCCTTAAAGTATGATGTATGAACTATGAATAATGAATAACAAATGCTACCGCAGGGGCGTATTTATGGGGATGGCACATGGGGCCCGTGCCACCCCCATTGACCGTATTTTATACTTTTTTTATTACTCAGAGTATTCTTTACTCTCATTTTCTTCACTTAAGGCCGGGCGCACATAGTTTTCTGTAATCTATTAGTTAGAACTTATTAGCGCATATTGGGAGGCAGGGCAGGGCAGAGCAGTGCTGTGTCTATGTTGGCCTGCGTCACGTAGTGCTCGCGACACAGATTACTGCACACGTGCACGAGCTTTGTGAATTACGATATTACATAATTTGAAACTAAACTAATTAAACTTGTAAATTAAGTCAAGCTTTTTTAAAAATTACGATGGAAGAGACTTTAATTGAAGCCGTCAGACATTGACATTACAATGAGCATTACATCCAAATGAATAAATTGTATCTCGTATTAAATTAAGAACTTCATTAAATTGATTTCGGTCCAAGCGAAAGTAGTTTAAAAATTGTTTGTCAGAAAATTCCGATGACAAATTGAACTCACTGTGACTTTGTCTTTTTTTCATAAAATTACTCTTCCACGTTTTTTTTTCTTTACTTAACGAATACAACAAAATAAGTTCATCAAATTCGTCATCGGAATCTGATTCAGAACTTAAATTTATTAAATTTTCGGCCATCATACTATCGCTCATGCTGGTAACGGTGAACAACAACTGTCACAATGAACGGTGAAACGTCAGAACTGCGTAGTAATATGCGCTCACTTAGGTAGCGCAGTTTTTCCTGCGCTGCGTCGCCTGCGTCTCAATGTGCGCCCGGCCTAAGAGAGTAAAAACTTACTTAAGATCAACTATGGGAGAAAATCGATTGAATGGATTAGCATTGCTGAATATACATCCAGAAATAATTATTAAACCTGAAGAAGTAGTTGATATATATGCTAATAAACATCCCAGACGTATTCGGTTATTATAAATATTTAAATTTATTTAAAAAAAGGTTTTATTAATTTTTTACTAATTAAATGTTATGTTTCTATCAAACTCGTGTATTTTGGTTTTTAGATTTTAAATTATAACATTATTTTGAAATGGAAAATGTGAGTTATTTTTTAACTGTATATAATTTGAATTTTTTGTTTGTGCCCCCCTTATAAGGCATTTCTAAATACGCCCCTGCAGTGCTACGATATAATAATAGTGGGATATCAATTTGATTACTACCATCAATGATTATGAAATATAAAACCAATGCCAACATTTTTTACAACCAAGTCGAATGTCGATAATATTTTTATATAGTTGTTACGAATAATAATTACAACGAAATTATTCGATGATACTAATTGGCAACTGTTACGATATGATGATTAAGTAATAATTGTATAGAAAATATCTCATTTTGATATTTGGAAATTGGAAAATTCACATTTAAAGTTTTGCTTTCTGGTAGCATTGTGTTCGGAAAATTTGTATGTTATATCATTTAAAAATCATTATCGTGTACCTTAGTCAAACAAAGAAAAATAAATATAATAAAATGTGGTTGAAAAAGGTTTTATTTCATTTTTTTCGTTGCGATTTTAGCGATCCAATGACATGTATCAGATTGTAAATTTTGCATAATTTGTTATTTTTTGTACGAACATACAACTGCATATTTTAAGGATTTAACGAGGATTTAATGTTTACAATTTTATACAATTCTAATGAAAAAACATCGGATAAATAATGTTTTTTATATTGTTTAATATAATATCAAAATTAATTCGTAAAAGACTATTTTATTTTTAGATCCTAAATATGTGTTCTTAAAATACTATAGTCTCTATATTACTGAGAAAGTGAGAACTCATAAAAAGCATAGATTAAATATACTAAATGTATACTTAATCTATGTAAAAAGTGACTGTCAACCGATCTGTAACTATTTTTATCCAAATTTATTTCGGCATAATGTTTGTACCAACGTCCATACTACATTGACCATAGAATAGACTAGAACAGATGGTCTATTCTATAATAAATGATACTACTATGTTAAAAATAATCATAACTTGTGAATATAACTGTCACTATCTTGATTAATCAGTATTTTTATATAATAGATTTAATATTAAATAATTATGTACTTATTAATAAAATAGGTACGTTAAAAAATTATATGAATCAGTCCAGCTCCAGTCTAGTTTACAACATAAGTATAATATAGTCAGTCTTTCGCTCATCATAGTGCCTATTGACCATTCATTTATTAAACCACCATACCTCGGCACTATTAAATAGTATATTTAATCTATGGAATAGTTTACTAGACTAGTATATAAAGTATGTATATTGTAAATTTTATTATCATATATAATATATATATATATCTATATATATAAAAATGGAGACAAAAAATTCGAAATTGCCTCAGTTGAGAACGGCTGGGCCGATTTGGCTCAAATTTTTTTTAAATGATAGAGAATGTCGGGGAGCGGGTTTATAGCATAAGTTATGGACCTAACTCCTGTGAGTTAGAGATTTAGATTTTAGAGACAAAAACTGAGTTACACCGGTGGCGCCCTCTAGCAGATAAAAATAAAAATGTAACCATAGTGACTATTATCAATTGTTTATAAATTTTTTTGCGAAATGTGGGTACAATAATTAAAAGAATATTGTCAGTATCCTGTTTTTCACGATTAAGTACTTTGATTTTTTAGTGATTATAGTTAATCATAGACACCATCATGGTTTTCAATTAAAAAATATATACGTGTACTTTTCGTATACTTACAACAAGTTAGTTGTTTTTTATACTACAAAATTCACTAGAAATATATGGCAAATATGTCCCCAAGATGGTAAAAAGGGTAAAGTTAGAAAAAATGGTTTTATTTAGTAGAGATATCTTTAGAAATATTAATGTTAATCGATACTGTGCACGGGCAAAGCTGTGCGGGGACAGCTAGTATATATATATATATATATATATAAATTATCAAACTGTAATCTTATTTTAATTTTTTTATGTCTCATTTGAAAATTTGTATTCAATAAATTGCATATTTTTGTGTTTAATCTCCTAATCTATATTGCATATTATTATTAAACCGCATATTTGAGTACCTACATTGGGCGCATAAAGTTTTAGTTATTAATATTTTAAGTATATGACAACTAACTTTTTTTTTACAGAATAAGAAGAATTATAAGTAAAATTAAATGATTAATTTTTTTAATGTTAAAATTAATTAACAAGTGGTTTTTAAACATTTTTCAGAGGGGGAGGGGGGTCGTTAAATATTAACATTTATAATAATAAAATATTATTGTCCGAATAAATTTCAACAAATTTTTTTAGCTTTCGGGTAGTAGGAAAAAGTGCTTAGCCCAGATGCTAACAATTCATATTATGTGTTGATATTCTACAATTTCCAGGCAATATAATAGTTGGTTAATTATAATTTATCAAAAATAACAAAATATTATTAAACATATTAAATTATTTATGAGTATTAACCATTAAATATTAATATAATTACTGTTTATTTTTTTATAATTTATCAACATTTTCCAATACATTTGGATTAATAAAAAATAAACAAAACGATTTTCACATTATTTCAAATCAATAGTGTATAATATAGATTATAGTGTATTTCTTTGAAAACTGTAATCATGAACTATTAATTTGGAGTCGTATAAATTGGGCGATGATTTTCTCAAAAGCGTTGAAAATGTAAAATTCAAAATTCATAGTTTAATATCGTAATCGTATGAGTAACGAAACTTATTATTCGACGTATTATTTCGTCGTAGCAGTGGTAGGAGCTCGTAGCACTGGATTTTAGAATAGATTCTAAATAGAATAGAATAGAATTCTATTCTTGTATAGCAATACGCTCGTAGGAACATGATGTTCGCTCGCGTTTTCTTTCTCTCCATGAGCAGCCTACGGGTCATTGAATTTTCGGAGCCTACGGCGTGTGACGGCGGCGCGTGCACCACACTGCACCGTCGTCCGCTGCAACCGAAGCCGTTGCGCGTGCGCACGACGCCGAACCCGTTCGTCCGCGGCAGCTGGCGCGTGCAAGAAGCGTTCGGTCCCGCTGTCCCGGTGCATCGGCGACCGCGGGACTGCGAGTGCGGACGAGTAGGCGCGCGTGTCGTGACTCCGGGAAGGTATATAGGCGCGTGTGTCCGGATACAGCATCGCGTCGACCTTCGATCGGTCGTTGCCTCGTACGCGGTTGTTTGGTAAATACCACTCACCGGCGGCTCTCCGAAGCGGTTAGTGCGGTTACAATGCACGCATAACCGTAACGGAAACGTGGCCACACTGTGTCTCGGCCGTATCGCCGCGGCGGATTTCGTCGATAATTTCGGCATCGTTTGCGTGGCGAATCGACCGCGATCGATCGGCGCGGTCGGAAAATCGCTATGAAATCAATAGTAGTTGTTCGATGTTCACGGCAATCCTTTTGTCCGCGTCCACGCCGCCGACCGTCGCGTCCAGTAGAGTAGAATTTTCGAAGTCTGTTGGTCAAACTGTCAGGTGACTCTAGTCGACTATAGTCGACGAAGAGCGAACGCAAGTGAAGGTGAACGCCGAACATTGACTCCTCTACCAGTTGGTAAACCGGTAGACCTTGAACTTGCACAGAATGCTAGGTGTAGTGTTTAGAGGTGGGTGTAAAGAAGCTAGTTCAGAACACGTAATAGCTCGAAACACGAATTGCTCGGTGCATTCATTTTACAACGGCACGTCGTGCAATCACCTCCTCTCACTCTCTCTCTCTCTGATAGTTTAATAATCTGACTTCTTCTTCAGATAGTAATAACAATTTTATTTCGTGATAATATAATAATAAAAATAACGATTTTAATGATTGCTAATCCTTTGTTTATTTCTAATTTAGTAATTCCAATTGCCGATCATCATTCAGTAGCCAGGGGTTCGGTAGTCGTTCACGGTAGCGCGTCAGTGGGACGCATTCGTCACTGATAATTATTATCGTCAGTTCATTTTTTCCATCATAATTTAGGATCATTTTTCGAAAACCATGGACCGAGATTCAAAAAAATTTTTGCACAAAGTGATCATCGACTTGATATGTCTTGGCGCAGGTAAGAATTTCTAACCGTACAATTATTTGAAATTTCTATTGAATAATGTTGATTATAAGATTTAATACTCTGCAGGTAAATTACATTTTATTAAACACTGATCATTCAGTATAGATTTATAAAATCGTTGGCACGCATACGTAAGCAATTTATTTTTTGTACGCGTAGTATATGTTTTATTTAGATGAAAAATTAAATGACGTTTAAGGTGCATCATAATCAGATATTAAGGAAGATATTAAAATATGAAATATTTTATTACTATATTATTTTGAAGTTTTCAAAAATTCATGGACTTTTTAAATTTTAGACATAAAAAGATTTTTTATTTAAATCGTTTTTGCCTTGGATTTTGATCATTGCCTTTAATGTTTACTACCATTAAATTTATAATATACTGGTATATTATAAAATCAATAATACTACTATGGATTTATGATTTATGGCTATAACAACTTCTGTATGATTCCAATAATTGTTTTAACTACCAAATAAAAAAGGCTTAATACTCATTAAATCACAAGTGAATATTTTTACTCAATGGATGTAGAAAAAATTATTTATATTTATCAATGACCTCGACCTTTTTTAATCATGTTTTAGATTAGGTATATATTACAATTATTTAATAATTGTAATTTTCGGTTATACCAACTTCTTAATTATTTTTTATTGACTCTTTTATTCTATCATAATTTATAATATTTGCTTCCCAACATTCATGGTACTGAATTTCAAAAGTTTGAAGTTCCATTTTACAAAAAACTAATGCATTATTTTGGTCATTTAAAGATTTTTTTATATTAGTAATTTGATACTTATTTTTATTAGTGTCAAGTAATGGTGATACCAAAGTTCATCTACAGTTCTTCACTAATAGATTATAGATGTTAATAATACTAAGACATGAAGAATTATAGGTATTGAAAATAAATAGATAAAAAAGTTTACAGGGTTTTATTAGTAATCAATTGTTTTATGGGATAAATAAAAATATCATCAGTAGGTATAAATAATGAAATTAAATATCAATGTAATGACTGATATTATCTTGTCTAAATGCTTTTATATAGTTTTATGTTCATAAGGTAATTGCTAACTATTTAATTCCAATTACAAACTGTTGGATGAATATTTCACTATACTTATTAAAAACTAATCATAATAATAATTATGATTAATTATTAATAATTAATCGAAATATTAATTATGGTTGTAAATTGAGATATCATAGTATTTAAATTTTAGTGAAGTGTTTTCCTATGGTAATTATTAATGTGATAATATCACAATTATTATAATTTTGAACTGTTACCTATGTTTTAAACTGTAAATTATGCATATAGCAAGTTATCAGTAATTGGTTCATAATAGTATATCAGTGCCAAAAGTTATATAATCTATTATCAATATTATATTTGCATGTGTATAAAAATCAAAAATATATATGATTTCAGAATTTTTTTTATTTATGTTTTGTTTTAGTATGTAAAATTAAATAAATAGGATAAAAAGAATTATTTTATCAATTTAATTATTTTTAGTCTATTAATAAGAATTTAATTTTAGTAAAAAAAAGAATATAATATGTATTATATATATATATATATATATATATATATTGTAATAAATTCAATGTATAGAACATTATATATATAATATGTTTATGCATACTTTTTAGTTATAGTTTTGTTATTCCACAAAAAAAGACTTAATGTTCTAGAATTTTTATTTTGCCTAGGTGCCATGATCATTGATTATAGCATTAAGCCTGATTTATACTGGTACAACAAGATATGAAAAAACAATATGATACGACAAAAAAAAATGTTTTAAAATTCACCTATAATCGCCCACCAAAAAAAGGAACTTAGCTGCACTATCTTAAGTCGGTACTAGTTTATTAAAAACAATATTAGTTTTTTGAACAGTTAGATTTTTGTGTTTTACAAAATAAAAGTTTTATTTAGATATATTATTTTAACTTCATAATTGTTTAAAATAGCAGTTCTTTTAAGGCTTTTAAGCCTTGATTTAAATACATAAGTACATATAAAAATAGGTTTCAATTAATATTGATTCTGACTGACACAGAGAACCCAATAAAAAATATTTCTGTCCGGATGATGTGTTTTATATGTTGTGAAGTGTTTATATAGATAAATGTGTATTACCAATTACAACATATTGATAAAATACTTTGTTGTACCAGTGTAAATCAAGCTTTATGAGTTGAGTGAATAAATATATAGGGAGGCTGTGAGTAAATTATTTATTTGTATGCAAAAGTAATTTTTTTTCCATAGTTGGATTTCCAGTGTTGATGTATTACATTTTGGGTAATCCATATGAAAGAGGATACTTCTGTAATGATGATACTATTCATTATCCATTCAAAGAATCAACAGTTTCATCTTTTTTTTTACACTTGATTGGTTTAGGACTGCCCACATTGACAGTAAGTATTGTATTTAATAATAATAAGGTTAGAGATGTTTTGTTGTCTTAGGTATTGCATTATTTTATTCATAAAAACAATGTTAACTGTTTTTGTCTTATGAATTAAAATAATAATTATATTTAAATAATTCATATTGTTACATTATTTTTAAATATAATATGTTAGATCTTTTCTAAATCTTCTGAAAGTTCTTTTTTTAAATAACTTTAAAATAATTATAAATAACAACAATAATAATTGTATAAATTGTACTTAAAAAATATGATTTATAAATTTATCTTTATTACATTTTGTAATAAGTTTGGTTTTAGTATCTAGTAACACTGAAAAGTTATGTTTTATTTTTAATTGTAAAATTGTAAAAATATTTTTAGATTATATTTATTGAATTTTCCCTGCGTAACAATGAACAATCACGTTATTCGTTTATGGGGACGAATATTCCTTCTTGGTTGTATTCTGCGTACAGTCATATAGTATGGTTTTTATTTGGCGCTGCTTGTTCACAATTGATTACTGATATTGGCAAATATACTGTTGGAAGATTGAGACCTCATTTTTTATACATCTGTCAACCTGATGTGAAATGTGATACCAGCATAATCAGTTACATTGTAGACTATCAATGTACTGGACCAAAGCCTGAAAAATATAAAGATAGTAGACTATCGTTTCCTTCTGGACATTCTTCATTGTCATTTTATTGTATGGTTTATTTAGCAGTAAGTTTATTTTGATACTTTATAAATTTCAGTTATTTTATAAAAATATGTTTTATGTTTCATACAGTTATTCTTGCAATCCCGGATTAAGACATCAAAATATGGATTAGCAAAGAGTTTATTTCAGTTTTTCATAATTGCTATGGCAGTGTATTGTGCGTTGTCACGTATTAGTGATTATAAGCACCATTGGAGTGATGTGTTGGCTGGATCAATTTTGGGAATCATTGTTGCTACACTCACTGTAAGCCAAATGCTAAACTATATTACTAAAAAAAAAATTGTTAAACGGGTGAAATGTAAAGATTAAATAAGGTAACTAGTAACCCTTCAAAAAATTTAAGTTGGAATCAAATAATATTAAATTTTTTGTAAACTAAAAAACTTTAAAACAAAAATGATAATTTTTTTTTAAATACTGGCTTACATTTATATTTCTGTCCCTGTTTTGATAAAAAAAATCCACTCAATTTATTAAATAGTTTGTATACTAGTAGATTTTATATAATATGTATACTTTTATAAAATACATGATGTATCATGTTTTATTAGATGAGATTAGTCTTATTTACTGTCTCAATATTTACAAAATTACTATAACTTACAAAATTATTATGTTTTATTATTTTATATAATATATATAATACATTAATAAAATAAATATTACCATTTATAAATAAAATTTAAAGATAGTGAAGAAATTTCTATTGGTTTTTGTAGTTTATTTCAATTGTGAAACGAATATTATTGTCAGTTTAGGCCATAATAAAATAAAACTTTAGCATAATAGAATTGTTTTGAGAAAAATAAATTTTAAATTTAAAAATTCTAAGTACATTCAAACTTTATTTGACAACTAATAATTGAATCATTGGATATTTATCACAAATTATACTTTACTTTTGTTATTTAATTAATTACTTTTTGAAATATAGTCTTAGCAAAACATATTTTTGCTGAACCAAAATGGGTTTTCAATTTCAATTTAATTAATACATTTGATACAATTTGTAACAAAAAATAACTTTAAAAAAAACAAATTTTATTTTATAAAAATGAATTTAGAATATAATTTTCATAATAATTAATATTGTAATAAATAATATTTCTTTAATTATCTTACCAATCTATTTGATTTGTAAAATTGTTAGTAACCATTGTGCAATTGATGTGTTATTTCTTGTATATTTAAAACTAACAAGGTAAAAGTACAATTAAATGTCACCCTTGTGTAATTTCCATTCTGAATATAATAAAAGGATATTAATAAAACAATTTTGTACATTTTAGTAAAATAAATCAAATCATTTTTTATTTATATAAAAAACAGGTCAAGAATTTTCTGTTCAAAGTTTTATGTTGAAATATATGATTATTATTTGTTGACATTTTATAATTCTTTCAGGCGACAATTTGTCTTCTACGTAATTTACTTAAAACTATTCGAAATTATAAATGTATTTTATTAGTAAAATTACTGATGTACTTTAGAATTAAATTTAAATTTATATAAAAACATTATATAATTAAAAATAATAAATCAATTTAAATGCAATAAAAAAAAATATGCAGTAAAAACTGTTGATAATTATTAAACTTGGATAAGCTATTAATTAAATACCTGCAATTAATGGATTAACTATAAAATGATAAAAGTTATAAAACAAGTAACATTTGCTTGTTAAATTAACATATATATATATAATGTAATTGTCACACTGTAATTTTGCTGTTGGACTAATTTTTTGTATGGATTAACACAATAGAAATACATTTAAAAATTAATCATAGCGCATGTGATAGTTTGAAATTAATTTACAGTTATATTTTTACTAATTTACTAATTTATTAGTCATACTTGTTATTAATATGAGAGATATAAATGCTGTTTAATTTATTTTTAGCATGCTACATGTATAATTATTAATTTCATATTTGATGGATTTATTTTTCTCGTTAATATTAACATAGGTTAATGTGGCGTTAATAAGATTGACATTTGAATGATCATGTGAACATTTATGAATTTAATATCTCATTGACGTTTTAACTTTTTATATTTTAAATGAAGTTATCATCACTTGTTGAATATCCAAAATAAAATTAGTTCAAACATCAATGAGACACCTAATATATTTACTTGGTTTATATATTAGATTTAAACTTAATGTTCTAGGCATTATTCATTTCGGATTTATTTGTGGCAAAATATAAACTTCTTCGCAAACGTAATTCATCAACAGGGGACATCGAGACTACAAATAATTTACAAACTGAACTCAAATAAATATGCATAGTTGAATCCAGAATGCATTAACATTTTACAAAAATATTCAGACATTTGGTTTATCGCTTAAATCGCTTAAAAAATGATCTACAGAAATAATTTGATATATTAATTAATATAAAAAAAAAAATAATGTTTCCAATTCAATAAGTAACTTACAAATAGTTGTATTCTTTTTTGATAATAATTGTCTTATATAAAAGCTGTTTGTATTCAGGAAATTGATATAGTTTTATAAAATTAACATGCTGAGAACTACTTAAATTTTAAAAAGTAATTTTCCAAACACTATATATTAATTTTACATTGACCGGGTATTATTAATTAACTTTTATTGATTTATTATTAGTATTATTAATGTATTTTTATAAAATATTGGAAATTTAATTTTTAAATGATTCGCTATTTATAGCTGTTATTTTTATTATGAAACATTTTAATAATTAATAAAATTTATCGATGAGCTTAATTATTAAGTATAAACTAACATAGTTTTAAGTAATATTTTTATTTAATATTAAATTAATAACAGTACAATTTAGAAAATTTAAGTTTTTATTTATTACGTATGACAGAAAATTTAAGTTAATTAAGTTGATAACATTAAAGACAAACATGTGTGTGTCTATATAATTATATAATATTATATATTATACATTCACGTACACATACTCACAAGACTCTTATAATATAAAAATATTTGTTCCTTTAACATCATACGTACAATGTATGTTCCTTCCTTAAAGAAGTTAAATTTTTTGTGAGGATTATTTAATTTCACTAAAATATAGTAGATCTTAAATACTTATTTTAATAAAATATCTTTTATTACTCTATTGTTTATAATTCTTTAATATTATGAAAAAAAAAACTTAATTTATTTTTATATCAACATCATTATAATATGATAAAACTATATTTTTGATTATATCATTTTTATTTTACATCTTTTTTTTATATGATTTTCGATGTATTTTTTTTTTTTTTTTTTATCATTTAATATTGGAATTTAATTTTGCTTAGAATAAACAATAATTACTAACACAAATAGTTTTTGAATTTTGTCGTTTTTAATTTATCATTTTAAATATGATTTCCATATTAGTCTTATTTCTCTTCGGAGGATAATTTATTTGTAGCCATAGGCGGGGAAATATATTACAATTTATTGATACATTTAAAATTCTTTTCACCGTCAACTATTCTAGTAGTTTAGAAATACATTCTAAACTTTTTACTTCCTCACCATTTAAATAAGAACAGATAATATTTTACGCTTTTATACTTTTATATTTACATTCATATTTTGATGAAAAAACAGATATAGATTTATTTAAACTTATTGTATATATAAAATTTAACATTGTTATATCATGGTTTAATGAATATTTTATAAAAATTAAAAATCGTGTGAATAATATTTAAGACAAGATCCTAGGTTTCACCTTACATTTTTTTTCGGGGGTGGGGGAAATTGCCCCTCATGTCTCTCCCCCCCCCAAATACCGTCTGTGTATGCTGGTACACTTGAAATTGATGTCACTGGGTAAATAATCAATTTAAAATTGAAATCTAGTGAATAAAGTGCATGTCAGTGGCGTAAATTGACGTTTATGTTAAATATATGTCTATTCAAATTTATTGTTGCTTGGTAAATTGTATACAAATTTTGAAAAGTGGTTTCAACACACACATTATTTTATAGTGATGTGTGTCTATTGCTATTGTATCTAATCTAAGTTTCACTATTATTAATCACAAAACGAATAAACTGTATTCAAAAATTGTGTTTTGAATGTTGTCTAAAACGTTTAAAGTTGAAGTCTTGTACCACTCGAACACTTAAATTTTAATTGTACAGATATTAAAAAATGCATCATACGAGGAGAAAATTAAGAATTATACTAAAGTTTTAACTATTAAAGATCTAAAAAAACAAACGAGCAATCGATTAGAATGGGAAATTAGTTTCAGATCAGCCTCTGATGTGTTGGTAAAAATAAAAAAAAAAACAAAAAACTAATTGAACATGGACAGAGGTTTTCAGTGTACTTATGTAAAAAAAAAATCGCATTTAATGATATAACCGACACATTTTTCTTTACAACTCAGAATCTTAAAAGAATCGCTTAGTTTTTGTGGTTTACTCTTATGAGTTAACAAACAATTTATTTTGATTCCACAACTATTATGACTTGATAACTAGCCAATGTTATAGTCAACCGAATGAAGTCTCGGTTAGATTCTAGAGTTTTTCTTGGATAAACAATGATAGCCTGTTAAATTGTAATACAGTCACAGCTTCCAATCGTCATCACATCAGAAGAATTATAGCTATTACCCAATATCAGTCATATATTTAAAAGGAGAGAATTTCTATCAGATAGATTATAAAACATAAAACATGAACCCTACCTAGCAAGTCTCGTCACGACATGACATTCAACGATTCTGTAGGAGAGATATATTGAATACAAACCTAATATTAACTGCTAAAGGTAAGTCAAACTCTGAATAATTCATGCAGGTAATTAAAGGCTACGGATTTTATAATCACAAATTAGTCATCACTAAAATAATAAGTTTCATCACTGAGACATGACTGTCTATGCATCACGGTTTAATCATTTTAAACCTTGAACTAAAAAGGTAAAATAATACGTGAACATCCACTAATAGTTTTTCTTTTTATTGACGCAAATTGTGATATTCGTCATTCATGAAGAGGCCTCACCTCAAAGTGAAACTTGGGTGCGTCCACTTCACACGGTAAAGACAAGGTTATAGTTATTGCATAATGTTCAAACAATTTATACATAGATAAAAATTTGAGATTCTGAGTCACACGGGAAGTAGGTTTGGTTCGCAATAGACAATCCTTGTTTTATTTAGTCAACAATTCACTTTTTGCTGTAACATTTTAGTGTAAGTGAGAGGAGGTACTTACTTAAAATGAATTTCCATTCAGCCAACAGGTTATGCGACGAACCGCCCGAATAAAACATAAAAAATCTTTTCACTTTTAAATCATTATTCTCGTTTAAATAACATTTAAATTATACTTTATGCGTCTATTTTTTATAGTTGTTAAGAACGTTCATTGTACTCTTAATTATTATTCTAGTAAATCTTAATTTACATATTTTTAGCAAGTTGATAGTTTTATAAAATAAAAAAACATATACTATATGTATTATATAATCATAAATATATATAATTGTTATAATAAATAGCATATTTATCAATAGATTAGGAAGTATACAACGTACTTATCAATTTATGATCAAATAGAATTACTCTATGGTACTAATTGGAACACTACTATAATTTAGAATACATTTAATTGAGTTATCTGTTTAATTCTAATACCTTTTTGAACTATTCATGGACATTTGAAATGTATTTGTAAAATGTCGACGAAATAACAATTGTAATTGGACAAAACATCTTGATACTATAATACAAAGTTAGTTAGAAAAATATCAAAAATCCAGTCTAAATTTTAACAAAACAACGAAAATCTGTAATTTTGTTGTTAATAAATATTCATAAAACTTTAGATTTTATTTAATGGTTAAGGCTTGAAAATTTAATACAACATTCTTAACAAATTGATCTAGACAATAAAAAAAAATTCACCGGAATCACAAATAGTTGTATAAGAATTGGAAAATTAAATTTGAATGAAATCGGGCATTTTTAATTATTTAGAAATAGAGGGTGTCCTACCTTCACTAAAGATAGTTTTTCTAAAGCATTGGTACATTGGTTTGAATTTAAAACATCAATTCACCAATAACAAACATCCTTCGCTTGAATATAATTTGACTCCAATCTCTGGTCCAATGATTTTTTTTTTTAAATTAAGATTACATTTATAAAGTAAAATTAAACAGCAATTTTTCCTATCAAAACTTTAAATACTTGGAAGGTATTTTTGGGAAATATTTAGGGTCTGAACAGTGGCATGTTTAAGAGAGAGGTCATATATACTTACTATTACACTGATACCTTAATATAAGGCCTTAAGAGCCTTAATAATAAGGTCACGGGGGTAAAGGATATCGTGGATATCATAGTCATCTTTAATCGACTTCTCAAACCTGTAACAACTTGAATAATACCACCATTGATCTTGGCATCACTGATGACTATTTACATATCAGCGAAACACATACCTCATCGAATCCAGCTGCATTAGTGCATCCAACGTTTCATTAGGAACTATTGCACCATTTACAATGTCAAGCAATCCATAGATTAAATATACAGTATAGTATATTATTATAGTATAGTATATATTTAATCTATGAGCAATCACACTCAACTTAACATATCCTCCCGATCCCACATTAGTACTTGTCAACAACTTGTTTTCAAAATCTTTATTGTTTAATGCAATTAACCTCCTATGTTTGACAAAAATTAAGCTATACCTAATAGTCATCAATCAACATGTAAAAATATCTATTATCTGTATACTTTTGGTTACATAGAATGCAAATTATACTTCAACTGTTGTAGTTTTTATAATCGAGATTATTTTTACTTATTAAAGCAACGCGGTTAAATAGAATACATAGTAATTCATTGTTTCTGTTTTTTTTCAAATTAGATCATAATTTTTGTAATTGGCACATTCATATAATATTATTCATGTACTGATAAAATAAGAAGGGATAGAGATATTTCAATTAAATTTAATAAAAAAGTATCAGGGCCGTGTTAATAACACATATCACAAGGAGGGTTCTTTGCTCTTTCTATTGCTGTTTTTTTAAGTAAAGTTATAAATATACACACACACACACACACACACACATAATGGATGATTTGTATAGAAATACAATTTTTGAAATTGTATTAGTTTTGATAAGTAAGATAATAATTATTATTGTTTTAATTACTGCTTCATTATTTTCAAATAAACTTAACTAACATTATGATAACTCATTTTACAGTACACTTTTTGTTTGTTTATTTCTTATAACAGTTGGATTATTAGTCATGGTAACATCGTTTCTAGAACCTATATCTCAGGGTTTTTTTTGCGATGACGAGACAATTAAATATCCCTACAAGCCATCGACCGTTGGGAAAAGTTTTTTATGTCTATTGTATCTTCTTCTGCCAAATGTTTCGGTAAATATTTTATTAATTTTACTGAAATTCAGAACTTTTAAATTCCATAAATAATTATTATATTTTAAAATATTTAGTATATTTTTAATGCCAAAATGCTTTATTTATTCTAAAATTGACACACTCATCTTTTTTTCAACATTCTAACTTTCATCTTAAAATTATTATTGTAACTATTAATATTTTAATTATTCTCAGAATATGAACTCTTAAAAAATTTCTGGTTTTTAAAACACCACTAAATCAACACTGTTTTAATTTAATTGTATTTTAAAACAGTTTAATATTTCAATTTTAGAAATGAAATGATTTGAATTCTATGATAATAGCACAGATTTGTATCCAACAAATTAATATAATTTGTGGTAATACAACAATATAACAATTAATTTTGAATTTCAGATATGTTTGAAACATTATTGGACAATGTGCAAAAATATAAAATACTTATATATAAATATAATTTATTTTTGGTTGGGATCTGGATTAGCACAAATAACAGTGAATTTAGGAAAATTTTATGTCGGACGTTTGAGGCCTCATTTCTTTCATGCGTGTAAGCCAAATGTTGATTGTGTTTCACGAGGTCAATATATTACAGATTACATATGTACAAATCCAGAAATATCTATAGCAAATGATTCAAGGTAATGTGCTTTATCTAATATAACAGTTTAATCATTTAAAAAGTATATTATATGATAATATGTATTTACTAAAAATGAAAAATCTAAATGATTTAATTGAAATTCAATAGTTTTACAATTTCAGAGCATCATTTCCATCAGGCCATGCATGTTTAGCATTTTATTCAACAGTATACACAATTGTAAGTGAAAATTAAGTGTGAGTTTATAAATGATAATTATAATGATAAAATAACATAATGCTAACATAGAAATGTCTTATTTACTTATGTTTGAAAGTTATGCCTACATAATTATAAGAAGAGTGTAATATGGGTTATTATTCAATTTTCAATATTTATATCAGCATGGTGTACAGCATTAACTAGAATTACTGACAACATGCATCATTACACTGATGTATTGGCTGGTTCAATTATTGGCACATCATTTGCTATTTTAATGGTAAATAATACAATTCAAAACAATACATATTCAAAAATAATATTATTTACAAAAAGATTATAAATTAATAAAAAATGTATCTTACATAGATGTATGAAGTGAAGACACGATCATCTATAGAAAATATTAATTCAGATATCTAATTATATAAAAATTGAATATGATTATATCTTTCCTTAGTTTATAGCAATAATATTAATGATTAGACATATGTAATCTATCATTGTCAAGTTGAGCAAGTTGTTTAAGAAATCCATTATTAGGTCGTATATTTCTTGCTTTTTTTACTTTTTCTACTGCTTCCTTTGCCCTTAATCCTTTTTTTATAATTAAGTATGCAATTGCAATTGTTGCTGATCTTGAAATGCCCATTATACAATGTATTAAAACTTTACCTGTAAAATGAACGTGTATTAATCGTTAAGTGAAAAATATTATTCAATAAAATTACTTATGGTAAAAATTAACCTTTTTGTGACAATGCATCGTCTATAAAATTTGATACACTATCAAAATATTCATTTATTGCAACATTAGGATCATCACACACAGCCAATCCCATATATCGGATTTTCATTGAACGGTACAATTCTTCATTAGACCCTACCATACCAAATCCATCACCTTGGGCAGCATTTACTACATGTGTAACACCCAATGACATCAAAAAATGAACATCTTTTGCAATGATCCTAAAATGAAAAACAAAAAAAAAATGTTTATAGTTAGGTATACATAAAATATATTTGCCTGTATCTGTACTTACCAGTCTCCAACATAAATTTTTGGATAAACTTCATTATAATCCCCTTTTGACACATTTGACTTCTTTGGAGGGGGCTGAGTGCGTAACAGAATAGCTAGTAAGTCTTCAGGCGTAACTTCTTTTTTAGATTCTTTTTTACGAAATTTTGATAGTAAATATTCCATTTTTTACAGCAATATATTTTACAATCAATTCATTAAGGAGACTTGCCTAAAAAGTAAAATAATAATGATCCATATAAATTTACATTTCTCTCCAAATATCAATTAATATCAAAAAATAATCTTTGAATAATTCTATTCAAACTTGAAATAATTGTAATTAGTTGTAAATAAATCATTTTTAAGTAAGGTCTTTGAGAATATAATTTGAATATATTATATAATATCATAAAAATATGGAATACTATATTATAAAAATGTCTTTCTAGAATGAAACAAAATTTATAAAAATTTTCCTACATAAAACTGAGTATACATGAAGTCATCATGTATACATAATATATAGTATAGTAAATAGATACTTTTAAGTATTCTATTTAGTATCGTAATATAATCTTTACATTTTTAGTATGAGAGATCAACTGTTTGAGCTAATCAATTTGAAATTGACAATTTTCTAGAAAACAATTAAACTATAAAATTAAATATCTGAAGTTTTATTATTAAAAATGTTTAAAATTGAGCTTCCCATAAAAACATTGTTAATAATAATTTGAAATAATGAATTATTAATATTAATATAATTAATACGATTTCAATACCTATATTACTCAGTAAGTCATTTTGCTTTTGAATCATGGTATTATGGTAATACCACAAAGTGAAAGTGTACGCTTTTTCTTAATTTGTATATCACACAAAACTAATTACATTACGAATTTAAACTTTCACATGTAAACAATGGAACACATTTTTCACCATGTACAGCCCAGCACAAAAAGAGATTAACTTCTGACAACACGAGTAACGACTGACAAGTGTCCATTTCCCGAGTGCCAGAGACTATAGTAATTCCGCATTGGAAACCAACGTTACCAACGTCCAACGCAGATAACAACTACTCGAGGAGCGTGTAAATCATTCGCAGATAAATTAATTATTATTATGATGATAGCATACAAACAGGCTGTGCCGCAATAATCACGAGTTCTCCAAATACACGAAATACGACGTGCAGATAGCTGCTATAATAACATAGCGGTACATTTTTGAATTATTCTTTGGGGCAACAGTGCTGTGTTACTGTGGTTTAGTCATAAGTCAACCTGGTACTGTACAATACTACTGCGCGTGTAGTATCTACGATATTAATCAGCAGAACCGTTGGGCGTGGAATAAACCGTGAGAAATGAATTGTAGTTGAATGTATAATTATATACGAATTAAAGGTCTTTTAAGAAGAACACAATCGTTATCAAAATACAACAAACACGGATAACAACAATAAACAGCGATTATGTTAATATCGGTCTTATCATCATTCGTCGTTGTCATAACAATATTTCAACGGGATGAATATAGTTCCGATTTTCCGAGTCGGCGGCGTTGATAAGACCCAGTTGATAACGGCGTTTGCGGCGGCACGTAAGCCATTATGGGGGGCACGTAGATTACAATAATAAAACAGTAATCATCAACCGTTTACCGTGGGCGAGCAGCACATACCATCCGGGTCGCGCGACAGTCCCGTGCTCGTTGTATCGGGACATGAGGATATTTCACCGACACGGTACGGCGCGATGGTTATCGGTACTTATTCTAGCCGTCTAGTCTGACCAATAATGTTCGTTTTCCAATAGTCTCGCCGTTGTGTACGTACACCCGCCGGCCGATCCGTGTGTACACAATGTAAAACAACAACGAAATGCTAGTCAGTGCGTGAACGTAGGATTATGACCGTAATAATATTCTAGTCGTAACTATTAAGTGATATACCGTTGCAATCGTAGTTATAATGAATTCTCGTTTTATACCGTATTTTGATATGTAATTGTAATTGTAATTAATAGTAAAAATTCCTCGACACGATGTGTTTGGTGCTCAAGTACGTATTCATACTGTTATGGCTTATATACACGTTCGCCTCCATTATACTGCTGTTCAGCAAAGGTTTGTTGCTGCACAGAGACGTGTTGCCTAACAAGTCCATTTGTGGAAATGACGTTGATCCTCTGCGAGATGTCACGCAGAATTGCACAGATACCAATACCAAAGTGGTCATGATAATTGTCGATGCTCTACGTCATGACTTTGTCGTTCATTCCGATATAGAAACACCGTATACGAATAAAATTACAGTATTCAGAGACATATTGGCTAGTTATCCGAATCGGGCAAGATTGTACAAGTTTATTGCTGATCCTCCGACCACGACCATGCAAAGATTGACCGCCCTCACTACTGGCAGTCTACCTACTTTTATAGACATCGGTTCAAATTTCGCATCTGAAGAACTAACAGAAGATAATGTAATTGATCAGTTAGTGAATAATGGAAAAAAAGTCGTGTTCATGGGTGATGATACGTGGGCAAATTTGTTTCCGAAGAGATTTTATAGGAATTATACATATCCTAGTTTTAATGTCTGGGATTTGGATACTGTTGACGAAGGAATCAAGAAAAACTTATATCCAGAAATTGTTAAAGAAGACTGGGATGTTTTAATTGCTCATTTTTTAGGAGTTGATCATTGTGGTCATAGATATGGACCAAACCACAAAGAAATGGAAAGAAAATTAAGTGAAATCAATGTAGTCTTAAGGTAAAAATATTTCCTTAAGATCAATAGCATCATAATTATCACTGATCAAATATAATATTATACTAATACATGATTTTTATTAACATTTCAGAGATATCCTTAAAGAAATTCTGGGGCGTGAAAATATTATGCTTTTTGTGTTTGGAGATCATGGAATGACCGCAACTGGTATCATATTAATACATTTTTTTCTAATTAAATGTTAGATATAAAGTTTTTATAATTGTTAATATTTTTCAGGTGATCATGGCGGAGAATCTGAAAATGAATTGACATCTGCCCTGTTTGTGTTGTCGTCGTCTCAAGAATTACAACCAAAAACAGAAAGTGAAATAAAGCAAGTCGACTTAGTACCTACTCTATCAACATTGATGGGTGTTCCTATTCCGTTCTCAAATATTGGCTCTCTTATTAAATCAGCTCTACCTCAAAATTTCCATTTAGTCAATAGTATTTGGAGGAATGCAAAACAAATTAATGATTATCTTACAACGTACTCATTACAAAATGATGAGCTTAATGATAAACATATTCATTTTATTAAAGACACATTCAAAATGTTAGATGTCCAGTACAATACTAACACATTTGTGAAAAGTTGTGAAAACTTTATGGAGCTCAGTAGAAAAGCATGTGAAGAAGTATGGATACGTTTTGATGAAAGTTCTATTTATAAAGGTTTAGTCTTAATGTTTGTATCACTATATTTCAGTTTTTTACTAGTTGGCTCGTCTGCTTTAGATCATTATGATAAAATCACTACCAATCAAGTGCTCATTATATTTTCTATCATTTTTCCATTGAATTTAATCGCATTTTTATTTTACTTTTATAAAGTAATTCATATAACAGTTGTTTTTTTTGTTACTGGATTCATAGGAACTATTTTCCTTGCTTTGTTTTGTGTGCTCTGTTGGTCATCATTGACACAAGATTTTCTGAACACTAACAAACCAGATAAAATACTTATGCGGATATTTACTGTGTTAACTACACTTGGATTTTTCTCAAACAGCTACATTATTGAAGAATCCTATGTATTGCATTCATCAATTATTTTATTGTTATGGTATTTAGTCATCAGATTCAAATTGGAAAACAAAAAAACATGGTTTCGTAATAAAGTAAAACCTAAAAATTTTTCCATTAAACACTGGATTACATCACTAAATTGCAAAGTTATATGGTCTTCGATTGTTCTGTGTGGTATTTTGCGTTACTCTCACTCGTTTTGGCAATGCCGTGAAGAACAAGGATGGTGTTTTGAAGATGGATCTCAAGCCAAATCTGGAAATTCAATAGTTTCCATAGTTCTTGTAATTCTTTCAGTGACTGTTGTACACAAGTCATTAAAATGTTCTGGAAATCTTACTGGATGTTCGTTAAATGTCTATTTATCTTCAATTTTACCAAGACTATTTACTGTATTGTTATCTGTTCATTGGATATTTGATTCTTCATTTCAACGTGGCAAGCATACCATACCATATGTGGCTTATATACCTAACGTTATATTATTGTTAACGGTAATACTTATAATAACATTATATGTCAGCCCATTGCTAGTTCACTATGTAGATTTGCAAGAAGGAAAAAATAAACAATCAGAAAATCTATACGAAATGATTCGTAGAATAACTTCAAATATTATGAAGATGCAATTGGGTCCTTGTATTCAAGGTTACCCTATAGTATACGGTCTTGCTACAGTATATAGTGCAACTTTTTTAATATTTTCCATACTGTTAAGTATTTTTGGAGGGCTGCTATTTGGATATGTGTATGCAGTATCTGCAATAATCATGATCACCTCCATTTGGTTAATGGCTATGATTATTTCAGTCATAAGACATAATCAATGTACCAAAATCAGTAAGCGTTAAGTATTATATACATTTTTATATGGAATGTTTATTATATTTTTATTGATTAAGTGTATACTTTATATAAATTAACACTTACATAAACATTCTGTATGCAAATGATAATATATATTTTTAAGTTTAAATACAAATAATTCAATATTATGTTACAGATGAATTGTATACTGTGAGCTGGTTATATATTTTGCTATGGACTTTGTCATCGTCTTATTGGTTTTATGGCACTGGACATAATCCTTCTTTTTCATCAATTCATTGGAATGCTGCATTTGTCATACAGTCAGAAATAGAAAAAAACACATGGCTTCCGGGATTTTTCATTTTAGCCAATACATTTTTTTCACAAGCAGTTCATGCATTTTTGTTACCGGTAATTTATAAATCTAAATACACAAATATTATATTTTATAAAATTGAGTACATAATGTTAAAACCATTTGTAATCAACTATGATCTGATTTTTATTTACTTTATTTCAAAAGGTAATAAGGGTAGTTGTTGGTTAGCATTTTAAAATGTTTTCAAAATATTTTACATGATTTTATTGATACATACATTACATTCAAATAGTATGTTTTATTATTATGAATAATTAATATAAATAATTGTATGATTTATATTTTATTTTCATATAATTTTTTAACAAATTCAGCATTATAAATAAAGTAGGAAATTTATTAATACTTTAGAGAGCTAATTTTCAATATAAGGGCATAACGAATTATATCAAATAAATTTAAGAATTAATAACAAAAAAAGTTTAGTAAAATGTGTAGGAATTGACTATTAATGTTTCTATTTTTATTAATATATTTCATTAAATTAATTATTAATACTGTAATCCAGTATAAAATAATCTTAGTAATAAAGAACGTAAATCAAATAAATTACAATTGTATTATTACTAAATAAATTAATAATTCTAACGTAAATTTTACTAGCATTACTCTTTAACATAATTATAAAAATTATAAATTATGTTTAATTGATAAGCTATATATATATATAATATATACATATATTATTTTTTTTGGTTGAGTGATGTAAAATGTATAATAATCAGAGTTGGGTAATTCATTTAATGCAATACTTTTAGTGTATTTATTTGGGGCGAGTTTTATGAATTTTTCCATGTGAATTATTTATTCTAAACATCTAAAGTGTTTTGTGTTTTTAATTTTAGCTGTTATTAATTTGTCCGTTTTCCATTCATGGTGCTTGGTCTGGAAAATCATTACCTCCCAAAGATGAAGATGAACAAACTATGGCTAGAGGTGAACTATTATTAGCTGAAAAATCTAGACAAATGATACATGGTGCATTTGATCTTACTGCTAAATATATCTTAGCCAATTGTTTCAGGGTAATATATTTATAATAATTAATGTTTAAATAAATAATACATTTTATGATTTTTGTACAATTTATTAGGTGGCCATGGTTATGGCAGCGGCTACTGTTCATTCCCGCCATTTGATGATGTGGAAAATTTTTGCTCCAAAATTAATATTCGAAGGAATAGCACTATTTATTACATTGCCTTTTTCTTTTTTTGGTTTTATTCTAATGTATCGTGTCACTCAACACATAAATGTGTTGTTTGAAAGAATTATGTCACAACACTCAAATTAAAAATGTTATACATTATTAATTTATAAATTAATTGTTTATAGTACATTCTTTGACTGTTTAGTTCTCTAGTTTTTTTTTTTTTAATTCAGTAATAATGTTTTTAATACTAGTTTAAAAGTAATTTCAATTATTTTTCAAATCATTTCAGTTTTGTTTAAAAAACATTTTTTATATTGATTCACGCGTTTTATGCTTTCTTTACAAACAAAAAAAAACAAAAAAGACATTTTTTTTGTAATTTAGTTACATTAGAATGTTGTATTTTCATTTAATATTTAGTTATTTCATTTTATAGAGCTTTAATGTAATGATGTTTATCAAACTTAATGTGTATAATAATTTTTCGTTTTGTGTTAACTTTTTTTTATGTTTTGTTTATTTTTAATGTTTAAGCCATGACTGATTGTAAGTAGATAAAATTTAAATCATTCTTTAAGTAGTTATATAATATGCTTTGTTGTTTGAATTCATTAGAAGAATGTTCAATAAATCTGTTCTGTAGCATTAACTATAACTTTACTAATTGTAATGTATTAACCTACCTGAAAACTTAAGTTCTGGAAAATAACAATTACAAAATTTTTTATAATTTTGTAATCACGAATTGAATAAAGTTGTATTTTATAAAACCATATTATACGAGTACTTTACGAATCATAAGCAATAATTTTTATAAAATAAACAACTGTTCTTTAAACGATTGTTAATTGTTATATATGGACAAATAGCAACACTACAGTACCTCTAAATAGATATATATATTATATAATAAACAATCAAATGAAGGTTAAATATTAATGTACGTTTTTACATGTTAATTTAACACTAGTTTAAACTGTAAAATATCTAGGTGGTTAATCGAACCTTGACATTTGTACTAAATTAACTAAAAGTAAAACACTATATGAAACTCCAAATTATTATACCTAACATGCTCGCTACTTGGCCAGTTGGTCCTATAGGTTTACAATTGTCTGGTAATTAAAGGAAATAAATCAGTCAATTGATATCAATTCAAAAAGGTCAATTATACCACGTTCAGATGAAATGAGAAAAGACTTAAAGTTTTAACATTTTAAAAATGCGAGATCAATTGTTTTATTTTGAATATTTTATCAATATATTGTTTTCATTGCTGCATAAACACTTATTTACATTTTTATATTACAGACTATGTAATATGAGTTTAAATAACTAGTAAGTTGAGATGTAAATATGTTGGATACTGTTAGTTGTCATGAAAGCAACCTGCGTTTGTGTTAATCGCAATCAGATAATATAAAAGGTGCAAATACTGCAAATTTAATGTAAAAGTCAATTATTATTATTCCATCTCCAAGGATTTCTAAACCATTCATAAAAATATACACAGAAAAGTCTTGTGTAGATATTTTGTTAACTGTAAACTACCAATAAAAACTAGCTATTCATTTCCTAGAACATTTTTGTAATTGAATTTCTAATAATGATAACCACATATACTATTCGAGAAGTAAACATAAACTTTATTAAAAAAGAACGATCTTAGTTTATGGTGGCAACTTGCATTGTAGATACTAAAGATACAAATATTTAGTCCCCCAACGGTTCCTGATTGGTCTAGTAATGAAATCTAACAGTAAAACCATTATAATTATTACGTTGTTCACACGTATGAGTAATATTTTAACTTGCTGATGATAAAGAATTTACCAAAACACATTATTTTTATATTACAGGTGTAAATTTGGCCATTCGCCCAAACGCATGACACTCCCGCCGTCACTTCGGTCGGTCACGGCGATGTAGTTTCTGTTCTCGGTGTCTGAAATAATAATATACCGAACGTCATGGAAAAAAAGATATATATATAAATGAAAACCATTCTATATAGACCGCGTTTTCAAACTCGGGACTATGTGGTATACGATTTGGTCGTCGTTTTTCGGGCCCGGTACATTGCACATACCTCGGTATACGGGGTGGTACTCGACGAAACGTACGTTACCCGAGTATCGAACAGACATTACCGGCTGGAACCACGGTCAAAATGGCTACGATTATTTTCATCGGCGACCGTTGCCGGTTGGCCGTTAGTCTCTCCGTTGTCGTCGTCGTGTAATGGTGCCGTGTTTTCCGCGAATTTTCCGAATTTTGGACGATCGTAAGTGCGCGAATATTTTTCAATATATCTCGATTGGCGCCGTTTGCCACCGCCGCGCCGCCGCGGTGTGATGGAAATAAAATCGTGCGCGGGTGAAGTGCTCGAAATGTCGAAAACAGCGGCGTAGATCAAACGTGAAATAGGGCCGAGAAAAAAAAGATGGCGGACGTCCCGTGAGTACCTATATATCTGATTATCGTTTACGTCTCTCGTATCGTCCGGACCGTCATTATAGTTTGTCGTCGAATAAAAATCCCACAAAGCTTGGACGATTGTTAACGTTCTGTGTAAATATATTTAATTATAAAACATCAAAATATCGCATACAGCGGGCGTTACCCGGGCTTCGCCCCCGGTTTGATTTTTGTCGTTGCCTGTCCGCAGAGAGAGGCCGCCGTGGCCCAGCTCTGCCGCCATTCCCGGACTCGACCACCGTGGCCGAGCTCGGCCACCGTTTCCGGGCTCGACCGTTGTGGCCAATGGCTACGGTTATTTGTCTACCCGGTTTGATATTAACTTTGCAAATAATTATCATTATTCGTTTTTATTTTTTAAAGTCTACAACGGTTTGACAGATTTATAGCCTATATACATAGGAGAGGGATCGTCGTGCAGTGGGGTTTCCCGTTGCCTTCTGTACAGGGTAAATGGTGGTATCTCTTTCTCTCTCTCTAGAGTCTGGACAGTCGCCTGTCCACAGGGAGAGGCCGCCGTGGCTGGGACCATGGCTACGATTATTTTTCTTCGGCAGCCGTTGTCCGTAGGCCGTTTAGTCTCTCGCCGTTGTCGTCGTCGCGTAATGGTGCCGTGTTTTTCGCGAATTGTTCGTCGTTCGTTAATCGTTTGAATCGTCGTCGGCGCGCGAACATTTTTCTTTCGATCGGTTTTCGCTGATGGCCACCGCGGTCGAGGTCGACGCGACGAAAATAAAATCGTACCGTACGTGGGTGAAGTGCTCGAAATTTCGAAAACAGCGGCGTAGATCAAACGTGAAATTGGGCCGAGAAAAACAAGATGGCGGACGTCCCGTGAGTACCTATATATCTTATTATATAGTTATTAATGTTATTATCGTGTACATGGTACATCTCCCGTATCATCCGGACCGTCACTATAGTTTGTCATTGAATAAAAATTCCACCAATTTGGAATGATTGTTAACGTTCTGTGTAATTATAGTTAATCATATAACATAAATATATTTCATATAGCGGGCGTTACCGTTTTTAACCCTTTTACACCTCTCTTAGGGGTTGAATTTTCAAAAATCCTTTCTTATTGCACATCTAGAATATTAGAGAAATCACTATTTCAAATTTACCGTTATTTTATTATTATTTATTATTTTATCGTTAAATATACCACATACTGATAATGACGGTTTGCTACAAATTAATTTGGTTAGTTTAAAAAGTTTCGAAGTAGGTGTAGGTATATTACAAACATTAAAATAGACAGAAATTATTCTCTATTTCTAATGTCTATCATAGTTAGGATAGTTAATTTGTAATAAATTGATTGGTATAAAGAAATAGAATATTTACATATGTATTACATATATGCATACGAATACGACATACGAGTATAGTATAGGTAGGTACAAATTATATCGATAAAATATTGCTACCCAATGATCGAGGAGAACCCGAAAACATTACACGTCAGTACCGTTACGTTTCACGTCACTGTAGCATGCAGAACAAGTAATTATTATAATTATATTTACCTATTTAAATGTTATTTGTAGACTTGTAGTTTGTATTTGATTAATTTTTATTATTATTATTATTATTATTACTATACTTACCAACATAGTTGCGTATATAATTGAAAGGTTTATTAAACGTAAGAATTTTAATCACATGACATAATACAATGAGCAAAAAATAATGGTAATAAGTATTTTGGTGGATATGAAGTCTTAACATATTTAAACCGTATCTAATAGGACATAAAAATACAATACAACATGAAAACATTAGTAATAGTATTTATTACAAATAAAATAAAATCGTTTCTCGGATAATGCTTAAACACCTTATCGTGGGGAAACCAACACTTGCCACATGTCAATACACTCATATTATTATATACCTCCTACCTACTTATATAGTATTATCGTATTAAATATCATGCGAATATATTTCCAAATTCCAATAACGCCACCAATGTGTTTTTTACACCATAGCTACTGATTACAGAAGAAAATAATCGTCAAATTGTAAACGCGTATCTACATTTTTGTTTTCATTGTTATTGATTCAAAAATTAATTATTTAATTTTAGATAATTAGCCAGCTACTGAGTGAGGAATGTATTATTAGTCTTAAATTAACTTATTTCCTTCAACGATTTTTGGCAGGTATAAAAATCAAGTGACGTATTTAACGATTTCTTAGGAAAATACGAGAAACCTTATTTAAAGCTACTCAGTGTTAGATTTATAATATCATAAAATAATATGCTTGCTGGACGAAATTAATACAATTCCATTTTTTGTTCTTCACTTCGAACGTTCAAAAGTACTAAGACCGAAAAAAAAACAGTATCCATTTTCACTTTGCTCAGAAATCATAACTTCAATAATACAGTTTTCTCCATTTTAAACTAGTGTTATACATTAATTTAATGTTAAAAACCTTTTCTTCGTCACGTCATTTTATTAAATAAGTATTATATAGAATATTGTATGGAACTGTTTTTAACTATTTTTAAAAATTATAATAGTATAATTACCTACTTAATAGAATTCTTCATTTCCATTTAAAAACCCCCTTTTAATTTAATTAAGTACCAATTGGGGCAATATTGGAGTAATGAAAATAATCGACTTAGGAATTAGGAACCTACTTATTATAGTTTGCATATGTGACACTTCTAAATCATAAATTTTACTAAGATGAATATGTCATATGAAAGTACAAAAACAAAATACACAGGTATAACCAAAAATATACATTTTTTAAGTATAGCCAATAGCTATTTCTAATGTGTAAAAAACAACCAACACTGCTCATGTTGTTTACGTTGAAACAATTACAGCTGATATTACTTGTTAATTTTAGGTAACTACATATTATTCGATTAATATAATCATTAATACGCATTTTAATTGCTTTTTTGTGTTTAAAAAGTAAAAATTAAGTTTTAATAAACAATTTATTCTAACTCCAGAATAGATATAACATTCAAATATTTTTAAAACAATAATAGTGTGTTCCTAGGAACAAGTAGGTAGGTATTTTAAATTAAAGATATATTAAGACAAATAAAAAATTCTAGTTCATAATAACAACTATATTATCTTCAAACTCCAAGTTATTCTCATTTGATTACCTAAGAATTCTCTTACTATAGTAAAATGATAATTTATTTTATTAATCCAATAATACGAGTACTTAATATAAGGTTGTCATTTTATATAAATTACATATTAGTACCTATATTCGTTATTATACACATTTTTTAATTTCCAATACTATAATAGGTACATCAATGATCAATAATATTATTATATATTTTATATATAGAATCTAACGTAACCAAAAATTGGTTCAGAATAGAATGGACAGTATGAGAGCTATATTGGCTTAAATTACCTGTAATACTAAATTATTATTAACTTAGTTTTAAGAAAAAATTTATGAAGGTTTACTTTAATTATCGTGTACACAAACACAAAAAAAATACATCATGGTAAAATCAATATAGATTCCTCGTTTCACTCAGAATCTGATAATAACAATACAATTTTTTACTATTTTATGTTCACACGTGCAGTGTGCCAGTGTCGGCTTCAGATATAAAAGGCTTCCGCCGTAATTTTCCTCATGATCTCAATTTGTTTAATCCTTTAATTCAAAATGTGTACCTATCACATGATGATGAAAAAAGTATTTTTATCTCTTCTAAGTATATAAAAATAAAATTATAATTATAATCGGATGGGTAAATATATTATAATTTAATGATACAACAGTAGTTGGTTGTTGAGTCAATAATGAATCATTTCATATGTAAATATAATGAAACATATATGATACATATTATGTGTATAATATAATAAATTATTTTATTTTATCAAACAATATATTTCATTTTTTTATTTATAATATATGTATATAATAATAGTCAGGGCGTTAGGCTGATACTGTTCGCACGTCATCATCAATACTCCTACACAACTCGGGAATTCCTATATTATTCGTCAATTTTATATATATAGACCTATTTCATACGTCATAACCAATACATCACCGATTATTTTTAATTCCTTTGAATCATGTCAATTTACCGACAACGAATGACTCGGCGAATGAAAACAATCGTTAAAGCGTAATTCGCACAATATTAGTCAACATTATCAGAAGCTAGTGAAATATTTCACCAGTTGGTCATTATAGTATCCAAACTATGGAAATGATGTTTTTAGCTTTACAATTAAATACCTCCGAAGTCCTTGTCATGAGGAACCGGAATTTATAAACTCAGAGACGATACCGTCCCGTCACAGTTTTCCAATTTCTTTTTAAACCATCTTAAATAAATTATTTTTATTTTGAAAAGTTATTACTTATTTATTACTTTATTAATTGAATATTATTACCTTACACTATTTATTATTTATACTTATTTATTTATTTAAACAATTATTATTGGAATGACATTTTGACATTTTGAATTACATTTTTCCTAGCCACCTTATATTTACATTTATTATTTGAACATTTTTGAGTGCAATTACATCCATCATAATCCTAAATTTGAATATTTCCTCATTGCTTCTCTTAATGAGATTGTTCGATCAGGCACATCCTCTGCAGCAATTAAATTTTACTTGAAATTCCAACAGAAAAAGTACACCAGACAATATGTACTAAATTGTTTATTACATCATACCTATTCTTTCTTACATTTTTAATACAATTTAATCAACGGTAATTTTTGTTTTTAGTTTGAGTGAAAGTGTCCATTTAATTACGGACAAAGTATACCTGAACCGGTCAAAGTATAAAACCCTGTTATTAGGGCAAAATAGTATTTTAATACATTGCCCAAAAACACCGGGCAAAGTATACATAGACCGGGCAATGTATACATTGCCAGTTAGCCTACTTTGTCCGCAACATATACATACATATTATGTTTGGTTTTTTCTTTTCATTCATTATGTATACACCATATTATATGAGTATAATACATTATGCATATGAAATATTATTATTACCTATGGGTAATTGTCCGTTCAGCATACATGAAGGGCGGTCGACAGCCCCTTATTGAGGTTCCCGGCTTATAAACTGCCATCATGTGTCACTGTATCAGGGTGATAAATATCCCGTTGGTCCAATAATTTATTCTAATTTTTTTCTTTCTGCCGGAGTTATACGCCCGCCTAAGCTTTCTCGGTTTCTAAAATAAAGAGAGCTAAACACTCGTCATTAAACCAAAAATAACATTATTATATTTTTATTGTTGTTCAGTCTTATATTTACCATGTATCAAATGCGTTAGTCCGTCTAGAACGTTTTATTCATACAGAGACGGGTGTAACATGATAAAGAATAAATAAACAAGTCATGTGATATAATGTACTACATATTTATTTATATTTGCTTATATTGTTATAGTGTCTAATTTTATTGTTATCAATATAGAAATATTGAATTGGTTTTTTTAAAATAATATTTAATTGTTCATAATGACATTTTAATCCATTTAAAAAGCTGTATAATTTTTGCATTATAGTATGAAAATTAAATACTAATGAAGTAGGTACATATGACATATAATTTTATTAAAATTAGGTACCTAGAAGTTATTTTTATCGTTACACAGAGAATCTAAAAATAATTATTATATCAATATACATGTTTTACTGCTGCAAATGACTTAATACCTTTCTTAACAGCATTTGTAGTAATAATATATGCCTGCATTATTTCATTTAGATTTTTTTAAATAATAATAATAATTTCAATATGTTATGCATATTGCTTATATGTTAGTAAATAAATAAGAAAAAAAAATATTCGATTCGGTATAATTGAAATTAGTATGGCATTATTATTATTGTCTGAATTATAAGTTGAGTACCTTATAAAACAGATGCTGAGACCACAACATCGATAGTAGATAAAATTATCTTTCACGCGAGCGCGTGATAAAAAATTGAAATTCTACAGTTGCTATGTAAAACCCGTTTTATAATAGGTACTCGCATCGCAATATATATTTTTGTTTTACCCCACACGGGTTAATGACGTGTGTTAAAAACGACGATTAAATATCACGTAGACCGTAAATATTATAATAATTAATAGTATTATACGACGCAGTGGTGTTGGAAGTTGGAGCACTCCCTTCAAATGTTTTTATGCACAAATGTAGAATCATATCGGCGTTGACAGGAATAGATATGGACGACATTTAATAATTTTTTAGTTTTAATTAAAACAAATATACCTAATAAAATTATAAGTAATATATCTAAGTACGGGAGTCAAAGTCCCTGAAATATCGGGGCCCTCGTGAATCGCACATCCAACATTCTCGTGAATGGTCAGTGGGGCTGTTAGGATAATAGTTGGTCATCGGCGCGAATAAAATGCAGTTGTACCAGCGGTTCCCAAAATACGTTTCGTGGAATTTAAAGGCTCCGCAAAACATGCAAATATAAATCATGTTCTTTATTAGATCGCTTATCGTGTAAAAGATTTCATAAGATATGGTTATAATTTGTTTAAAATGAAATGGCTTGAAGGTTAAAAACAAATGTATTATAGCGATCCAAATTGGGATACTTAAATGAATACTATTTTGATTTAAAATTTTTGTTTCATTTATTTCATAAGAAAAACGTAATGCTGTTATGAAAACCGTCGACTATCTAATATCAATACATATAATATATTTTACAGTCGAAGCACTATTATTATACAAAACGACTCTGCGCGATTTGTATGTCTTATAGTGTGTTGTCGGTTAACGATTTGAAAATCAGGGTTGATTCCGGAGTCTGGCCATTCGTCGGGATTTCTCGAAACATTAAACTATTCTCTGTAACTTGTAAGGGTGCCGGGGCCGTGGGTTTGGGAACCGCTGACCCGTACCACGGTGAGCTGCAGTCGCGGCGGGCCGCCCGGGGACACTGTGCATATTATAACAATCGCAGCGGTCAGGGCAGATGCCTGTGCAATTATTGTTGCAGTGAAAACGCGTGTGAGCACGACGTCGGCGTGGGCTACAGCTATACAACACTGCTGCACCGTCCGTCGCCCCCTTAATCTAGATCACGGTTTCACATATTTTCCTCTCATAACCCCATTCCGTGTCCGATTTCCGTCGTCGATGTAAATAACAACCGCCGGCCAAGGCGGGCAAGGCTTCGGCGGCGACGGTGGGGACGGTGCCGCCGACGTACGGTTGGGGGGCTGGAGGGCGGACGGCATCGGCGGCACGGGCCGACGGGTGCGAGACGACGGGGGCCCGTTGTTTTGTCTGGTCTGACGTCCGTGTCGACGTCGCCGCCACCACCACCACCGACACCACCACTACCGTTTTCGTCGTCCGCCGTAGTATGATGTGTGGTGCGGGAGTGAGTGTTTATTGCGCGTTTGCCGAGTCGACTGCGAGTAATACGCGCGCGCGCGAAGCACAGCGCTCTTGTTTGCGTCGTACCGTACTCCTATCGTCCGCTGTTGTAGTAATACGATATTATACGTATTTATTTAATATTATATATAAAATATATATATTTGTATGTGTACATATATTTTTATGATATTATTTATATTTATACAAATATATATATATATATATAATCGTATAAAGGTTATAAATATTTTGACGTAACGTTTTCGCTTCCGACTGTGGTTGAATTTGTTTTTTATGTTTCGTAAAAGTTTACAATTCGTGTGTATAAATTTCATACAGCCATTTTTGTCCTTTGAGTGTATTATTTATTATGTACAGTTAAATAGGTATTTAAATATAAATAATATATGATATAAAATATAAATATCTACCCCATAGCAGACACCAGTCTTTCGTGCGTTATAAATATTTTTTATTTATTTTACACTCGAACACGTAGTACGTTAAATATAAACGCATATTTTTAAAATATTAATATACGTCATTTTAGTACTAACGTGATAGTATACAGTATTATAATAATAATTCAGTAGTCTGGTGTGAATAAATAAAATATTATTGAAAAAAAAAAAAAACGGAAAAAAAACAAAAAAAAACGTGACATACGCATGGTGTATACTCGACGTAATAATAATAATAATAATAATAATAATAGTAATAATAATAATATACCTACCTACATTGCGACGTATATTCCATTCATTAAAAACCCGAGTGCATAATATTAATAAACATCGATTTCGTGGACGTTCGGTCGGTCGTGTCACGTCGTCATCGTTGTTGTTGTTGTCGTCGTCGTCGTCGTCGCTGTCGCCGTCGTCGACCGTCGTCGTCGTCGTAGTAGTAGTAGTAGTAGTAGTAGTAGTATCGACGCCGCTGCCGCCGCCGCCGCCGTCTCCGTCGTCTTCGTGTCGTGTAGTCGTATTTTAAATAACAACAACAACAGTAATAACAATTTGATTGTAATAAATATCGAACTTAGGAAATTCGAGTTCGGACGATAATATCGAAAATATTTATTTATTTTCTTAACTTTAATATCAACAGTTCTACCGGGTGTTGACGAATCGGGTTTTTCCGTTATGATAATATTATTTCGCGTTGTTTTGATCGCATCGGTGTTCGGTGTCAATGACCTTTTCGCCGCGGTGCGTGTTATGTTGACAATGGCGGAGCAGCGTCGCGCGTTCAGTGCGCATTTTTCTGTCGACAACGTCCTCCGCTGAGGGGTTTCCGAAATCGAAAACCGTTCGCCCCGCGCCGTTTTGCGTTTTCGATACTAAGTAACAAATACGTATATTTTCGTGTTATTATCTATATCGCGTTGTTATTATCTATCGGTCGCGCCTCGCGCCGCCGCCGTCGCCGTACGATCGGTTGAATCGACGTATAATATTAAATTATTTGATATTTGATATTATTATTATATGTATTATAATACGTATAATAATATTATCAACGGCAACGACAACAACAACAACAACAAAAGTAATGATACCGATATCATAACGTCTCGGAGTCGAATACTGAAACATAATAATAACGGCAATAATAATAATATAATATATTTTATACGTGGAGACTGGGCAGCAGAACATACATTTTGTTGTATTGTTACTATTATTATTTTCGCGTTGAGTGTTTTTTTCGCTAATAAAAACAAGTGTGCGGCGCGCGCGCCCTGCTGCGGTGTTCCGATTCTAATGGATAAGTGCGTCACAAACACGACGGACTAAAGGTATGTACCATCGAATATTGTTTACAACAACAATAATAATACATGTTCGTAATGACATTAATAACAAATAATAATGATAATACCTAAATAGGTAAATAGGTGTAGGTACAACATAATATTTTGTAGATAGTTGTATAGATCAGATGTGTTACATAACAGTTGGCTGAGAAAAAAACATTATGAATGTTAAAAAAATTAATGTAAATCAGGATTCTTGAAGATAAAAGAAAAAACATTTTTTTCCTATGAGGCTATGAACAATTTTATTTTTTATTTTTTTTGATAAGTAAGTAGCCTATGCAAAATTATCAGCACTGATAAGCATTGCCTATACTTTACCTACTAATATTACTACACTACTACTACTACTATTATTACTACTACTACTACTAGGTATTACTACTACTATTATTATTATTGTTAATCATTTACTACGAGTATTCGAATTATGAATCGAATGTACGCTCGGTTTTGATCAGCTTATATATAATGTTTGTATATTGTAATTTTACAACTGTCGACAGTCTGATGTCGGTGAGCTGCAGTACATATTGTATTTGTATTCCACTCACCAATGGTCTATCTTTTAATTAAAGCGTAAGTAAACTAATGGATGATTCTGAACTGTTTTGGTTTAGTTCACATCACTTTTTGAAAAAATCAAACTATACATCTTTAATTCAGTTATTTTTTAACTTCATGAACTTTTAGTCATTTGATTTAAGTTGATAATAATAAATTCCTTTTTTTATTTTTAACAATTAGTCAATGACTGATTTCATAGCTTATAAAAATTTTGGTAATAAATTGTCTTCTGACAATATATTATTATATTTTATGAACGTTTTGGACGAAAATGTTGAACCTTGCACAATAAGTATTTATAATTTGTTATTGAGTTATTTACAAATTACTAGTTATACATTTTTTGTTTTTCATTTTTATCACATAACCTATAACTGTATTTATGAATAGGTATTTTTTAAAAAATAGTTGATAAAAAAACTTTTTTAGAAATAGTTTAAGAAAAGATCATCTTTCAAACATTTCAGTTTTAAGTATCGAGATTTAAAAAAGACGATATTGAAAATTTTTAAATGGATGAAATTACCCTGTTTAAAAAAGAAGATTAATATTCAATATATCATATTTATAAGTCCAATTTTCTTATTTTTAAGTACATTTTTATGTTCTTATGTTATTTTGTTTTCAATTTAAGAATTTTATTTTGTAACTAACTGAAGAATAAAATTTGAAGAATAAAACATATTTGGATTTATAAACTACAGACCCAAACTTGTTATAATATTCAGATCTCAATAAGCTAGTTGTACAACTATTCAAAAGTCAGTGTATAATAAATATACTTTCTATTTGTGTACTTTTTGATAGGTATGTGAAATACTTATTCATTATTTTTTACACATAAAATAATTTTTTTAAATAATTTTAAATATGTACTTGATAACCACCCAAAATTTTTGTTTCAAATATCTACCTACACATATTAGTTTTTTCTACTTAATAACTGCTAAAATTACTACATACTCATTTATTTATGTGTTAAATCCAATTTGATTTATATTTATTTTTAGTTATCAATAATTTTCTTTTATTTGCTGAAAACGATTCTACTATTTATTTTTTTGTTGTAAAATAATCTTTTATTTATAAAAGCCGACAAAAATGTAGTATTGACTTAACGTTACAAAAATATTTAACTACAGTTCAAACTTCAAATAATACCTTTAAAATATGTTAATAACAAATAATGATTACTTAACTTGAATGTTTTTAAGATGATTCTAAACCAGTTGGTAGGTATACACTGGATTTATAGGTACTCGAATAAAAAAATAACTACGTATAGTACTAGTTATAATAAATGATTGGGCTGAATTTTCATAATTATTTAGAATAAAATTGATCTGTTTTAATTTAAAATATTTAATACTATATATTTAAAATATTTAGAAAAAAAAAAAAGCGTACTTTAATAATATTCAAAATTAGATTCTAGCCTAACTAAGTAAATATACCTATAATAGGTACTAGATAGGTGCCTTATATTCTGACATAATTTTAACTACTTACCTATTTAAACTTATTTATTTATCATACATTTTTATAATTATTACTCTATATCTACTGAAAGTTCTTAATATATGGGTATCATTGGATATTAATTATTCAAAATATTTAACATACCTAGTATTTAAGTAAAAAAAAAAAACATTTATAAATTTGTTAAACAATATATTTTCCTGATTCTTAGTAATATGTAATGCTAAATTACTCGTGTTCTGTTTTTATTTAAATTTTTTTTATCATTTTATTATATTCTAGTATTTTATCTTTATACATATTATATATATTATTATGACTATTAAAATTAAAGATTTACTGTATTATATCTCTTTGTACTGTTATTCTCAGAAATATTCTGTAACTATCTATAACTAAATATGCTATTTTATTTATTTCAAGGTATTGCTTACTTATATTGCCTTGATTGAATAAAACATTTTTTAGTTAATTTACCATAGTTGGATATTATTAGTCAAATTAATTTCAATTAATTTTATTGTTCAATTTATTGAATTCCTAAATTGAATGTATTAACAGTAATTTCTTAATTAAAAACTAGTATAAAGGCAAATTCTTTTTTTTGATTTTGTTTATTGTTATTTTTAGTAAATGTCAAGTTTATGTTGCTTATGTTGATTTACTAATGAATTAGTTTATAAATACAAAATAGGACAATGGACTTGGTTTGCTATCATTTTTATTATAATTATTGATGTATATTTATATTAGTATTTAAATAAGATACATTTTTCGATATACAAGTTAATTAAATGTACATCATTCATATATTGTGTTATAATATATATTGAATGTTGATCAATGATCATTGTAGAAGATGGATATTTTTGTTTATGATACAACTTTTAATACAAACCAAATACCTATAAATATAACACTTAATGATATATAATCAAACAAATCAAATAAAAACAAAAAATAATTTAGTTTGCTTAGTAAAACATAAATAGAAGTTGGCTGGAGAACTGGGACAGAGTATTTTTTTTTATTGTTCAATTTTTCAAAACTTATTATTGTGGAGATAACAAAGAATAGAATAATTTCAAATTTATACTATTGTATTAAAAAAAAAAAATTCTAATTAAAGATTTGAGTTGTATGCATTATGTATTTTATCTTCAATAAGTAGGAACTCAAAATAAAATATGGTATTTTATAAATATGTATTTGTAATAATAAATAACCAAAATTTTAGTGAAAACATTATTTATACTGTAATAAATAAAAATAGTACCTAACTCTAAGTACAGTTAACGGTTTGAACCTTAGCAATTGGCTTTGAACTGGCAGTTTCTCATACAATTATCATTATTACAATATGTACCTTTTTTAATTACAATAGTATTAAAAATAAAAATAAATTTAAATGTTTTCAAATAAATAGGTAATTTATTAGTCATTAAACTTTGTTCATTTTAATAAAATTGTATGAAAACATTAGGTACCTATCTATTTTATTTACTTATTATCAAATTCAAAATGACTATTATCTATATATGTATAATGTTATACATAAAACACACAAAAACTTTAACAACTGACATTTATCTTATAGTTTATGGTTAAAATTAAGAAATTAAGAAACCTATTGGTAATTAAGAAATAAATATATATATTTTTTGACATTTGCTTTTGTGCTCTTTGTTCTTATATTGTAAATTATTTACTGTAAACATCTTCATTGTCTTTTTAAAAGTGTTTTGATGATGTTTGGGTACTAAATCATTAAAATATTATTTTAATTTTAAAATAATTGATTTACAATCATTATGCAATCATAACTGTTAGATGTTTATTAGATAACCTTTTATTTAGAAAATTCTAAACTAGGTTGATAATATTTGAAATAGAAATACTAAATTTACAAAAAAAATTAATAAGAAATAAAACTCATTTAATATTAAATGTATTTTGTTTATAATTAATTTATAGATTATATTGTTTATTATTACCTAGACTATATGAAATAGTTTTATAGGTAAATGAAATATTTTTTTCTAGGTTTGATCATTAAGTTCTTTTATAAAACTTTTAAAACTCATTTTTTTTATAATTTAAGATTTTGTTATTATTTTTTTTTTGTAAAATACTCAAGTACTTGATTATGTTTTATTTATTTATTTATTGAGTTGGTAACTAAAAAAATTATCATAAAATATTAAAGGCAGGTAGCAACATTATTAATACAACATTACTTTGAGTTCATTACTAATAAAAGTGATAAAATATCCTGTTTATTTATAAGAGAAACTTGTTTTTTATCTTATCACATTCCACTAAGAACATTTAAAACCATTAATATGTTATATTATATGTATATATACCTGTATTATCAAGCTTGTTACATTTAGTCAAAAACAAAAACTATACACCTATATAATATTTCTTTTGTGTATTAATTATTTATAATATTTTTCAGATTAACTA
This sequence comes from Drepanosiphum platanoidis, assembly GCA_948098885.1. Classification (NCBI taxonomy): domain Eukaryota; kingdom Metazoa; phylum Arthropoda; class Insecta; order Hemiptera; family Aphididae; genus Drepanosiphum; species Drepanosiphum platanoidis. Next base: position 3,858,891 of record OX402539.1, read on the forward strand.
TGTGAAAATATTTTGTTATAATGTGTGGCGAGTTTGACGAAATACGCTGTTTACGTGACAGCTGCCCTGGTTTGGGTGGATGTCGACTATGTGGAAATTTTTCATCTAATATTTACCATGAATATTATAACTTTTCACAACCTTCAACACCAATAAACTTTTCTAAAGTATCACCAAAATATTACCAAAAATCATGGTTACTAACATCAAAATCTGTGTGGAAGTCTGATTTTCTGTGTATTGCCTTATGGTGTGTTGCTATACTTTGTATTAGTCAAGCATCAGCTGAAAAGTCCCCAACACAAATTACAAGTTTACCTCCAATATCTACTCTACAACCTTCAAATAATACTTCTGTTCACTTACCAAAAGGAAAAAGTAAGTATTTACTACTTACTTTAAAATAATTATTTCAATAATATTTTATTTATATTTTTGTTTTTTTTTGTAGTATGTCAAAGTAAAGACATAAGAAATCGAGCGGAAAATTTGAAATCTCTCAGTGAGTGTAGAGTGATTGAAGGATTTCTTCAAATAGTTTTAATTGACAATGCAAACGAAACAAGTTTCGAGTCACTATCATTTCCTGAATTACGTGAAATTACTGGTTATTTGTTATTGTATAGAGTAAATGGTTTAAAATCACTTGCAAAACTCTTTCCTAACTTGTCAGTAATTAGAGGACAAGATCTTTTTATGTCATATGCTATTGCAATTTATGAAATGGTTCATTTACAAGAATTAGGCTTGTATAATTTAATGGATGTTAATAGAGGAGCAGTTTATATCACTAAAAACCCAATGCTTTGTTATACACAAACTATTGACTGGATAAGAATAGCACCATCTGGAAAAGAATCACATGACATTTATGTAAACATAATTTTATTTAGACAAAATTGTTTAACTTAAATTGTACTTAAAATAATCTTTCATAATTTTAGGATAACCGTCCTGGAAATGCTTGTCCTGTGTGTCCATGGACATCTGATCAAAATTGCGCTGTCTCTAATATCACTAATGAACCATTATGTTGGAATACTGAACATTGCCAAAGAAGTAAAAGATTTAAAAAATACTTTTCTCTAAATAATTTTAATATATTAACATATATATTTATATGAGTTAAAATTTTTGTTTAGTTTGTCCTCCAGAATGTGGTCATCTTGGCTGTTCTGCAGATGGCGAATGTTGTCATGAGCAGTGTCTTGGAGGATGTGATGGTAATAAACATAACAATTGTTTTGCTTGTAAGTATTTGGAAGATGATGTAGATTGTGTCAAGGCATGTCCATCAAATACATTGATAGTAAGTAATTCAAATTTTGATCAACATAATGTTAGTTTTTATATTTTTAACATTTTTATCTAATAGTATCAAAATAGACGTTGTATTACGGAATATGAGTGTTATAAGATGCCACGATCAAGAGTTGACTTACAAAATGGATTACATTTACAATCATGGAAGCCATTTAATAATATATCTTGTTTAATGGAATGTCCTCCAGGATTTGAGGAAGTCCCTACAGAGAATGGTTATGGAAAAGTGTTTAAATGTCAAAAATGTTCTGGTAAAGTTAATTTTTAAGTAATTTAAATCAATGTATTAAATTAAATTTTTAAATTATTTTAGGACCATGTCGTAAAGTTTGTGTTGCTGCCAATGTAGAAAGTATACAATCTGCTCAAAAGTTAAAAGGATGTGTTATTATAAACGGATCGTTAGAAATACAAATACGCGGTGGTAGTAAGTAAAAATATTCTTATCATAAAGTTTCGTAGCGATTTTACTTGATTCCTTAAATTTTTAGAATCTTTTGTTATAATTATTATTAATCAGTATTAACTAAGGAATGTTTAATTTCCAAAATATTTCTATTCAATAATCTTGGGTCGAAATGGGGGTTTTTGATAGAAGATAGAGAATACTGAAATACACATTTTTTTACAATTTTCAAATGTTTAATCCTTTTATCATTGTGCGGATGCACAATATAATTTGCATTTTTTTAAATTGTATCATTTATTTTTAGCAACAGATCTGATTTATTAAATTTTGTATAGTGATTTAAATCAATAAATTATGTTCTTAAACCTAAGACTTGGTTACAAGCTATTTAAAATTTGAAAATATGTGTAACATATTATTATTATATATTATTTAGTACTTTGATGAATAATAATTATTTCATTACTTGATATATATATATATATATGTATTAATTAATGAATGTGATATAATTTATCAGTTAATATATTATATTTGTATGCCTGTTTTAGTGAATATTGTAAAAGAATTAGAAGATAGCTTAAGTATGATTGAAGAAATTACAGGCTATTTGAAAGTGGTTCGATCTTTTCCATTGGTATCTTTAAATTTTTTAAGAAATTTACATGTTATTAAAGGAGAGACATTAGAAAGTTCAAAGTAAATATTTAAAATATTAATATGTTCTTAGAATATCTTTTTGTTAATAATCTTTTTGTGTATGTTGTTTAAAATAAAAGGTATGCACTAGTTGTATTGGACAATCAAAATTTAGTTGACTTATGGGATTGGAAAAATCGACTCCCTGGTGGATTAACTATAAAACGAGGACAAATATTTTTTCATTTCAATCCAAAACTTTGTTTGTATAGAATAAAAGATTTGCAAACAATATTGGGTGACAGATTTCAAAAAGTCGATGATTTAGAAGTGGCACCAAATTCAAACGGCGATAAAATAGCATGTAAAATACATTTTTTATATTGATTTATCAACTTCTTTTTAAAATAATATTTATAATTTGCAGGTAAAGTTTCAAAATTAAATGTATCAACGGAACTTATATCATCAAGTTCTGTTGTATTAAAATGGTCACCTTTCGCTCATTATGACACTCGTACATTATTAGGATATGTAGTTTATTATTTAGAAGCACCTTCGAAAAATGTTTCTTTGTATGATGGTCGAGATGCTTGTGGTGGAGATGGGTAAATATTAATTTTTTTTTTTTTCTATAGTAAAAATAAAATCTGTAAATATATACAATAAGAATTTGTGTGTACAAAAAAAAAATTTTTAATGGCATGAAATGTGCATGAAAATAAGGCACTCATCAGAGATACACCTATTGACATTTGCATTATTTATTTCTGTATTTATATATATTATTTTATTTTATTATTGTTGTATTACGTCTCTACACCAAGTTTTTTAATAAATTATAATTAAATTATTTAAATTGATTATATGTTTAGATGGAAAACTGACGATGTAGAATCCACAGAAACAAGTTTAACTGATTTAACTGCAATTTTAACTGGACTCAAGCCATATACACAGTATGCATATTATGTGAAAACGTATACAATGGCTTCAGAATCAAATGGTGCACAAAGCGATATAAATTATTTTCTAACCATGCCAGGAAGTATGTAATATTATATAATTTATTTTCATAATTGTAAACAATAAAATATATTGCTTATAGCTCCAAGTCCTCCTCAAAACCTTCATGTATCTTCTAACACTGCTGATAGTATAACTATTGAATGGTTACCTCCAGCTGAACCCAATGGTCAACTCATTGAGTATGTTATTAAATATACATCTATTAACATATCTGGAGAATCATTACTGAAGAGAGATTATTGCCAAGATGGTACATTGTTTTTTTTTTTTTTTTTATTATTATTATCATCTTATTTTATTCTAAATAGTGTGTTTTTGTAATAAATGTTTCAGGTGTAGAAACATATGAAGTGACTGATGATTTTAATATTAGAGAACCTATTACCTATCCTAATGATCAGAAAGATAATTGTAATTGTTCTGCTCAACCAGAAAAAAAACAATCAAAAATCAAAGATGAACAACAAATTCAAACTATGATAGAATTTGAAAATAATTTGCAAAATATTTTATATGTAAAAACGTATGTTGAATTAAGTTGTTTTATTATTTTTTTAAAAAAATATAATCTACATTGTTTAATGTTTATTTTTAATTAGAAATTCTAAAAGTGATTCTTCTCCAAAGAAAAAACGAGAAGTGTCAAATTTCAATGATCCATATGAGTTTCCAAATAATACAAATATAAAACCTAAAGTTTTAAATGATTTAGAAAAAACTGCAGAAAGTAAGTAAATAATAGTTGAAATATTTAAAATGAATATTTATTAAAAGTTGTTGCTTATAAATACAGTTATTCTTTTAAGTATTAAACCTTATATAATTATATTTATTTGTTTTAGATGAAAACATGAAAATTATTTATGTGAACAGTAATCAGTTGAAATATACATTAAATGATAATTTAACACATTATACTACTTATAATATTGAATTATATGTGTGTCGACAACTGGTCAAAGATGAAGAACCAAATCAAAAAAATAATAATTGTAGTACACAAAAAGCAATGACAACAGTTAAAACAAGCCCAAAAGGTAAAATAGAATTGAAACATTGTATTTAGTAATGCACTTAATTTTTTTATCCTACATGTTTAGGAACTTGTCATCTGATTTATAAAGTTTAACTATTTATTCAACCATAAAACACTAAAATTAAAAAAACAAAAATATTTTATGTATTTATTAATTTTTAACTTTTTTTTTCAGAATCTGCTGATAAAATTGATCCATCAACAGTTAAAGCTAGTCGTGCTAATGGTACCACTCCTTCAATTAAGATTAGCTGGAAACCACCAGAAAATTCCAATGGACCGATTGTTAGCTATAGTGTGGAATACAAAAAAGTTGGGGATCATGTAAGATCAATGCATAGCATTTACTAATTTTTATTTTTATTTAAATCAAATTACAATTGAAATAATAATCTACTATTGTTATTTAAATAGGGTAATCCATCAACTGTTTGTGTGACCACCCAACAGTATCTGCAAGCTGAGTATTCTCATACTTTACCAAATCTTTTACCTGGAAATTATAGCTTCCGATTGCGTGCAATGTCATTAGCTGGAACAGGGGATTACACAGATCCTTACTATATTTTAATTCAAGTAAGTTGATTTTGTTTTTTATAAATAATTTCTATCATAATTGTTGTTTTAATATTAAATTAATTTTATAATTCAAGGATGTGTCTACAATTACACCTATTCATATAATACTTATTATCCTGATGGTAATTGGAATTATATGTGCTGTAATCGTTTTAATATTTTTTGTATTACGTCGATACTATAAAAAGAAATTGGCCTCGACAAGATTATTTGTTACATGTAATCCAGATTATGTCAGTTGTGGTAAGCATTAATTAACTATTAAAGTATTTAATAATAGCATTTGTAATATGATTTTACCTAATAATAATGTATGTGGAACAGAATATCAAGCTGATGAATGGGAAATTCCACGTGATGATGTTAAAGTCTTAGAACCCTTAGGTCGGGGTTCTTTTGGTATGGTGTACCGTGGTAACTGGAAGAAAAAGGATAATGAAATAGTACCATGTGCTATCAAGACTGTAACTGAAAATAATAATATAACAGTTAGACATGATTTTCTTTTAGAAGCTAATGTTATGAAGTAAGATTTAATTTTAAAATACTAAATATTATTATTCAAATCAATTCAATGAAATGTTAATATATATATATATATATATATATATTTGCCATAGTACATTAAAATCAGTTAATTTAATGTTTGATTTATCTAATTATTAGGGAATTTTGTACAACTCATGTTGTTCGTCTGTATGGTGTTGTATCGCAAGGTCAACCTGCATATGTTCTAATGGAATTGATGACTCAGGGCGATCTTAAAACATATTTACTCAAACATCGTCCTGACATGGCTACTGATCCTTCTCTCAAACCTCCTACATTAAGGGTATTATTCGAAATAATAATTTGTCATTCATATATGTGTTTTATATTTATACATGTTTTTATTTTAATAGGATACTTTACGTATGGCTATTGAAATTGCTGATGGAATGTCATACCTTTCATTCAAAAAATATGTTCATAGAGATTTAGCAGCTAGAAATTGTATGGTTAGTGAAAACAACATTGTTAAAGTTGGTGATTTTGGTCTCACCAGAGATATTTATCAGACAGATTACTATAGAAAAGGTAAACATTCATAACTATTGATTAATCATTGTCAATGTTTTTTTTTTTAAATGGAGTTGTTATTTAATTTTAGATTCCGAGGGTATGATGCCAATACGTTGGATGGCCCCAGAAAGTCTTAAATCTGGCCTTTTTACTTGCTTTTCTGACGTTTGGAGTTATGGCGTTGTGTTATGGGAAATGGTTACATTAGCAGCCCAACCTTATCGAGTAAGCATAATAAAATATGCCCTGTTTTTTTAAACGTTCGTAAATGTCAATTTTTTTTCTTAGGGTGAAAATGACAAAAATGTCATATCGTATGTCAGTAGTGGTGGTATTATGGAAAAACCAGATAATTGCCCAGACATACTGTATGATTGTATGAAACTTTGTTGGCGTTTTAAAGCTTCAGAACGTCCTACATTCGCAGAAATAGTGAAAATGTTCTTGCCATGTGCTCGCCCTGATTTTGCACAATTATCCTTTTATCATAATGAATTACAGTCTGAAACACAACGACTTGATGCATCTGAGAATGGTATCACTGAAACAGAGTCTTTGGAGAGAGAGCGTAAGCAAATTGAAAGAGACCAGATAACTGCAGTATTAGAAAATCAGGCGCATTTTTGGGGAGGTTCATCATTACCTGTTGAACGGTTGGCCCCAAAAGCAAATCTAGAAGAAGATGATGATGATGAAGAAGATTCAGATAATGAGTTACAACAGTCACACATTGAAAACTCTGTATGTAATAAACGGCCGCCTAATGGATATATGTCCATACATAATGGTAATGGTTTAAATACCAATTTATGCTGACCGTGATTTTATTATTAATATTATTTTATTATTATTATCATTATTATTATTATTATTAATATTATTATTTACTTTTTTTTTTTAATAGAATTAATTTTTTAGATCAAACTTTTTTCTCTTTTATATGGTATATTTTGTTTTTATATTTATATAGTTCCTAATTGTTGTGTCAAATATGCAGAGATGGGTCTATGTTATATGTGTAAAAATTCATTTTACGTAAAAATCACACAATTTATGTTTTGTATATTATATGATATACACACATTTAAATTTGTTATATCTATCATATTAAAATGTTGTGTGATTTATTTTAAGTATACATTCTAATAAAATCATAATTCTTTTTTATTTTATTTTTAGACTATTTTTTCTTAATTTAAATAATTGTTGACCATAATTGGAGATACTATGAAGCATTTTAAATCTTAGTAGCATGGTAACAACAAAACAATTCAACTCATTAAGCACACATTTTACATAAGCTTTTCCTTAATTTAGAATCAAACTATGATAGATGTTTCCAATATATTATATTCTAAGCAAATTTTATTTTATTTGATTACACATTGTTCGAAAATGTCTAACTCTAAAACATCGGTCTAAAATTACTCTTTTGAATCTTTAACAATTATTTATTTTCATGTGTTTATATACATCATTTTTATATTTCAGTTATTTTAGAATTGTTATAAATCAATTCCACTGAAAGAAAAACATTTGTTTGTTTGTAAGTGTGAATGTGTGTGTATGTGTGTGTGTGTGTGTGTGTGTGTGTGTGTGTGTATGTCTATGTCTATGTCTATGTATGTATAACGTATCGCCCATCTCTGCAATATTTATTGAACATTTTTTTAAACTTCCTGTGAGTTGCCACATGGGTAAAAATCAGATTGAACTTGCTCAATACCAAAGCCAGTGTATTTTTTTTCAAATATAGGTTTAGTTCCTTTTTTTCTTTTCTTTCCACAGGTGTGCAATTTAATAGTCTATAGTTTTTTTAATTATTATTATTATTATTATTACATAAAACATATTCCTATAAGACTGTCTTTTATAAATAAAACTACTTATGTAGTTTCCATAGTACACAAAATAGTAAAGTTTAACCTTTGTTACCTGAAGTTTAGATTTAAGTTTAAATATGTATATATATATATATATATATATATATATATATATGTATATGTATATGTATGTATGTATTATATATAAATATATATGTAATATATACAGGGCGTTCCACAAAGACATACCCATTTCCCATATATATTATATGGACAGTGTATGGACTTGGTGGAACATTCTGTATATAATTTTAAGACATGATTCTGGTTCAGTTCCAATACGAAAAAAGAATAAAAAGAGAAACAGACACATAGATAATTTGGTTTTATGTATTTTATAACTTAGTTGAAAGTGTTTTTTTACTTTTATTATTTCTTAAAAAAAAAATGGTGTATATATGTTTTAATTTAATTGTAGATAAATTGTGTAAACTAACATTTTTTTTTTTTTTTATTGTAAACTATATATATATATATATATATATATTTATATTATAAATATTATGACAGTTAGCAATTGAGAATCGTGACCAAATATTTTGTCATAAGTGCAGTAATAAATGTATCATTATAATTGTTCCTAATTACAGTTTGTAGATTCTAAACAAATACATGAGTTATGAAGATTGTAATAATATTATTAGTATGAAATAAAATTAAAAATTATGAACACCATACAAATCAAGCAATACAGTACCGTTAAAGAGTTTTACACAAGAACCAAAATTGTTCAAAAGCCACGGTATAATTTTAAAATATTATTTATGTATTATAATTTACAATTTGTTTTTGTATTTATGAGCAAGTTAAATAAATTATAAATTTTAGTCAAAAACACAGTTTTTTGACAATTACCGTCTGTCCGGGGATCGTTTATTAGAAATATATATATTTAAAAAATATGTACCAATATTGTTTGAGTTCGTTAAATGTTTTATGTGAGTTCCAGTGGTGCATTTAAGATTAAATGAGGGACAAGTGCCTTGCCGCAATGATAAGAGGTTGGTCGATGACGAAAAGAGCTTGATACTTTCGACAAGACTACAGTCACTATGATAGGTGCAGTGAGAAAATCCATGACTTGCAATTATGTAAGTAATGATAATTATGGGAGTTTCAAAATATCTCTTTTCATTGTCATGATTTTACCATATTTCAATTTGTGAATTAGATGTCCATGTATCGATAATGATAAAAGCTTGTACCTTATTTTAAAGTCTTTTAAATGCATATGCATCAAAAGCAAAATCAATTCGTGTCCCTGTCCCCATGGCCATTTTCATTTTATTTATTAATCTATATATCGATTTCCTTATATTCATTTTAACGAATCATAATGGAAATAAACTTGTCACCTACGTCAATTTTAGGCACCTACTCATCAATCGCCTCTATATATTTTTTCTTTTATTTCTTATTTGTTTAATTTCCCATTGAAATCTTTAATGCTAGCGCAAGTATTTAAAGTATTTTCATTTGAATAGTTTTATCATATTATTAATTATACATGACGTATACTCATAATTCCTATAATTACGAACAGTATAGAAACGAATGTTCAATCACAGTTAACAAGTTACAATATTACATAATATTACATAATTATAACTTTTTTTTATTTCATATAAAGCTGAGAACAGACTTAAAAAAATGTGTTATATAATCTTGCAGAAAATTTACTCTGGTTACGGCTTTCATAGATAAACTATTTTAGTCCTTTTTTTTCAAGTACCCGTGTAAACAGTGATGTAACGAATCATAATGGAAATAAACTTGTCACCTACGTCAATTTTAGGCACCTACTCATCAATCGCCTCTATATATTTTTTCTTTTATTTCTTATTTGTTTAATTTCCCATTGAAATCTTTAATGCTAGCGCAAGTATTTAAAGTATTTTCATTTGAATAGTTTTATCATATTATTAATTATACATGACGTATACTCATAATTCCTATAATTACGAACAGTATAGAAACGAATGTTCAATCACAGTTAACAAGTTACAATATTACATAATATTACATAATTATAACTTTTTTTTATTTCATATAAAGCTGAGAACAGACTTAAAAAAATGTGTTATATAATCTTGCAGAAAATTTACTCTGGTTACGGCTTTCATAGATAAACTATTTTAGTCCTTTTTTTTCAAGTACCCGTGTAAACAGTGATGTAACCGAAGGCTCATGATGCTCATAGATTACCACCCTTTGTCTCAAATTGGTAGTAAAAATATAGTCTCGTAGTTCTTATTCAATACATAAAATCCAAATAAATGCCCACACAATTGATAAAACTATACACAGATTTAAAATTGTACAAAAATATATATTCTAATCGTCATTTATATCAATGATATTATATTATACGGAAATTAAATCTAAATATTTCTCTGTTTCAGCTACGTCGCCACTATAAAACTAGTTGGTTTAATATACCCGAGTTAAAATATTTATAACTACTTATGGATTTTTTTTATAAAATTCAAATGATCCGTCACCATAAACATATGCATTTACCGAGCCCCTACAATTTGAATATTTCATTCTTTAATGTTCACTACCCCATCAGTATACCCATAGAATAGAATAGTATTCAATTGGTATACCCTTATGCCAAAGGTAAAATCAATTAGACATGAGTTTTTTATACGATCAATAGACATAATAATAGCTCATGTAGTCATGCAACATCAATAATTTACTATACTGCCCGTACACGGTGCAGCGCAGACTGGATACTTTTATTAAACCCAATAATTATGAGGTATCTATTGAAAAAAAAACAACAAAAAACCGTCAGTTAACATGAAAATACAAAGTCGAACATCTACACCGATAATGTATCGGATCGTATGACGATGAAAATGAGGTTCCTATAGCGAAGAATTAGTGGACTAACGATAGAAATAAAAATGAAATCCATCTACAATTCCTATAGTTTGTTCGTTGTCAGCAAAAATTGCGCCAAAATTACATTTGAAAAAGGAAAAATTGACAAGTTTTATTGGCCATTTTCCAGGCAACTGTACTATATATGAATGTATTATATAGGTGGTGTTATCACAGAATAAATGAAATTATTTCATTTATTCTGTGGTGTTATGATTATACAACTGTTATAATAATAAGATATCATCGAAGACCGTGATAATAACAATAACACGATAAGCGATAACTGTCTGTTCGTGATATCAAAACAATGTATGACTGAACAATTTATAAAAACAATTAAGAACAATTTATACAATAATTATTATCGAAAAGGGTCGCCGCGACGCTCGCTAAACAGTTTATTGAACCGCCGCCGACGATTATAGTATATAATATTATCTGTGCGTATCACGTGCACGTTATTACTTATTAAGTTAAAACATGACCCGTTTTGTAGGCCGACCGTAGTTTACGTCGCGGACGTCGTTATAAAACGTGTGCCGCCTCGACATTTCCGTTTCGTCGACCGAACTCTTAACATTTGATTTACGGTGTGGACAGCGAGCTAGGGGAGGACGCGCCAACACACCGGTTAGAGTTCCCGTTTAACCGTGACCCCGCGTTGGTCTTTGCGTCCGTTTACGTTTTTTTTTTTTACGTTTTTTTTTTCCGTGTCGTCCATAGTGACGGCACGGCGACTGTGGCGCCCCGTCTTCGAATCCGCCACGCCGCACGTCACTGCCACTCGACCGGCTCGCGCGCAATACGATCGTTTGTTCCGGCCGTTTCCGTCAAACACTAACCGCCGTGAGCCAGCCATCGTCGTGTCCGGTCTTCTACACCGCTAGGACGCGATTCGAATAGAAAAAGGAATATTTCTTTTCCCGGGACATGTCGTCATCGGACGTGCCTCGGTATGGTTGGAAGGTGGGCTTCGACCACGAATTTCCGGACCTCAGGACGCCCACATACGTGCCCAGGTTGAAGCAAATCATTCAGATGCTGCCACTGATCATCAGGTAAAACAACTTGCCGTTACCGAGAGTTATCTAGAGCTCTGCGTGGTTCGTTATTTCACCGACGGGCCCAACAAAGTGTAGTTAAGCTAAGATATATTTATGTATTGAAAACTTATACTTGAATTTTTTTGTTCCAGATATACATTTTACATGCTATATTGTTATATAATAGGTCGGAAACCAATAATGGATTTTATCTTTCCAATTAAATCTAAACACATGTATGGTAAGAATTATTTTTGAATGTCTTTATATTTTTGTAGTAATTATCGAAATAATTTTCCAACTTTAATCAATTGGCATTGGTACTTGAATCGATTATTTTGTAATTTACAGGTGTACCGCTTGGTGGTATTGGAGGCGGAACAATAGGTCGTGGCTTTAAAGGAGAGTTTTGTCGATACCAAGTTGTTCCTGGTATGTATGAATATGAAACCATTCAAGCAAACCAGTTCATTGTCAATATACAAAATAGCAACAATATTACTGTGTATAATAATGTTCTATCGTGTTTGAAGTAAGTAAAAGAATCAATTTTATAAAATAACGTTTTCTCTCATTTACTTATTTCAATTTCAGATGCAACAATAAGACATTGTACAATTGGAAATGGGATTTTCCTGCGAATCAAGCTAAGTACACCGGTCTCTATCCAAGATCATGGACTGAGTATCTGATTCCAGAATATAATATCAAACTTATTTGTAAACAAATTTCACCTGTTATTCCACATAACTATAAAGTATGCAACGATATAGGTAGTATTTGGTGTTATAGAACTCCTTGATATTCATTAATTGATTAATCAAATTATAATATTATAGGATAGTTGTATCCCAGGCGGTGTTTTCATATGGACAGTAGAAAACAACAGTGATCAACAGTATTCTGTTAGTTTAACATTTACCTTTGCAAGTGGTAATGGCGTTCCAGCATATAATACAGGTGAATTACATTGAAAAAACTATAAGATAAACAACTAAAATTAAAATTATTCCATATTGACATAAATTAAGTTGAGTTATTTATATTCAACTGTAATGAAGGTATCAATTCCAGGAATACATTTCCTTTTTTTTTTATATTCTATATATTTATTATTAAGACATATAATTAATACCCAGCAATTTGTATAATATAGTGATAGAAAATGGTCTTTTTCTTAAGTCCTTAGCCCTCCCCCTCTCTAACTTAGGGGAAAAAAATGTCGCCCACTAGTAATTCAATTTATAATTTATTGCCAGACACAAATCATTGATTATTGAACAGTCTATTTTATAATAGAAAAAAATTAAAAACAGATGATTGTTATAGTTAAATTTTATTTAAAATAGTAAACTGCTTTCATTTTTCAACCTAACGATTTATTTTATTTTATTTTAACATAAGTAATTGAATAACTTCTATGTGATAAAATAACTAAATATTCTTTGTAATTGTTTTTTTTTTAAGGTGAAGCTAGTTGTGAGCCATTTAATTTAAATGAAGAAGAAACTGAAGTTGCGGGTTCTTTGATACATAATTCTTTTAAGAACATGAAGTGTACTTATGTTGTTGGTGGATTAATTAAAGTAAATGATTAAATGTTTGAGAATATTTTTCGTTTTAGTTTTAATTGATTAACATTTTTAAAATAGAAAGGAGTAGCTTTTAGCCAAATAAATTTCGATCCTAACAGCAATGGTATGACTATATCAAAAAGCTTAAATTTATTTGGAGAATTGAGAGAAATGCAATCAGATCAAAATAATTTATACTGTAAGTAATTCATATTTAATTATTTTTTCGCGTAAAATAGTTATTATTAATTTAGTTGTCATTTATTTGCCTAGTGAAAAATGAAGAAGTAGCCAGTGCTGTTTGTATCAAACAATGTGTGCCTGCAAACACATCAAAAACTTACGAGTTTGGATTATTTATCGATATGCCCAAGATAAAATTTCCTAAATCAAATATTGAATATTTAAGGTATATATCCAGTTAATTAATGATTAATTATGATTGAGCGTATTTTAAATATTGTTTATTTTCTTAAGGTATTATACAAAATTTTTTGGCAATAATGGTAAAGCTGGTCCTAAAATTATGCATTATTCTATGAAAAATTTCAAAAATTGGGAACAAGAAATTGAAAACTGGCAAAATCCCATCTTAAATGATTTGTGAGTATATGATATTATTATTATTACTGTTTGTTTATTTCTTCGAAAAGATAATGGGCCCCACTGAACGGGTTCGTGTGGGGGCAACATATTAAGTAGGTAACAACCATAAATAGTATTTAATTATTATTAGTTAGTTTATGATTTTTGTTTAGTCGATAAAGTAATAATCTTTTTATGTAGGTTATTTTAATTTTAGTTTTAAAATTAATTTAAAAGTATCGTAAATTAAATTTTAAGTATTATTTTTATAATTTTACTATCCATTAATATTTTGTAAAATGAATGATAAAATACAATTTTGATTTAAAAAAAACCTAATCAAGACATGAGCTTTCTATGAAAGTTTTATAAACATTGTGGTAGATTTTTTCTTATGCAAGTTGTTTCCAGAACTATTATTAGTTCTACGTTTTTCTAGATATTAAGAATTCAGGTTTATTTAACATTCCCCTTTTGACCTTTTTTTATTAAAATATTTAACAAATTTCTGTATTTACATTTTATTTTGTTTTAACTTATCATTAAAAAGAGTTATGACTGTTATGAGGTTTTTTATAAAAAATAATTTTCTTTATTTCTTATAGAAACAAGTCTTCTATTATTTGGTATCGAGGCTTTAATTATCCAGTTAGATATATTCATTTCATCATTGCTTTAAAATTTGAACAAATAAATATGACATTCTGCATTAGTATCTTACCGGTTTTTATTTTATTTAATAGATCGTTACCTGATTGGTATAAAAGTGCTATATTCAATGAAGTTTATTTTGTGGCTGATGGTGGAACTGTTTGGTTGTTACCTCTCAAGGAGGATTGTGATCGTTTTGATATTAAAGATCCTAGATATGAATATGGTTATTTTGGTTACTTGGAAGGCCACGAGTATCGCATGTACAATACATATGATGTACATTTTTATGCATCGTTTACATTAGCAAATTTATGGCCTAAACTACAGGCGTGTATTCAATATAAATTTAGAGATACGATTGATAATACATTGCATATTACAAGAAAACACTTGTCCTGTGGTACTAAAGGCTTACGAAAGTATAAATACAGTGTACCACATGATTTAGGTGATCCTGGTATGTTTAAATATTTTGGTAGTTATATTATTATGAACATTTTATTTCATTTTATTTGTTATTGTATTTAAAATTTTTTTTTTTTTTTTTGTTTTACAGAGGAGGATCCATTTAATTTAGTGAATGCATATTCAGTACACAACGTATCAGAATGGCGAGATCTTAATTTAAAATTTGTCTTGCAATGCTACAGAGATTATATTGTGTTTGGTGATAACAAATATTTGGCTGACATGTTTCCTCAGGTAATTAACATTCAGTATTCTCAATATTTTAACTAAATAGTTACATTTATGAATTACCAAATTCAAATTTGTTTCATTTATCTGATAAAATAGCGGCTACAATTTGTTTTTGTTTATAAAATAGATAAAAAATGTAATGGAGAAATCGTTGACTTGGGATACTGATGGTGATGGAATGATTGAAAATTCTGGGACAGCTGATCAAACTTTTGACACATGGATCATGACTGGCGTTAGGTAATCGATAATTATTTTATTTGAAATTTATTTATTTATTTATTTATGTACAACGAGCTCTTAAAGTTCGGAAGATATTAAAACTTCTTATAAATGTCTACTTAATATTTCATCTGGTTTTTTTTAGAAATAATAATTTTTATTTGCATTCACGAGTTAATTTCAAATATAATCTTTTGCTACGTTTTTAATGGTATAGATCATATGGTAGTAAAATGTATTCTGAACGAATTTCAATGAATATATTTAAAAAACATCTTCGATTTTATCTATGTTTTGTTTAGATTAAAACAGTTTAAGATTTTAATTACCTCGTGATTTTGTAATTATTGTGTACTAATACATTTATGTATTATTTTTCTCGTATAAAAAATATAAAATAAATAAACAAAGTAATTATATTAATATTTAATGGTTAATATTCATAAATAATAACAAAATATTATTAAATACATTTAATTATTTTAATTATTATAATTAGTGTGATCTTTACACTAGACAATGATTTTTAATTGAAACCGGTCGTGATTTTTTTTGTACACTAATTATAATACTGATATAGTCCTTTATTTTAATTTTATTATTGTTTAAATATATTTAATATTTTTTATTAAAATAATTTAATATATTTAATTATATTTTGTAATTATTCTAGTGCTTACTGTGGAAGTTTGTGGATAGCAGCTCTTTATTGTACTGTTCAGATAGCAAATATTTTAGAGCAAAATGATGTCAGTGAAAAATATTTGGCAATATTGGAAAAAGCAAAAGAATCTTTTAATGCAATTCTGTGGAATGGTAATTATATTAATTGATTTACACATTAATTTTAATTTATTATGTAACATAATTATTACATTTTGAAAGTGTAATTCTTGAGTTTATATTTTGATCATAGTTTTAATGTTGAAATTAATATTTAAAAAAATAAAAGTATGAAATAATTTCAGGTGAATACTATGATTTCGATTCGTCTGGTCAGCGCCATTGCAAGTCAATTATGGCTGATCAGTTATGTGGAGAGTGGTATTTAAAATGCTGTGGTGTGAAAGAAGAGGTAATTGAGCTTAACAAACTATATACTCTATTAAGAATAAGAGTACACTAGTTGGCGCATGCACGTCTTAGCTTTTGTAAATCACCAGACTGGCAGAACCTCCCATTGCCGAGTTGATTGTAAATAATCGTTATGGCAACTATAATTGACTGAACTCCTTTGGCTTTGGGATAAACGATGGGCAAACGATAGAGACAGCAAAGATGTCTGTGCAGAAGCTGCATGTTTTCATCGATGTACTTTCACTCTGAATAGAGAACAACAACATCTAATTAGATTATTTCTTTTGTTGTTTATAATTAGATTAATATAATTTATCATCTGTTGGGCTTTATTATAAAAAATTGTTGTTTTTATTATAGGTGTTCCCAGCTGACAGAGCTCGAAAATCTCTTTCGACAATATATAAAATGAATGTGCTAGGATTCAATTCTGGAACGATGGGAGCTGTAAACGGTATGATGCCTGACGGAAGCTTGGATACGTATAGTTTGCAAAGTGAAGAAGTTTGGACAGGAGTTACGTATGCAGTGTCTTCTTTAATGATCTTGCACGTGAGTTTATATTATTTAGGCCATAATACAGACCAATACGATATTTTGTATTGTTCGTAGGGTTTACGTGAAGAAGGTTTCAATACCGCCAAAGGCATTTATAATACTGTTTATAATAATATTGGCATGGCGTACGAGACACCAGAAGCGATTTATTCTAAAAAAGCATATCGCTCTGTCGGTTACATGAGACCATTGAGCATATGGTCAATTCAACTTGCATTGAATAATTTAAACAAAGACTTATAAAAATTATATGATATTTATATTTTATAATGTTTGAATTTTTTCGATGAATTAAAACTATTTAATTTATGTTTTTCAAGTTTACCATTTATATTAGAAAATATGACTGGGTACTACTAGACTTGATGGAGTGAATGCTGCCAAGTCTCGAACATATTTATTTTCTGTTGCGAGTTGTAAACAGTGATCGGATGAAATTGAGCATTACTTTCCGTACACACTATTGACACAGATTTTTATGCATCGCTAAGGACATGTTTGTTATATTTATATATATATATAATTTACGATTCCATTCTTGCACTTGTAGAACACTGTTGTTGGGTTTGATGCATAGACATGTCACCTATTTCCTTTTTAAATTGGTACTGAACTATTCGACCCCAAACTGGGTCACTGTATTTTATACATGGTTGTTGGATCATTCTTGTCCCTGTCAAGATCCAAGATTGGAAGTAATTAAGTAATGTAAAAATATTTGATTAATTTACATTTTATCTTATAATTCATTTTTCAGTACTGTGTCGATATAATATAAGACAGTAAATGATGGTCACCTACTTAAAAAATTGTCCATCGAATCCATTATCGTATCCATTTACCGTAGTTTCGCCATATCCATTTGAGTTGGAGGGGTCGTCAGATTACATTAGTCCTGTAATTTTTTCTTTTATTTTTTTCTTAAGAAAGAAGATAAAAGAAACATTACGTAACACTTGAATTATAATAAGTTTATTAAAACAACTCAATGTAATTGATTATAAGTTCATAAGTTAACATAAGTTACATAAGTTAATTACTTGTAATAATAATTATTATTTGTAAATTATTTACAAATAAATCGAATACAATTACTACTAATAGTGATAATACATCCATCTATAATCTATATGTTTTATAGACATACGGGTCGGCGGTAAACCACCTATTTTGTTAAAATACACTTTGATTTTTTTTTTATTACAATATGATCGATATAAATGAGAATTGATTTCAAAAAAATTATTTTAATATATTTTAGTTCTATCGATTAATATTACTAAATAGCTTTAAACTGTTTGTTGCTTTTCTTAATATACCTTGTGATATTCTATCGTTTTATTGTCGCGATAACTTTTCCAGATTTTTCTAATTACATTAAATTTATTTGACCCAATACTTATTGGCTCCAGGCATTGGTGATGCTTGCTATTCTTTATGTGATGGGAGATTTTTTTTTTAGTTGTACCCCTTTTACCTTAGGATATACCTCAAAGGTAATTCTTTCGTCATCCCTAGCCTGCGCTATTCTCGTATCTTCTATCTTTCTTTGCTTATCATTTATTTTTTCTTCTTTTATCGTCTTCTTTTTCTCCAATGTTCTGAACTTATTATATTTTTTCTCTTCGTCCGCTTTAGTAGGTTTTTCCATCGCAGGTTTTTCTGATAAATTAAACGAACTTAACAGTTCTATAAAATCATCGAGGTTACACTTTTCACACTCGTATTCACCATTCCAATTCATTTTTATGGGCATTTCGTTCAAGTAAAATGAAACTTTCAACGTTTTGTAACCACAATCATAAACCACAAACATGACGTTACATCCGCTCGGGGTCATGAATGACGATCTCCACTTTCTGTCCTCCATTTTATTTATTATGTTGTCTTTATCATTGAACATATTGAATCTGGTAATTATGGACATGCAGTTTGACGTATGCCCCATGAATATTTTAAGTTTCAAGTCTTTTGGTTCTCTGTTAAGAATATAATAATTTTTCATTATTTTGCAGTTATAATAGTTATTGGTTAATATTCAAAAGCATGTATGTACATTAGAAATTCTAGAAGATCTTTTATAATCGGATTGCCAACTTTTTCAATCTCGCCGACGTGATATCCATTCCTAAAGAAATAATTCATATCCGACATATCTTCAAAAAACTGTAAACATATTTTATGGTTAGTGTTCAATCCGTCTAATATTTAATAATCGTATGATGTGTGTTTTGTTCGATAATTACTCTGAAGTCTTCATACGTGAAGACACTACACCAAGCTCCACCATTAGTTCCATCCTCACCGAAGTGAAATCTACCATGTACACACGAATCGTACATGATTTTAACTAAATCTAAAAATAAAAATTTAAAAGTGTCATCAAATCATAATATTAACTATTAACGACTAACACATTAGAATTTATAGACACTTATTTTATTACAGGGATTTTTTTTATCTCATGATTTTCAGCTACCCATTCTTATAATTTACATTGTTGACGATACAGAATTGATATTAAGTATAAGATCATGATTACCTACTAAAATATCTTACCGTCTGTGACTTTTTGACGAAGTTCATCCAACTTGTCGCCCCCAACACCATCTGGAAATAATCGTATCCGAACATTTTGTGTTATTCTCCAAGCATTCTGTTTAAAGTAAAGATCTTCAATATATATAAGCTTTCCAGGATTGTCGGGATCAGCCACCTTTGTACTGCTGTCCGATGGCTTCATCAACTAATATTTTAAAAATGATGGTTTATATTAGGTATATTAAATGGTAAAAGACAAATAATAAAATCTTACTTAGCCAAACTAATAAATTGTTAAATTTGTACATAATTTGTAGGAAAGTATTAAGAGGATTGGATTACATGGTTATTGAGCTTTTCTATATAATATGATAAATGATACAGTAAGGATTTTGGGAATAAAATACGAATTTGTTCTCGAGTTGAAGACTTTGTACTTGATTGGTTTTATCAATGTATTTTTATGTATTTATGTAAACCCCACCGAAATGAATTGACTAAATAAAATAAAACATTGATATCTCGATTTTTGTTAACTTAGAGATAAACAAATGAAAATGTGAGAAAGTCGATCTCAACTCTCAAGTAAACTTGTATTATAGAAGACATATCGAAATCATATCTGTTTTCAAAATCATTATCGCCACAAGCTGATCGATCTGTTTGCTGGGAAAATAATACGACGAATTCCAGTTACATCACATGAAAAGCGAACGTAAAATTAAGTATTGTACTTTTAATCTTCTATCGGTCTCCTCCAAAGTCCTATTAATATCAATGTCGTCGTGGTCTCCTTCGTATAATCCACGTATCAACTTTTTCCCACTAATTAAACATCTATCTTCTACTGCCGATACAACCTGTAAATTATTATGCAATATTTTAAATGTTTAAATAGTTAAAAAGTCGTGTACACCCTTGTGTATGTACCGGTAACATTTACCTCGATCTCGTCTTTATTTATAACTTTCATTAAACCCTTCAGTTTAGAGTTTAACCTTTTGCCCAAGTCAACCATAGTTTTTTTACCGCTCTCGGTGAGGTCTTTGTGCGAACCTCCGGTCAATACGTTTTTCCACTTTTTTATTCCATCGATGTATTGTTGTTGACTGTAATTTAGTTTGTTAAGATTCTCTTCATCGCTATACACGTCGACGATTAATTCTTGAATCTCTGGTATTAATTTATTTGTGATGTTATCTATAGTCTCGTGTCCCGGATATTTCTCCCCGTGTCTCGCTAGTATCCACGCTCTTACGGGTTTACATTGCTCTAATTAAAATAGATATTGGTATATAGTATAATGTGCTTATATTGCTGGACAATATTTTGGGATTTTTTGATAATACTAGATACTGTATTGATGTCAATATACGTTGAATGCGATTAAATATATAAACGATTGGTCAAGAATTTAGGCATTTAGTAATAAATAATAATAAACCACAGTTTTTTTATACAACAATTTCTATAGGTACTTCAAAATCAATCTATAACGTAATATTTAAACGTGGGCAATATTAAAATAGTACTCATTATTACTGCTATAGTCAATTTTGTTCTCATCGCCCTATAGTAATAATAGCTATTAAACACAGGTCCCAAATCATACCTTGCTGGATTAAAGGCGATGCCGAGCTAAACATTCGGCTTAGATTAAAATCATGATGTGTGTATTTAGGGAATACAGGATCGATGACTTGAAGTCTACAAGTTACAGAATGTATCAGAAATGTGTACAATATAACCTCCAAAATCAACATGGTTCAATGATCTGTCCACTGTAAAAAGAAAAAGAAAAATATAGGTAATTGAAATGATATAATAGTATAAATTTAAATGTATAAACCATAGTTTTAACTCACTAAAAATAATATTCAAAATGCCAAAATAAATAATAATCGTTATACAAATATAATTATGCCGGATCATCAAACCAAGATTTACTTGGTATGTGTATTGATTTATATCAATGATCAGTCATTTAGCTGTATCTCATCCGAGTTTCGTACTTAAACTTTTTATTTTAATTTCAATTAACAAGTGTTATTAATCTATTATTAATACTATTATCTATATTTTTGCAAATTTCTATGCATACCTAGTTCAACATTATTTGTTACATATTTATATATGTTACAAAACAAATCAATTCAATGAGTCAAAAAAAATAAAATAAATTTGATATTTGAGGTATTAATTGTATTCCGATTCCGACTAATCTTAGTAATAAGTATTTGCATTGTATTCTATAAAATGTCACGATTATGTACTTCAAATTTTATATAAGTAAATAGGTTTCATATAAGGTCATCGTTTAGTCATCAATAATGAAATCTCATTATTCACCGAATGGTTATAATGCCTTTTATAATTTGTACTGATATTTATTATTATTACGGTGTAGGCTTTATGTATTAATACTTCATATATTTTACGCAGGGAAATCGTTTGGAACTCGCGATTCAAGATTGAGCGGTTGTTCCTAAAAGCGTAATTCGAAGTACCTAATAACCTAATCACGCAGAAAATATAAAACCAGCGTATGTACTAAACAATTTCAAATGTGCAAAATATTTTAAAAAAACGCAAAACAGTTAAAAATATGCAACGCGCGTAAATTAAAACTGATTTTAACGACTTAAATCGTACTATGCGTTTCTTATCAGATTTCAAATCGCTTATCCTAATAAAATATAATTGGCATTCACAATTCACATACATGTAAGTCCGTTCCCCAGTTATAGGTATTCAAGTTCTTTGTGCTCGGGGTCCATAATATCATACGAAACTCGCGAAAGCACTGCGGGTTCAAGGAAAAACATAAACGAAAATTAATGGAAAACTCCTAGTCAGAAGAAAACGTTCACCGAGAGATCATGACCGCGAGTCTTGCGGCAAACAGGGTATAGACCGAGGCGTGTACCTCGGTATAGAGGGACTCGACCAAACCATTCGTTTACCGGGGTATACGACGGACATTGTCGAGAACGACCGTGGTTGTCTGCTACTGCCCCTTGTATGGTACCGCGGTTACAGTTACATCGCGGCCATTTTACTTCGGACACCCGCGGTAACCGGTGGTCGTCACCAGTCGGTCTTTCGTCGTCATCGAACAACAATGGAGGCAACGCAGGGTTTTCCAGGTTTTGTGTGCCGGCCGGTCGTTTGAACAGACGGGTAACGGATATTTTCAATCGACCAATCGCTATTGGACCGCTGGAGCGCGAACGACGTCGTGATGGAAATAAAATCGTAAATATGAAAACGGCGGTGAAGATCGAACGGCGAATCCGAAAAAAAAAAATGGCGGAGATCGTGTAAGTATATTCTATTTGTTGTGTAAATCTCTCGTCGTCCGCTACGGCGAAAAGTCACACTGTGTAATATATATATAATATATATAACCCATTTACTTACCTACATTTTAAAGTATTAGTTTTTAGTAATATTTAATCTATAATTTGTGGAGGTAATAATTATTTTACTCTAATCAACAAGTATAGGTATAGAGTCAATTTACTTTTTAACTTAATAATTCGATAACCCAGGTATGTAATTGATTATTACTGTATTGTACTATCATAACTGAAATAATAGCTTTTGAAATTAAGTATGTTTGATAATTTCCCTAGCAGGAACATATAAAACAAAAAATTGTATTAAAAATATTACTTACAGTTAATTTGATAAACAACAGACTGCTCAACGGAAAGGTGATTTTGAAACAAGTATATTGTAATTTATAAAGAAAATAATAAAATTCAAGCTGATACGACGAATACTAGCGCTATTATTTTTGCTAGTGGTAAATTTGTAAAAAGAAACAATAAATTATTTTTCAATTATTATTTGAATCAGTGGTTTCCAACCATTTAGGCACTATACAGACCAGTTTGAAGATTTCAAATTGTGGATCACATATTTTTAGCCCTCCTTTGACCATTCTCTTATTAAAAAAAATTAATACGACTTTATAATTTGTAAAAAATAATATTCATCTATTTTCTACGGTTTTAATTAAGGTAACAATATTAATACAAACTATAGGAATTCGTTACCCGTACATCCTCCACTCACTGACCGTTAATATATACCTACTGTCTATATTGTATAAACATTTTAGGTAGCATACAATATCTAAATTATACAAAAATTTGTTAATAACTTTTTTAAAACTAAAATCGTAAACCGTGTATGAAATCACGGTTTACCCGCAATAAGCCCACGGACCACTAATGATTCTCAGACTATCAGCTGGGAAACACTGATTTAAATAGATTTATTTGTTTTATGTGCTTGTGTGATAGATAAATAAAATGAAAATTAGTTCAAATTTAGTAAAAAAAAGTTATTGATTTAGATGACTTGAATATATTTATCATGACTACGAAGTTTTATAATATTACTTAGACAAACAGGGATAGGTAACTATTTGTTTCAATCCTGTGATAATTTACCTGCTTAGGAGCAATTTTTTTTAAATAACTTTATTAGGGTCTCATGTTTATAATTTGAATTCCTTGTAATATTTAAAAATGCTACGCAAATGTCATAAATGTAAAATTGAATAAAGCATAATTTAGTTTATCGTTTATTGTACGAACTTAAGTTTCGAGGTTTAGCCATCTTATTTTTCAGAGCGCATGTTGTTTTAGTGGATTTAATATGATTGGTACCTAAGTCTAAACATCTTTTAAAATAAAGGTCGTTGAAATTGTATTGTTTAAATAAGCATTGCATATTCGCCTCGAATATACCTGCTAATGTGGCCAACTATCAATACATATGGCAAATTGGCAATAAATAAATTTACATAGTTTGTCTTAATCTTAATATTTATAAAACACATTTCACAGCTTAGGAATAATTGTATCAAAGGAATTTAAACGTTATGGAATCAAAATTAATCAAATATTTGATAAACAATTTACAATTTATTAAATTTTTCAACCAAGTAATATAATATGGTATTATAATAATATGATGAACCTACCTAAAATATTATAATAAAATCCAAAACATAAATTTATGAATATTTAATATGTAACTATATGTTTTTTTTGTCATATGTAAAATTTATTTTAAAGTACTTAAAAAAATTATTTTTTTTAGGAAATGAAATGAAAGTTATGTGTCGTTATTTGAAAATCCTCAGTCAATTCCTTTTTATATACAATAAAGCGAATAGAAATATTTCAAGAAAAAAATTATACTTAAAGAAGGTATGTTATATAATATTTCCAAAAAAAAATTAAACACAAATAATTATTATTTTACTAGATATACGGTCGATATAGATATATCTCGTAAAATAGTACCTATATCAAGATATTATGTATATGTTATTTATATTGAAATTATCTCCGCGTAAGTTAAAATTAAAAAAGTAAAAATTGATTAAGATTATTATTGAGCAGTAATGACTTAATATTTGGCAAAATATTTGATAAAAATGTTACAAAAACATGATAATTGACCGACAAATGAATGTTTAAAGAATCATCTAGTAATTGGTTTCTATGCTCATAGACTCTGGTTTACACTTTTGTGTTTAATTTTTTTAGATTCCCATTTTGATAGCTATAATATAAATTACCAAAAGAAAATTACTTTTTGGATTTATTACTAATTTATTATAGGTACCTACTACTAGATTTTTACGAGTTACAAGTTTTCAAGCTTTTTACTATACAAACAACGTTTTATACTTTTTATTGAATTTAGAAAATATTTCAAATATGTGTGTTTGTATTTACATTAGTAAGGAACACATTGTGTTTTGTATCTGTACAAATAACCTTAAAAAAATACTACATTCATCTTTATAATAACACCCATTAACACCGATTAGTAAACTAGCCATTTATATATTTCAAATAGGAACCTTATTTATTTTGGTCTATAATGAAGTTAATAATTAATTACAATAATTACAAACATAAGGAATAAAATAAAATATGAAATAACTCAACTAAAATGCTGAGCTGGGCCCAGGATTTCACAATGGGGTGGACGCAATTAATATGAACAGTATTTCTATATTATTCTAACACATTTTGCCGTTTTTCGTCAGTTTTTCATCTGTTTTTCGTGTACAACTTTTTAACTGTTGGGAAATTCGAAAAATGACCTAAGTACCAACTAGATACGATTTGTTACCAAACACCAATACTGAAGTTGAAAATCAGACTATTTTTTCAAGAACTTAAAAAAAACACACATTTTGGAAAAATCAATAGATCCCTCGTTTCACCCAGAATCTAAAAACGTATAGTATAGGAGTATAGTTATATAATAGCTAATTATATGTTTTCCTTTTTTCGTTATTGTTATTACTCCAAGATAACACAAATTAAGATAATGCGTATCATTGTACTAATGTGTATAGATAAAGTATGCTAACTCGTTTCTTCAAACCATTATTTAATTAGTTCACTTTGTATAATTAGACAAATTCATGACTCAAACAATTATACTTACCACTTACAAAAAACAAATATTGTTATATTGTGCGTAAAGTAGGAGCAGATAAAATTGATTTTGTAACTCCTATAAATTAGTTCTAAGTAGTAAACTGATGGTTCACTTAAAATATTAACGCGATGCGGCACTTCTCCTCAGCCGTTCAACGCGGCCGTGTCAACGTAGAAGTAAAGTACATGATTAAAAAAAAAATTAGTTTTTTTTCATCAGAATGACATTTAATTACATCAGAAACAGTTAACGGCAACGTGGCATCAACATACAAAGCATTATATTATTTTTAGCTTTTAAAGATTAGTTAATTAATTTTCAATCTTTCATTTCTATTGATTTGGTTTGATTATGAAGTTGTTCGCGATTGTATTGTCACTTACATTACTCTGTAATGTAAAATGTTATGAAACTAAATGCTACCAGGGAATAAATGATCCTTTTTCATTTTTCGCCTCAAAAACTGCTTATAGTTATGTGTCACCTAAAACAAACTACATACAACCAAGTAAGTTACATACATTTTAATTATAAAACATAGAAAATACAATACTTTATATTATAAAATAAATATTTTCAAATTCAATGTTTTTATACTATTTTTAAATATACTAAATTATAATTAGGTATGAAAATAGTTGCTCTTTTAACTTTTTTACTGAAAAAATAAAGATTTATATTTTTCTTCTTCTTAGCATTATACGAGTAGACCATTTAGGCCCTTTTTTGTCAATAGGAAATTCTTCTACTTCTCTATTATACGCATGGTTCAGGTTCCCATGCCAATCTGGTCTCAACTTTCAACTCCTGTATGTCTCTTTTGATCACATTTAACCCCACCTTTGTTTCGGTCTATCGCGTGATCTTTTTCTTTTTACATTATTTTTATTAAAACAATATAATAATATAATACATTATGTAAATTAGCTGAATAAAAATGTTTTTTTTTCTTATTTAACCGAAAAGATTTCAACATCTATAAATACGTTAAGGAGGTTTGCTGGTAAACTGTGAATGTATATTGATTAGGTGTGATTAAATTTAAATTAAGCTTAAAATACGTTAAGTATTAAAGTACATTTTATATTAGTTTATGCTGTATATGAAATACTGAGTATAAATAGTTTTTCTTAGCAGAAATTTCACTTGAAATCTAAAAATGATGATAACTTGTATGATTTTTATTGAAAAACTCAATTTTTTCGAATTCAATTTAGAATATTTAGATACAACCCATGTTTGAGGCAACTTTTAAACTATTTATAATTATTTTTAAATTTTAATTAGACTGCACAGTGTTACTACTGTGGATGATGGCTAGGCATGGTACACGACATCCTGGCGAGAAAGTAATCGGAAAAATTTCAAAATTAATGGATTTAAAAAATATTATAACTGAAAAATCAAGTTTATGTAAAGAAGACATCGATGCAATAAAAAATTGGAATTATAATTTGACAAAAGCAGATGCTGATAAACTTAATAGCCAAGGTGTTAATGATCTATCGTCTTTGGGAATACGACTTCGAGATTCATACAAAGACATATTCAACGAATCTTATAGCCCTATAAAATATAAAGTAATTATAACCATATTGTTACAACCTTCCTAATTACTAATTTTTACAGAATAAAATTGGAATATTTTACGATTTTCAGGTGTTGTCGTCGCCTAAATCTCGATCCTCGGACAGTGCAATTAATTTTCTTAACTCAGCATTCAATACAAATGTTACATCTATACCAATTTTACATAAAGAAGATATAATGTTAGATGTAGGTACCCATAATCTATATTTTTATTACAATTGGGTGTTTACTAAAATTATTCTTTTAATTTGATTTTTAATTTGTTTTACTTAAAATAAATTAATACTATTTGCAGTTAACAAAAAATAGAATATTAATTGACCATGATATTTTATTTGCTGAAGTAAAGAAATTTGAGAGGGGCCCTCAAATACAACAAACAGTATACCGAGTATCCCAGACTTTGGGATTAGATTATAGTCTGACATTAGGTAAGTTTTTTAAAAATGTATTTTAGCAAAGTCGATACTCTTATGAGCTAGATGTCCAGATATTTAAATAGTTAATAACTAAATGAACATAAAAATGAAATTTCACAAAAATACATGAAATGGTTTCAAGTTTTCATCCAATTCACGTAATAGGTCAAATATATTACACATTTTGTGTACTTATTAGAGCTTGGGAATAATGTCACTAAAAATTATCAGCATAGGCATAGCAAATATACAATTCAAAAAAACTAAAATCCATTTAAAGAAGAAAAAAAAGAAAACATTTTTTTTTTAAAAAAAAAAACTTATTTTCTTTCGAATGATAGAATTTCTTTCATTAATGTCTCTTAGTTCATCTGAGTATTAAACACGATATAATTTATTCAACAAAAATAATTTAAAGCACAAAAAATATACAAACAAGACGCTAACATTCTAAACACATAATAATTCTTTAAAGTCGAGTGAAAATTACATGTATATGCATTTTAATTTTTAATAATACATTTTTATGAAAATGAAGATTATAAAATTTCAAAAAATTGGTTAATTGATTTAAATTAGGATCATTAATAATACTGTTTAATAGTTGATCTAATGAAGATTTTCATTAGTGTTTTTGTAAAGAGTCTAAAAAAAAATACCCAAGGTTTACATTGTTTTGTTAAGAGCTATAAAAATAATTTTACAACGTTACTTAATACTTTGAGAATTAACCATTTATACATGAATACATTGTGCGTATAATATAAATAGATTATAATACGATTACGGATTAATCTTTTAAGTGGCTTGTTAAAGTATAAAACGTAAATAAATAGGTACTCATAAAGTAATACTGTTTTTCTATTCTAAAAAACTGCAGGTATATAATTCGGAAATATTTCAGAACAGAAGTCATGATCAAATGATAAAAGTTTAGGCAAATCAATCTGAAACATCCTGTATATTAATGGTTTTCAAACTTATATTACATTAATAAATTAGGTATATTGATTTTATAGAGACAGTGAAGACAATGTATGAAGCATGTCGATTTGAAAAAGCCTGGCACACACATTCACATCCCGCTTGGTGTGCTGTATTTTCACAAGAAGATTTAGAAGTAAACAATCTATTAGAATCACTAGTTTTAAATCGGGTAATTAATAACTGCAAACGTTAATAGGGTTTCGAGTATAATGAAGATTTGCGATATTACTATGAACACGGATATGGTGACCCGCAGAACGAAGGACTTGGTTGTCCAATTGTAAAAGATCTCATAACGAAATTCAAGTAAAATTAAACCGATAAAACCTTAGTGTACTTAAATATATTAAATATCTACTTTAAAAATTGTTTTTATATAGGGCAAAATCTCAAGGACAACAAGACCTGAAAGGAGCGTTTTATTTCGGGCATTCGTCGAACGTATTAAGTGCTATTGTTCGACTGGGCTTCGTCAAGGATGCTTTGCCTTTATTAAGTACAAATTACGAGGAAATGCGTAATAGAAAATGGAGATTGTCCAAGT
The DNA here is from genome assembly GCA_948098885.1 of Drepanosiphum platanoidis. NCBI lineage: Eukaryota > Metazoa > Arthropoda > Insecta > Hemiptera > Aphididae > Drepanosiphum > Drepanosiphum platanoidis. The sequence continues at coordinate 3,888,716 of OX402539.1, forward strand.
GTGGTCCTTTTGGATCAAACGTTATTGCTATACTTTACGAATGTGACGGGGCTAAAAAAGTAACATTTTTCAATAACGAATTTCCAATGGTCATGGAAAAATTTAATTGTACCCTGTGCCCATGGGAAATAATCGAGGAAATGTTTGATCCAATTATTTCTAATCCGGCGTGTACTTTTGAATCTGATAAATCTTCATCAACTTCACTCGTATCGAATACAATAGGTTTACTTTTCCTCGCTTATTTAGTGAACATCCTAACATCATTGTGTTAGCATAAATATTACATTTCTTTACTACTAGAAGTTACAACCATTATTAACATCTGTAATTAATTCATATACACATATATTGTATTATTACAAAAAGTGTTGACTATACATTTTACTTTAGATATGCACTTAACTAATTTTAGATAAAATATTTTACTATTCATTGGTATTTGGTATTTATAAGACACGTTAGAATCGTTTTAGACATTGTAGAATAGTATACTACATTACTACGACTACTTACTATTTGTGTAATAAATACAAAAATATATGTATTATTCATATTATAAAGGTAGTCTATTTAATTTTCTCGTAATTTACACACAGAAACAAATAGGTTTTGGCATTCGGACACTCGATTACGAATCATTGAAATAATATGCTATGTATTGTACAAAAATGTTAGAAATAAGAATGTATAAATTTAAATAAAAATAAAACCTTTATTGCAGTAAAGTAGCAAATAAATTATATACAATATAAGTGGGTAAAAAAATAATATCTTAGCTCACATCACCCCCATTCTTAATTCTATTATTAATAATAGATTAATAATATTAGTAATAATGATACCAATTATTACTAATAAAGAAATTATAATTAAACTATTATAATAATTTTATTATATATTGTATGTAATATAATTTATTGTTTACAATGTTTTGCAATCATATACGTACATATATTATGCATATATATGTATATATATTTATAAATAGTGCATTTCTCTTAAGTTGATGAGAAATGTTTGATTTTGTTTAATTTGTGTAAAAATAATAGAAATGTATTTAGTGTTTATCCTTTTTCTTATTTAATAATAAGGAAATGTGTTCCTATAATTATTTTTCTCGACCAGTGGCGTATTTATGGAAAATTTTATAAGGGGCAATTTCCTTAGGCATCAATTATTGAAGCCTTTTTTTACTGTGCTAATTTCTAAGTTCTAAAAACCAAAAAAAACACAATTTATTGGTGTAAAAAGGTGGCAATTTGTTTTCATTCTTATGGCGTGCGACACTGTGTTATCAGAATATTGTCGTAATTAGATAACAGTATCAATGATGACATTATTATCACAAGCGTTTCAAACGTTTTCCATGCGCGATTCGTACCGGGTGACCGACCGGGTTCGGAATTGATTGAAAGATGTTCGATTTTATTTTTTCCGACCTCTAACTATAGTAACCTGTAACGAGACGTGGAATGTCCTATTGGGAAGATGTTGTTGAAATTGTGTTGCTCGTTAAACGCGACGACGACGTGGTGCAGGAAGATTTTCCATCACAGCCGATTTATCGAAGTCAACCGATCCCAGTTACGAACATATTGCGCGGCTGGTAAATCAGTATGCAACGTTGGTAAGGTGACTATAATAAAATTAACTTGACTCTGTGTATATAACGGAATATTACGTGTACGTTAGGCACGATCGGACACGTAGATCACGGGAAGACGACGTTGACGGCGGCCATCACCAAGGTACTAGAGAAAGATGGTTTATCGAAGTTCACCGCCTACAACGAGATAGATAAAGCGCCCGAAGAGAAAGCCAGAGGTATAACTATTAACATAGCCCACGTTGGTTATGAAACGATTAAACGTAAATACGCCCATGTCGATTGTCCCGGACATGCTGATTTTGTCAAAAACATGATTGTCGGAGCATCTCAAATGGACGGTGCTATTTTGGTGGTTGCCGCCACGGACGGATCGATGCCTCAAACTCGAGAACACTTGCTATTGATTAAACAAGTTTGGTTGATTTTTTTTTTAATTTCTAATTTTCATAGTTTTTAATCGAGAAATGAACGTTTTTAATTTGTCTTAGGTTGGGGTGAAACATGTTGTAGTATTCATTAATAAAGCCGATATCATTGAAAATGATGTTATTGAACTTGTCGAACTAGAGATTAGAGAACTGTTAACAGATTTTGGTTTCGAAGGTCATGAAGTTCCGTGCATTGTTGGCTCGGCTCTTCTTGGAATGAACGGCGATACATCTGAATTTGGAGAACAGTCCATACGCAAACTATTGGATGCTATAGATAATTTCATACCGACCCCAGAACGTGATATTAGCTCCCCGTTTTTATTACCCATAGATAATTGTTTACTTGTACCTGGCCGAGGGACAGTCGTTGTCGGTACATTAAAGAGAGGGACAGTTCGCAAAAATGAAAAAGTTGATTTGTTGGGATTCAGTGAAAAATTAAGCTCGAGTGTTGGGGATATCCAAGTGTTTAAAAAATCAGTCCCAAACGCTAAAGCGGGGGAAAACGTAGGTGTATTATTAAGAGGCATGAAGCCCAAAGTAATCCGAAAGGGTATGATATTGTGTCCAGCCAATTCTTTGGAAATGAAAAACCGCTTCAGAGCCACTATTTATTTCCTTTTACGGTCCGAGGGTGGACGATCAAAACCAATTACATCTAAATATCAACAGCAGTTGTTTAGCCATACGTGGAATATTGTTTGCAGGTATATTTATACTCGTTAATGTACTTGTATTATTTCAAAAGCTGTGTTAATGTATATCATTTTTTTTAGAATCGATTTGGATCCGAAAGTATCCATGATAATGCCCGGCGAACACGGTGACGTTCAAATAGTTTTGTTGAATAAAATGATTATGGATATTGGACAAGCATTTACTATACGAGAAAACGGAAGGACTGTAGCTACTGGTATTGTTAGTGAATTTTTACCGAATGTAGATATACCCAAGAACAATTTAAGTAAGGCAATTCTTTCTGATATTTGAATTATGATTCGAGCGATTATTGAAAGTTCTAAGAGGTCTGTCTATATTTTTGTTTTAACGATTAAATGTATGTAAGATTGTTTGTATAATTTAATGTGTTACCATTTAGTTATTTTCATTGTTGATAAAATATAAATGGTATTTATTCACCGGTTTGATTGTGTTTACACAGTTTCAGTCTCATAAATGAAAATATAATTATTTATTCTTAAAAATTATTCCTAATAACCTTTCATCATCTCATTTGAGTCCTATACATTATTACTTTTTATATTTATTATTAATTAATAATTAACAATCTTGACGTTTTCAGTTGCATCCAATTTGTCTGAGATTCATATTGGGAATTATTTATTCGTCGAAAAAAAAATACTCACTGTTTGTAGATATTATTATTTTTCATAATACATATATTTTGATATTTCTATGAGCTATTTGTCTAGCTGTATATAAAATATAGCATAATATATCAGATGAACATTGGAATAGGTAGTAATTGTTCGACCAGACTTTGTCGATCAAATTGAATAAGATAGATTAGAATACAATCTTTGTCGTAGGTTTGTATCATAATTTAGATTTTAGGATATGATTATATAATAGGTACGTTTTGTAATGGTTTTTGTCATTTTTATTAAATCCCCAGGTCTTTTACGTCGTCGTCATGTCAAATCATAAATTTTGCCAGAAACACAATAATAATATCATATATATTATATTCTATTTAACACTAATCACAATGGCACAATATTTTAAACGAAACAATATAAAAATAAATAAAACAATAACCACACAAATGACTTTTTTTTACAATAATTTAGATTTTTTTTTTTTTATTATTAATAATAATATAATTATTAAAAATTGTATTTTACAATAATGGTAAAAACAGTTTGTTGCCAATATTAACATAACAATTTTTATAGTTTTTTTTTGTTTAAAAATTTTTTCAAGTTAGAAATAAATTTAATATCTTATTTTTTATACTGTCTCCGTACAATGAAAAAATATTATGCTAGTTTACTGTAGCGTAATATGCTCAAACTAAGTGTCGTATGCAGAGCGTAACAGTTCCATTCACCAGCCTCTTCATCAAATTCCAAGCTTCAGTTCGCGACATGCTGGTTACGTCTATATCATTGACCGACACCAACTCGTCTCCTGCTAATATTTGTCCACACTGTTCGGCACATCCACCTGAATGCATAATCGATTGATAAAATCTATTTCATGTTATTATTTATAGCTTATTCAAAATCTTACCGGTGAAAATCTTTTTCACGGTTAACGGCTGGTCGCCAGTCGGCGAATTCTTGCCTCCTTCCAGGCTGAAACCCAATCCAGAACCGTCTTTGGATAATATCACCTTTGTCAAAGGTCCGAACACACGGTTTTTAACGACATCTGCGAGCACAAAAAAACGTTTCATGTGAATAAAAAGAAGAAAAACTATAAGAATTTTTATTTTTTTAACGAATAGTTTCTTTTGTTGAATTTGAGTTTATTTAAATTAATTTAATATGTTATGATCTCAGATCTGGATCGACAGTAAATGCGACAAAATACACGCAACCATTCCGATCTCTTGTTCGTGGAACACTAAAAATGTAGAAGATAATAATAACAATGCGAGTAAAGTTTCATCGTGAAAATATCTAAATAAAACATAAGTTTGGTGAGTAAACACTTAAAACTAATGAAACCAATATGAATTTATTGCCATTTGTTAGTTATAAAATGGTTTTTTTTTTTTTTTCTGTACGATTGCCTGTCACAATTACCATATCTACCTCGTTTATATTATAATAACTGGGTAGATTATTAGATTTCGGTATAACAATTTTCATAAACATTATGCTACGTCATTTTTATCTAAAAAATAATATTAAAAGCTAAAAAAAAAGCATAAAGATTTTATTTACACTGAAATATTTTAAATGGTTATTAAAAAACCGACTATTGAAAAAAAACTGATGATTATTTTGTTATCATGTTTAAATGAAAAGTCATATTTTCTAATCAATTATGATCAAATAACAATGAGAGAGAAAAAATAAAATTAATTACGTCGCCCACCTCGGAACACTCTCCTTATCGAATCGAGATAAAACCAAAAATCAAATATATGTTCATAATAACAATTTTACATAACATGTCCTTTGGTTCTTTTAATGGTTATTTGTAGTTTAAAATAAGAATTAAAAGCGGATGACTTGAGATAGGCAGCAAGGTCACTGACAAAATATTGTAAGAGAGAAAAAAAAAACGGTCATTTTGTTTTGTATTTTTCATAGCGCAAATTCATTCGGTGGCGACTGCAAACCAAGTTTACTTTTTAGTGACTATTTGCCTTGAATAGTTTATTTATTTTTTTAATTCTGTGATGTTTTTGCGAATGATTTCTTACACGAGTTAGAATATCATCTCGCTGTATAATAATATAACATATAAACAGGTATATTACCGTTTTTAGTCGGAGTCACTTGGTCGATCGGCTGAAGCGGTCCTCCAGTCGTAGTTTCAGAGTTTGTGTCCGACTTGCATCTAGATATTACCAGCACTACTTCAGACCTAGGCGTCTATAACAAATATAACGCACATGGTTTGTGAAAAGAAAACGTGGGAAAAAAAAAAAATGTCTATCGAACTTACCTTGAGTATTGCCAACGATTCCCGGTGAGTGATTCCTTTCATGCTTTTGCCGTTGATCGACAATATACGATCGCCTTTTCGTATGCGACCGTCTTTGTCAGCTGGACTTCCGGTCAATACTTTGTACACCTAAGAAAACACATTTGACCGGTATAGGAAGAAATTCGAAACGCACAGCTAATATGCGACGATTAGAGTGGGTAAAAGTTATCCCGCGGGGTCCGAAGCTCACCGTGATCTCTTTCGTCTCGTAATCGGCGCCGCCGGCCAGCGTGATGCCTACGCTGCTGGTGGCCACGTCCCGGTGCAGGATGACGACCATCACCTCGACGGACAGCGGGACGGCCGGAGCCGCGGCTGCGACGCTCACGGCGCTGTTCTCCTCCAGCGTCTGGTTGGCGTCGTCGATGAGCTGCTGGAGCTCCTGTTGCGATATCAGGCTGGTGGACGACGCCAACGAGCTGATACTGCCGAACGGCTCGGCGTTCACCGCGTACTGCATGGACGAATCGTCGCTGGTCGTCGACTCCATGGACGACATGCGGTTGTGCGCGCAGTACGGCCGGTTGCCGCCGCCGCCGCCGCCGCCGCCAGTCTTTGCGGCCGGCGTCTTGAAACCACCGTCCGACGGCGGCTGCGTCTGCGGCTGTGTTTGCGGCTGCGTCTCCGGTTTTCCGCTGCTGATCCTGGCCGAGCACAGCACGTTCTTGCGGCTGATGGCTTCCGCGCTCTCGGCTTTCAGCACCCGTCTGCCCGTCTCACTGGCGCCGCAGGAGGCTGCCGCCGCCGCCGCCGTCGACGACGACGACGACGACAAAGGAGGTGGCGGTCGAGTCGGCGGCGGCGGAGGTGGCGGAGACGAGGCCGGCGAGTACTGCTGGAGCGAAGTGCTGGACCGACCGGAGCTAAGAGCCGAGTCTTCATCGCTGTCCGCTTTGAACGAACCTTTCGACTTGACGGAGGACGGCGGTCGTTCGTCGTGTATGTGCCGGAGCTCTTCGCGGCTCGAGTTCAACGACGAGGACGAAGAAGAGGACGAAGAGGACGACGAAGACGACGGCGAGGAGGACGTGCACGAAGGACGCCGCTGGTCCGCGTCGGCCGCGGCCGCGTGATGCGCGACCACGCGCGGCTGCGTCTGCGGCTGCGGCTGTCGCGCGATCATCGCGACCACCGGCTTCGCGCGCCCGGCGGCCGGCGACTGCGGCCCGTCCACGTACGTCTTGGACGGCGGCTGTACGGCGGCGCAGCCGTTGGACCGCGGCTGCGTCTGCGGCTGCGGCTGCGTCTGCGGGCTGTTGATCACCAGCGGCAGGTCCGGTATGACGGCGGCCGGATGCGGCGACTGCAGCTGCGGGCGGCGGCCGTCCGGGTCGATTTTCTCCGGTATGACCAGCCCGCGGAGCTTGGACATGCTGCGCCGCCGCTGTTCGATGAGCGCGTTCAACGACGACCGGCCCATTTCCGCGTACGCGTTCATCGTGTCGAAGTACTTGCCGTACGGCTGTTCGACCAGGCTCTGCGACCGCCGGTGATGGTCGACGGCCGGCGGCGGCGGCGGCGGCGACGACGACCACGGCGACCGTTGCGGCTGCGGCTGCGGCTGCGGCTGGTGGCGCGGCAGCGAGCTGTACGCCGCCTTGGGCGACGCGGCCGGCGACGAGTCCGGCGATCCCGTCGAGTACGCCGACGACAGCGACGACGTGGACGACGTGTCCTTCTTCTCGCCGCCCGCGCCGCGCGAGAACATCGCTATCTTGTCGCGCACGCTCCGGCCGCACACCTCGTCCGTTCTGCCCGAAGCGCCGCCGGCCGCGGGTCTGCTCCTGGCCACGGCCGCTTCTCTCGGGCCGACCGGGTCCATCGCCGAATCGGCCTTCGCCGCGGTCGGCTCGCTACCGAACGTCGTCGTCGGGTGGTGATGGTCTGCCGGCGTCGTCAGGTCCCTGGTCTCGTCACTCTCCCGATCGTCTGCGAACATTAAAACATTAGCTCGACTTGGAACATTTTGTGGGCGATTTTGACTACGTAAAATTTAAAAATCAAAGGAAGATACAATGCGTCGAACACAAATTGTATCGTAATTATCGAATTTCAAATCTCATCAATTACAGGAATTCGCACACGAACTCGTCACGGGCCCCTCACATGAATTGCAAAATGTGTTGTAAGCGCATAACTCAACAACCCCTGAACCGATTTCGCTAATTCTTTTTTTATAATATTCCTTGAAGTACGAGGATGGTTGTTACGGAGAGAATTATTAAGAAAATTAACCCTAAGGGGGTTAAAAGGGGTAAAAATGGAAAAAATCCTGAGTCACTGGAGCTTTGTGGTATTAAATTTTGTCAATAATTTCATTTAATATAGCAGAGGCCCCTAAAGAAAGGATTTTCCAAAATTCGACACCTACCGGAGTTAAAAAGGGTAAGAGGGGTAAAAATGAAAAAAAACTGATAAAATAAAAAGTTATACTGCACACGGGCGAAGCCGGGTTATTCAGCTTCAGTATTATATAGTATCCGAGTGCACGCGTAAATAAAATAGTCGTGCTTATAGTATACTAGCGCGCGTCGGGCCGTGAATATTCGAGCGTTTGGGATTCTCGAGGTTCAATTTATTTAATTTAAAAGCGCTCTCGAGGTTGGCAACAATGCGCGCGCGACGTAGAACACGGGACGACGAGTCACCGCGTTTAATAGGGTGACAATAAATTCAAACGGCGCGGCGATAATAACAATATTTACAATCGACTAACTGTAACCATATTTGGTGTACAACACTCGCGCCGACGACGACGACACCTTTCCAAACGATAAACGCGTATATCGGCGTAATAATATTATGTAGTCGGCGGCGCGTCCATTGTTTGCCGCCCGTCGGTGCACCGCGAGGAGCTCTATAGTCGAGTGCACGCGCGCAACCGACAAAAAATTACACCCACTGCCCGCGCGCGACCCACTCGTGACGTTCGTCTCGGATATCAATCGCGCCGGAAAGTACGTATCCGAGTCGCGATACTTTTGCGACGGCGTCGTCGGGCGTTTCGATAAGTTTTTCCAAGTAAAACGTGATCTTTTTCAAACGATCGGTCGAAAACGATTGGAATCGCGAAAAAGAGAACGTAAAGGCTTGCAAGGACGAACGGGTTTTCGAGATCATTCTCTTCGCGTCGAAAATGCCGATTTGAAAAGCACCCAGTAACCAGTGCCGCAATTATGAATTCTGAGGCCCGCGTGCAAGGATTTATTTAGAGGCCCCAAATTAATAATATATTTATTACTTGATCTTTGTATTACTACAGAAAACTTTTTAGATAACTTAAATATTTGACGGATTCGCGGAACCGATCGGAAGAATAAATTATGTAAATTTATGAAAATTTGAGCTTCTAAATACCTCGTCTATAAATTAGTATAACGAATAATCAAAAAAATAATGAACAACTTAATTCAGTGATCCAAGTAGTATCCTTACAATAATTATTTGAGAAATATTTCGCAATAACAGAGAGGGGCCCCTGCGATATTATTCTACAAATTATGTCATACTTTATAATATCATTTTCGTAATTTTATTCCTATACAATAATTTGTACGTTTTACTATAAAACCGAATTATTTACAGATCCAATGAAGCTCGCATGATATTAATTATCATCTACTTATGCTAATAATAAATCCATTGAAAACAATTACAAAAATATCAAAAAACTTTCGAGGTACGAGCCACGAGGAAGTAAAGAATACCAATATAGGCTAAATTCATTTTGAAACGGACAATCTTCAATTTTTAGCTTATGGTTTGGGAGGCCCCTAAGAACCGGAGGCGGCCCGTGTGCATCGCACACCTTGCACACCCGATTGTTGCGGCACTGCCAGTAACTCTTGACGCATCGGTGCAACGAGCGAGTAAATCATTATATAGACCGCATATTATCGTGTTATCGTCGTGCATTTTTTATCGTTCTCTCGACCCTCGTCGTCGTCGTACGATTGCAAAGCACAACACCCAAAGCATATACTACGCGCCGCCGCCGTCGATATAAAATAACAATGATAATATAGTACACCGTCGAAACACACAATAATAATAATACTATTCAGCAGTGCGGTCGGGTCGGGTTATAACTTCAATAAGTAGTAGTACTGTTGCAACACGACCGTAGCAGTGCACCGGCCGGTATATATTATCCGTATTATAGCCTATGTGCAATGGGTTTTGCGTGGCGGCGGCGTTCCGAATTTCTCTGCGCGGCTGTTATTACATTGGAAAAATATGTCGTTTGTTTGCTACAACAGCGACATAACTCAAAAGCATGATTTTACACGAAACGAATTTATTTGTATGTATGTATGAACGGGCTAAGAGCCCAATAGTACAACACAATTTGTAGTAATGAAAATGAATATTATAACAATAAATAGGTAGACGCCAAACAATACACGGCGATTATATACAAATAAAGATAGAACAATAATTAAACAAAGGTAAAAGCAGTAATAAGTAATAACAGATTAAGTATCAAAATTAAAAACAACAACAAAATAGAAGTTACTAAGAGAAGCATAGGTGCTCATTACAAATGCGCATCATACGATGGATTGGATTATTTCTACCATAGTTGGTGCTGTGGAAAGGAACAAAACAAAGGGAGAATTAGACCTTATTAAGCGAGAGGGAAGTTTAAAATTAATTAGAGAGAGGAGAGAGGGAGCATCCACACGCCCGTCAATCAGCTTATGCAAAAAATACCAAGTTAGCATCAACTCTTCTATCTGCCAGGGACAAGAGTCCAAGTTTATTCATCACTGGCCAATAATCATGTGGTGGATGTGTTTAAAAATGTTATGACGATAAATCATGACGTGTTAATGTTCGTATTGCTTTAGAAACTTATTTTAATGGAAGAAGAGTGTTATTATTTATTTATTTATTTATTTTATAACAATACGGGACATGCCCGAATTACAATATTGTAATATTATATATATTAAGTACAAACAGTTAATAATATAGTAGTGCTGATGGATCCTTATTGGCTAATACTCATCATGCGAAATAGTGGCTGGTTTTTTGAAAAGACGGAACTTTAAAGTTAATTTGGGCTAATAGTTCAGGAGAGTCTACGAGGCCATCAATAAGACGTCCGAGGGAAATCAAATTATTATAAACACACCGAATTCTCATCGTGATTTCAATTCTCGCCTATACCAAAATACAACACACGCAACAAAGAAAACGACGATTTTTGAGTTATGTCGTTGTCGAGGCAAACACAAGCGATGTAATATTCCTTCGGGAAACCAGCGCTTTCTGCGCGCGCCGACTCGTCCAGGTATTTTAATCGTTTACAGTTATATGCTCCCCCCCCCCCCCCCGTACTCGAATAAGAATATCATACACGCCGAGAATAATGTATTATCCTTTTTTCTTCGACGTTCGAAATTACAATAATGATCGCGTCGCAGCTTTTGACTCGCGTTCGTTCGTTCGTTCGTTTTTCTCCACAGAACGCGAATTTTCGACGACGTAAACTCGTATTATTGTGTACGTGACGGCGAAATAATAATAATGACGTCTTTTATTTTATTAATAACAGACGGACGGAACGAAGGAAACCGAGAGGGGGGGGGGAACGAGAAAAACATTATATTACCGTTTCGATTCGCTTCGGCGCGGCGTGACGATTATATTATATACGAAACGTGAACGGCAATAATATACGTAGACAGTAATAACACGCGCGCTCGTATGCAGATTTTAGAGTACGATTCGGCGGGGGAGAAACACGCCGCCGCGCCGCCGAGTCGAACGTTTGTCGAAAACGAGAAGATACGTCGTCGTCGTCGTCGAATTACTCAACACTCATTTTGAACAAAATATCATTTACGAAACGATCGATATACAACGGTCGCAGGATCACAAACGGACGCCTCAAACCTCGACTTCCACTGGATATATAAGTCTCTCATACGATCGTCAGCGAACTTTAATCTTTCGTTAAAATCTCGACTGAAATTTGAGTAATCTGTGACCGCGCCGCCGCATACGGTTTTCTTTTTATTATTCAAAATACGATCCGATCGTTAATTTAGTGGCGCTCGGGAGGGGAATTGAAATCGTTTTGAACGAAACACGCTCTCCGCGGAGAAATGGTAAGTTTACGGGCGGCATATAAATCGCAGGAATATCATATATAAAATATACGACGAACGTACACACACACACACACACGGTTACTAGTTTTATTTCTTATCATTATTTATTTATTTTTTCTCTTCTTGCTCTCGGATAAAGTATTTTGTATTATACATACGTTATAAATCAGGTTTGCAAGAATCTGGTTCACGTTTAGTCGGAAAATAATTACGCGGATACCTCTTACACATCGGCGGCTGCGGCGGCGTACCGCTGCGATTTATACAATAGTCAATAGCCGCTACACAGCAGTACACATCTTCGCGCTGACGTTTTTTTTTTTTTCTTTTCATATACATACCACTTGTCGTATATATATATAAGTGAGTTTAAATGTAATCGTGAAGGTCGTCGTCGCCGATCGCACGCACCGCGCGTGTCTCTTCTACTCGAGAGAATAATAATATATAACGTACGACGACGACGTATCGTTTTCTTTTTCGACTTAAAATATCCGAGTGTGGGCGTAATTGTCGGCCATTAATTCACTCGGCGGTGACAATGGGTGTCGCGCTCCGGGGTTCGTAATAATCCTATATAGCTCGTAAATATGATAATATTATTTACGTAGGTATTTGTGTGATGCACTTGCGCGCGCGAACGGAGAGGCGGCGAGTGGTCGCACGCGAAAGCAGAAATGTTTTCGACAAATCGCGCACGAGAGCGCAAAATATGCAATACGGATATTATAACAGACGATCGCATGTGACGGGGTGAAAATGCGCAGGATAGCGGATACACTACTCAAGAAAAATATTCGCGAGAGAAAAAAAAACACTTCCCGCGTTTCGAATTTCTAATAGATTTCCTTCTAAGGATTCCCTCGGCCGTTTTTCAGCGGGACGTCCTCGTCCACAGGTACTCCGGACGTCTCGTTTATCCGCGATATCGATATTTCGCGAGTTTACACGACTGCCTATACACCGGTCGGGTGAGCGCCGTCGACGGCGACCGCGACAAGTAATCCGAACCTCGGCCCAGACATTACGTGCACCGGTTGCAACAGCCGTAACAGCGACGGTTGAAAAACTGCAGCGTAAATCCGGTGTCCCGCATCGCGCAAACGTTATATTTAATAGGCAGTTTTAAATATAATCGCTAAATAAACGTTAGTTCTAACAAATGTCGAGATCCTTCGTCACGAGTTCGCCGCGATTCGATGTCGACGTTTTCGATTCGGACGACATGCTATTATTATAATATTATCGGAGTGTTGGAAATATGGGCGCACAAATTATTGAGCTACGCGATATATGGAACGATTGAAAAATGTCGACTGTACAAATACAATTTTTGTCGATAAAAAACGAATCGCGAACATGACGGATGCATATTTTTATAGTTCGAATATTCGATAAACAATAATAATTGTTATTGAAAATGTAATTCGATAACAATAATATAATTACACGCTCATTAATCATCATTACAGTATTTGTACACATTATCGAGCGAGATAAATACGGCCGATAGACAAATGCCAACTGTCGAAAACGAATTATAAATTCAACGCGTCCGATGACTACAGTGACGAATGTTGACTAATATAATGATTAATATAACCGGCGACGAAATAGAAACAAACAACAATAATTGCAGTCGATAATAATTACGTAATTCGGTCGACTCGAAACTAGGAGGAAACTAGCTAAGGGTAGCGCGATCGCTACCCTCCACCCTAGGTTTTCACTATTCCATAACGAGAAAAACCCGTGATTTTCGCACCAGAAACGTGTACAACAGTAGAACAGATCAGTCGTTACATAATTATGTAATGCGCGCGTTTGCGCGAAATCGGAATAATTGAAAGTTTACGTTAGGTCGTGGGCGCCGAAAGGGGGTAAGCTCGCCTTTTTTCGCGAGGTTAGTAAAATCATAATTTTGCTATTCCGTAAAAAAAAATCGTAATTTTTGATCTCGATTATATAAAACGATAGAAGATATGAATACGTAATTATGTAACGATTGTAATAGTTACGACGCGAATAAGATTGTGCAAGTGTTGTTTGCGTGAAAGTTTACGTCATTGCAAATCCTGCGCGGGCGACACTCGGCCAATGAAAGCCGAGCTGCTCGCTCCGCCCGACCAATGGCAGCCGAGCTGTGCGCGCTACCCGACTGCATCGCGCGGGCAGCAGCTTTGGTATGCGTCGAACAGTCTAGTGCCGACGTCCGTTCACAGAGTTCGTCTCGGTCTTAACGTTTTTATCATGCTGCTTAACAGCCAACGGTGTTGTTGTGTCGATCGTGTTATTATTTATCGTAACTTTCAATAGTGAATTTCGATTTGTTCTTTCTTTTCATTTTAATCGTGTTTTTTATCCACAGTGATTTTTCCATCTACTACACAAGCCAAATACGAACAACCTCGACGACCACCCGCCCGGACAGACCGTAAGTAGTAACGATTATATATTAATAATTTACAGTCTATAGATGGGTAGTGGGTCATGGGCGCCGCCGATAGGGGTTGATTTTATTTTCGTTATCGATTGTGAGTCGATTGTTTTTTAGTTAATAATGTTGAGGTGGCAAAATCGTATTTTTACCGCCCCGTAAAAAAAAAAATCGCGATTTTCGCACCGGAAACTTATGACAATCGAACAGGTTATTATTATGTAGGACCCAATTATTATAATGATATAATACATTTTTTTTGGAAATTTTCGTCGCGTCAAAATCTGTCGTCTCTTAAAAAATAAAAATCTTATATTTCGCTTTACCGCGTCGATTCGATGCCGCCCCTACCGTCGGGCGTGATACGCTTTCGGCATTATTATATTATTATATGATTGACAGAAGAAAAAAAACCCCATTCGAAACGCCGTCGCTCTACACACACTATTTATCGTAACATTTTTACCCGCGACGTTTTCGAACACCGCCGCGGGCAAGTCAGGCACGTCGCAACAACATTATAATAATACGTAATTTCTGTCCGCGCTGCGATTGCGTTTATTGGATATAGGATTTATAGAAAAAATGTACCGAGTGTTTTTTCCCGTGACCGGATACCGCATACCTTTCCGGACCACGAATTCTCGTCACCGTCGTCTAAGCACGCCCGGCACTTTCCTACATATATATATATATATATAAATTTATACATATATAAACATGTACATAGGGGGGAAGTCGCGAGCGTTAAGACGCGCGCACGCACACGAGCCTCGCGCGCGCCAGAGCTCGGTATGGCCCCCCCAGTTCCGACCGTCTGTGTATGTACCGCGCGCGCGCTGCTGCTGCTGTCGGCGGCGCAGATCGCCCGAAGGTCACTTGCCCCGAGGAAAAAAATGCGTTTTCATCTCGACCGTGACTGTATCCTTTTCTCTCTCTCGCACGCAGTCTATCTTTCTTTTTTTCACTCGTTCTTCGCACACGACTTATATATATATATAATATAAAGACACACAGAGAGAGAGAGAGAATAATAATAATTTATAATAGGTGTATATATCGCGCGATATTTCTTTTTACTCTACATCGTGATATACATATACCGATCGTAGAATACGCGCTCGCGACGATATCTTATTGAGGAAAATCGATAATTCCGCTCGGAATCCTCTCTCGGGCCGAATTTTTTCCCGTCCGTTTATCGTCGTCGGTACTCGCGAGAATTATTTGCGGTAAATTGGTAAATATTATTATTGTATTATGTATGTTATGAGCGATTCGCATAAACGCGCAATTTCATTTTTACTATTTTCCAATTCGTCATCGCCTACGCGAACAAACACGTTTTAATCTCGACCGTCAAACGAGACGATATTGCTGCTCCCCCGCCCGCGATCGTCGGATAAAAAAACTCTCCGCTCGCTTCCCATTAGTCATCGGTAGGGCCCGGATTTAAATGCACTTAAAACCATACAGATATGCTCTAGAAAATAGCCAAAAATGCCTTTAAAAAATGCATTTTACCACAAAAATGACCTTAAAAATGCCCTTAAAAAATACAATTTACCACAAATATGACCTTAAAAAATGCCATATATTTTTTTTTATACAAATTATAATTTATAAATGAGACATAATAATTATTTTTACATGACGATCTACAGTCAATAATAAATTAAGATAAGATAAAAACTAAATCGAAAAAAAAAAATTAACAATGTGTATGGAAAAACCCGATAAACCTTCTTTAAATATCAAGAAAATAATTTATCTTAAGATAATTTTTTTAAATAGTCCAAGTTTTATATCTACATTGAACAAATATATGCATTAAAAACCAACAAAATGACCCAATAATGCTAAAAATGCCCTAAAAATGTAAAAACGTCGAAATATGCAAAAAAATGCAAAATAAAATTTGTACTTTTCAAACCCTCGTTACATGAAACGAATTATGTACTTAGATAGTACATTGTGTATGATCAACCAAAAAAATATGCACTTTGCATTGAAATCCGGGCCCTAGTCATCGGATATAAAACGCGTCGTCCGACGACGCTTCGTTTTTCTCTTCTCGAAAATTCGCAAATATCTTTTCGCGCCCCTGGACCCGCCACCGAATAATCGTGTCACGCCCCATATATTTTATTCGATATTATTATTATGTAAGCTTGTCGAGGTGGTGTGTATACCAGTCGTATAAAGCGACACGTCCGTTATCGAACGCGTTATTGCGAGTATTTCATGCTATCGCGCGGTATATATATACGGCGACAAAGAATAGCACAACAACACACTGCTGTGTTGCAGCTGTGTAAGCGTTGGAAAACGACTTCGACGCGCGCGCGCGCGCACACGTATATACCTATGGACAGACTAGAGAGTCGGCCCGGTCGAGGAATGCGGCTCTGGTCTAGCAGGACAACTGCAGCAGTGTCGCCGTTGCAGGCCTTTCTTGCCGCCGCGGCCGTCGCCACCGACTTGTACTTATACACACCATTATATATATAGCTCCGAACGCACATAATATACTGACAATAATAATATTAATATTATTACATGCTGTATGTAATAGAGCTACGACCCCTGTACGGCTCGTTTATAAGGTCGAAACGATTTACCGAGAAGTAGGAAAAAAAAAAGAGCAACATTTGCTCGGAAATTGTCTTCTTTTTTTTTTTTAGTACTTATTAAACGTTCTGATATACTTATTTACACACACACACACACACACACATTTATTCAAACCGTACATGTACCGCCCACACATACATCGATAACTTAATGCGCGCACCTATTATAACTATTTTGGTCAAAACGAAACGATTTGAAATACGGCGGCGTAAAGTTTCGAGAGAAAATGTAATATTTCCTATAATATAATATAGTACGAGAGTGTTTTATTGTTTGTTATTATAATCAATATAAATTATTGTATTTTTATTGAGATTTCGTTGTTTTAACAACACATCTGTAAGATAAATATCACGCATTTAAACTCGATAATATTATAACCATTAAAGTTTAACTATACAACGTGGACGAACGATTAATTTTTCCCATAAAAACAACGACGTTTAGAGTCGTCTATGATGTTTTTCACATTTTAGTTAGATGGTTTTTAAACACGCGCACTCGAAGTTTAGATAATAATTTTTGAAAAAAATTCCAATATGATAAAATAATTAATATTTACACTAGGTTTTATCTGTAGTGTTTACGATTAATGAAAGAAAAAAAAAAAAACCGTCTAATTCTTTTCTTTCTTTTTTTTTATCGAAACATGGCCATTGAGAAAACAATAATTACGTTTATTAATTTATACGCGGCTCGAAAATAAGTCAAACGATAAATAAAAACACCACAACATAGTCGTAAAAAAAATATTTGTAATATTTAATGTTAATTATAATTATATGACTTTTCGTCTGTCTATCGCGCGGACGAATAGAAATTACATCGTACCGGCGGCGGCGCGATCAGGACTCGAAATAATATTTATCGGACGACAAATTAAATTTACATTTTTTTTTAGACCACGTAAAAGTATTAAATTGTGAAAAAATTAATCTTTGACTTCGCGGCGAATTGAAGAAAAAAAAAAATTAAAAATCGTTGAAAATACTTGTATTTTGATATTACACGATCGATCGGTTTGGCGGATAAAAAATACGCGTTTTTAAAACTACGTCGTGTGGTGGTGACAAGTATCGGATGAAGTCATGTATAAATTAGTATGTCTATAGAAACGGCAAATCGTGGTAACCAACGATATCGTTTACGAAAAAAAAACACGAAAAATTCCGGTCCCAATTATATACTTTACTCTGTGCGCACTTGCCACTTTTCCTTCGAAATTACAAATTTTTTTTGTCGCGCGTCGTGCGCGCGCGCTATTCGTTATAATTGAATCGTTTGATCCGTCGTCGGCCGGTTAAGATTGCGACTCGTTCGGGCGTTCTTCAAACCGCTTTTTAAAAATATTTTTGGTTTTCGCGTGCGTTTCGTACGACACGAGTGCGTATACAATTATTTTGCGACACTACAGTCGACTATACAGTCGGACAATTAAATAATATTAAATATTGTGTTTTTCGGTATTTATAAAAGCGTGTCTAGTCCAAGCCAATATTATGTTTTTTTCTTCTCAAATAACATTTTTGAAACGTGCTTTTTTCATGCGATAATTTCACCGAGAAACCATCATATTATTTGGAATGTTTGGTCGAGAGACGCGGTGTTTGCGTTGTTTAAAAACAATATTATAAAAGTATTATAATCGAGCGAGTATAAAGTTACTAATTAATAAAAACTAAATTAATTTAAACAGAGCGTTGTGTGTATTACACGCCGTCAGCAACCGGTTAATTGTTTCGCAGAATTAATTACACGCTTAAAACGCTGTGCGCGATGAAATTGGCCAATCTCAGACCTCTATGCATCCCTTGTCTAATTATTTTTATTTCCAACGTTGTTTTCTCGTTTTTCGTTTTAGCCGTTGAGAAAAATCAAGAAGACTATATTTTCAAAAAAAAAAAAAAACAAAAATTTCTTTAAAACGAGGTAATAGTGTATGGAAAAAGATTATTAACTAATACTCTCTGACTGGAATGTAATGCATATATTATTTATCCGAGTAAATGGTATATTACGAAAAAATATAAATTATAATAAAATAGCGTTGTAAGTAGGTACTCGCAGCGATATGACCTCATCTCTCTAGAGATTTTTTTTTTTTTTTTATTACAAGTCGTAATAATATCGTTTAATTTATTTTAATGTAAGGCGCGATCACGCGACCGTCGTCGTAATGAAATGCATATTATAATATTTATAAATATAATATAGAGTAAAAAATTTTTTGACACGCGCGTTGAACGTTAATGAGAAATTTGTTTATGCATTTTTTATTTTTCAAGCGCATTGTGCGCTACATAATTTATGCAATATAAATTTATATGTATAACGTTTGTTGGATTTGCAGGTATCAATAAATCAGATCCGCGGGACGGCGGTGTGCAGTGTGGCGTGTGTGTTCGTACCACGAGGGGGCATTGGACGCGGCCGACCACGTGAAAAGCGGTTTCGAAACAATTTCGACGAGTGATTAAACGAGCGTACACTGCGATTAATAACACAAAATTATGATTCGCATCTAAATTACAATATTATATTAATGGGAAAATTTGAAAAATCCAAACGCGCCGGCCTGACGGAGAAATGCCGGAAATCCAAAGCGCGCCTCCTCCGCGTACGCACCAGAGAGGTAATTACTGTCTGCATTTTTCATTCATAACTCATCATAATAACAATAATAATAACTGGTTTAATAAGTAAATGTTTAAGACTTAAATGCGCGCCGCGCGCGCTCGTGCACGTAATTATAATACGGAGCTTGTACACGTCGTTAAATCAATAAACCGAAAAAAAAGAAAAAAAAAATCACGCGTTTACCTTGTACGCCATTGTATACCTATATGGAGCGGCGTCTAATAATTATATGACGTGTCCGCGCGATACGTTTATATTTTAATAATATTGACATTATTCTCGCGGCGTGCGATTAAAATACCGTCTTTTTTTCTAAACTTTGAACCCCAATTTTGACAATATCGTTTTCTAATTGGAAATTTTGTCGAACTCTCAAATCGTCGAACACACATCGCGCGTTATTATAACTCGTTTTTACAACGATAAGTAATTGTACAGAAAAAAACGTATAGTAATTCAATTACAAAAACGGTATTATTTGCCAATATATTACATATTATAAAATGTAGTGCTATTATTTTGTTAAAAAAAAAAATAAAAGAGTCATTGTTAGGACCGAGAAATATAATATAACACGGGGACATTTTGTCGTATTCGAGAATTATTGTCTGAAAAGATTATTCGATTACGAACGCGAAATGCAATGACAATAAAATATTATTTTTTCAAATACGCGTTTTTTATTTTTCTCTACGACACTATAATAGTAACATTTAAAGAGCGGTGTATACCCCACACGTTTTATATTCTCATTGTTATCTCCGGTTTAGTCTTTCGAAAAATCAATTCGTCCCGACAACACTAAATTAAAAACAAATTATTTAATCCCGTCGGAATTTCCCAATTATATTCAAACATACGTATTTTTTATACATTGACCTACTGATCAAAAATAATTACAACAATACTACCGGCGCGGCGCGCGCATTCACACCGCGTCAATAATAACCGGTACTTTTTTTTTAGAAAACAAATCGATTGTGAATCGTCGGATACAAAATGAGTTGTTGTTCGTTTATTATTCGATAACATTTTCGATTCCGCAGGTCGTGTGTTTATCAGAAAAATTTATTTGAAAATTACGCGCCGACTTTCGATCGTCTGAACCGCGCTGGTGGTATGCGGCGCGATCGAGCCCCAATAACCGACTGGTAAATAACGCACAGTAATAATATATTAATATATTATGTTTTATCGAGCAGCGCATAATAACGACCGACTGATTTAATATTCGTCATGATATCGGAATGCAAACGTGTCTTATATGTATCTACGATAAATGTACCACCATACATAATACATTCGCGGTTCTCGTAAGTAGTCGAAAAGTATACTGTTGCACGAAAGGCAGTATGTGCTCCGATAAGGATATAAACGCGACACGTATATACGAAAACGTCGTGATTTGTTTTCCTACTTTTCTCCTGCCGTTTGCGCGTTTTATCATTGGGAAAAAATTCCACACACACACACACACACCCAAGCGATGTGTGTTGTATTAGGTCACCGCCGAGCGACAGCAGCAGCGGCGGCGGCGGCGGCGGCAGCCTACGCGACGGACATTTGGTAATCTAACGACGGCGGCGTTGTTGTTTCCTTACTCGCGCGCCACATCTAATCGGCTTTAAATATAAACGCGTAATAATAATAATTGTATCGAGTGTGTCTCGATTGTGACGCGGCGATTGACTTTTGAGCGCGAATTAAATTGAGAATTCGTGTCGTTCAAAACAAACAACCGACCATTATTGTTATCGGAGTAGGCGCTCGCGGAGCATAAATCAAAAAATTACTTCCAATTTGTTGTTATAGTCGGTGCGGCCACTATGTATATGTAGAGTTGTATTATATTATATTATATGATTTATGATCGAGCACATTCGTATGGGCGGCGGCTACGGCCGAACTGGGATGCAACGAGAGTTATTAGAGTACATTTTCTTTGATAATATACTTATCGTTTTAATAAATGCGTAGGTACGAACGAAAACGGTATATTTTCTAACGAGACGACACGAACTGGCAGTGGCGCACTGCACGAGGAGAGTTTGCAACGAATACACACACCGCGAAGGCCGAAAAATGAATAAATAAACCGAACGTTGTTTTTTCGACCCTTTTGAAAGGTAAAAACTTACTTAACAATAATTATTGTAGCGCGTGAAAAAATTAGTTTTAGCTGTGATATATTTATATAGTAGTAGGAGAAGTATTTGCGGTCGACGGGGGGAAAGTCGTTCTATTACTGAGACGGTTGTTTTTCCAATTGGAAATTAAAACGCGCCGCGAGACTCTAATACGTAATTTTAGTAATATATGGCTCTATAATATATTATGTGTATGTGCTCGGCCACCTTGACTAATATTTCGGGCAATGCCATTCCATACGTCGGCGGTCCATATATGTAAATCGCAGACTGTTACACATCCCTATTGTCGACTGTATAGGTCGATTGGAATATTTCTGATACGGCCACAAAAACGTTACTGTAACAAAACGCCAGTTATCCTTTCACCACCCGTATTTCAGGCGTCACTGGGACCGAGAAACACGCACACATTGTGTACTCGAATTTCCAGAAATAAATCTTCTAAAAATAAACGCGCGCACGTCCGTCATCTGTCGCGGTATATTTTTAAGGACCTGCCGGCAGTCGGCCACCCTCCTCGTGTGTTCAACCGTACGGATTTCGAAATACACGCGCAGTTTAATCGTTATTATTATTAATACAGTATATATCGTTTCTCACACCTGTAAAACGAAAACCTCTCGCGTTTATCAAAGAACGTTTGGTAAATACTCGCGATCGTCCCGAACGTGTCTGCCCTTGAAGGCCGAGCCTCCGAAAACCGTAAAAATTCGACGATCGTTTTGTACTTTATTTTCGTGTCTTTTAGAATCTAATGGAAAACAACACTATGGACACGTTCGATTGGCAATATTTTGCAACGCTGTGTGTGAAAGGAACTCGTGTGATGGTACGTACTCGCGCGCGACGGTGGCCCCCCCCCACCCAACTCGTTTTCCACCGTGTTTCGACGGCGCGTTCGTTCGTTTATTTATTTGTCATCCCGGCGGTGTGTGCAGGTGTCCCGACGACGGCGTAATAATATTATGGTTATAAATATTCATTATAACGCCGATTTACTCGATACCCACGCGTGTAGTGTGTAATATTTTTCGAAAAAAACGTCCGTTTTACCTCTATAAGTCGGTCTTCGATACGCCGCCGCTGCCAACAACACGTGCGCGCAATAAAATGTAATAAAAATAATATATCGCGCGCACGCACGCCTCTAAGCGCCGCCGCCGCCGCCGCAGCTGTGGTTTCGGCGTTACGCGTCTTTACAAATAACAATATTAAATAATAATAAAGGTTGGTCGACGGGATTCTTTTTCAACCGTTTCTTAGAATAATATCAGCAGACCGCGTCGTCGTCGTCGCCGAGAGAAAGAAAAACTCGCCCGACGATAACGTTTCCGGTGCGCCCATCTCGGCGGTGTAACCCTATATATGTACACGTGGGCCATATGCGCCCGCGTCCCACCACATTGCTATTTTCGCGTCATAAAATCTGTCGGCCTGGAAACGCCGCCATGTGCCCTCTGTCGCCGGCACGAGTCCCCGGCAACGTTCCCGAATGGTATTTTTCCCTCTTCGAACGACATGCCGTTTATGGATAAAAAGCGGCGGCGGCGGCGGAGACTACATTTTATAACGGGCACTGATTTCGTATGCAGCACGAGTGGCGTGCGTGCGTGCGTGCGTGCGCGGTGTGTACCTATACGCGTTTTCAGACACATGTCAATTATATGACAGTATACTCTAAATGCAAAAAAAAATAAATAAAAATAAAAAATACGAGAACGAACGACTTGGATGCCCACCAAAAGCAATTGGCTGACAAATGTTCCGTTTTCCTCCCACAATTCCTCCGACGTTATATATTCGATTTCGATATAGTAATCCAAACGAACCGGTTTTCGTCACACGCCGAATTCGCAGTCTCTCGATAATAACCGGGTGGCTTCCGTTTTTGACGACGACGACGACGACGACACGATGATGATTTTATCGGACACGAAAGTGTTTTCAAATACACAAAGTGTCGTAATCTGTTTTTCCCTTTGACCCTCGTCGCGGATAGAGTTTCGGAAACGCGCGTTTTGATGGCGAAAAAAAGAAAAGTCGTTCGCACGACAAACGAGTAGGTACTTCTATATAATACACGTCTTCTTCTATAGAGACGCCGCGGCTGTAACACAAGACTACGCGCAGTGCCAGGAGCGAATTTCAGTTGCGCAAGAAAACGGTGTTAAATGTCTAAAACTTTTACGCGGCGACGCGCGCGCGTAAGGTTCTCTGCCCAAGGTTTCTTATTGTTCCGCGTCGGTTTGAAATTTTTTTTTTTCATTATTAACCTAAATCCATCGGACTTTTACATCACGCTCAATTGTTTGATAACAGAGATACTATCTATACCACCTAAAACACACAGACTCGCATTATACGTATATATATATATAGATGTGTGTTTCTTTTGTCCGTTCGATGCCCATTATCGGTGTGCGCGCGTGTGTGTGTACGCGGACAACAAAAGAACCGCTGTTCCATAATGTGCTTTCACTCGGCGGAGGATACGCGTATATTTGCAGCGGCCGAAGAAAACAAGAGAGAACGATGTGCATAACGCGAGTGTGGTGCGCGCGCAACGAGAAATACGAGAAATGTAGAAAGAAAAACCGATTTTTGATTTCGCGAGTTTGAGAGAGGAAAAAACAAAAACGCGACTACCAGACCGACGTGTACGACTCGCCCGTCGTCCGAGATAAACGGACCCCCGGCGCGGGGGTTGGAACGCGTCTTTAATAACTATATATATATACCGTATTACATATATTATTATTATTACCTGATTGTTGTTATTGCAGGGAGCGACATTCGTCATGATCATTATTCACGTTTAGATGGATTTCGTGGCGTAAAACGAAATAACCGATGGGAAAAAAAAAGAAAAAACCAAACGAAACAAACGAACGGGCGATTTTTCGCGGAAATCGACGATTACGATTTTCAGTACGGATAAAAAAAAGTGAGTTTTTTTTTTGTCAACGATATATATTTTCAACAATACGGTGTGTGCGCGCGTTCGTTCGCGACGAGAAGTCGACTGGAATCGCGAATGCGGAGCCAACGGTACCGATATTGAAACTGCGTTTGGAGCCGCAGACGCGCGCGATTCGGTTTGCACCGGCGGCGGCGGCGGCGGCGGTGGCGACGACGGCGACGGCGACGGCAACGTTTACCGGGAAGAGGGAGAGATGCTGCTGCGCTATTATACGGCCGAACGGGTTCAACGTTTGTCAATTTCAATCCTAAACGGCAGCAGAAGTGTACGTATGCGAGCGAGCGCGCGCGCGCGTGTGTGTGTGTGCAATAAAAAAAATAAAATAAAAGAATGACTACGATAAAGTAGAAATAATAACAATAATAATATATACAATATACGCGCGTAAGAGCGCGCGTGCGTGCGTAGCGTATAGGTACGAGGATTTTTTTTTCACCGTCGTCTCTCCCTTTTTCATTTTTTTTCGTCTAGCTCCGAAATATATATAAAAACGCGTATTTTGCGAGTAACGCGTATTCACCACGAGTGATTGGTTGGTGAGTGGTTTTTTTTTTCAAGTAAAATCGGACGATATCGAACGCGTCTATTAAACCTCCTCGTCGACGTATAGCCCCCGCGTACCCTTTCCACGCGGCCCGCAATAAAAATACATTTTTTTTTTTAATGATAATTTTGTAGTGATAATAAGACGTAAAATAAACAACTACTACTTTGTTTATATTTTTATAAATTAACTTAAGTCCTTTAGAATAAATGCATTTTGTATGTATCTTCGCCTTCAGTTTTTAGTGTAAAAGTAAAAAGAGGACGCTTGAAATTTGGCACGCGAACTTTTTTTTTGAAAAGCTGAGTTTGAGATCACTGGCGCTGTCGTGCTAAAACTCGAGTATATTTCGAAATTCCAAAAGTATGAAGAAAACGCGATTTTCCCCTTTTCCAGTTTTCAAGTCTTATTATTATTGTTAAAAATGGATAAATACAACCTATTAGGCAACGGTTTTCAAATATTATTTTCGGTGTTTTTCAGATGGGGCGAATTTCAAACAAGACGAATTCTCATATAACGCGTCGATTTTCAGTATTTAACAGCAGAGCGATGCGCGCACTGCAGGTTACAAAATTTGATTACAAAACTAATAATACATTTTTGAGAAGAAAAAAAACACACATTCGACGCCGGTGTATTCGCGTATTGTTGTTGCATTGAAAACGTTTCGAAAAAATAAATCATCGACACACCGTCAACGACGACGACGACCACCACTGTGAAAACACTATTGGTAAATATTAATCATTATACAATATTCGACACTATTATATTGTTATAGTACCTCGGAACGTATCGCGTTCATTGTGCATAGTGTGTTGGTATAATAATAACCTAATAATAATAATAATGCAATTTATATACGTTCTAATAAAAACTCGTTTTTCTAATTCCACTTGATTTCACATAGGCGTACTTTTTTAACGCGTTAAATCTATTATTTTTGATTAGAAAACGATAAAAAACAATACAATTTTTTATTCGTACAAGAGTATTTCACGACGTTCACAACAATTACTGTCATTTCACATATTTTTAAGACTTTTTTTTAACAACGGTCGTTTTATATTCGATCGCGACGACGCTTTGCGAGCGATTTTCGATTAAATCTTTTTGCAAATAACATTTTCCCGTTTTAATATATTATACATATTTTCTTGGATCGATTTTGAAATACGAGTAAGACGTATATAATACACGGAGAGTGGGTTTCGATTCACATTGTTTATATTATAATTCAGACGAACCGTAGCTATAATAATAAAACAGTACTATAATTAATTATGAAGTGTGAGCACATAATGAGCCGTGTCTTTTTAATACACACTGGTGCGCTTGAAATTTCAACTTTTTCCTGGCAATTATTATCTAATTATTTATTCGTACAGAATCTTGACGTAGGAGGCGTGACACCGCCGAGCACAATAAACAGGATAGCTCGTATAAGAGATTCTTCCGTACTTCTTTCTAACCCTTTCTCCCTCGAGCAAATTCCAATCACATTGTAATATTTCTAATTTTAAGGCGGTCGAAGACGGTATAGGTACGTTAGAGAGGACCGGAGAACACGCGACAACCAACCAGCGCCGGGGTGTGAAACGGTCATAAACACCTTCGGACACAATAATATTATCGATCGGAAGATGTTAATTTCAATTACTCGCTGTCGGCAGCATGCGCGGAGGGGATCCATTATAAATCGCACGGCCGAGAATAAAAAAAAAGTAATATTAATAATATATTATACCTACGATGACTGATAATTATGTACGTGTGGCGCGCGCGCTGCGGGTCCGGTGGCGACGACGACGGCGTAGGCGTAAGTACGCGCATTTTTTTTGATAATTCTCCGCCTCCACGCGCGCGTTTTCGATTACGGCTAATAATTTTTTTTGTTCTATTATTTATTTTACCACCGTGTGTGAGATTAATACGTTTTCTTTCTCGCATCGAATCCGCTGCAGTTTTCAACACAATCGACTGGCCGTAGACTATATTATTATGATAATATAATATTATATATACGCGGTTATAGATCGATCCGGGACGTTTGTTAAAAAATATCGTTCACGGTTCGCCGCCGGTCGGCCGCATCGTGGCGTTTCTCGTAGGGACGGTGTTAATTTCACAAGAATTTCGGCCGATATCGCGTCGTTTGAGACGTTATCGGCCAGACTGATTTGAATAAACGCACTTGCGCACGCAACCAGTTTTCATCGCGATAAATACAACGACCGTGGAATAATTTGTCTTACTTTTTATTCGTTTATTTTTTCGTACTCTCTCTCTCTCTCTCTCGCGTCTTTTAATCGTCGAGTAATAAATAATTGCAGTCTGACGATCTGTTTCCATCGGCCGTCTCTTTAAATGTCCCACACGAAATCGAGATAAAAATCGGCGCAAAGATCCCACGACGCGAGCGGCCGACGACGACGACGACTCCTACTACTAAACAATCCGTCGTTTTATTCCGTCCGGTATCGTATATTGTTGTTGTTGTTGTTTCGATAACGATTCATCGATCGATGATGCCCACCGGATTCTGTCGCGTGGTAATGACGGACGGTTTTTTATTTTACTTTTTGTTTCGCGCGATATTCGTGTCTAGGTTCGTGTGACGTTCGGTCGTTAAATACAAGGTATATTATATACCTACACGAGCGCAATGTCGCAAACAAAACGTACGTTATTGAGTTTCGACTTCTATTTATAGGACAAGTCAACCGATATAAATCACTTGCGGACACACGCACACACACACACACTCGGGGGACACAACCTATTGCAGAACTATGCCATTGTTCCATTTGTCATTGTTGTGCAATAACGATCCCCTATGATATGAGATACGCTACTGCAGCAGCAGCAGCAGCAGCAACAGCTGGACACGGTTTCGTGGCGATGCGAAATGCACGGAAAAGGAAAGGATTTCATACACGGCGCAGAGATAAAAATAACCGACTCGGCGGAGAGCGCGTATTGCGAGAGAAACAACGTTTGTGAACTACTGCTGGACAATTATTATTATTATTATTACAATACTACGTGTACTTTACCGGACGGTATTGTACAAAGCGGCGCCGATTGTCAAAATAAACGTTTGCCATCGAGACATATACGGCGCGTACGGTTTCGAAGGTCCTTCCGTTTAGCGCGCTCGCGCGCGTGAGTAATTAAAAACACCGCCCCGTTTATAATTTTCTTTTCCAGCTTACGGCAAGTCGCGCCAGTCGGACCCCCAGTCGCACGAACACCGCGCGGCCTATTGTCGAGACCGGCGACTCCAATGTCATATTTTTGTCGTCGTCGCGACGAAAACAAATTAACTCTGCTATTGGTTCCACTCGAGTGAAAAACTGCAGCGAATCGTCGGTGACAGACGATGACGGTCGTCGGTCGGTCGGTCATGAGTCATATCCTTACTGTGTAAGGACCAAAACGAGATACGTTCGAGGGGGGTCACCTGTCTCCGCCTGCCTGCCTGCCTACGCGCGTATTATGTTTTAGTATTTTCACGAAAATAAAGATGTGTACGCGGATAACCGACGGCGTGCAATAACGACGTGACTGCGGCAATATGATATTCCGCTCGCCTCAAAACTACGAATCGATCCTGTTTTTCGTCGAGGAGAGAGAGAGGAGAACAGAGAGATTGGCCGCGAGGTAAATAATTTAATCAGTGTCGGCGCGCGGACACAACGACGATATAAATAAGTAAGTATATAATATAATATGTATTGTTATATATATGGGAATAATATTATGCACATGATAATTATTTAGACGGCGCGCGCATGCGTCGCGTGTGATATACCGCGTATAATGTAACGTATTGTCTAGACCTGCGCCTAATGAAAATTCTTCCGGAGACTTATTGACCTTCGTCCAATAAATTACGACCGTTGTTGCAGATTGGATTAGGATAAATTATTTCATTGTTCATTACTCGCTATATTATACGTCGTCGTATACTGCGAGAGGATATTTACTATTTTCAAACGGTGGGAGTAAATAATGATAGATTCATTACCCCGTCGCGTTCAATTAGTGATATATGGGAGGACAGCCGTCCAGTGACAATCGGCCGATTTCCAGTGGGCACTTTAATAGAGTTCTCGTCACTACTACTACCCTCGACGACTGGAAAACGGTTATGTCGGACGCCCAGTATTATAAAACCGTATTCGCGTTCTTTATAATATAATGTCTGCCGCGGTCTGAATTCACGTCGATTTACGACGTTTTGTTATTAAACTCGGAAAAAAATATTTTATATCGTTTATTCGGATGTCGGGGTTATTGTTCTAGAAAAAACGACGAAAAATCCGAAATTCGCGCGTGATCTCCGCTACGCAGAAAGCTACCGAACAAGTCGGAAAATTCCGCGCGTATCCGATTTCAGGTAAATGCGAATAAACACGCGTTATAATATTATATGTGCACTCGTTACGTGAAAAATATCGTAATCGTGTACACTTTCATTATGCAGTAGTTTGATGATGATACTATTATGTGCGCCGCGGCGAGAAACGTAATATATTTCGCGATGTTCGGCTGGACGTCGTCGTCGGGGAAAAATAAGTCGAAAAGTCGGGACGGTAATAAAAATATGAGAAAAGAAAGCGTATCATTGTATACGAAATCTGATAATATTTTAATGACGCGATCAGGTTAAAACATTAACGCGGTACACCATTACACCGGCGGAAACGACTTGTACAAACAGTCTATTTGCTTTCGCAAATTAAAACGTAACGGCGTAGTTGGCGAAAAACAAAAAAAAAAACCTTAAAATATTGACGTTTTCCCAGCCGGCGAGTTTGAATATTATTAAAATACCGTTCGTTATGTTATAGGTACACGAGGATTTTCCATCCTTTTTCCGGGCATTAAATGAGATTTTATCATCGACGAGTTCAAACTTCATAAGGTATATTGGTTTTTTCGATTTTTAGTTGGCTGTTTAGGTGATATTCTTATTGTTTTTTTTTTATATAATATATATTTAATTAGAAAAAGAAACTTAACTTATTGATCGAACACGCATTCTTACACAGTCACACGAACACAATACAGCGGTAGATTTTTATAATGATATAAAACGTCGTCAATGGCTCGTGAACAGGAAATCGTTGACGATTGTAATCGATTAATTGATAGTTAATTAAAACAGATATTCGATACGAATTTTATAATTTGTTGAAAGTTTTTCTATTTTAAACGTATACCGACGACGTTGTAATTTCGATACATTTCTTTCAGGTTTTTCCGGTAACTAAAATCATAGGCGTGCCCAGGATCAACAATCGCGGGACAGGCCCGGCTATATGAGCGAAATAATTTGTATCTAAATGAGATCTAATTCAGATTTACAAATATTCTAGTTCGTTGGTCAAAATGCTGTCAATAATATGAATTCGTTTCAAAATCAGTGAAATCGCTGTTTACACGGGTAAATTTGGCAAATATTATCGAGTGGAAAATCTGAATACGTTTTGATATAAAAACAGTATTATTGTTTTTCAATACAAACAAAATTACTTTGAAAACCGAATCGTTTACATCAAAATAACTACTATTGATTTTAAGTTTATTATAGGTTCAAAAACAGGACAACCCGCCGGGCGGCACGCCAACGATTCCCGGCTCTCTCATTATTACCACAGACGCGGGATTTCGTCACCGTCGGATTATAACATGGTATACTTCGTGGGTGTACTAGCTCTGTTTATTCGAACAGGAAGCGGGTAAACACGGTAGGTCGTGGTTTCAATTAATATCTCGCTGGCGCGTTTGTACTCTTATAAACGCGCGACGTTTTCCACAACGATTACAATAATATCCACAAACAACAACGAACCCGCGCGACAAAAATTATCGTTAAAAACGTCAATCCTTTATGTATTATTATAAAAACTCTGTCGCGCGACCTTTCCGGGAATTATTTAAAATGTAATTGGTCATTTCGTATTTATACGTAGCACACATATACGTCGTCGTCGCCACCGTCATAATATTTTTACTCGGACATGGTCTCTGCACCGAGCCCGCCGAACAACCCGTTCTGCGTCGCGACAAGGAGTTTGCGCGCGCGCTCGTTTGAGGTCATCGGTGTCGACAGCCAACTGGCAGCACCGTTGTTACTTTTTTTTTCTTTCCTTTTTCCCTCCCCCCCCCCACTCTCTCTCCTTTTTTAAGTCGTCTAATGTACGCGCAGTGTTTTGCAACGCCATTGCGGGTGTGCATTATGTAGGTACTTATATGTGAAACAACACTGCACACTGTAGCCGGACCACCCACGACAATCTCATATCACATATATATAATATATATGTGTGTGTGTATGTACATAAGTGTAATGCCAACTGCACCGGATGGGTGACAACGGTTCATTATTGCGAATTTCGCAATAAGGTAATATTTAAACAAAGTGTAAATTATTATCGTCGGGCACTCGAATCCGGAGCAAGTGCGACGAATCCTGCGGGAATCCTCTGACCTTTGAACGTAATCACGTATTATCCTCGAAACGAATTAGACGACAGATCCTCCGGCGCAAACGTGCAGAGAGTTGTCAAAAGTTGTAATCAAGGGTGTAGTATGCACTTGGATTATTATTATTAATTTTTTTTTTGAAGGAGGCAAATTTTACGTGCACTTAAACTTAAAATCATTGGCGGCTCGTCTGATTTTTCGAAATCAATTGACAAGTATGATAACGTTCTTAATAATAATTCATCGATAGCTCTAGTCTGCGAATAATTACACTGTTTACCTAATCGTGGAATTTATAGGAAATCGTCATGTGACGCGATGAAATAGATACAGCCGTGTTCAAAGTCTAAAATGAAATTTTAGTCGACCTTTCGAAATGAACTCGCGGTCGTCATCGTTGGATCGTCTACTACTTGGCCAGATAATAATGGGTCCTTCGAGGATGCGGTAGTAAGGCGAAATCGATTCGAACGAAAATCGTTGAATTTCTCTAATAAGTGTTTGTCTCGTTATATAGTTTTATTCGACGAATCGTCGTCGTCGTCTGTTGGACAGGACCGCCCGAAACTCATTCATCCATCACACGCGTAAGTCACTGATTGTGTTTTATTATTTATTTTGTTTGGAAAACGTTTAATAACATCTAAATTAATTAAATATTACACGAATCCGGTTTCGACGGACGTCACAGTAACAGTAACTAACCGTATCGACGTTGAAAGTAGTCCAGTAACGAACCGAAATTACTTCTCGAAGCGCAGGTAAAAACCCATTATTATTTCGTAGTTTTATTACGAGATGAAATATTTTACATGTTATATTATAGTTATTAAAGTCACCGGGAAACAGACGTTATTCGCATCGACAATAAATTTTTTTCTTTACTTCCCTATATTATGACGTGTAATTTTTACTAAAATAATTATCATCTGCCTCGCCACGAGAATAAAGCTAAAACCGCCAACGAATATATTATAATATTATGTTAAAATAGTTTTATATTATTTAATAATAATCGAGGTTTTTTTTCACCAGAAAATAATCGACGTGTGTGTGTGTAATCGATTTCTGTAATATAATTGATTGTTACGGAATACGTAAATAATTATAATTAAACGGGGAGTGGGTTTGAAAGAAAATTGAATATTTTTCGTACGATATTAAAAAAAAACGTACGAAATCCGTTTAATATTATAGAATCGAAATCAGCACAGAGATTATCGCGTAAATAATCTGCGGCCAAGGTGATCGCGGACACCGTTTTACGCCGCCGTTGTTTAAATTTTTGAAAATCGCGTACGTTTTCGCTCGGCGCACGGTGGTTAAAGCTCGCGTTTATTCACTCGTTCTCACGACTCGTATATCCATGTCACAGTTTTATTTAACCATAGTTCATATTATTATAACAAGGACGAGACGGTAAATTTATGCAGTACTGCAAGATCACTGCCCCGCGCTGGCACATAATAATATACACGTGTAATATACTTATATAGTATTCTATAAAAAAAAAAAATGCCTTTCGTACGTATAATACTCCGTCGCCGAGTAGATAAACTATAAAGAGACTTCAACGATTACATATGCGTTCGACAATTTTATTTTTTTCAGGCTTTTACTGTTTCGACAAACTACTTCACCGCAAAACATACGATAAGCGATGACTTTTCAACGGACAGTTGCAAAACCATCGTTAAGGTAAAAACTCATTATTAACGTGTTAATATTTTCAAAAATGCGGACCCAATAACCGTTGGGTTTTATTAAATGTATTAATACAGACATAAACATAAAATATCAAAACGATAATGTCGTCGTCGTCGTCGTCGTAGTATTGTTTTATTAGCGTGTCTGTCGATGAAATAATCAAAACACGTCGCAGTTTATTTAATTACCATAACAACGACTATGCCCGCGGCCGCGCGCGTTATTAAATTTAGAAATTTCCATTCGGACGGGACGGAATCGGTTTAAAGTTTCAACGAGTACGTCGATACGAGTACTCTCGATCGCGTGGGACGAATCTACGTATGCCTTGTCATCGCTTATCGTCGTAGACTAAAATTCAATTAGGTACCTAATGAAATTGTCGAAAAGGTTCGGTTAAAACGCGAGTACTCTCGGTCCGTCACACACACGTTGGCCGGCGTCGATGTCGTGTGACGACGTCGTCGTTCCGTCCGTTATCCGATATCGGTCGAATGTTGTTTTTTTTTTGGTCATATAACGACCGACGACAAAAATAAAACCACCGTCACGCGCGATATGACACAATACACGACGCATTAGACATACATTAAACAACCGACCGACATCGATCGATTATTATCGTATACACCTCGACGATGGCGCAAAGGATCGGATAATATTTTATCGAAACCTATCGGGATCGGAAAATGAGTATTGCGCACGTACCTGTAGTAATTAGTATACATCTGGCGTATTCCATTCGAATCGTCGCGCGTCGTATATTATTTAAAACTCAATGCGTACAGGTATAATAATAATAATAATAATAATAACGAGTCGCTCTATTGATCGAGATCACTCAAGTCACTCGGCAACGTTAATGAACGCGCCGCCGCCGTTACGATAAAAGCGTTTATTCGACAGTCCATAGATGAAAACCCGTACGCTACTTCCCCTCCCATCTCGAATAAGTCGTAAATAAAGTCATCGCGATGATAATTAATACTGTTGCCGGGTGGACAGACTCGCCTGGTTTTCTCTACCGTTAATCCGAACGCGCGACTAGCGTGCGAATGATAATAATTATTATCGTTTTGATTTCAATACGTTTCAATAATAATTGTAATCGTTTACCTTGTTGTTTCCTATCGTCGTCTTGTTGTTCCGCGTTTTCGTCGGCGCTCTGATGACTGGGCGTCGCGTCGGCCATTCTGTAAAACGATCGATTTTAAACAATAATTATTATTGAAAACTGAAAATCAAACGATATACGTATTATTATTATTATTAACTGCCGTTCTGTCGGCGTGTAGACAAACACTCTAACACCGTCGTCGTCGTCGTCGTCGTCGTGATTTCAGGGGCAACCGATACGACCGACCGGCATCCACGTGACCCAGGACGAACGCATAATATTATTAATAATCTCGAACGCATAACGTGTTTTAAAATGGGAATCGCGATATATATGGGGAATCGTGTCGAGTCGATGGGAAACGTATGAGAAGCTTTTGCCGACGATTTCAACCGGGTATCCTTTTTAAAAACGAATTCGCAGCTGGTTATTTTCTATGTTTGGTTTTATAATCTCAAACGCAAACGTAAAAGGGCGAGGCGGTTTTTATGTTGAAATCTCAACGGTCGTTATGTGTGTTAATTTTTCTAATCGAAATACGATAATATATTACGAAGACGATTTTTTATTACTAAATAAGTTATTATTAGGTACGCTCTCTCGAATTGAATTTCAGTAATCCGACATCCCTTTGAAATTAATAAATTGTATTAAACGCTTTTCCGGTTGTAAATAATAAATAATATAATAATTACGGTAGAGTAGATCCGGTGAAAAATGAAATTTTACAAACAACTTTGAATGAAACGATAATAATTACTGGTTTTGTTTCGATTAGAAATTCACCAAAAGTTTTTAAATAACCATATGATATTTAATAATAATTGTTAAAATTTATTTAGACTTTTTTTTTCTTTTTTTTAATACCAAATTTATTTAGACTATATATACATTCAATCGTACACGGTAAATTATTATTTATAATTACAAAGAAATAAATTAGTTCTAAATAGTATTTAATATGTGCGCTATCGCGAGACACTCAATGTGATTTGTATATTTTTCGAATTGTATTTTATATATTGAAAATATAATATAATATCAAAAAAAGAGAGTAGTAAAAATAATAAATAAATAAATTATGAATGTATATAAAAAAATTACACAACTTTTTTTACAAATCAATATTTATATATACGAGTATTTTAATACATTTTCATTAATGAAGGATTCTAGTATTAAATTTGTTTTTTTTTCTTTTGAGTACAATTTTATATTTTTAAAATCTTAGTTAAAATAAATAAAGTTTAAAGTATTTTTTATTTTTTTTTCTAACAGAAAAAGTAATATGAATAATATATTATTGCGACAAAATTTATTATTAAAACTATAATTTATATGATTTATCAAAAAAAAAAAAAAAAATGTAAAAATTTCACATACATTCAATAAGAGATATTTAACCGAAGAATACTTTGTCACGTTCATTTATTACAAATCGATTTGGACTTTAATTTTGATCAAAATATTAAATTTAAAATGTAAATAATGTTTAACAATCTATTAATGTACAAACTGATTTTTCAGCCAAAAACTACTCATCTTTCAGCAATCAGTAAAAATCTAATAAATTGTAAATTGTTCTTATGTTTGTAAGAAATCTGAAAACGGATTTAAATCAAGCTCGTTTGAGAACAATCGGGACTACTTTCACAAATCGTAATCGTTAGTCAACTAAAAGGAGACACGTGTTAGCAGCGTTAAATACACATTTATTATGTCAAATTAAATTAAATTGTAACTTCGTGCGGAGGACAGATGTGATTTCATAATAATTCTCATGGCTCCACAGTATCGATCGGAAATGTAAGTAGTTTTTGGTTACATAAAAAGGTACGCGCGCGCGTTCGGAACGGTTTTAAATTACTCTCGTGCGTGCGCACTAACGATAATAATTATAATAATTGTACAAAGATGAATATTAAATAACAAACGGCTATATGCCACTAGAGAAATATAATTTAAAACGTTCACTAATCGCGAAATGACATAACGTTAACGAATCGAAAAATTGCCTATACGCGGCTCCTGAACGAAAAAAAAATACTACAAACGTACGAACGGTCTTCTCTCACATCGGCACCCGCCCAACCGTCTAAATTAACCGTTTCGTTTACTAGGGGAAGTTAGGGAATGTCCGAATATCGTCTATTTACTTTTTTAGCTGATCCGCGGAAAACAACTCGTCGAGTTTCCATTCGATAACTCATTTTTAACCTCGGGGTGGTGTGTTTTAATTTGATATTTATTATTTTGTTTATAGAACATACAATCTGTGATTGAGCATTACGATAGAATACACAAACAAATAGAACCGCGTGACAACAATATTATGTATACCAAGTAATCATACGAATATACGAAGGAATTGAGAATAAGGGAAGCAGCGTTCGAAACAGCCAAAGCACCAACAACTAACCGCAAATACAATAGTTATACAAAATACAACGTTCAAAGATCCTGAATCCGTCGCCGGACGCGAGTCGATCCTTTAAGGTAAACGATTTTAACATTACCCTTTCGACCGTTTGTTTCAACTACTATGTCGTCGCGTTTTACACGGAGAAATCGATTGAAAAAAAATGTCGCGAACCAATCGCTTTTTTCAATCGGTCCCGATACATATTATATTTCCTACACAGGTTTTATCATGTCACGGACGTATAGTTTGTACCGAACATCGTTTTAAAACTTTTTCAAATATAATTTTAACGAGATCGCGTAGAGAAAAAAATAAAAAATATAAGTTTATAAAGTAGGAGACTCTGCCCGTCGTAGTGGATACGCGTTGTCGGAGGACCTATCCCCCCGTGCGTTCGCCCACGGGTAGAGGGAGCATTATAGTGGTCCATTCATAAATAATAAAAAAACAGATCGGCCGTAAAACATAATCGTTATTATTAGGGTTTTATTTCATCGAATATTATGTGATATTCAGTAGAATGTAATCGTACAAAACGAATAACAATGAACTGTCGCGTCCTGAGCGAACTCAAATTACGCAATGATAATAGTAATTTTATAATTTTAAAAATATTTAAATGTTTCAGAAATTTTTTCATAAAGCTCTAGTTTTGTATATTTTTTTTCTTATGCCTCGGATTAGTTAAATTAAAGAAATATAAAAATTGCCTTAAAATTAACGGATTTAATTTATACGAATAACATGTCGGTAAGAAGGGGGGGTCGTATTATGAAAATAAATAATTTTGGGGCTCGTGGATCACCACCGCTCTAATATGTATACGGCCGATCTATTTTTTTTTTAAAATTATCTAAGGATCTATCGTCGATTCGCGCGCGCTTACGCAAAAACGTCGTCGTCGTCGTCGTCGTCCTCCTCGTCGGCGGCGGCCGTCTGCGGGGGCTCGTCCTTGTGCAGGAATTCGACCAGCCTGGGCGGCATCCTGTACGCGGGCGGAGGCGGCGCGGACGGCAACGGCGGCGGCGGCGGCGGAGGCTTCTTCTTGGCCGGCGGCGGCGGCCGCGTCTCCTTCCGCGGCAGCGGCTTGGGCGGCAGCCGGTGACGGTCCTCCTCGGCCACGGCCACCAGCTTCTCGTACAGGCCCGCGTCGTCGCCGACGGTCGCGCTGGACGAAAACTCCCGTTCCAGCTGCATGAACGGTTCCAGCACCCTGTCCAGCACGCGGTTCTTGCCGTCCGCACAGCCGTCGTCGTCCGGACAACAGTCGTCCGCCGCGGCGCGCGGCTTGGACACCACCGTGGACACGCTGCTGTTGGTGTCGTCCGATCCCGACTCGCCGTGGTAGACGAACCTGCAGTGTTGCATTAACATTAATTACAAAGGTCATAATATTTTGAAAGATTTTTCGATTAAAATTCGTCTAAATCTGTCACCGTACGCGACGAATATTTTATGCCATAATCGTTTTTTTTAACGTCATATTAAAGTTTTATTTTAATTATCAACGAATACCCCTCGATAATATCCCATTTAAAAGTCGACACGAGCAGACCTCCGGGCATGGGCGTATGGCTCAACATATAATAGGATTGTATCGGTTTCATAATCGTTAATCGATGCAGTGCTCCGTCGCTAATTAGTAGAAATTGATCGTTCATCATTGTTTGCGTATGAAACTTTCTCTATGAAAACGACTGTTTCGTCAGATAGTTATTAAGTGCGTTATATTATTTACTTATATAATACGTTGGATTATCCCATGCTCTCGTTGGATGGCATCGTTTAAACGGACAACGAATGACACGATTTTCGAATTAGAAATTGTGAAATAATAACTCGATTGCACGTTAGGCAATAAATCCTTAAAAATGTAATATAAAACATAATAATACACAAAAAATTACCATTTTAATAATCCAATATTAAATTCTTTAGGACAAAAGAAGCTATAGTAACCCAGCGACTACCCACTTGCACACTGCCAGCTGTACAATGACTATTAGCGTAAAGAAAAGGGCTTTGGAAAATGATCGACATGAGCGGTGAGTCTAGATAATAATGTCCTCGTAAAAAATGTCCAAAAAAAAAAAAAATGTTCACATACAAAAATAGCAAAAATTAACTATACACATAATTATATTCAAAGTAAAATAGGCAATTAATAAAAATAGGGATTGTTAAGAGTCATAATAATAACAATATATTATATTACCGAGAGCGTAAATTTCAAATCGTCAGAGAGAAAAGAAATAGTTTTATTTTTATAGTTCAAGTTTTTTTTTTTTTTGCTAACGGTGTACGGTGGTGATTTTTGCTATTTTTATGCGTGAACGTTTTTTACCGACCTGCCGCGAAATAGCGGTACTACATACTACTACTATTACTACTCGCCTTTCCACGGCGTCCGTGTACACTGCACACGACGCGATCGGCTGCGGCTGCGGCTGCGTCTGCGTCTGCGTCTGCGTCGGCGGCGGCGGCGGCGTCGGCGGCGGCGGCGGCAGCGGTTCCGCCGGTCTCTTTTGCTTGCGCGGCGGCACCGGCGGCGGCGTCCTGGCGGCCAGCAGCCGGCCGTCGATCATGTGCAGCTTGACCAGCAGCCCGGGCTCCTTGAGACAGCGCACGCATTCGTCGCGGCTCAGCCTGTTCACCGAGCGCCCGTTGATGCGGACGATCTCGTCGCCGGGGCTCAGCGGGCCCCACGAGGCGTTGGTGCGGGACGCGGGGCTGCCGTCCGCGCAGGACTGCACGAACAGCCGGTTGTACGCGTCCACGCCGTCGAACCGCAACCCGAAGCCCAACCGCTCGCCGGGCAAACGGTAGACGAGCACTTCCTCGGCGTCCGCGCGGGCGTCGTTGTCGTCGTCGTCGTCGTCGTCGCCGCCGCCGTCGCCGATGGACAGCACGGTGACGAACGAGTCTTCCATCGGCTGCACGCCGACGCCGTCCACCGAGACGACGGTCACGAAGTCCTTAGCGGCCGCGGTCACTGCGGTGCTCATCGTCGGCCGGTATTATTATTATTATTTCGTCGTAAGGTAATAATAACACGCGCGGCGGCCGTGCGAACCTGCAAAAAACCGGTTACGAAACGTGTGTTATTGTGCCGGTAAACGTTTATTTTTATTTTTTTTTTTGTCTTAAATATACCGTTAACGGAGCCGACGAGAAGTGCCCGCGTATAACATACGAAACGCCGTGTACAGGGTGTCCCGCGGAGACGCGCGATATTATAATATGGGTCGAGCAGTGGCGTGACTTCGAAATTTGGGCCCGGGAGTGAAATTTTCAACGGGCCCCCCCATCGTCCCAGGTATATATAATTATATTAAGAAGATCCGGGGGAGTGTATTCACCTTACTAAAATTAACTATATCAGTAGGATACTGTTTTGTGCAAATGATCGGCATATTTTTACTTAACAATATAATATCACAATCGTCACAGTATTGTTAATATTTTGACAGATATCGGTAACGTTATTTTTTTCGGAGTTTTCATGTGGTATTTCAAAAACAGATGTAGTTATAGTAGGATTTTCCGAAGTAGATTCAACTGTCTTTTTTAAAAAAACTGTCTAATTTGGGCAGTTTAGCATCTCTGATCCCTCTTAGTTACGCCACTGGGGTCGAGGACGGTGGATGGGTTTTCGAAGGATCGATTTTCACGAGAGTTCTCCTCGTATTTCACACCGTCACGGTGACGGACGTCGTCGTCGGAAATCGAAATACGCAAATAAGTCGCGGTGTTATAGATTACTCGTCGCTTATCGCGCTTTCCAGACCGTTTTCTAATTCCCAGCGTAAACTGACGTGACCGCGAAACGGTTGCTATCATTCGATTTCGGAGTGACTCGGAGTGGTCTCAAAGCGAAAACGCGCTCGTTAGGCGAAAACAAAAGCGGACCATGTCTCGCGCGCGCAGTGGCGGCATTACTTGTCCGTTTTTCAAATTAGTGTTTCGAAAAAGAATTATTAAAATTAAACTTTTGCATTCTAGTTGGCCCAGTAATAATAAAAATGTTCTTGTTATTCTTAAAACAAATCGCTAATAATGTTATTAATCCGTAGAAAATAGAAGTAGAATTTATCTCAAGAGTAAATGGTACTATATACGTCTTGTATATACCTATTTTAATTTACGCGAGTTTAAATTGCATTCTTTATTACGTACTAATGACATAACATTGAATATAAATAATTCAATTTTAATACCAAATAAAAGTTGTTATAAAATGGACATTATTTTTTACATTTTATTTCTAAAGGAAATCTAAAGTCACCGCGTTTGTCAAATTTCCATGAGACACCCTGTATTAAAGTCACATTTCTCGGGCACCTCACTGGAGAGTTTTGCGAGTGGATAGAAAGGGTGTGAGAGGAGAGGAAAAGGAAAGAAAGAAAGAAAGAGAGAGAGAGAGAGAGAGAGAAAGAGAACAAATGCGCGCGCATATAAATAACGGTGACCTCAACTTCGAAGCGGTTTTCGAGTGACGCGCGCGCGCACCCATCACCATTTGCAGACAGTGCGTGCGCGTGCGCGCGTCTGCATTTGAGTTGGATTCGTTCGCCGTGAAATTGCAGTGAAAGCATATCATAATCACGAGCAGCGAGAAAAACAATTACGACGTTATTAGGCACATATTATTATAAAACGTTTATTATTGTTGTTATATGTGCAGGTACTGTACTATTATTTGCTTTTGTCCGATTATCATAGAGAATCAAG
Organism: Drepanosiphum platanoidis; assembly: GCA_948098885.1. Taxonomy (NCBI): domain Eukaryota; kingdom Metazoa; phylum Arthropoda; class Insecta; order Hemiptera; family Aphididae; genus Drepanosiphum; species Drepanosiphum platanoidis. Next base: position 3,930,419 of record OX402539.1, read on the forward strand.
GAGAATAGAAACGTGTCGATGCAAATTCGATAATAATAATGATGAATATATAATAGTAGTTTCGAGTGTCGAACGTACATTTTAAAATGTTTAGAATATATTTATAATAGTTTATAATATATGCCAAACACATAAACGCAACATACTACCTAATGAATGCATACCCAAAAGCGCGTAACGACGAAACGAAGAAAATATTTACTCAATAGTAACTTGTTCATACATCATCATCATACCGTATAACACTGAAAAATGAAAATATAAACACGTATCTAATACATATTCTAGTTAATAATCCGTAGATCAGTTTGTTGTCGTTCTGCGCGCCTCTACAATATTGAAACTTAATTCTTTTGGGTCATTTTGTTTTCCTTTAATCATATCCTTCGTGATTTGGATCAAATGGGCTGCCCTCGGTTTTCTCCTTTCGACGTATCCTACGGCATTTTCTTTTATGTCTTCATATAGTGTCCTATTATTATCTTATCTCTTCCGAATTTAATACATTTCCATAACTGCGGTCAGGTTTCTTTTATTATATCCGGTACCTCTTCGTTTATAACCCCTTTCGTTCCAAGGAATTTTAAGCGTTTTCCGGTTGCACCACATTTTGAAGGCTTCCATCTTACTTTTTTTTTTTTTTATTATATATTCATATGTAACATGAGAATATTCAATATATGAATAGTTTTTTGTATAATATACGTGCACTTAAATTAATTTTAAAATTATATTTTCGATTCCGCGAATCGAAAGAATTAAAAGATCTTTTTACAAAAAAATAAAACACTATTGAGACAGCCCAGGACTCCTAAAGTAAACGAATGTACTTATTTAGAATTTATGTGAGGTTTAAATATTTTATGTAAACATATTATTATTATATAAATCCGAGTGATTTTAATTGTATATTATTATTTACTAACGTTTTAATATTGGTATTAGATGTGTTCAAATACTTATGTCCGATCATCTTTAAGAACCAAGTGTTTCTGCCATACTTATTGACTTTTCGAAGGTTGACTAATGCTTTTGTTCGCCATATCACGTTAAAATTCCTGTTTGGTCACTTTAAACTACAATTCAAGTGGTAACTCGTTGACGAGTAGCTAATATGGAGGCTGTATAATTGATAGAATGTTGTCTGAACATTTATTACAATGGCAACGTGAATGGGGGGGGGGGGGGGTAAAGACAAATAAGGATCGTCGTCACGAAATTCGAAGAGCCACAAATTTTTCAAACATTTTTGCAGACTATATCATTCAAAAAAATTGTCATCAATGCAGTAAAACAAAACAGTTATACAAATCTATCATTTATATGTTTCTATTAAAGGAAACACGGAGTATTACGATATATATCTATACCTATAGCAATTGAATTCCCAAAATCAGAAGGGGATATGATTTTTACTTCACCTCACAAATAATATTTAACACAAAACAGAAATCATTTTCGGAGACTTCAATAAGAGAAAAGAACCTTTTGGATGACAACCGTACACCGTGCACTAAGAAGCTACACGGACTTCGTTTTATATAGTGCCGGTCGAATCCTCATTACGATGATATTGTCTTCGTTAAATATTTCCAAGTCTCGAGTTTATTTTAACATTTGTGGCTACAATTCAAAACAACAAACATGTTATTTTATTATGTTATACTATATGGTGAGTAAGCTTTAAAAAACTACAAAGATTTAGCACTGGTTAGTGCAGCGAAAAAAAGAAGAAAAAAAAACAATCAAACTCGGGTTATGGACGTGTTTGGATATGCATTTACAAAGAGCGACACGATATTACTTACAGCAATGAATTTCGTTTACGCGCGCGCGTTGTTCGGAACGCTTACTAGATTTACCAGTTTTTTTTCTTTTCATAAAACCTGATGAATTAATAAATCGCAATTATGTTTTGATTTTTTTTTTCATCATTATTATTATGCGATGCTGCACCGAAGACATTACATACTCGTCCAATAAGAATTAATCGAGAAAACTTAGAAGCCTACAGCCTACATCAGAGGTTCCCAAACTGTGCAGCGTCACAAACCCATTCCAAAGACCCACATCAAAAACAAAAAGTAATAAATTCAATTTTAATTTTATAAACCGGACTATTTGTTGAAAATTTGACTGGACATAAATAATTATTAACTAATACAATATAATTATCAATTATAGCTATACAGATTTTTCAAACTAAAAATCACCGAACATAATGCTCAAAAATATATCTAAACAAGGCACATTCTAATCATTAGTGACAACTCGTCAAGCTTGAGCTTCCTACATATTGTGAGTAAATAATACCACGAATTCCAAACAAGTAAAGCCCATACCGCGGTGGAGAACCTTGTAAGACCATAATGCGATTGATATGCAATTACAATAATAATTGTAGGTTCAGATGCGCTGCGTATGAATCGGGTACAAGAAATGCATCACTGTCGACAAAAATTTAGGAATCTCTGGCAGTCTGGCCTACATCAAGTATTACATGATACACTGGTACTCAAGTGGAAAAAAGTGCCCCAAAACACGGTAATATCATTTTATTTTTATTTCGTTAAGATATACTCCGACATGTGCTAACAAACTATATTTAATATATATAATTCGTATATATATATATAGACATACCTATATGTATTTTTTATGAAATAAGTCGGTTAAAGCGGGTCGGAATACTTGAAACCAGTTTATCGTACTTAATTCCGTGGACCGTGTGATATAAATGAGACATTTCGGGTTTAGGAAATTCTAAGCAAAGTATATACCAACTAGAATTTTTATTGAAATTTTTTATGTTAATCGTACAAAAGAGCTTATGCCCAATTTTTATTGGGCAAATCATATAAGAATCTACAATGCGTAGATATTACTACAATATTAAAACAACATAAATCCAAACGATATTTACGAAACGAATCCGAAGTATTTTCATAAACGATAACGCGATGGTGCTAGAATTTACTAAAGGCATACAATTATCATTGATAATTCATTAATTATATGTTTACGATAAATTTTAATTACGTTTCGTATATTAACAATAAGTGTTGTTATTTGAATATTCATTATCATCCAGACCGATCAGTCTATTATTATATTGGTACAGGAAGAAAAGTATAATATTATATGTTTGTACTCGTGCACATACAAGAAAGTATGAACGAAACAACGTATTTACTATTTCATAAACATGTATGTACGTATATATGCCAGCGAAATGAAATTTGATTTGCATGCGGTTTATAACGCGATTAAGGTCATCAAAGAAAAATTTCGCGAATTGCAATGGAAAGATGTCGACTGCTTAACGATATATATAGAAGAATAGGAATAATATTCGTATCCGGTAAAACGTGTTTTGTTTACTCATTTTGGATTTGCCCCATTGACTAATTTATTCAGATACTTAGAGTGTATGATTAGATCAAAATGGGAAACCATAAGTATACTTATTCAGATAATAAACCTATATATTATAGATGACCGGATTTTTTCACTATTCATATTATAAGTGTGGGCGTTTTAGAAGTGAAATTCAGCCCGAGGACATGTCCAATATATTTAGAATTCCTCACTAACCTACAGAATTGGTAAATAGTATGAATTTAAAAAATACAGTTTTTCATACCTACAAACAATGTTTAAACAAATATAAACAATTATTAATTAATTAATATATAAGTTAATACTTTTTTATGTAAAAAATATACATTTATAAGTCTAATATTTATTCATATTTTAACGACCGTATTTATAATTAATAATTAACGTGTGATATTTAATCGATAACGTTTTTAGGAAAATCTAACTTAATAACCATACAAGAGAACAATAACAAATTACAGAAAAAACAACACTAAACATTCTAGACTTATACAAATAACAACACCATATTATACATTCGTAATAGCACGCTATATTATTTAATAAAATGTCAAAATAAGGGTGAAAAAATTAGGCCATAATAGTAATACTAAAAAGATTATCCGGTGAAATACATGAACTACGTGAGCCTCTGGGTATGGGTGTTCTCAAATAGCAAAACAGATTATTTAGAAATCTCTTCGGAAAACGATTCTGAGTACTTACAGTGTTTAATATTTTTCCTAGCAAATATACTGGAAGTCCTACCAGGTTATACCATTTACTATTTTAAAGTACCTAGTCAAAGTAATGATGCCTCGTTAGGTTAGTAATGACTAATGAGACTAGGACACTCTGAATACTATTACAACTAGTGGACTATTACAACGTACATAGCAGTCCCGTTGAAGCACACCAATTTAAAATGGAGGGAGGGTAATGGAATTTTCATTACTCCCTCGAATAAGAAATAGTAAATCCTCGTTAGAACACCTGTAAGTCACTAAATACAAAATGCTCGAAAACAATTTCCGGTAAAAACATTCAATATATTTTACTTTTAAGATAGGTCATTGACCTTAATATGCCATTTAAATCTAAACCATTGCTAGGTATGTGAAACGTTTGGCCTTAGGTGCATTTCTAATATCATCGCAACTACAGAAAAAAACAAATGTAAAACCAATACATTCGCTTCAAAACTTGAAAAGTTTTTAACGTTCATAGCTATTTAATTTTAGTCTTCTTTGGGACCTATAAACATGTGTAATATATAAAAATAAACTACAACTTTATAGCGATTCGATTACGGTGAATGGTGAATTGGTGATTATATTCATTCCAAAAGGATATTCTCAAGTTTTCTTTATCACGTCTAAATGTAAGTGTTTCGTTCTACTTTTTGTACATATATTTCATTTAGAATTTTGTATTGCATATCAAAAGTTACGTGATTTTCAATTTACTAATATTAGAAATATATCTGATTGTTGAATAGGTAGTATATACATGAATACAATGAAAAAATGAAAAGACAACACACGTTTATTTTAGTTGAAAATTAGTAATACAAATGTAGATTGTAGTTGAGCTTATGGAATCAATTTTTTTCTCGAAATCAAATTCTTAGAAATGATAAAATTATAAGATAAAAAAGAACCAAGTTGATATTTTGATACAGTGATATAAGAGACAACTTTCTTTTATAAAATTCACTCGATATTTTTTAAAATTCAGAATGAAGAGAGGAATGTATTGATTTCACCATGATTTTTTATAGAAAAAAAAAGTCAGAGTTTTCTTAATACTAGAATTGATTTAAAATAAAAGTTCTTTAATCTCGAAGTTCAGTGTTTTGAAAACAACAGTTACGCGAAACACACACCGAATCCATCCAAACCCAAATAGATAATTTTGCATTAAGTTTGAGTCGAATAATTCGTTGATTTTTTTTATTCGCCACGATAATACGAAGTGAGAGCGCTGCAACAGCTTTCAAGACGAATAAATACCTACATCGTTTTCTTTTACAAATACGTACTATACGCGCCATGCAAACACGTACCCATGATATGTATCTATAGATAATATTTATATATATGTATATGTAATTGACGGTCGAACGAATTCAATATAAATATACACGTTGAACACTACAGTATAAATGAATAATACGCGTGCATAAATGTGAAAGGGCAAGTGCAGCATTCGTGGAACAAGGTCGGCCGACGAGGATTCGGACCGCCGCCATCCTCTGCGGTCTCGGCCAATGAACCCTGGTCGAAAAAACACCGAACGGACGCAGTGTTCCCACATGGTCAGCGGGGGTGGTGTGATAAGAAACCCGTCCATCTCTCGTTATCAACTCCGGTCTCTGGGACCACCGCCGCGACCGGTCATCCGCCGCCGGTATGACGACGATACTATTGTTACAAAAATATTGTCGCAAACGTCGAACAATGCAGCGAAAAAATATTATCGTCGGGGGCTACCGAAGTGCTTTGATTTTTGAGGCCCCCTCACCAAGTCGACGAGCGCAAAATAATCTATTTTCAATATAGTAATACAAATCATAATCACGTGCGGGTACCTAACTATAATATTATTTTGAAAATCACACGAATCAATAACTTTTGCAGATTTCTCATAACGACTATGTGTTCGAATCGTCCTCGTCTACGATAAATTTAATTATTTATAATATTATTGTGACGAGCTCTAGCCCAGAAGAAAACATTTTCAATCGGTAATGCTCAATCTAAATACGACAACGAACAACGAGTTTTAAATCCACGGTTAAAACGTGAACAGAATCTTCGTTTACTATTTTTATTATGAAACGATGGATGCAGAAATAAGACTGTAGAGGAAGTCGAGAAAATAGAGGTCAGTAGGATTTTGTCGGTCGACAAGCGAATGGAGATTTAATTTTCAAAGGACAGTATTGAGATAACGTGTTCGCTAATGTTATTTTAAGGTGTGCGCGCGACCCGAAAGAGCGAAAGACACCGGACCCTGGACATATATATATTATATACGATGAATCTGGAACGGCCACTGCAGTAGGTAACCGAAGACTCGGTGAACGAATCGTCGATTTCGGAAAAAAGAAGAACTTACTTGCACGAAAATTCCGGACGTCAAGACGGTTATTTCGTTTCGCGGGTACGCTCGCAACGACGATGGTGGCAGCGAGGACCGCGAACAGAACGACGCGGTAGCTCGGGCTCGACGGTGTCAACGCGAACGGAGATAATGGCGGCGGTACGGACGACTTGGATTCGGCGGGCGGACGCGCTCATCGCGACGGGAACGGACCGAAAACGAACGAATAGGCCGAGGATGGCCTCCTCGCAAAGGCCGCGCGTCACGGGTCACACAGGTCGGGCGGCTGGGGTCGACTCGGGAAGACGACCTAATGTTACAATATTGGAATCGGACGGGAATAAAAACGACGAGTCGAATGTGGGGGTAAATAAAAATCAGAGTATGAAGAAGAAGATGGGAAAAAAAAACGGTTACGTCTTTTTTCGCGGATCGATTCGACTCGGAGTAACTCGTGCGCGCGACACGGGACGATCGCGTAGGTACTACGGCCGCGGCGGAGGAGTCTGGTTCTCCGGTGGCTGGCCGGTGGACAGCGGAGGGGGGGATGGGCGCGGCGAGGCACAGCGGCTGCGGTATAATGACCGGGCGACGGATTCGTGTTGTGCACACAGAAAAAAAAAAAAAAACCCGTTCAAAATCGAAAATAATAACGCGATTTTTGTAAGTATTCAAACGCGAGGTGCGAAACATATTAATGCGTTTAGTTTTTAACGTAACCGCTTACATATTAATCACGTGTCACGTGGCCCTTTTTAGCAAAATAAAGCAATTTGAAGCTAACGTTTTTTTTTCCGCCCATACCCAATTCGTACATAAAATTGTAATATTTATTATGAATTTAATAAATTAATTTACTGTTTTCAATATGCCTAATAATAATAATAATATAAATGATAAAAATTTGTTTTATAATTATTAATTAATAAATAATACAACAAATCATTATTCTCATAACAGCCATAACATAATATAATGTTTGCGTTTATTATAAAAATCGAAAATAATCGTATTGGTGTTATAAAAATAATAAAATTACAGGTAACATAATATGTCGGCTGATTGAATTGAGAATTTTCAAAACAATCTATTTTTGTCGGTAAATAGGGTATCCGGCGAATCGGGAATTCGTAATAGCATTTAAAATTCGATGAACTGTCTGTTGGATTCCGGCGAACCGAGCATAAACCTTTTTCCCGCGAAACAGCTTTATTTGTATTATTATTATTAATCAATAATTATATCACTAACAAATCTCAAAACCGACGACAGTAATATTATACACGAGTATCGTAAAGTTTTATCATATCTATAAACATTATAGTAATTTTATAAAAATTAATTTGAAAAAAAAAAACTTACCGAGATTTCCGCCATTTTTTTTTTTTGCCGTTTGATCTCCGCCACCGTTAACGTACAACGTACACTTCTGTATGCATCTGCGGTTTTTATTTTCATCACGTATACATTATCGTCTGGCGTCGACGCGGAATCGATCGATTGAAAATAATTGAATTGGCTTTTTTTATTTTTAAACAAACGAACTCGACGAGAAACTCGAAAAAAATAGCGTTACATACGACGAGAAAATAATAGCGACTATTATATTGTATTGCAATAAAGTTGACATCGACCGCACTTCGCCATTTTTGTTAGGCGACTGCCACCCCTACGCCGTGTACTTCTATAGCACGGTCGTAAAAAGTAACCACAATTCCAGTCGTCTCATAACCCGGGTTAAGCGCGTCTGTTAATTACCTGTACCGCACTTCGCCATTTTTGTTAGGCGACTGCCACCCCTACGCCGTGTACTTCTATAGCACGGTCGTAAAAAGTAACCGCAATTCCAGTCGTCTTATTACCCGGGTTACGCGCGTATGTTAATTACCTGTACCGAGGTACAGACGCAAACTGAATGTCAGTGATCCACAAACGCTTACTCGCTAACATGACTCTCATTTTCACTGCGCGACTTGTCGATTTCAGTTCAGCATCATCAATCAAGTCAATTTTTTCAACCCAAAATACGTTCGTTTCACAACATTGACCGATTTTGTACCAATAAAACAATCAGACTTCAAAAGGCAATTGAATTCCACGTACTGTACATGATGAGATAGGTAAGCATTACATTAGGCATTCGATAAAATGGAAATAGGAATTATAATCTATAATATTGTAAATATATTATGTAGAATTAATGTTGGTCGACGTTTAAAATGTCTGTTATATGCTTATATAGTTATATGAAAGAATGTAATGAATAGATGAACACTTACACATGCAATTTTGGTCCGAGAAATCTAAAAAATTACCGACTTTTATGGGCCAATCATTTTATTGTAAGTATCTAGCCAATTTTCTCCATTTATGAACTCTATCCTCATATTTATTAATTTAAAGTGATTTTTTGGAAAAAATATTCAAAAATGTTTTAGAAATCCTATGTAAATGAAAAGTAGGAAAAAAAACCTTTTTAAAAAATTATATTATTGTAATAAATAAGACTTGGAATTATTATAATAATTTTTATGTTAGATACATACATCTTAAGTTTTTAATCAAATATTATCATTAGAAACCAAAATGTTGTACAGCATAACTCTTTAAAATAATAGTAATGGTTGATAATTTTTTAATTAATTTCAATTAATATAGTAAAGTAAAATAATTTTAATTTCAAACTATTAATTAGAAAAAAATAATAATATAAATAGCATAAAAAATAAATATATATTGCTCTCAAAACATTTAGTCTAAAGAAAACAAAGACCACTTAAAAATTATTTTGATTTTGTTAATTAATAGGAAATATAAAATATTCTATCAAACAATTTATGTGAATAGATGAAACAAATACAATTCTTTTTTTTAAATTAAAAATCAAACAAATGCACACCAATATAATGTCATTTTAATTCAAATTCAGTAACTGGTTTAAAGTGTGATCTACCAAAATAAATTGTATTCAGACAATTATTATTTTTATGAAAGTATTGTGTTCATTTAATATATAAGAATATAAGAATTAAATAATTTTCTTTTAAAACTATAGAATTATATTTGTTCGTATTTTCATTTGAGATCGATATACGTAAAACTCAATAAACATACAGATTGATATGTTAGGTTATCCTTTTTTAATTATAACCCAGAGGCCGAAAATTTACGGTTTTTCATAATTCTTATTTTCATAACAAGTAGCACCATCATCTTTTAATTTTGAGTAAACTATTTTATAGTTATTGTCAAATAAAAGTTCTTTTTCATTTAAATTTTAAAATGATTGTTTAGGACAATATAATATTCTATATAAATATTTTACACACACACACACTAATTCACTTACCAAAAAGATTAAACAATTATATTTTACATGAAGTAAGTGATAGAAAAAATGTATGAATTCTTACATGTTTTAGGTTTCTGCTTTAAAAAGATAGATTTTCCATTCATTAAGAATCAAACTAATAAATTTTCTCATTTCATCAAAGTTACACTTTTCATTCTCATATTAACTTTAGTACTTCATTATTTAGTAATTATTTAAAAATTTTAAATGTATATTATTATAGTATAATAATTTCATAATAAAAAAACAAATTTATCTCTTTTTATGAAAAAAATATTAGGTATTAGATAGATATCGAAAACAGTTAAATATTAAATTTAGTATACAAAAAATAAGACCTAACCCGAAATGAACAAATAAAGAAACAGAAAAAACATTTGGATTCCAATTAAATTACATAGCATTGTTTTTCAGTAGTAGTTCTATGTGTATAAAATGAATTTCGTTACTGGAATGACTATATTCCTTTAAACTCATCCTTTTTAACCACTATGAAGTACATAATTATGTAAGACATGAAATTCCCTTAGCATAATATAGTACCTATAATAACAATCTGAAATACTTATATTTATCTTATCATAACAATGTTGTACTAGTAAATTTATTAATATTAGTAGACTATACAAGTTAACAAGTTATGTAGTAACATAGATCGCCATTTGCAGGCAGGTCATATGTTAAACCGGTCACCAAAAACATAAATGTAAACAGTTTAAACTATTATATCAAGAAAAACAAATAAAATTATTCAACAAAACAACATTATGCAAATACAATTAATTATAAAGAATACTAATACTAGGATTTCGTCTGAGTTCCGCTTTTCTCACCTGAAATAAATTTAATATTAATATAAATAAAATAATACAATACATCAATAAAGTAATACATAAACCTAGTTTTTACAAATTTATTTTTTTAATATGCTTTGCCAAAATATGGAAGAACAAAAATAGATATATCAATGATCAATTTTATTTTAAGTTAATTTTTTTTAAAAGTATTTACATTTTTAATAATATTAATCATCGTAATATCGTAATAAAGTGTTAATTTATGTTTTTCTATCAATCCAAATTACATGTTTTAGATAAATTCTCCTAATTTCAGTTGGTATTTATTTTATTAATTTACTAAAAATTAAATTAATTATCAGTTGCATGGATAATTTTGATTTTTATAATAAATATGAAATTCCTAATTTTTAACATTTATACCAAAACATTTTTAAACAAAACTAACATATTATGATAAAGTACTAAAATGTTACCTTTTAATTGACCTGAACTCGTAAGAGAGTCATTGGAATATGATTGAGCATGTAAATTGGTAACATTGGTTGCAATCTTGTCAATTTGAGTTTTTAAAGATATAATCTGCAACATAATTTATTAATTATTATGGTTATAATTTACAATTTAAGTTTTATGGTACCTTTGAGTCCACTTCTTTAAATGACTTTGTAAATTTAGTTTCAGTTGATTTACATTCACTCTCAATTGTTTTTACTTGAGCTATTAACTGTTGACGGTGTTCTTTTAATTTCTCTATTTCTTCCTATATAAATCACAAATAATTTTAAAAAAACAGTTATATAAAGTAGTATTAATAAGTAAAATAATAAAAATATATTAATAAAATATCTCAAAAAAGTTAATATCTTACTCTTTCGGTTTTTTGATCTGAAGATAACCAACCAATTTTGCTACTTAGTGTTTCATTTACAAATGTGACATTAGAATTAATATTTTCAATTAGCTTATGTAACTTTTCAGACACATTGTTGATCATAGTTTCATCAGTCTTGACACTTCCAGTATTATTCAACTTTTCCTGTTTGATAAAAAATAGAATTTCAATATATATTTCATAATATGAACACATGGTATGTTTATTGGTGGTTTTATTTATTAGACTGTGTTAAGTCAAGGAAAAAGCAATAGTCTCTCAACCCTCAACAAAATTTGTAAGATATGGTATGCCAACAAATAACTTATTTTTAATAATTTAAGATGACAATAAACAAAGTATATGTTATGATATAAGTAATATGTTATGATGTTATTTACAGAAACAATCAAAACATTTGAAGAAGGTAAATGATGAAGTAATTGAAAATGTTGTTTTCTTCAGAAGTTAAAAGAAAGTAGAAACAGCAAACAACAAGTAATAATGGATATGTAAATAACAAATCTACATAATTTCAATCTTAATACCGGTGAGTAAAATATCAAATAAGTAAAAACATATTTTAATACATACACTAATTGAAGTGATGTTTGCTTTTAACATTATTTGGGACGACTGTAATGAACTAATGGTGTCTTTGAGCGATTTTACACTAGTACTCAGGTCTTGGTAGTTGCTACCGAGTTTAGCCACTTGTGGAGGTAGTTCTTTAGTGGCATCCGAAGTCGATAATAGGTCTGTTTTAACTTTGATATTTTTTTCGACTAATGATATCCTGGTATCCAAATTAGCGATCTGAAATTTAAAATATACCAAATAGAAATAATATCATATTAGAAATGATTAATGGGAAAATAGGAACCATATATCTAGGTAGATAATATAAGTCTGTGACAATGGCACAATAAAACTCACTCGTTGCGTCAAGTTGGTTATTTGTGCGTCATAAACGTTTAGTCGTTGATTGATATCCGTTTGATTTTGTTGGAGTTGTTTAGATATAGTGTGGCATTTCTGTAGGTCGTCGGGAACTCCACGATTGCCGGCAGCAACTGGACAAGGAGAAACAAAACACAACAATATAAATATCAATGGAATAGCGTTAAAAATATTATGAAAACATTTTCTACGGGCAATCGGTTCGGAGTAGAGACTAGTACCCTTAGTAATAATAATAATAATAATAATAATAATAATATAATAATAATACGGTCAACGCGGGACCGCGAAACCTATCAGAGGGACTACGGGGGAACGTGGCGTTTCCAACCTTCGTCGAGCTGCGTCTGCAAGTGCACTTGGATCTTGTGTATGTCGAGGAACGTGTACGTCTCGAACACGATCCACACGACGCAGCCGAACGTCAAGAACATCCGCAGGGCACTGCACCACGTGTCGGACATGATGCCCGCTCCGCGCTTCCGCCTGCGGGTGATCTGCCGCCGCAGCTTTATCGGCGTCGGGGCCCGGGACGACGAACAGGAGTCCGAGTCGGACGAGCAGCACATGAGCCTGCGGTTACGGCTCGCGCCGCCGGCCACCGTGCCGCCGCCACAGCCGGTCAACGCGTCCAGTTCTTTTCGTTTGCGCATTTTCTTGCCGCCGCCACCGCCGCCGCCGCCGCCACTACCGACGACCACGACGGCCGACGACGATCTCCTGCTCACGTCACTGCTCATCGGCGGTCGGACGGCTGCCGCCCATGACGGGAGGGATCGCGCACGGTCGATTCACTCGCGACAACAATATAGTAATAAATCGTTTTTTTATTTTTTTTCAATTTTAACGGATATTTTTTAGATAACTGTCCACGCGGATCGTATGTATCGCGTGACGGTCGCACTCGGACCCGAGGCCGTCGACGGTCTAGCGACTATCGCCGAGATTGTCGTACTTTCAAACGACGTCGAAGCTAGGGGTATACGGAGGGTATTATACGGTCGATTCGCCCAAACGAACCCGCTGGCCGCAGCCCGACGTCGTCGTGGGTGGAGTTGAACGCCGCCGCCGCGAGTGCAGCGCGCGCGGTCCGCCATAGTCGCCTGATCAATAGTTCTCGTCTCGCCCCCTCGCGCGAAGGACACGCGCAGTGACGTCGTATAAGGGGGGCAGAGGGGGCGCCGCCACTTTCGTCTGGTGTTTATTTTTTGGGACGTATTTCACCTCCGGGAACGCGTTATCAAATTGTTATTATTATTATTATCATTATTATCATTTTGTTTGTTTCAAACGGCGATTCTAAAAAAATTGTACGAGTTTATTAGGTTTACCCACTTGTTACTAATTTTTAATCAACGAAAATGTCACCTATTTATTCTATTTATCTAAGTAAACTTTTCTTTTATAAACATGTATTAGATCGTATAAGAAGATTATTCCATCTCAATAATTAGAATGTTTTAAACGGGACCAACTCTTCAAATCGAACACTTGATGACAAATACAAGTATCTATATAATAGCGAAATTCACTCAATGACTAAACACGAAATCTCAAAAGCTACTTGACCTATGAAGTTTAAACTCGGCAGGTAGGTAGGAAACGTCAGTTAAGAATGGATTTTCGAAAATGTAACCATTAAGGATTATATAAATATATATAATTTTTTTTTTATCACTTTACTCAGAATGAAAAATGTACGGTTTAGGCTTGACCTCGTATTTCATCGTCAAAATGTACATTAATTGTATAAGTGTATACAAGTGACGTCGAAAGTACGCGGACACGTTTATCTGCAGCCAAGATAACGGGCGTACGTGATTCAAACCGAATTTCAGTACGAGTAACTGTTGACTTCAAAGTGAACGAAAGCAATGAAACTTGACCCGGAACGATTCATTAAAAGAAACGATAGATCCCATTACTACCGGGTGTAGGTACCAAGTATAGGTAAAATATAAGGGAAAAACGCCATCTTTCGACGAGACATTTCTTTTATATTATATAGCTTTTTATGGATTTGCAACTGTAACAATGTCCTAGCGTTATTATCCAATGATAATGTGGGAAAACAATACTCGAGTTAAGGGTTACTACTTACTACCTATCTAAATGAGATACTTCTCAACAACAATCCACTGCCGGGAGCAAGAATAGTTCACAGAAACAATCAAAGATAAAAGCTCTTTCTTTTTGAAACTGTCATCACAAAAAATCTTGAAAATTTTAACAAAGTTAGTTCCTCATACATTGTTTTAGCTTACATTAAAAAATATCAAAACTTCACTGATATCATTTTTATATTTTAATCTTATAAATATTAAATTTTGACAAAACTTGGCGAGATCAAAAAATTTGCAACATTTTTGTTGTTAAGAATTTTTAAAACTTTCAATTTCAATATGCACACATACCTAGTTCAACATTAATGATATTTTATAAATTTAAGTTGTAACGTGAAATTAAATATTAGATAGTTTGAAATCAAAGCAAAAGAAGTTTTAAAAAACCTTTCTTATGAATATTGTATCTTATTCATACAGTATACACTATAATCATTGAAATTCTATATTACAAAACAGTGGGGGTAATGGGAAATTTGAATAGCCTTCTATATTCAATAGGTAGCCAAAAAGATAATTGTTGATATGAAAACACATAAAAATATAATGGTGTATTGAATTGATATTTGTTAATGTCTGTGATGTAATAACTAATAAATGGATTGTGTTAGTGTTATGAAATCATTGTACGACAAAAAGACAAAAAGCAAAAAGCGGACAAAAGCGGGAGGCCGTTGTCAAGTTGACGACAGTAGGTATGTAGGTATTTCATCATTGTTGAATTATTGATTCTTTAAAAATTAACACAATATTTTTTGTTATAAGAACTATTATATAATTTATGTAAAAAATTGTTTATCATAAGACAACTTTAATGATTCGATTCTATTATTTAAACAAAAATAATACATTTCTTATCAAACTTGACTTTAATATAATTATAAACATTGAATACAAAATACAATACCTTATCAATTTGTTAGAAGTATAAAAATGACTAGCATACAACGAAATGATTACAATGCACTTTAATTGTACTATAATTATTTAATTATCTGAGTAATCCTAAGAAATATTTTTATCAGAAAAAAGAAAATAAATTTTGTATTCGATATGATTAGCTACATGTATTTAATTGTAGATTAAAACATAATATACTTGTTTATTTAATATAAATCAATATTCTCCTCTAATATTATAAAAAAAATAAAGGAATAACTTGTAATGGATTTTCAAAGCAATACCCTCAGTCGAGTCTATACAAAAACATAATTTATACTTTTCACTTAACATATTATAGATAACCTGATTATTTTTTAGTTATATTATATTTTTGAAATATCTTTATATCTTTGTATGTTCAGTCTATTTAATTTATATGTTATCTATAAAGATATTAATATATATAAAAAATACATACCTAACCTAACCTAGGAAGGTATCTACTTAAATATCAATTCTAGTAAACAATTATTTACCTTTTGACAGGAATACTTGATATAAAGGAACACAATGTAATAAACTAATAACTTTTTACAATTTTTTTTTTTGAAATTTATAGTAATAACTCCGAATACAACAACAGAGTTTAATGTGGTTCAGAATTTGGTAATGGTGGACAATTTGTGGATCGATTAAAAATATTCAGTAGCTATGCAAAATTGTAAAAAAAGAATGGTAATAATTTATGGGTAAACAAAATATTTTATTTATGAGTAATATTATAAGTACTTACATTGAAACATAATAATACCCACGTGATTAATAGGTTTTTATTTTTTTATTTAAAAAAAATAATAAACATTACGAAATGCTTAAACTAATTATATAAAATTATTAATTGTGTAATAGTTGGTTATTTAAAATTGTTCATTAATCCTTACAGAAATGGCTAATAAACAAGCAATATGAATAATTTATACATGAACACAAATTCGAATATGAATTCATATAAAGTTTCAATAATAATAATTGGTAAGTATGGTGGTAATGATTAATTATAATACAATTATTTTTTTACACCAATAAACTTTTATTTCTTTTTTACATCTTTATATGTATACGTAGGTA
This sequence comes from Drepanosiphum platanoidis, assembly GCA_948098885.1. Lineage (NCBI taxonomy): Eukaryota > Metazoa > Arthropoda > Insecta > Hemiptera > Aphididae > Drepanosiphum > Drepanosiphum platanoidis. The sequence goes on from OX402539.1 coordinate 3,947,018, forward strand.
CGTTGATTAATTTAACTGAATAGTTAATAACTCAAATTACAACAAGTCAAGTACTAAAGATATTAAACCTTGTCAGTCATTAAAAGATTTCATTATTCAGTTGTTATTGTGGTTTATTCAAGGTTGAAAAATAATAGTTCTGTATCAAACGTCAGACAGATATCAATTACCAATAACTAAAAAACGTCAAGCAGTTAAGAATTTTGAAGATAAAACAAGACAAAGCTCTTATAGAAAAGATTCATTTCATTGATAATTTGAGTTCAAACTTTGAGATTTGTGTACAATATACCCAAAGAAATGTACAGAGACATGGCAGTTATGGGAAACAGTCGGTTCACCGATGATAAACGATAAGCCAAATAACTGATAAATAATATTTGTTAGATCGGTCTTACTTGTTATGATGGTGTGGTTGAATTTATCTAATTCGTTTTGGAGAGCATTGATGAACCAACTCATCGTCAACAACCAGATGATGAGCACGGACAGGATGAAAAATACGCATACTGTCCGCGTTTGAAGATGACATTTGTAGAAATTCCCCTTTTCAACAAACTTGTCTCGACTGCCGAATCTAGAAAGAAAAACAACAAATATAGATACTCAATAACGACGGTGAGGTGACTAAGACCATCACAAAGTGCCGGGGTATCGGCCACAGGTGCAGTACTTTCTGTATCTCTTCTTCCTGGGCGAAGTCAAAATCAACGGCGGGACATGTGCGGACGAACTACTCTCGGTGTCGGACATGTCTAGCAGCTGCTGGTAGCTTTTATTTGAAACGTTGGGCAGTTCCATTTAGCGAATACCATTATCGTTGAGCGGTGTAATGGAATTACTCGGACGCGTCAACGAATTACTGAAGATAATGACATAGGTATTGTGTTCAATTGCTAAACAATTAAATTATTCACATTTCGATGACACACTATAGACACGTTCCCCAAATTTCTAGGTGGATTAAAAATTTATCAACATTGCAAAACGATTGCAATAAGCGCGTGATAACACCTATCAACATGATAACGTTGTAGTTTATAACAATGATAATAATTGAACGATCACGATGAACAACGACAAATCCACAACCGTCATGGCCAAGGTAATATGGTATAAAAGTTATTAAAAAAACACACCGTATTATATTATCGTTTATCTATATTGAGTTCTTGTTGTTATATATTTTCATGCGGGTACGTCATTATAACTATCGATTCTTTAGTTCTTTCCCCACACGAATATTCGAAATAATAAGTAATAACTACTATATAGTGTGAATCCAAATAAAAAAATCGAATTTTATTTTTGCTAAAGCTCTAAAATAATGATTTTTAAACATACAATAATTCGTTTCGTACTTCATATGATTTAAAAAAGAGTAATAATTGTAATTCACATTTTTATTGAATTTTTTTTTTTCAAGGCCAAAATATATTCTTTTATTTAATAAAATTATTTTTCAATGCGTTTAATCCGCGTCATATATAGGCTAGATAACAGATATGATATTACTTTTGTACTAAATCAAATCGAACTACTGCAAATTAATTTAAGCAATTGTTTTTTTCGTCTTTTCGATAATATAAGTTTGTTTTTTGTTTAAAAAAAAAAGCAAGGGAGCATTTTAAAATTTCCATAGAAAGTCCAGTCGCATCCCCCCCTCTCTCTCTCTCTCCCCCTGGTTTACGCTTTTGTAGGTAAATTTAAATAATATATTTTAGGTATATAGTTAGGTAACGAGGAGTGGAGTTACGTATTTGATAATTGGATTATTATTATACGCATTATCATTGACATAAAAACGAACAACAATTGACAAATGTAGAATTATATAATTACAAATATATGTAGTAGGAAAATAAAATAAAATGGGGGAACCCATTCCTTAAAAGAAAATAAAAAAAAAAATACAAAACGCTTTATGAATAGAAAACAAAATGTATATTTATGCGTAAAAGTAAAACAAATAAACCGGTTTGATTTCTGGTATTCATCATCATAGAAATGGATTAAATTATTAATTATATAATTTATATACAGGGTGTCCTACGACGGTTTATTCCTTCCAGTAGGGGGGGAGGGGTGTAATAAAAACTACAATATACCATTCCTTCGCTTGAAATTTTATTGTCAAAATGTAGTGCATCGACCGGCTAATAACATCGTTTCTTCAATATTCCCACTATTACTTTAAAATAGGAAATCAACGTAGTACAAGGTACACCTTGTATATTAGGTACTGAAGAATAATCAATAATTAATTCATACGCATGTGAAACTTTCTATTCGACGTTGGACGGTTAGTTGTTATACCTAGTACGATGCTTATTTTGATTTTAACGGCAGTATACTTTTTAATTGTAGGTTCTAAAAATTCGAATAAAATAAGAACAATAGACTATTCCGCGAGTGACTTTCGGCTAAAAAAAAAATCACATTATTCTGTCTAGTGTCACAAAAAAAAAAAAAATTAAGTTAAAATCTTCAACTTTAATTTTTTAATTTTTATTGCATTTTCAATGGTCGTTTTAATTTGTCTATAGTGTTTTTTTTGTAAAGTTTAAATCCTATTCATTTCAATAATTGATAATAATAATCCAATAATTCCTTATGAAATGAAACTCAACTGATATCGACAGGTTAAATTAGATTCTAAAATTGCTGTGTCAAATTGTATAAATCGATCCTGTACCTATGAATAGTTATAATTCGTTTATCAATAGGAATTTTATTTACTTTTTAATTTTTGAAATGTCTCGAACGATGATCTCTTTGCTAAAAACATGTTTCAATAATTTAAATACCTAACAAATAACTAATCTTTTATTGTGTTTTTTTTTTTGCATTTTATGACGCTTAAGCTATTTTTTGTAATGTTAGGTCATATTTAATTATTTTTCACTAATCGAGTACATTTTTCACGATTGTACTGCTAATTAATTTTTTTTATTATTATTATTTTTTTTCATTTACAATCTTATAATTCCTTTCACATTTTTCATTCGCTCATAAATGTTATATCTATTATATTTAATACTTTAATCATTAATAACTGCAAATAATTATTAATTTAAAAAAAATAATAATAATAATAATCATTTAAACAAATTTAAAGGTATTTTTATAATATGTTTTTAGTTATGAATTTATGTAGGTTTTTAGAATATTTCAACGAGTTTTTCATGTCTTTAATGTATTTCTATAAGTTTTCTGAGCATTTTTATAGGGGTTTTTCGGTCTGGCCCTCAGTTATCATAGTCGGGCGTTCGAAAATTCTTATCGTGATCTGTTACCAGCGGAAAAATATGCGTATTGATAAAAATCGAAATGTCGACACCACACTAACCACAACAATGGGAATACTATAGGATTTCGCAGCAACGAAAACACGTAACCTTATCGTGAGTTAGACGACTGGTTTCAAGACGCTCGAAGATTATTTTAATCACATCCGCATATGGGTCGATCCGTTGAAAAAAAAAAAACGGTCGGGCAAATACGTTCAATTCATAACCTGTCATCCGCAGCCTGTGTCTGTGTAGAACACGCGAACTTTCTCTGGCACAAGCGTTTTGTCTCTCGAACGCGACCATTTCGATGTTTATTTTTCCGCGTTACGACTCGGGTAAAATATTACACGTGCGTCAATGTTTTCATTCGAACAATTATTATTGTGACAGACGAGACAGTGTTTATCGTACGAATAAATTATTGTGGTCTCACAAACATTGCGTAACAGGTGAGGAGCAATATTTCTCCGTAAAACCATACTTGATATAGGACCGGGCGTGGGGACTAACAACATTCATTCTTTTCTCGTTTACATATTATTCCCACTCCTACTCATTTTATTTTTTCCCAATGTGTACAAGAACTTATGTGCGTGCAATACTTTGACAATCTTTTTGATTTATTTACGATTGAGAAATAGTTTTTTTTTTTTGTCGAGAGGGAGCCTTAATTAATTCATTCGTTTTTTTTTCCAGTCAAAACACAAGTCTTTCCGGACGAATATTTATCGCAATTTATCACTATCGTTCGTTAAGTAATGGGTAAGTTTAAAAGTAAACACATATTTTAACGCGAATATTTATATTAGATTATTTGATCGAAGTACATAATATATGATTTGACATTTAGGCACTGAAATAAATACAAGATTGAAATCGGAAAAAATTAAATCAACGGTCGTTCGATATTGTTTTATAATGGTAAACAAAGAAAGGAGCGTGAAAGACTGATTGACGAGTATTATGGAAGAGTGACCTTTGACTGTATACCCCTGGACACACGATGCTGCTGCAGGTGAATTTTTTCGTTATTATACATTTGAAAATAAAAATTTACTGTTGCGTTTGAAAAATAATTCTCGGCGCGATGAAAATTAAACGGACTTGCGATTTTTGTTTGTTGTAGTCGATAGAGTTATAAATAAATATCTAAAACCTACGTGTTATATCACTCAATATTAAATTGTATTTTTTTGGATAATTAGGTAATCAGTAAGATACTATAAACGACTGCATTATGATACACTATGAGATCTATTCGGTATCACATATTCAACGATTTTTACTACAGCTGTAAGTACAATAATAATATATTCCGTGTCAAATATGTTGAATTATTTTTTGTTACGTTTACAGAAGATTTCCAACAACTTTCAACAAATAAAACAAAATCATTGATAAGGTCTCGCGAAAACCAACTGTTATACCTGTACGATAGTTGCACAATTTGTTGGTTATTTGAAACTGATAAACCTTAAAATTATAAAATCAATAAACAGATATTTATTTGTTCAATTCAGTACATATTATGAATACGAGCAGTAATTACCTATAATTTTATATTATTATTCTTGAATAGTCGGCGTCATCGAATGGTTGAATTTTAATTTCTCCATTACTTATTACAACAACAAAAACAACAATAATAATAATAATAAAGGTACGTCTATTGATAAATCTGTTCACTTTTTTATATAAGATTCGCAATGATAATTGATTTTTAAACAGCATGATAGTGTCGGCCTTCAAGATCCGAGGTTGAAACATCAATTGCATTGTTACGCGGAATCAATCGGACGACGATAATTCGCTTCGACTGCTTCAAGTTATTTCCTTTAAGACTAAAAGGAATGTCGAAAAAAAAATTAATTATCAACTCGTGAGGCACACGACTTTTTAAAAAAGGTAAATACGCAGCTAATTATTATTTGTATACGATTTTATTTACACGTAAGACGCTCGTCTCGGTCAAACACTATAATATAGTGGTTCGTTTATATATGTCTGTACTTTTGTGTACACAAATAATTATATGCACAAACTCGGAGTTCTGAGAAAAGTAATTAGCATATTATTGACGGTGATAAACGAAAAAACCCAAATGGTAAATTAATAAATTCAAATAGTCGGAATGAACGACGTTACTTCACTTGTACCTTTATTCAATAAAAACGGGTTTGATCACGTTGTAAAAAAAAGAAAAAGAATTGTCCATGTAAAACGTGTGTGCAACCGTTACAGTACAGACTACTTAGATGTGTAAAAACGGTATAGTAAAATATATAATTTTCCAGATATATTTCGCCCAAGTTCATCCAACAAAAAGTACAATTTTATCAGTATAAATCGAATTACTCGATTTCATTTAAATATCTATATATATATATATATTTTAAATCCCCAATGGAAAAGTTACATAATAATGGTTGCGTTTTTGGCCGGAATTTACTGCGGTCGTCTGCACAACTGATCTCCTTTTCTACCGATTGTGATTGGAAAATGAAAAAATGTTTAGTGACTTGTTCGCAAACTTTGATGGCATCTAGTCGGATTGAAATGTGCAAAATAGGAGACTAAAAGAAAACACGTACTCGGGTAATATTTATCGTTGTATGCGTGCATAAAATTCTCAGTGTGAAATAATAATAATAAATTAATAACAATAATAATATTATGTCAAAAATGTTTAGGAAATTAGAAAAATAACGTCGACGAAGCGAAACGTAAGCCGAGACGATAAAATATAACGTCGAGTATGTCAACGCGGCCGCGATATAATATATACAGTACTTTTGATGAATAATAAAAGACTTCTATCGATTGGACTTGGAGTTTGGCTTTTTCGCGCGAATATTCGTACTCTCGCGCGTTTGATTGTCGTCGTATGTCCACACGCGCTAAGAGCAACATCAAAAGAGTAACGTACACATTTTATCGTCTCGAATTATTTGACCTTGTTTCTAATTTCTTAAATATTTTCACGCACCGAGAATCTGACACTGTTCGTGTACGTTTCAGTCGACTGTCGCGTCGGAAAGTCGTAGAGAGAGAAAAATTGTACACTATTTCAATAATAATTATCCAAAATATCACAGGTCAGAGTATGATATGGATACTATATTGCGCATTTGAGATTTTTATCCGATTGAAAATCGGAAAACGAACGTATCACGATTTTTCAATTCACTATAATATTGAGTCTGCTAACAATGCGTCTCGATTTTCAACGCGATTCCCTCGCGTACGTATCCGCGTCGTTCGGACATTGAAAATAAAAAATTATTATTTTTATTGTTTAAACGTCGCGTACGTCGTTTTGATGAACCGGTCAAGTGCGTAAGCATTACAAACAATTATTATTATCATTCTCAAAGCTAGTAATTTTAGTAAATTAATAACACGCGCGTAAAGGTGTATGTATAGGACATAAGTAATATGTCTACAGCACACGTCCATAATACGTAACTACTATCTGTGGTTTTTTTATGTTTATAATATTTTATACTCGCCTCCGACATATTCTATTTATAAATACTGTTATGTAATACGTTTATTTTTTCGTTCGTTATTCCCGATTTGTTATTCGAGTTTTAAATGATAACAAAGGACAATCAAGTTTAAAAATACATTCGATCTAAGGAAAGAGACCGAGTCGTCGCGTTCTGAATTATTATCTAATCCGTATTTTTTACAGTGTGGATTGATCGAATACAAGGTTCCGCCTCGAAGAATCCATCTCACATCCTACCTTCGACCTTAATGCCCGGGGAACTTTTTCGTCGAGTATCCCAAGTGTTAAAGCGCAAAGCAATGAAATTTCAAAATATCATGCAGGAAAAATCTTGTAAACGGGAACTACTATCCTGGAAATGACGGTTAGTAATGACAATTATTAATCTAAACATAAAGTCATATTAAAGCGCGTTAGGATAAAGTACGAATAAATTAACTAGCTAATTTAAATAGCAAAACCGAACGTTTTCATTCAAATCATTACGTTTTTCATAATTGTAAAAAAGGCTTTGAAATAGCCGTGGGAAATTTGCAAATAATAATAATTTTATTCTATCGGTTAGACTCGTTAGGCTTGAAACGATATCCCCAAAACTAGCATGGACATTTTAATAATATTATTATTATTTATGGAAGTTTATATTTTTTTTAAATGGTGTAAAAACAATTAGACGTTACATAAGGCCAAGGGCAGTCTAATTATAATTTGTCAAAGAGTAATTATTATTGTTGTTGTTGTTGTGGTGTATTTTGCGTTTACCGTACAGAATCTATAGCGCGACCATCCTTGACCCATAATGCATAATATTATAAAAATCTATATAAATATAAAAAAATCATTTACAAATAATCAAATATTCGATCACTTTAATGATAAATTTCACAATGTCAACGGATCGTTTGTAACGTAGAAACACACGTGTATAATAATATTCTCAGAAACTCGTCGCCTCGACATATTTCAAAAAATCGTTTTCGGATTCATATTATACCTAGTAAATTGTGTTATTCGATTTAATTTCACGTTGTTGTTGTCCTGTCGCTACAAACGGCTATTAATCACAATAATTATTCCGTTTGAAAACCACTAGAAATATTAAAAAAAAAAAAAAAAAAAAAAAAACGTAGTATACGTCATATTATGCGCCTTTGGCGTATCTCCACCCTCACTCCGTTCGGTGGATTTCTTTTCTTTTTTTTCCCGACTTATAAGTATTATAAAGTTCTTTCGCGGGAACTTCGAATTCAATATATTATTTTATTTATTATTACGCGTCGTCGTGTAAAACACGTTGTCGTCGTCGTCGTCGTCGTTATTATTATTACCACCGTTATTAACGATTTAAAATTAGCCAAGTACTTAAATATATTTAATTTTAATTTTATAATAATTTTTTCTCTTACCTGCCCCCATCCAGCTTTAGAATACCAATATAGCTAGGCGTTTAATACCTATAAATACTTGTATTTCGACCGTCACCGTCATAAATCTAATGTTCGTAATAAAAAATAAAAGTAATGTATAGTATTGTTGCTTAATCTGTACTACACCTATAGTCACTAAATTATTATTATTACTAAATATTTAATAGCGTATATTTAATATGCACCATATTAAACTTACAACAGTTTGAATATAAAAATGATTACATTTAGAAAAAATTAATAACGCGCATGGCGCATGGCAGCTATTGATGAAATAATAAAAAATCCAATTACAAAATTAAGTTAACCCAGTACGAATATTCATGTTTTGAAAACAATTTCAAGGTTGAAAAAAATAAATATTTCTCAAACAGTCATCGTCCGTGTGAAAAATTTAAAAAACGTGTGATCCTAAGGCAAGACCTATTTGGCTCGATTTTTGAAACATCGAAACACAATATGGCCCATATTTTCATAGTCAACACTTTACTGAGTAAGCACTTAATTCGAATTATTAGTTTTATTTAGTCATCGACAGTGCCTACTCGTCAAGTCACACCGCAAGTAATGTTTGTTATACTCGGTTTACTATACTTAATTAATCAGAATTAATAAGCGCAACTAACGCTTGTAAATTTGTCCATTGTTTTTTTTATTTTTTAACGAAAGTTTTATTAATTTCATAGCTCTCGTCATTGGCAAGTGCTCGATCGACTGTTATAAATGATATTCAAACCTTGGTGTATCTCAATATCAAATTGATTTCAAAAGACGAAGAAAAATTCAAGACCGACTACGAATAAATGAGCCCAATCTACTGGCGAAATCAATCGGTATGATTTTATCAATTGATATATCGATTGATTACTCTCATTACTAATTTTTTATTTTTTATTTTTTACAGTACAAACCACACGAACGAGAAAAAATGTCGTAGAAAAATATAAAAATTGCCATAAAATGATTTATAAATTGAGGGCTTCGTCAAAAGTGTTGAATATTTGGCAAAAAACGTCGTGATATTCTCGGACGAGAGTGGAAAAAGATTATTAAAAATCGGGCGACAAGAGAAATGTCATTTTCGGGTGGAAATAAGAGTCCGGCCCCGCTATGGGTTATTTTTCACGTTCGGATCTCGAAGGAAAGAAAAAAAACCTATCTCGATGAACGGAATGCGAAACGTAAAGTAATTATCGACGGACCACAGTGTTTTAATGGAAACATTTAATATTTATAAAGATATAATTTTTCTGTTTTCTCAGGTTATCGTACCCTATTAATTCAGAGGCAGTCGATATTTTTCTAGTGAAAAACATTGGACGCTCGTCAGAGAAATAAATAATAATCGCGTTGACGTACGTACCTACGTCGGTTTTGAATATAAATTAAGGTACCTATATAATATACATCTCATACCTATAATTATTTTGAGCTACATGTTTTATTATTATTATTATTAAGTGTCGTGTTTATTGGATTTCTTAGAAGTTTGAAATTTGTTTACAAGAAGCTGCCGTCGTCGTGTCTTCGGCGCCTACGTGTTTTCCAGAGTTGTTTAACGTTCAAAACGGACAGGAGGTGTTATAGAGCAGGTACATCGCGAATACGTTATTCGAAACCGGTATGCCGACTCCCACTTCAAAAAAAAAAATAAAATAAACCCAACCGCCGGCGTCTCCGCGCTCTCTTGACGACTTTGGCCGGCGGGGACTACGGTATATATAAGGCCGCGCCGACGCCGGGGTACCCACCAATCGTCAATACTCACTGCGTCGTGTTTAGCGTTGTGAAAAACGTGAATTTCTACGTCCACCGAGAAAACGCGACTGTTCGACACGGTTTAACATTTACACGTACCCGCCGGACGAACGAGAATAACATTATGGCCCGCCTAAACTTGTGCTTTGTGCTCGTCGCGTCTCTGGTTTACTGTTCGTTCGCCGCCGAGACCAAGTACACCACCAAGTTCGACAACTTCGACGTGCAAAAGGTGCTGAACAACGACAGGATTTTAACCAGCTACATCAAGTGCTTGCTCGACGAGGGAAACTGCACCAACGAAGGCCGAGAACTAAAGAGTAAGTAAAAAACGTTCGACCCCGCTGGGTCACACACACACGTCTGTGGAAATATTTCGACTTTTTGAATTTCGACGAAATTGAAAATCCGACGCGATGCCGACGACGGTCCGCGCACTGTTTTTTACATCGTAATATAACTTATTAAATTATATAGCGCGTAATTTGATAAAATAACGAATGATGTATCCGCGGGTGCAGTCGAATTACAAACATCGTCAAATAAAGATAACTAGGAACGAAAGGAATCAAACCGGCGGTCGATATCGCGTGTTTTTCACGAGTTACACGAATAATCGAACATTTTGCCATCGCGTCGAGCCGATCGATTTGAAAAACGATTTCATCTGCCGTCGTCGTTTCACGCGCGTCCGAAGCAATACGTACGTACGTACGATCGCGAACGGTTTTTTTTCTTTTTAAAACGTAAATATAATATTATAATCGTCCGCGCGACGAAAACAATAATATTATTGTTTTATAAGCCCGCGCGTATGGATCATACGGATTTCACTTTCACGCGCGGAAACGTATTATGAAAAACCGAGACCTTGCGTTGCAGACACACGACACTTTCACCGGGTGTTGTAATTCGTGTTGTATTTATCTGGGCCGAATTGCCGTGGAGTGTTTCCGAGGAAACAATAAAGGGTGCTCTATTCAAACGCATTTCACACGGCTCCTTAAGACGAGAGTGAAAAACGCACGAGGCGTACAATAAAGTACTTCTTTGTGGTGTGCAACGCAACTCGCACGGATTTTAATTTTGTTATTAATTTTTCTCTCTGTTTCTCGTGTCTGTTGCAGAAGTCTTGCCGGACGCGTTGAAGACGGACTGCAGTAAATGTAACGAGACGCAGAAAACCAGATCCGACACGGTGATACGGTTTTTGATCAAGAACCGGTCCAGCGATTTCGACCGCCTGACCGCCAAATACGACCCGACCGGCGAGTACAAGAAGAAGTTGGAAAAATACGAGAAGGACACCGCCGCCAAACACTGATCTCTGACGCAGTGTTCTCTCCTTTCTCGCGTACTTTCTTACCGCGCCAGTGTGGGTAGGTCCGCCTCGAAACACGAGACGCGTTACGTGTTATCTAACTATAGTGAGTAGAAAAAAATTAATATGCAAAATAACCGGTGTCATTCACAAAATATGTCCGTCGTCTCCTCCCCGCACCATATTATAAATAATAAATTGTTTCGTTATTATTATACGAGCGTTTTTTTGTTTTTTTTTTTTTTTAACCAAGCTAAACAACCGCCAACTTTACCACTCTTCCCTTCTTACTACGTCAAAACATCTCAATCTCAATAACAAACTCCTGCTCGTTTACAAAATGCTCCTCGAATCCATTTGGACATATGGCATCTAATGTTGAAAAAAAAGTAGAAACGTTCCCAATTTTTTTTTCGGCAAATTACAAAAGCCAAAGTCTTCGTCTCAATACAAACAACCACAGAAATCCACTTATTGTTGAACTCTCCGTCCACACACCATATAGGCGCCTCTAAAGCGAACGTTGTGTCGACCAGACTACTACTGCGGGCTGACTAACCCAACACCATAACATACACCATGAAGTCCCAACGACGGTTAGTGTGGCTCCTTCCACAAAATCGTGTCTATTTATTTTAATATCGCTCGTACTTATTGTAAATTTTAAATTCACAGATCGTATAGAAGAAAAAAATAAAAATAAAAACGCAACGATTATCATCAATAATATTATATATTAATAAATAATGTCAATAAAGTATAATAATTACATTTACGAGCAGAGCGCAGGTATGAATCAAACATAATATTGTAATATGTTGTTTGGTAAATATAAAATATTTTTTTCACAATAGAAAACATGTCGTTTGCGCGTCGCGCTCGGACGAATACCGTTTTAAATGGGTTTCCACTGATTTATAAGGACGGAAGAAACCGAGTCGATAACGAATATAATATTATATAATAGGCATAATGTATGAAGATAAAGCTATGAAAAAAATTCTAATCGATTTAAACGCGTACGTTTTCAAATGTACTGGAAAAACGAAGAATATTTTATGACAATCAGGCTGTCGCGGGAGTCACCGGTAGTAGCGCGTTCGTGCCCGTCCCTATCGCCTTCGCCGCCGCAGCAGCCATTGTCACTGTCTCGCTCGTGCCCGTCCCTATCGCCAACGCCGCCGCAGTCGTTGTCACTGTCTCGCTCGTGATCGTCCCTGTCGCCACCGCCGCAGCCATTGTCACTGTCTCGCTCGTGCCCGTCCCTATCGCCGCCGCCGCCGCCGCAGTCGTTGTCACTGTCTCGCTCGTGATCGTCCCTGTCGCCACCGCCGCAGCCGATGTCCCTGTCACCACCGCCGCAGCCGATGTCACCGTCTCGCCCGCGCTCACCACCGTCTCGCCCGCGCCCGCCACCGTCTCGCCCGCGCCCGTCACCGTCTCGCCCGCGCCCGCCACCGTCTCGCCCGCGCCCGCCACCGTCTCGCCCGCGCCCGCCACCGTCTCGCCCGCGCCCGCCACCGTCTCGTCCGCGCCCGCCACCGTCTCGTCCGCGCCCGTCACTGTCCCGTCCTCGCTCGCCGCCGTCGGCATATCTGTCGCCGCCATCGGCACCACCGTCGCCGCTGTCGGCACCATCGTCTCCGCCGTCGGTACCATCGTGTCCGCCGTCGGTACCACTGTCTCCGCCGTCAGTGACTCCGTCTCGTTCTCCCTCAAATAAAGTTGTTCTACGTAATTCCAACATTCTGGAAAACTTGTTTTCGTATAGTTGACTAGCACCAAGATTGTCTCTCTCTCTTGGTCGGTACAGGCAGCGCAATCCCTGTTCACCAGTTCGGAAACGGAAGCTGTGGAAAACAAACACGTGAAATAGAAAACAATTATATTACCAGTCTTCTGGTCGAAAACCGTCGCGAGCAATTTCACTAAAAAAAATTATGCAAAAATTCAAATTGTCGACTTACTCTAACTTGGTCAGTTTTGTAGATGGAAAAAAACGAAAAATACGAAAAATGTTTTAAAAAAAATAATCTATCCGAATATGTAGAAGAAAAAAGGGTGTTCCCATTTAAAAAAATGTAAGTCGTATTGCGCATGCGCAGGCCTTAAGTCTTAAAAATGTGAAAATCATAAAAAAATGTGTATTCAAGTACTCCCTAGACCCTCTAAAAAATTCACTTCAATACAAAGTCATCCACCAGAGATATTTAGTGTTACCATAAGTCGTGATCACACTGTATAATATATATATAACCGTTCCAGAATATTCTCGGCGCTCGTCACATATAAATATTGAAAAAAAAACTATTCTATCTTTTAAGTTGGACCATATTATAAATGGTTACAAAAATTTCATCAAAATCCGTTCAGTAGTTTCGGAGTTTATCGCGAACATACATCGAAATTTTTATATATACATATAGATAAAGCGATAAAATGAATTCATTTTTTTTTTTTCTGTGTCGCATTTAAAATGTTCAGTTTCGAGAGAGAGAAAATGTATCATTATAGTACCTTTGAGCCTTCTGCCGACAACGTCGCACGGCCTCCTGTTGACGAGGCACTGGTAATGTTTGAGCGCGTACAGCTCGTGCGTGAATCTGAACACGTCGAAGGGAGTGACGAAAACCGTGTCTCCGCTGTCGTTGATGTACCGGGGCTCTTTCATCTGATATTTTTTATACTTGTCGAAACTCCCGCTGGGATAGTATCGGCCGAATATGTCGAATATATTGCGCCGGCCCGGCGAGCGCGCCCCGGCCACTCCGAGGCCGTGTGTGTGCCCGAAGTCTTGCATCGCGACCACGGCGGCGACGAAAAACGCGATCGAACAACACGCGCCGCTGAATCTGGTCATGGCTGCTGTGGTTCGTCGTGGAGAAAACCAGCGCCTCGACGTTCCTGTGCACTGGAAAACGCACGTTTTTGAACGACAATCAACTTATAATATAGTAATATAATGGTTCGGACTCGAAACCACATCGAAGACGTATTCGAAAGGGGGAAATCTTTTTGGGAAAACAACTTTGCGGTCTTCTGGCACGTCGATTCAATAACAATCATTTGCATTCGTTTCGAATACTATAGATACGAAACGGGACGACTTACCCGAAAACATCGACCTAACCGACGAGAAAGAAAGAATTATCAATCGTTTTATCGGCTCGTCGGACGATTAACAATGCTGTGGCGGCGGCGGCGTCGACGTTTTCCGCCGCGTTCAGAATGTTTGAAAAATACCATCGCCGAGTCGATCGACACGGTCATTTTTAATCAATCATTTCACGCTGTGAGTTTGCTGCGACAGTGCAGTCGCTGTCAACGCGCAAGATAAATCGTATGCGTCCGGTTCCGACGACCGCGATTGCATTATTCACCATTGCATACTCGATACAATTTTCGTAAATACAGCTTGAAAATGGGCCAGAAAACATTATTTAACCGACATTTTACCCGCATTCCGTGGCTAGAAATCGTCCGTTTTACCAATTTATTTATATTTTTATATTTTCAAACGGCGGCGTAACAGTTGAAAAACGAAATTCGCCCGGACGAACAGAATCGTTTTAATAATCGAACGTTCACAAACACCGTCTGTGTATAATGGCCGTGGCATTTGACGCGTTGAAAAAAATTTGAAAATTACATAATAATAATCAATAACAATAAAAAAAAAAAACAACACATATATTACGTAGATAAACTACTAACGACTGGGAGTTATTTGACGATTGGTTTTTTTTTTCTTCTTCTAGTTATTTATCAATAGCATTTTACTGGGTTTCGAGACGGCGATTTTGCCCGGTCAAAGGATACGACTATATCCTTGTGATCACCGATCGTTCGGAATTATTAGTACAAGTGCGATTCATCGCGGACACGGTTATTATGGCCGTCGCCGCCATTGTCGTCCACGGCGAATTATTCATAGACGCGCGCGCCGTCGTCGGGCGCCAACAATTATTGTGGAATCGAGTTAAAAATAGATACAAAGTTACGTATGAACAATAGAGGCGGCTCCTGCACTCGACTCGGACGTCGCTCGCGCCGATCCCTGCAAATCCTGCGACCAGGACGAGCAGCCGGGGGGTTTTTTATTTTTCCGTCCACACACGAGTTGTGCGTTTCAAAAAGCCAAGCGCGCGCGAAGCAATTCGTGAAAACTATAGTTTTCCACTATCGTTTTCATATTACTATATTACTGTTTCGGTATGGAATTCGTATCCGATCGTCAAACAGGGCGGAATAGTTGATCGCGTATCGGTTTGGCGAGTGCGTACGAGAGAAAAACGCAGAAACGGTTTCAATCAGGATTTCTGTACGGCTGTGTTTTAATCGCTTTTCGAAGGGGACCGTTTTCAACCGAGTGCGGGGTAAGAAAAATCGAAAAAAAAGGTTAGGCCATGGCCACACACGCACACGACATTGCTCGGAACGCGACTCGACTTGGCGCGCGGTATATATAAATGTATACTTGTGAGAAATCTACCGACAACAATTATTACATATTATACTTATCGAAATACTTACCGAGAGAATGTGAGAAAAACGGACGTTACCGACTTCATAGGATTCCTCCGGCGGACTGACGGTCGTACGATTGTGAAAATATGCGCGATAAAAATCTAATCGATTAATTGATATAGTAATAATTGCTTGATTTTATTGACATTTATACGACAAACACGCGCGCGTAATCGAGTGTAGAGTGTATTATAATCGGTGTGTTTTGGAGTGTTGGTCTCAAATCGTATTGTTTTTCGTTGCGTACGAGAAAAAAAAAAAAATGAAAAATAATAACAATAATAACAATAAAAATAATTGAACTTTAGATCAATTGTGTGGCGAAAAGAAAATGTCAAGAAGATCGCGAACTGACATTTGCTGGGAAAAAAATTTCCCCATAATCGTTTTGCGATGACGAATTATTGTTTGAACAAATTTTTAAACGATAAAATGTGTGTTACGCAACCGCGATCAAAGTTCAATAATAAATAAAACCAATGCGATTATTATCGTCACGCCCGCCTTACTACTATACTTTATCTGGCGAGACAACGGCAACGGCGGCGGCGGTGCAATATATAATCAATATATTATTATATTGTATTTATAATATAAATTCCATTCGGAAGACGATCGTCGACACCACTCTCCGGCGGTTCGTCTCGTCGACATCGTCGTCGGGTCTGGGGTACATTTTGCCAACACGTAATACAAAAATCGTTAAAATCCTCATTAAAATATAAAAATAAAAGATCATCCTTTTCGTATTAAATTACATAAATTCAGAATCAATTTATCGTTATTAATAACTATAGGGCCCGGAACTTGATGACCTAAAAATCTTTGAGAAATGACTTATAATGTTATAAACGTCAAAAAATGACTTGAAAAAATGAATTAATAATAACGCACGTCACACAATCATTTTGTGGCATATTATTGTTGTACGTCGCCCTTCATTAGAAATCGGCGTACTAATGATGAAATTTAAAACCGAGTATAGCAATGCACACCACTCGGACGACAAGCGACCGCGAAAACTGCAATTAGCCGCCGCGGGACACCCTACCTTAAGGACATTCTACCTTGAGTTAGTGGTAGGCATATCCGGATTTCAAAACTCCGAATTATTCGGATTTGTCAAATCCGGATTTCACGGTTTATCCGGAGTATCCGGATTATTCGACTCGATTTTGCTGTTCAATGACTCATTTTTATATACTAATAATATTTTAATTCTATAATATAATTTTCAGTCATAGGTATACGATTTTTATGATACGAACTTTGATATAATATAACAATTGAAAATGTCATATAGTTATAAAATAAACTCAACAATTAAATAACTTTTTGTTTTGATAACTAATAACAAATGATATATAACCATTGAAATTATGATAAATATACTGTAAATCATACAACTTATGTATTAATTTTTTATTGTTAAATTTTCATTATAATAAAATAATTCATTTTACCATACATTAAAAATATTTGTAAGTCTGAAGTCACACAAAAAGCAAATCCATAAATCCGAATAATCCGGATATTCGGATAATTCAGATATTCGGATTTCATGCCCATCCCTACCTTGAGTGCACCCCACGGTATTACTTTTCAAGCCCTAATAGTGTCAGTTTTAACGAGTTGTTGGAAATGACGAGAAAAGCTATTATTGTACGATATTATGCGCGGCGCATACACGTACACGTTTTTCAATATTGCACAATTAATTATTATTCACAATCTTTATTATCAAGCAGTACGCGCAACATTCGTGACAGACACGCAATAATATTATATAATATAATAATTGATCGTGTAAGGGGCCGGTCTGGGAATTTTAGGATTCTTACAATAGATCGAGATCGCTTCGTGGCGGCACGTTGTTCTGGCAAAAAAAAAAAAACCGGAAATCCGAAAAAATGTTGCACAACAACATGTTGTTTCCGGCCAGTTCGCTGATGACAATAACAATTACGTAACAATATAGTAATAGTAATAAAACACGAACGACAATGGGCGTGGTGTGTGTTTGCGCGAGACAGGAAAGTTCGCAATACTGGGCGTGCGCCGCGGCCAATGAGAGCCGAGCTGCTCGCTCGGGCCCCGACCAATGACAGCCGAGTTGCCCACGTGACCCGACCGATCGAGGGGCTACGGCCGCAGCCCGCCGACCAGGGCCATTCAGTATAGTGTCGACGGCGGTGCCGGAAGCTCTTGTCGCACACGTTTTATTTTTTCTCCGCGACAGTGCTTAATTTCGTCAAATTTCGTTTCAACTATTCATCGCGCGACTCGATTAAATTTCATTAAATTAAATTACATTTTTATCGAGTGACTTTCGTATGCGCTACCATACTTACGTTATTTTACGAGCCAACGCGAACACCGAATCTCTACGGCAAGCCGTCACGAGTCGTCGAAATTTAACTGAACCCGGAAAACATCTCAACAAGTCCAAACGCAACAGAGACGGATTTTATACCCAAGTCTACATGGAACACAAACATTATACGATGTAAGTAAAAAAATCTTTATTAAAAAAAATGTAATAAAAAAAAACCGAGTAAAAAATTAAATTAATTTAAAAGAAATTTAAAACAAAAACCTAAGTAAAATATAAAAAAAAATTAAAAAAAAAACTGAAACACTCATTACAAATTATAATTTACAATCCACCAAATAAATATCAATATCATAACGTTAAAAACATCAATGTAAATGAAAGTAAAACTAACTGTGTTTCATTTTACTCTTTAGCAGCCCATATATATCTTTTTAATTGTATTAAAACAATCCTCCGTCAACGTTACATTCAATTAAATCTGTCCTTTTTCTAGCTGTCCTGTGGTAGCACAACAAAACCTTTGAATCAGATGCCCTTAAAATTAGTAGTATTTTAGTTAAGCATAAAAATAAGGATAAAATATAGCGATTGAGTTTGAAATAAAAAAAAAATAAATTAAACCGTTCCATGTAATTATTATTTTGGTAGAAAACGACAAATTTCCCAACGATTTAGTAACTCTAATTTCAATGTTTTTACGTTTTTCTTTAGTTTTAAACGAGCATAATAAAAAAAATACGGCATAAAACACTCCCACGAGTCTGATTTTGGCATTAAAATACTGTAAATCATAACGGCAGCGCGCAGCAGCTGTTTCTAATCTAACGCCGAGGCGGCTGTTTAGTGATAACCACTGATAGGGCGTTCGTTGTTGTGACGCGGTGTAAACAAAATAAACCGTCGGCGTTAAACTTTACACGGCGGAGTGAGAGGTGTGCTCGGCGATTATTATTATATTACGTTTATATTCGCACGTATTAAAACTATGTGGTGTTTGTCGCGCAGTGTGCGGACCATCTACCGCGGCCAAGAGTATTCCGTCTGAACGCGCGCGCTCGGCCGCCGGTGTGTGTCGCGCGTTTTATTTTTACACCGAATCACTCGCCCTGGGCACAGTGCTATAATTATCCCACCGCGGTCCACCGGCGTTTCGGCACTTTGGGCCCGCAAACCTTTTCGCTCGGAGTCTCTCTCCCGAAGAAAAGACGTAAGAAGTAATTTAATTGTTTGTCATAATATTTTATTTATTTATTAATCAATAATTACGATGTTTGTTTGACCAAGTCTCGATAATAAATTGATATTTTAGCTGCCGCCGCCGCCGCCGCCGCCGCCGCCGCCGCACCTTTGCTGCGACAGTCTTTCGATAAAGCGACTACACAAAAACGGGCAAAATGGACGCGGAATCGTTTCTGGAGTTTGCCAGTCAAGTGACCAAATTGAAGATGTACCCTTACTTTGACGTGGCCCACAGCGTGTTGTGCGCGCTTCACGTGCGCGACGACCTTGGTCCAGGTAATACCTCTGCCCGATTTACCGTGCGTGTCTGCAATATACTCATCGCTCGCTCTCGTCACATGTTCTCCAGGGGCGTTGGCCTTTTCGCGCAAGCACCCCATATCGTGCTGGCTGTCCACCATGTTGGTGGTGTTTTCCGGCGGAATGCTGAGCGCCGCGCTGCTCGGCGAACCCCCACTGGCACCGCTCAAAAACACCCAACAACTTGTGATCGCTACAGCCGTCTGGTAATGAACATTTGCTGAATTTCAAAGATGATTTCTTTGGTCTCATCACGGTTTCTTTCTTTCAGGTATCTAGTCTTTTACACACCTTTTGATATCGGATACAGTATTTCAAAGTTTCTGCCCGTCAAGTTGGGCTTTTCCGTCATGAAAGAAATATACCGGTACGTATACTATACGCTTACGCTTTTCTGTTTTTGTTTTTTTCTTTATGGAAAACTTCAATCTCCTGTGAATTGTTTTCAGTTGCAAAAAAGTCCACGACGGCGTGTTGCACGCTGCCAAACTCTATCCCAACGCATACATCATAATGGTTATAGTCGGCACCCTTAAAGGTATTAAAACTTATCGACATGTTTAAAAACCAAACATTTTGTCACGTTTATATTTATTAGAATTTGTGTTTAAAATTTTTTTTTTATTCCATAGGAAACGGTGCTTCGTTTACAAAAATTATCGAAAGGCTGCTACGCGGAGTATGGACACCTACATCTATCGAGACGTTACAGCCCAGTTTGTATGTGAAATATTCATTAGTTTGTGTGTAAAAATGGTATCGAAATTTTACATTTTTATTTTAATTTTTTTTTTCAGCACTACCAAAGCATGCATTATAGCATCTGTGGTGTTTGTACTCGATATTAAAAGTGATTTGATATCTGCTCCACACGCATTTGTGTATGTGTTTATCATTGGCTTCTTCATATACTTCAAGGTTTGTTTTAGACAGTGATTTACTATCCATTTAGATTTGTTTGGCGTGATTAACTTTAAAATGTTATATAACCCACTCGTTAAAAGACATTTGAGTCTAAAACTAAAATGTAAAAAGTGCAACTTGGACGCGTTGAATATGCGCGTTATCATAACTATCCCTATTATAAATTACATAAACGATAAACCGAGTTGAGTTGTGTAAATATTATGTAAGGTTGTTTAACTGTTTTCGACTTTAAAATTAATTTTCATAAATTTAATGGTAAAATGGAAAATTATTTTTGTGAAAATGATTTTTTCATAATCAAATAAACTATTTATCACTTATTTTACGTTTCAACTGAGATAGATTTTTTTTTATTTACATTTTAACTATCCCATTCCACTATCATAATCATAAATTATATTGTAATTATTTTTTAATAATCACTTAATCAGGTGTTACATTTTTTAAATTCACATTTCAGTTTTTCATATCTGATTATGTTATATAATGTTTGAGATTAAAATTATTAATCTAATATTTGGACTTATAATGTAGACATATTATTATGTTTTTCGACAAACATTTACTTTGGTTTTTTCTCCCAACTATTTTGAGGGTCGATCTCTAATCATATACTTTATCATTGTATCATTTGATCTCTAATTTCTTTTATTTTTTCTGGGTTTTCTTGGCATCTACGTCTCTTAATTTCATCTAAATCTTTTAAGTCTGTCTCTCACTTCTTATCTGTGATGATTCTTGTAACTCTTGAGCTAATCACTATTTATTCATTACTCATAAAGTCATAAATATGAAATAAAAATATAAAAATTCAACAAACTTAATATTTTCTTACATAATGTAAGTGTTTAGTCGTATTTGTTTCATATTAAAAAAAAATTTCTATTTTGATATCTGATTTACACATTGTTTTCTTTTGCACAACAGTGTAAAATAAATTAGCTTATTGAGTTTTTTTCTAAAACATTCTGAAGTTAAATTATTATTTTTATGAAATATTCATTTTCACGTTGAAACAAATAAAATTACTCTTGAATATTTTTTGTAATTTGCAATATAAAATATCGTACAAAAACACCATTTTATTTGCAACAGATAATTAAATTAAAATAATTCTTTAATTTTTTATTAAAATACTGAAAGCTTGCGCGATAAACTCGTTGAGAACACACACATATCAATATTAATTTATTGTTATTTTCATTGATTTATAGTTAATAATTTATTATTATATTTTTTTAAGGTGTTCTCTTCGATGATTTTGGGTATACACGAGCCGATGTTACCATTCGAAAACTTAATATGTGCAGTGTTCTTTGGAGGAATATTTGATTACACAACAAAAGCGTTCAAAAACACCAAAGATGAGAAAGTAGACGCGAAAAAGAAAGATTAATCGCATTGGTTGGTCGGTTTGTTTTCTAATGTTTATGATGAAATTCACTATATACGTCTAATTGTTTTTATTTCTAGTCAATGCATTTTTTCCTGCACAAAAACTATGTTCCAATCGATTATTATGTATTACAATATGAAAAATGTATTATTTTTATTGTGTTTGTAATTAAAATTTGTACAAATTTTTCAAATTTACAGTAAGATGATGTATACGGTAATTTAATGATTCTCTTGACAATAAATAACACGAATATTATTTGACTTGAAGACTATTGTACTGTTGGACACGATGTAAGTTGTGTATGACAATTAAAGCGAGTAATAAGTAAACTGTTTAATAAAAAAAAAAACCAATCTTTTTCTCTTTTTGTCAAAGATATAGTGACAACAATTTATGTGTAAAAAAAAAAAAAAACAACAATAAGTAAATATAGGCGTAAGCATTAAGACATGAAAAGTCAATACTTCCACGATACTGAAAACAAGAAATCTTTGATCCGAGATATGTTCAAATCTGTGTAGCCCCGACCAGGTCCAGAGCAGAACAAGCTGTGCTGTCGTGCCAGCTCCTTGACACGCGTTCTGTTGACCTCTTGACTGGCCAAAAAATTGTTAATCTTTTCTGTGGCGTTGCTTGCGCCACAGATTTTGGTTTCGTTCGATGTCCCGAAGCCGCTTTGTGTCGGCTCGTCGACTTTCTGTCAAAACACGTAAGAACAATAGTTTTTAATAATATTTTATAAATCGATGTTTATTGGTCACTAGGGCTTGGGAGTTGTATATGTATGTATTAATACAACTGTTGAAAATATTACCAAGTTATGTACAAATGGTTCGTATAAACAATTTTCTGAGAGAGTTGGTCGTTGATTTGTTTTCGGGATGTTTTTTTTTATGTTTTATTAGATTATTGTGAATTTTTAAGGACATTTTTTTTGCCTGTCCTTTCGAAACCATCGACGTCGGGGCTCTAATAATAAGAGGTTTTTGAAGATTTATAAGTCTGATTTGTGCCAGAGAAAATTAAAAAAAAAAGTTATTTTTCTAAAACGAGTAATAATTTTAACAGTCATTTTAAAATCTATGTTGAAAGATATTTATCGGGAGCGTTTTTTTCGAGGACATTTTTTCAAAAACAAAACTCACTTCTTCCTGGAATTGTCTTACAGGGGCGGCCGCAACAACCGCCGATCTCGTCGGCAATGGCCAATCGTTTCTCGGCGCGGTGGCTGCCGCAGCGTCTCCTCGAGTAAAGATTTCGGCGATTCGGACTCGTCCCCCGCCGGACATCTAAATAAATAAGAGGTTTTAGAAGATTTCTAAAGTTTTTGATTCGTCGTGCCAGAGGAAATTTGAAAAAAAGTAATTAATTTTTCTAAAACGAAACGGTTATTTTTATATTATTAATCTATGTTGAAAGATATATTTTTCGGGAGCGTTTTTTTTTTTTTCAAGGACATTTTTTCAAAAACAAAACTCACTTCTCCCTCGATTCGTTTTACGGCGGCCGCGACCGCCGTTCGCGTCGGCAACGGCCGATCGTCTCTTGGCGCGGGACCGCGGTCGGATCGAGTAAAGATTTCCGGGATTCGGATCCTGCCGTACGTCGCCGTCGAGGAGTTTTCGCCGCGCTTGTTGTTGGCGTTTTCCATCGCGTATAGAGACGAAAGAGGTCGTTGTTTGATTTTCACAATATAATATATTATATATTTCTATTTCAAGGAGAGAGAAAAATATACGTCTTCTAAGTTCGGTGTACAGTTGCACAATGAAAATATTTAGAACTACGCGGAATTGGGATGTTATGTCGGTAAACAATCCGTTTCCATAGCCGGATCTGTTTGTGGTGTGGCCAAGTGTGTGATTGTTATTATTAAAACGTAACATTTTAACACGCCGAACGACGATCGATTTTGTCGATAAAATTCTCGACGTGCGCTTTTTAAGGACTCGTTTCGAGAAGCGTATGAGCAGCGCGTGCGAATAAGAAACGAAAGAGAAATAAATAAGGAAGGCCGAAAAGGACGCGTGCGACCGAATCGCCAGGATTAGGGCGGACGATCCCCCTGAGAGACGCGGGAGGAGAGAAGGCGAAGCGAGAGGAGAAGTCGACCGTGGTCGAGGTAGGTTTTCCATTAAAAATTTCATACCTTTTACATACTGATTGGGCGTATTGTGTTTTTCTCATTTCTGCGCGCTAATTATTTGAGTTTTACGTCGAAAAATGTCTTTTCTAACGAGAGAAAAACTGTAAAAATCCCTCGCGCCCCCCGAAAATCGCTAATAAAACGTGATTAATTATCTCCAATAGTATTCAATATATTTTTATTATTATCGTTTTTATTTTACGAAAAACTCCATTTATATTTGTATTTTTTATAGTTACAGTAGTGTATAATTATTATTGTACCTAAGTCGCAGTGTACTTAAGACGATCGCTATTATTATGATTAGTGGCTGAGCAAAACAAATTCAATCATTCTTCTGCGGGTTCGCGTGATTCGGCGAGCGACGGTGGTGGCGTTTCGTCGAACGACCGATGATCGTCCAGAACGCCCGAAACTTGTTTCCCCAGATCGACGATCTGAAAACGATAAAAACGGGAGCGTTTAATGATGTCTGCGTTTCAAAAACAACGACCGGTAAACGATAAAATAAAAACGAAAATAACAATAAAAACCGTCTAAATTTCCAATAGTTGGACTACCTTATTACCAGAGGTAGGATTTATATTCTCTTAAAATATGATGTTTTTATGTCGTTTAAAATCGGTTTTATATTCTTTTATAATGCCCCCAAATTTCGGATGTTTTATCGTTTTATGTTCTTGAATTGCGAAACAATAATTTAAATAATTTATTTAATTTTAATATTAATTTATACAATAACGATTATCCTACCAACGATATCTCCAAATTAATAACGTTAAAATGATTTAATAATAAAAATAATGTTTCATAAATTGTAAAGATTTCTTATTTCCTGTTTAGACTAGAAACAAATTTGTAAATTCATGAAAATCCGACTTCTACTCAATACTAACTCTGGTCGGTTAGTTTTGTTACCTCGGTGGTGAGACGATTGTTCAAAATTAAATTTTATCAACCTCCCTTTTGCCTTACAAGTTTTAAAATTTGACGCGCGTTATATAATTTAATATAAATTGGCGAGCGAAAATTCCAGGACTACTCGAAAACAACTATTGGTAGGATTCAAATTTCGAATTTAATTTCAAGGTGTAATTTTATACTGATGTAATATTATTGGCGAATTGCGTCACGGCTCGAATTCAAATTCCAAATAAACGCCGTTCACAGACATCGTCGAGTTGTAATATTATGTTACATACATATTTATGTTTATTGATTTACAATATTTTTTAACGTTTGTTAAATATGTTTTTCCCCGTTTTTTAGCAGCCACAAGGACGGGTATGAATTTAAAAAATAGAAAATAAACAAAGTAATTATATTAATATTCGACGGTTAATACTCATAAATAATAACAAAATATTATTAAATATATTAAATTATTTTAATACAAACTATTAAATATATTTAAACAATAAAACACGATTATACCTAATAATGCGTTCTTTACACCGGTCGTGACTTTTTTGCGAAGACGTTTATTTTATTTTATTATTGTTTAAACATTTATTTACTAGTTTGTATTAAAATAATTTAATATAAAATTTAATAATATTTTGTTATTATAGGGTATAAATTGCCGGAGCGAATTTCGATAATATTTCGAAAAACAATTTGAAACAAATCGCGATTATGACGCAATTGTATACGGTAGGCATTATTATTACCGTTGCCTAACCATTCGCATCGTGTTTGTTTGTCTTGTTATTTATTCGATTTCTAGTGCAAGTTTTTAGTATTTCATATTTCTCACTCTACGGAATCGCGGTATTTTGCGCGCACGATGGATTCGACCGACTCTAGTGACATCGACGACTTTGTAAGTATTATTTTTGCGTCTCTTACGGAAGGACTTTGTCCTCGGCGGCGCCCGGGTTTTTTCCTCTCGACTCGGCGAATATATAAAGCTTATATAATCCCTGTCGACAATATTATTTATACGTAATCCTAGCGTTGTTTTTTTTCGTCTACGAACTTTTTCAAGTGCGTTTATTTTATACTGCAGGTGGACGAAACGATTTCCGAGAGGTTTTGGTGCGCGATGGACACGTTACCGCAGGCCGAACGGATGTATTGCGCCGGCAGGACTGTGAAAAAAGGTACGAAACATTGTCCCAATTAATTCAGAGATCCTCGACCTTTTTTATAGTTTTTTCGCGGTACGCTTGGTCTTTTTACAGATTTTACGCGCGGAAATAAATACAAATATATATATTTTTTATTAGAGATTTTCAGATTGATAATAACTTTAAGGTAACGTCTATTCCGGACAGTTGCAGAAATAATTAAAAAACATAAATACGCGGTATAAAAAGAATATAATAATTGTTATTCGTTTATGAAAAATGTATAAAAACAAAATGCGTCTCGTTTAAAATACGAGTAAAAGGGGTTAGCCTTTTATACTTGCTATGAAATCAAGCGACTACCTATTCGTTTTTTTTTATTTTTCCGTCACTTTTCAGCGGGATGGTGGTTCGTAAGTTCCATGGCGGTAATGTTTTTACCCTTGGTCGCCGACGTGGTTATTCAAAAATTCTTCGGATGACACGGAGTACGAAAAGTCAGATCAACGATGAAACGTGCGCGCCGCTGTCAAACGATCGACACGACACACCGCGCGTGTTTATTACGATAAATAATATATACTTAAATTTATAAATATAAATCGTTTTCTTCTTTTCCAAAGAAACTCGACGAAACAAGTCTTTTCGAAACGGTTTTCGTCGCGTCCGCTTTAGGCCACGAAAATCTGTGGCCTGCACGGTGTGTTATTGTTTTCGTTTATTAGTAATTGTCGTTTTAAGTTTCACAGAATACTCGCTGAGGAAAATCTCACGAAAACCCGCTTGCTTTTTGTAAATAATTGTGAAAACGCGTCAAATTTATAATATCAATGCGGTTTGAAAATGCATTTCAAGGCCTTCTCCGACGAGTACGAGAATCTAGTCGGTAAGTTGGTTATATTGTCGATTTTTGCTCGTTTCACCGGTCATTCGAGACGCGATCTCTCGCTAAAAACTCGCATTTTCAGACTTAATTTTTCCACCGCCCGTTACAAACGGATCGATTTTTTTCCACGCGAAATAATTATTATCGCTACGAAATCCGTGTAAAATCCTTAAAATATAATTTCTAGTAAATCGTTTGTGAAGAAAAGTCGCGGCAAAAGTGTTTAACGCCGTCGCCGTTCGTTGAAATTCCCAACGGCCTTGTTTCGTTTACGCCGCCAGTATACTCGTAAATTCATAATAATACTCTCGTGACAATATCTTTTATTTCGGAACTCTTTCGTGCGAAACGCGCCCCCGATAGGGTGTTTTGTTTTTCTATGTATTGTTACCTCCGACCGGTAAGCCAACATTTTTACCCCCGACCCATAGGGGTAGAACTCTTTTATTTATTTCCAATCTGGGATGCACCCGTAATTATCATTACTAAAAATCTAGTGAAACGCCAAGTCGAGGATTTATTTTTCAAACTTTATACGAATAATATTAATATAAATTCAATATGCGCGGGTATTTTAATAAAGTTTGCGTTACTTCTTTGTCGATCGCGCCGCAAGACAGACAAGCCTCTTGAAAGGCGACGAAGTTTTGTTTGGCTTCGGTCGTTTTTCCTCGGTTGACGAGCAAAATGGTCAAATTGATCAGGGCCTCTGGATTGTTCGGCTTCAACTCGATGGATTTACGATAAGCCTTCTCGGCGTTTCTCGCGTCGTCCATGTCGTTCAACGCCACTGCAACGAATAATTTCATATATTATTATGATAATTCGCTCGATTAAACGTCTTCTATCTTCTAGGTAAAGTGATCCTCCGAGTCGAAATCAAATCAAAAAAAAATTGAGAATAAATAAAAATCAACAAAAAAAAGAAGAGGTTAGCGCGAAATCGTATTTCACATAATATTATTATTACAGTGAATAAACAAGTTAAAATATTTCCGATTTAACGATGTGTTTCTCTTGGATTATAAAGACTCACGTCCGATGAGCATAAAGGTGCTGGCGTGAGTGGGATTCAATTTCGCCGAAGTAGACAGGAACGAGAACGCCGAGACGTACTGTCTGGTGTACAGATGCACCAGGCCCAGATTGTACAGAGCGATCCAATTGAACGGGTGCAAGTAAACGGAGCGTTTCAAACAGCTGATTGCCTGTCGGACGAAAAAGCACATTTGGTCTTGAAATATTCATACGAGGCGCGTACGAGGTAATAATACTGTTTTTCTTTCCCCCCGCGCCCGCAATTACCGCGACGTATTTCTGTTTGCCGAAGAAACACATGCCGATGTTGTTCCACGCTTCGGAGCATTCCGACAGGTCGGCCACGGCTTTCGTGTACTTGGACAACGCCTCGTCGTATCCGCAGTTTCTCTGTCGGCCCGTGAAACGAAAAAAACGTCGGAACACACAAACTATATTATTATTATACTTACCTCGCGAGACCGCCTACTACCTGCATTTCGGCCGCCAGCGTTAACAGCGCTTTGGGATTTTCTGGGTCCTGGCACAGCGTGTTCCCGAGAACGTTGAACGCTCGATCGTACTCGCGCTGTTTCATAAACAGCAAACCCAAGTCCACGGACAAATTCGTATTGAACGGAAACAACCTGCGGGGGGGGGGGGCACGCGACGTTTCATTTATTTTTTTATCGTCCGACTCGTAACAAACACAGTAGTACTCCGTGCGCTTCCGCGCGTCTGACCGTTGTACTTGGACGACTCTGGAGGATCAGGATAGTAACACTGGGACGTGACGTGACGGGATTTTAAATCTCGGTTGTCCGGGATAATATATGCACGACGAATATGCAAAATTAAATATGGTAATTTTTAATTTAATTTAAATCGAATGTTTAATAATTTTAAGTTATGAGCTTATTTTATTAAATAAAAGTAATACAACAAACACGTTAGATAAATAATATATTGTTTTACTCTCTTTAGTCAACGTTCGAGAATCGATTGTTCTACAGAAAAATGGAAAAAAAAACGACTCGTCAAATAATATCACAAGACCGACTGTATGAAGAACACGAGTAAGATATATTCGAATATAATATATTATTTATTTTTGTACAGCGAAACGGCGATTTGTTTTCAAATAAACCGAAATTGTAATTACTGTTTCTTGTTTTTTTTTGTGGGCAGTGATTGTATTTCGTAAAAAAAAAACACTTACTTGGACGCCGACGTCAGTATGCTGGTGGCGTTTTTGAAATTATTCTCCGCGGCGAATATCGAAGCCAATTTCTCGTACGCGTCTTGGTTCCGACTCAATTGAATGGTGCGCTGAAAGTATTCCTTGGACTT
The DNA here is from genome assembly GCA_948098885.1 of Drepanosiphum platanoidis. Lineage (NCBI taxonomy): Eukaryota > Metazoa > Arthropoda > Insecta > Hemiptera > Aphididae > Drepanosiphum > Drepanosiphum platanoidis. The sequence goes on from OX402539.1 coordinate 3,976,523, forward strand.
GTCCCACTCGCCCAAGTTCATGTAGCACAAACCTGAACACGACAAAAAGTGTAAAAAACACACCACAAGCTCGAGAGCGCGAAAACGTAGTCGTCACAGAGGGAGGGCGTCGTCGTCGTTCGACAAAAACCAGGCGGGTAAGAAAAAAAAAAAACATTTTTAAACGTTTCATTACGATAAATAAATATAACACGCGCGGATTAACCGAAATTTATTTTATTTTTTTTCTAATTTGAACAAAACGTTACGACGACGACGCCCTCGCTCGGTCGTCGGGTTTGAATTTATTCACCGAGATTGTAATACACTTTGGTGTCGGGCTCTCTGGACATTTTCTCCGCTTCCAGATACATTTTCTTGGCCTCGTCGTTTCTTCCCAACAGTAAGCTATAAACCATATCGTAATAATAATAACAATATAGATACACTTATACTTCCGTTCGAGTAAACCGCGATTCCGAGAGTTTATATTATCTCGAGGAAATTTCTAAACCGACCCCAATCGAAAAACTATTATTTTACGCCCCGGGTTTCGAGAATGGAAAAATTCATGCGCTTTATTCACATTACGACCTCGTGCCGTTCGCGCGAGACGACTAGGATGTCTATAATGTATTGGCTTCTTCGCCCCGTAACCTTAGCAACCTAGTTTCATCGGATTAACGATTTTATATTTATTTATCGTTTCGTCGTGAACGCGATGCGCGGAGAGCGGATTTATTTTATTCAGACGATGATTTCAATCGCGTGAAAACTTTTGTATAAGAGAGCCAGAGGTTTTTGTTATTTCGCCGCGACCGATCGAACGCTATATCGAGCGGGGGGAGGGGGTGGCCTAGTTTTTCGTAGTCATTGTGAGTTCGACCGAGGACGAAGGTACGAAAAACGCCGTTGCAGCACACTATTGATTCCTTTTCTAATTTTCTCCTAAACTATTTGGTGCCAAAACCGACGGCTGTTGTATATATCGTTTTACGGGAAACCCTCGCCCCCCGTGGTGTTTTTCATACGTACCACGATCGAGCGATCTGTTTGACTCCTTCCACGCACAACGGGTTCAGAGCGTAGTATCTGTCGAAGCACCAGTATGAATTTTTTATCTTGCCTTCTTCTCTATAAATCAACCCCTATAAAACGTACGGTCTGTTTTAATTTTTACCCATATTTTATCTCTTCTGTCGATCGATGTGTTTTCGATAGCATGCGACGAACACCGTCGTGGAAAACGCAACAAGCAATCGAGCGAAAGTAGTAAAAAAAATAAACAATGGCTAGTCGGTTATAATAGAGTAAGTTTTGATCTTAAAACGACTTCGATTTCAAATTGAAAAGCCAATTATTGTAATTATTGAGAGAAAATTCCTATTTTCTATTTTTTATCGAACTCTAGTGGTCCATCGCAGTGAAGTTTTTTTCTTTTTTTCTCTCACTCCCCTCGAAGGGGTAGTGTGAAATTATTATTAGCGGTCGATCATAGTGAAATTTTTTTCTTTTTTTCTCTCACTCCACTCGAAGGGGTAGTGTGAAATCATTATTCAGTTCTAATCGAACTCTAGCGCGGTCGATAATAGTGAAATTTCTTTTCTTTTTTTCTCTCACTCCCCTCGAAGGGGTAGTGTGAAATCATTATTCAGTTCTATACGAGCGAATTAACGTCAACGAACTTCAAAAGCATGCATTTTCAGTTTTTTTTTTAATTATAAGTATGCTTTTCACTATTGGTTACTATTTAAAATTGTAATCTACGATTCGAACCAATTACTGTTTTTGTTTAGAGGCGCGTTTATTACACGTCACGATAGAGCGCTTGTCAAAGTAGTAAGACTGAAGCCGTCACGTCGTCTGCGTAGTCAAGACAGTTTTGCACATGTCGAGATTTACGGGCCCGTTTACTCGCGCACACCACCCATTTACCAGTATGTAGAATGCAAATTCATTATTGTCCTTGGTGTTTTGTAACTCTTGTTCGATCAATAGTTTACAAAGTTCCAAATCGCGTTGCACATAACGGCTGTAAATGATCCAGTCGTATTTCTCCTGGATGTTGAACACTTGCAATCTCGACTCTGTAAAGTTACTCTCGGTTACTCCTAGTGCCGACTCAAACATCGTTTTGGGCGACGTCGTCCCATTACCCGCGATATCGTTAGACGCCAGTCCGTTGGCCATGACACGCTGGCCGATCGTTCGAAACAAATCGACAAACGCGATATAATAATAATAATAATAAAAATATGTAAATACACAACAACGAACAAAATAATAATAATAAAACTATATTTCACTCGCGATTTTTATACATTCAAAATTTGATAACACACACGAAAAAATAGAAAATAAAATTTAAATGTGTGAAGCAAATGTTTGTTTTGATAGAGCTTATACAACGTTGCTAGGCAACCATATTAAAAAAAAAAAAAAAACAAAAATAATTATTCGTACTGTACATTATATAAAAAAATAAACAAACTTTTATTCGGAAAAAAAAATTCTATATTTAAACGAAACTAATCATATTTCAAGTAATTTTATATCTTGTTAGTATTATTTATGTATAATATATAATCATAAGAAACTAACATCTATTATGAATTAAATAATATGTGGTACACAACATTTAAAATATGATGTTTTACACATTATTATTATTATTTTTAGGTGTCGGCGCGAAATTTTTTAATTTAATAAAAAAATAAAACGTCGTTTGATTTGATAAAAAAAAAGAAAAGAAAACTTATTTGTCAAAAAAAAAAAAAAAAAAAGTAATCAAGAATCAATCACATTACGACAGCAACAAAATATAATATCGTGTTAATAATATGTTGCATAAATCATGTAAAGAGATCATAAAATACGCAAATAACAACGTTTACGTAGAACAAAATTATTATTATTATAAATTGGATCCGACAATTTTTAAGTATTTTATCGACAAAATATTTAATCAGACCTTTGTTTTATTTTAATTAGTTTATATATATATATATATATATATATATATATAAATATTTGTCCGCAAAAATAAAAAGATTAACAAAAAATATATATAATAATGAACTTTTTATTAATTTAAAGTAACTGTAATTTTTTTTTTAATCATACAATTTTTAAACAAAATAATATTACATAACAAGGAAAAAAAAAAATAAAAATGTAAAGCTATGATCAAACCTTTTAAATAAGTGAAAATAATTTTCAGCAAAGTTTGACATAAATTCAGTATGTCAAATTTAAAACTAATTTACATATCGTGTTAAAACTGTAAATACGTTTAAATCCTATTTGAAAAAATACTACTTACACGCTTTTACAGAAAAATGTAATCGTCAATTAATTAATTAGATAATTTTTTTTTTTTTTGCTTTGTTTTTTTTTTTTTGTACAAAATATATTTTGTGGGTGATGTGGCCGCTCTTAAAGTACTTTTGCCATTGTTAATATGTTCAAAATTGGCGGCCGACCATTTTGAACTCTGTAAGAAGAAAAAGAAACGTCGATCGTTCAACACAATGTTCCTCCTGACAATTATTATTCGTCGCTGCGACAGAGAATATATTTACCTGCAGAATGGTGGCAGTGAGACGCGCACAACACACGAAGGTCATTTGAGCAGTTCATCAATACTGGTGAAGGCACACGCTCCCATGCTGGACGCTGCCATCAGCTTAACCAGTTCATAGGCATGACCGACAGTCATCTCCAGAGGTGGACGTCTTGGTAAATTACTCGATTCTGGAATGAATTTAAGGCGTTAAAAAAATAAATAAAGAGCAAAAGCGAAATGTATTATTTCTTTGATAAATAACTTTGTTTTTTTTTTTTTCATTTTCTAGACAGCAAGCGTAGTACGAATTTAATTTAAACACAGTTCTATAAATAGAATATCAATTGATAGAAAACGTCATTGATTTGGCACTTCTTTAGAAAGGTCATTTATTAAATTCCATTTGTTAAATAGTTGAAAAAATATATAATAACCGATGTCTGTAATTCTCTAGGTACAGTGGTTTTAAGAAAATCAAATTTTATTATTTTCTAATGCTTTAGCAACATGTAAATTAATGATTTAAATTATGATTTTTATTTTTTTCTCTTTATATAACTCATTTATGATTTTAGATGTAATAAATATTTTCCAACGTGATTTTGAAATGATCAAATCAATAGCTCAACGGAAAACGTACGAAATTTAATATAACATATTTACCTAAAATTGCGGAATTCAGTGCTGCACATACACTATCTCTTTGGGTAGCTTCTAGTTGCCAACCGACGGGACTATCCCAAGGATTAGAATATGCTAATAAACTAAACGCATCCTAAACAAACGAAAAAAACACAAACGAATAAAAACATCAATTACAACAAATGTCTATGGTGAGTACGCACTTGTAACATTTTTTTATTAGTTTCGTTTCTTCCTAGTTCTTGTCGTAACTGCAAACTTAGTAGGAATAATTCTCGACCGAATTCTAACATCTTTTCAACGCCAGGTTTACTGCCACCACAGACTTTTTTGGTAGTTTGGTGATATTCGGGCTGATCAATTTCTGCGAAAAAAAAAATAAAAAGTAATAAACAACGTTTTACAGATAATTTCAATAATCTTTGGACAGACATTTTAATTATAATCTGTCTATAAGACGTAGGGATCAGGAAGAGGAGATTTCATGTGAATTTAGACATTTAAAACAGGCCAGACGATTTTACATTTATCAAGTTTAACCTCACACAATTTAACTATGTAATCATTTTTAATCTTTTTTTTTCAAATATTTATTTATCTGTAATTAGGTAAAACCGATTTCTTTGGGACAAAAAACCAATAGTTTATTAAGCATTCAACTCCAAGAGTTTGTACAAATTGCGCATCGAGTTAAAACGGTATAAGCTATGCACTTAAAGAAGACCGTCGATTACAAATAGTAATGTTTTTTTTTTTTTTGGCCTTATATAGGAACAATTCAGTATTATTTATGGATTAGATCTGGTGTAATTTATTTGAGAAGTGGATGAGAGATTTGGTAATGCAAAGACAGCCGGTATGCGTTTGAAAGTAAGTTTTTGTTAACAAATTTGACTAACAATCATCGTGCCTATAAATCCGCTCTTATTTTTAAGAGTATATGATGAAAAAATGTAAAATAATAAAATGTTGGTCATACTGAGCTTGAAAACGAGTGTAAATAAAATTTAAAATATGATTAATAATTTTTATATTTTGTATAGTATAAATAATACGATTTTATTAGTCATCTCACCCATTGATTCTTCGTTTCCATTATCACTAACTCTAGATGTTCCATTACTTAATTCGTCACAAGTGTGTCCGTTGTGATAGCCGTTTGAATTGTAATCTCCATCTGAATTATGATGATTATGATGTCCATTTACACTTTCTGGTGACATAATGTAATCAGTCGTTTGGTTGTCTTCGTTGCAATCCATCTTCTCTATTTGGTAGTCATTAATTTTCGGCGAACCATTTTTCAACGCTTTAACTGTAATTACTTCTGAAGAACCATTTAATCTCAAATTTACCGAATTAATTTCAGTCACTTCAGTTGTATTTGATAATTTTTGACATTTTATACTTCTGAAAAAAAAAAAAAAGAGAGTACAAAATGAATAATTTGTTTACAAGTTGCGTTTGTTTTATGTTTAATCTAATCTACCCATTAGTTTGTACAGATGTTGGACTTCGATTCGACTGTAATGTACGTTTTGGTGAGGGACGATTCGTTGTTTGAATTTCAATGTTTTCATGAGAGCGGGATGTTACTTCAGAATCTGTACCGTTGACCATTTCGACAAACTGACGACACTTGAGCTTGAACAGGAGGTTACGATTCGTTTCGAGTAACCCAGGATACAGTTTATTGGTCATTTCTATAGCTTCTCCCATTCGACCGGTAGATACTAATTTTAATATTTCTAGAAAATAAGCAATATCGAATTATTACTCAGATTATCAAACTCATCATTTCAAATTGAAATTACTTTGGCGATTTTTTATGGAAGCAATCTCTTCTTCAAACGATTGATCGGTCTGAGAAATAAATGCTTCTGCAGTTGCACAGAAACCTTGGTGTACTAGATAAGTAGAAACCATTCTGTAAAATAAATCCGTCATTACTACTAGTCACGAAAATAATAAATTTACACAATTTTATATACTTATGGAAATTTGTCTGGCACTGTGAATATGGATAAGAAAATGGATAGTTTTGTATGGTCATTTGTGTTTGGCTTCTGAGCTCTTTCATCATTTCTTCGATTTTGAACACAAATGGCAACTGTCCGAAATTGGCATCAACTACCTCACCAGGAGTTTGTAAGCCAACCGTAGGAAATAAATTTGGCTAAAAAAAAATAAAAATAAACATCAAATAGGTATTATTGTAATGTTTCGATAATAATATAATAATCAAGTAAAATATGTTTACTCACAGGAAGGTCAGTAAATGCTGTTCCTAAATGGGTTCCATTTTTAGTATAAAAACAGAAGTTGTGCACAAGATCTACTCCACAACCGATAATATCGCCAGTGGTAAACGTAGGTCCATACGGTTGACCTGTGCCACTTGAGCGAAACGAATGGCCATCATCTCCATGATAACCATATGAATGTTTATCCCAGCCTGAAATTGTATTGGTTGTCGTCGTTAGTATAGAAACGCTGTGCTCAAATGGGTAAGGACATTTAGTGTTATTTTATTTCGGGTCTGAATTTACCTGGTAAACGATTCATGTTGACACCTTGGGCAGAAAGTCCAACGCCCATGTAGCCGTCGCGTCCTTTTGAAACAATTTTCACTTCAAAATAATATAGCCCGCAAGACGCAGGAATAGGATGTGTTGCTCTTACACTGGCTGCATCTTTATGTGTTTTACCGTGACCTGAAAAGGATAATTAAAGAAATTATTATTCATCCAGAGTAGACAACACAACACAAACTAAAGCACTCAGGTTATATTTATTAATTGCAGTCGGTATTCATTATATTATATTCACTCTAACTTCCTTGTAAATAATTTTAGGTAAAAAAAAACCAACAAAAAGGCAACTATTAAATACAACATTCAATCACAACGGGAAGTTTTCAACTTTTTTATATTCGAGTATCGGCTATAGATTTTTGAACATATTTTCAGATACCGCTTGACGAATTCAATACACTTTTATTAACTATGTCCTGCATAATATTTATAAATCAAATTATTTTTTTAATATTAACAATAATTTCAATTATTTTTTTTAAAAGGCAAGATATCCTTTTGCGTACCATCAATATGTATTTTGATCGTGGAACACAACGTTACACAACATAAGAACTATGAAATATATGAACTATTAAAGTAAGTCATTCAACATGAAATGGTAAATATTTAATATTAAATACTAATTCTGTTTGTGATTAAATGTTTCGAGTTTGCGAACCTTTCTAAAATACACTCTCTCGTGATAATTATTTAGATTTACTTAATACATTTAAAAAATGGTCACCCATATTTTCAATTACATTTTGTTTTCGAGTAGTTATTTTCAGAATGTTTTAACTCAAAATATAAGCGATGTCGAATTGTTTATAATTTATAAATTCATATCCAGAGTAATTTAGATAAAATACAATAGGTAGGAAATGTTTCTCTTCGCATTTTAATTTCAAATATTAATGAGAAATAAATTCGATGGTAGTTGAAGCAAATGACTTGTTTGAAACTCTGTTTGAGCTCAAAATACATAAAAAAAAAAAAAAAATTAAATATTAAAAACCGGTTTGAATTATTTGCAATGATACAATAATTACCTAATATTGTAAATAAAATGATAATATATTTCAGTAAACATTTATTTTTATAAATCATTGATTTATTTTAAAGTTAACGATAATTATAAATACTATTTAGAGTAAGTTATAGACAAATTAAACTTTTATTTCAGTACACGTTATTTAATAATAAAATATAGACCTTGGGCGATTGCCAAATGCCAATAATTCACATCAAAAAGAAAATTTATTGTTATGCAATTTTAAGGGAATTAGAAACAAATTTCTATCGGGTTATTGTCTAAATGTATTAAACTAATTAATGTAATTGGGTTCACAGAAAAAATACTACAATATTCCAGATTTTAATTGTACTCTCTTTGGATCAAAAAATCTATTTCAAACTCAAATCATGAACAACAATAAGAACAAATATCCTCTGAACACAAACAAATATTAAATTTAGTAAGTACATAATTACTACTAAATTAATTACCATATAAATATTATAAATGAAATAAATTGTATAAGCTTTTAAATCGAATGGCATTTATAATGATTGTGGACGTCAGCGATGTCTCTAGTATAAAATAAAACTTTATTAATATTTCAATATAATTTAAACATTTACATTAAGTCGAGAAAAGATAAGTTTGATTAATGATTGACAAAAATGTTAGGTAAATACTCGCACGAATATGAAATTGATTAACGTAATATTGACTTTTACTGGTCTTAAAATAAATAACAATTTTATGTCGATCATGAGCGAAATATCGTCCACACACAAAATTTACTGTCAAAACTATAGCTACCTATAACGAAAACGCACGGTGTCGCACGGTGATCAACTTGGTTGTTTAATGTGGTGTGAGGTAAGCGCGGTAACGGATATTTTTACTATGCTTAGTACTTATTGAAAATTGTAAATTTTTGAGTGGCGGCACTCATTCTACATGGGCTAAGATCAATTTTAAGTAAAAACAAAAGAATCAAATGCCAATAAACTCGACGTATCGGCGTGGCCAATTGCCAGCCCAAACGTATTAATTATTGAGTAAATTTAGTCTATGCCTCGGTGTCTTGTGCCCAAATAGATTAAACGCGTGTGTTTAATATGTAATAGTTTGATGAAATCAATTGCAATTACCAATATTGGTATTGGTAAACGTCTAGGTCAAATGTACAGCTATTTTACACAGTTAAGTATTTTACATTTTACAGGGTTGAGATTTCTTTTACCTAGTCGGGTGTCCATTGAGTGAAAAAACAATAGGACATGGTAACCAATACAATAAACTAGATATTTACCCTGATCACGACTAGATAAGAAAATAGATTTTTTATTAAAACAGGTAAATATTTTCATTCGAATTACCTTTTTACCCATATCCTACTTATATAAAATTCTTATGCAAATAATATTAATTGAGTTTAATACTTGGGTGTGTTTTATGACACTATGGTTTCTGTTGGAAAAAAAAAAGAAAAAAATACACGGCTAGGCGTGAGACGGTAGTAGTGGCAGTGCTAGAACTTTAAACCCAGCAGGTAGACGACTTGCTCGTGGCTAATTAGGTATTTATTTTATTTTTTTTCAGGAAGTTTATCGGCTTTATTATTTACCAACGGGTGGAAGGTTGTGTTCCCGAGACAACATATTGTAACCCAGTCATATTTCACATGTTTTTATCTAGAATTTTATCTAGAGCTTACGCGTCATCATACACTGCTTACACTTTTATTTAGGACCTTGAACCGGGGTTTTCAAATTACTACTAACACCTATAAATGTTCTATAACATATAATTAATAAATTGTATACACGAGATCATATGCTATAATGCTGGTCCTGGCGCCAACACAATTTTGTGATGCCCTTTAATTTATGTGCCATACGTATGATTGGTAACACGTTTTAAAATTTAAAAGCAATTTAATGAGATAGATAAAGTTTTAGAAAAACACTCGCTCCGTTAAAGTCTAGTTGGCAGTTATATTTTTATGATTAAACTCGAACAGGTATTCTCACGTACAAAGAATTTGGAACAATAACAATGTAAACTGATGATGGGCTTGTAAAATGTGATGAAATGCTAAACGAGATTTACTCAATCGTTTCATCGAGAGAGGAAATCAATTTTAATAGGAAGTTTGCAAACTATAGTAGTTGTAGTAAGGAGGTTATCAAGTTTATTATCTCATTTGTTTTTTTTTTTTTTTTTCATACAGATATCGATGCTAAAATTATTTCAAATCGAGCTCTGTGATATGTTAAATTGAAAAAATGAACTTCATACACAACAACCAGATGGATCAGAATGTCAAAGAAAGTTCACCGTCTAGAAAATTAAATCATACAAACCAAATGATATTCGATATTAAGCAAAATAAATCATGTCATGGTAACTATCAAGTTTAATTAACGTATAAGGACATTTTAACAATTTACGCTTAAAGCACTGTCGCTTGCAAACATACTACCAACTTACAGTAAACAAAAATCATTTAGTAGGCGTGTTCTACTTTTAATAAACGAGAAAACTTAATAAGGTTTCCGTTATGATTCCACAGAGAAAACAAAATTATGAACATAAGATAGAAAATCTTCTGAAACTGTCGGTTATGCAAGAAAAAAAAGGTAGTTTATCAAATGAGAATTGAACTCATTTATCATCTATAAATACCTAATTTATACCTATAAATTTTCCATATTTTAATCAAACTTTGAATGATCTTGAGAATTATTTAACCATTTATTTTTTGTTTCAGGAGGTGGAATAATATTAAAAATAGACCTACTAATATTTGTTTGACAAAATAAAATTTGAAAAGTTAAAACACATTGATATTTCATTATTGTGTAAGTAAGTAGTATACTATGTATTTATTTTTTTTTGAAATACACAATATTATTTTTCTGTAAAGGCAACAATTTATTAACATCGAATTCATGGTCAAAATATCAAACGGGAAAATATATAACACAATCGAAAAATGTAATTGATTGGGAACAATATAGGCGTGTGCACGGGATTCGCGAGGTATGCGACTGCGTCTAGTTTAGGTTAGTACTTGAAAAAAAAAAAAAAACCGTTTCCTTGAAAAATTATTTACTTAAATTGATAATACCAAACGTAGGTGTAGGTGTGATAAATTATTCTATTCAAATAAGCTTCCCATCATAATTAATAAAAATAAATATACAGTTCTATATACATTATAAGTAAATTCATAAACAAAAAATGGAAATTTTGGTGAAAACACTGTAAATAAATTATGGCTTTATAAAATTTTATAAAATGATATTAACTAGGTAAATAATTATTAATATTAGTATATTATATATTGCACAGACTATAATAACAAAGATATTTGTAAGTTATTTCCTTAATTTTCCGTACACTTAAAAATACCATATTCTGTTAAAATTTAAACCTTTAGAAAAATCATATTAGAATTTTCATGAAAACATATAACTTCTCTAGAAAGATGATATAGATTATTCTCCATAAATAGTTATCTACTATGGTCTACTCATTGAGACGTAAAAAAATTGTTTCAAATCTGTTTATCATTAATCATTCGTTGTGGGTATAAATAAATCTAAAAACATTTAACGGTAAATTATGAATGTTCTCTTTTAGGGGAGGTGTTTTGAACCAACTTTTTGGGAATTCTCGATGCCCAATCTCCTCGCTAACCCTATGAACGGGACCGAAACTTCAGGATAAATTTCCGAGGACTACTACCGAGATGCTCGTCGCGGTAATAATTTTATCGACGATTCGATTCCATAACGACAATTTTTGATTCCCAACGAAAATAAAATATCTATTCGATCCCGTCGTTTTCGCGTCGAGTTACGCCTCCGCCGCGCGTTGCGAAAACGCGATATAATAATACGCATCGCTTCGTTTGCGTAACGGCGGCGGCGAGAGAAATCCGTCCGGGAAAGAAACGTTTGGATAATAAAAAAATAAAATAAATAAATAAGAACTGGAAGCGGGGGAGGAGGGGGGGGGATGCGGGAGATCGACGGACGAGATCTCCTCGACCTTGGACGACTTTTGCGCCGCAAAAAATATTATACTTGACCGAGGATTATAATATTATTAAACTGTCGAGCGCAAAAGGGCCGGAAAAAAAAGGCAGAAAAGAGAAGAGCGATCGGCAGAGGAATCGCGGCCAGAGTCGATATCGGCCGCCGTCGCAGTGGGCCAGTGCGCGGCGCAAAACAAAACAATGAACAGCTGATTCTTTGTTACTCGCATAGCACACATACGACGGGAACTGTTACGCGCACGAGCCAGCGCGACGACGACGACGACAACGCCGTCGAAGAGACGAATTTATCGCCGAGACGCGAGATCATATAGTGTGATGAAAATATAAAAAAGGAGGAAAATGATAAAGAAAACGGGGAAAAAACGTCGCGGCGGGTCACCACTTTTTGTATATATACATATATATACCTTTGTAGTGCACCCGGATGTTGTTCTGCGACAGCCCGAGGTTGGTGAACTTGTCTT